>CM075061.1:71283602-72483602 GCA_037428765.1 Rubia yunnanensis | reverse complement strand
CAAGTTGATACTTACCTTCGAACCCAATCGTTTTGAAGGCCTGCTCGAGAAGTTCCATCGATATCCTCCCTTTCGTAAATTTTCCAACCAATGCATTAGCGTAGTGAGCGGAAAGGGTGGCAATCTGGTCCTCCGAGCGGGGATTTATTTTGTAAAACAGAAGCAAAAGATTTAGGGGGATCTTGATCAGAAGTAGTCGCGGCCATATTGGCCGGCAACAGAGGCAGATCGCCTTGTGCCAGAGGGTAGAGGGCTGGCCAATTCTGGCAGGAAGCCGTTATCGGCGGTGGCGGAGGGACAGTAATCACAGAGAACCGTTGCCAGAAGGATCTTGGAATTCGTGTCTGAGAGCATTTTTTAGCAAAAATTTCAATGGCCGCAGTCTGCTTACTTCATGTATTGGTATTGTTAGCCCTATGGTTAGGTTCATATAACATATCAGAAAAATAGGCAACAGCTTCTTTTGGATATCTTGGTGTGAGTTAAACCACTAACCCTGCCTATTTTTATTTTTAGAGATCTGTAATTTACAGTTTTTTTCCTGTACTGTCTTATGAAAAAACTGGGTGTTATTATCTCCTAGCTTATGCCATGTTGATCTCGCTTTCTGCTTCTAGAATTTTTCCTTTTCCTTTAGGGCTCTAAGAAATAGTGTTTTTTTCTCATTTAATTTGATTAGTTCAGAATCTGAAGGGGTCGAGTCAAAGACAATTTCCTGTGATCTAAGAGATTCTTCTGCAGTGATTACATTACCATCAATGTTTCCAAAGCAGTCTCTATTCCAAATTTTTATCACTTTCTTCAGTCTAATCAATTTTAGATAGAAGCCTAACATTCCAGACTGAGGAAGAGGATTTGACCAGTTTTCTCTAATTAGGTCTATAAATTCTGGTCTATTAAACCAAGTATTTATAAATCTAAAGGGTTTAGGGTGAGAAATAGCCAGAGTTGACACCTAGAGGAGAAGAGGAGAATGATCTGAGGATTGTCTATTCAAAATTTGGATAGAAGATGAAGGAAATTTTGAATTCCATTGAATAGTACAAAGTCCTCTATCTAATCTCTTTGAGGTAGGATTCCTAAGTCTTGAATTGGACCAAGTAAATAGGTTCCCTGATGTGTTAATTTCCTGAATTCCAGAGGAGCTGATCCAATTATTGAAATCCCTAATACTTCCTAGAGAAGGGGAGCTAGGACCTCTATATTCTGAAAGTGTAGTGATGGTATTAAAATCTCCTATGAAAATAGTTTCACTTTTAGGTATGACACTCAATTCATTCCATAAAGTTTTCCTACCATCTCTGTTCTCGAGAGCATAAACAAAAACTGCTTCCATGTCTATGTCTAAAGTTAGGTGGGCTATTTTAACATACAAAAACTGTTCATGATGAGAGATGAGTGAGACAGTTACAGGGTTGTTCCACATATGCCATATTTTACCATTTTGGAGTGGCAGATTATGTGAAAATTTGAGCTTATCCATATAGGATTGACACTGATTGTTATCGTGAATTGGTTCAACTATACAAAGAAGTTGAATTTTCTTTAGCTTCACTAATAGGATTAGTCTTAGCATAGAAGATTCCATACCTCTAAGATTCCATACGAAAAAATTAACAGTTAAAGAGTGTGTCATTGTTCACATGATTTATGACTTTTATTTGCTGATCTAAGCATCATCTTATTCAGCTGACTAAGATAGTTATTTTTTTATTTTTAGACTTACCTTGCTGCTCAGTGGTACCTTTGAGTTTCATAAATTGTGATGCTGTGAGGACCAGGTGAATGGTTACAGCCTCTTCTTCTAAATCTTGCACTTCCAGTTCCATGAGATCTTGTGTTTGGGGAGAGTGTCTAAATCCTGCAAAATAGAAAACCTGTTTTCCATCTTTCCTTGTAGAGAAAGTGGCTGGTTAGTGGGGGAGGATTGATTCAGAGTTAACCCGAGTGAGCCAATTTGTATATCATCTTTTTCATAGGCAATAGGAGTAGGTTTGGACCATGCAGTAGCATTCAAAAATTTTGAGAGGGAAGGTTAAGAGTTTTCTAGGGGTGGGATACTGGGTGATTGAACAGGTGTTATTTTTTGTGATTGCAGGGTATCATTTTCAAGCTCTCCATTTGCATATGGAAACAAGTAGGAGGAAGGGTTTAGGGAGGGGCTTGTTATAGCTCTCTGGTGAACTACTTTATCATTATTGGGAGGGAGAGTAGCATTCTGATTTCCTAAGGAGATCTGAGGTGCCTTACTAAACTTATTCCCAGTAGCTTGCCACTGTGTATGATTATGCCTTTGTGATGTGGGATTTTCCAGTGGCTTACCATTAATGTTTTGTGGGATGGCTCTACATTGATTTAAAGAATGTCCTAACTTGGCACAATGATCACAGTATAGTGGGACATCTTCATACTTAATTTGGTATTTTCTGTTATTAGTAACTGATCCCAATCTAATGAAATTACACAAAGGTTTCTGTAAATCAATTTCCACACACAATTTAATAGCAGAAAGCCTTGTGAGCATTTTAGTAGCTAAATCATTCTTTATAAAACTTCATATGCTATTTCCAATGGCCTCAATAGATGCTGAATAATAGTAGTACAAAGGGACTTCCCTGATACTACACCAGATGGGCACAATTGGGGATTCTCTGTGAGTAGAAAAATCCGGAGACCATTTGAGCATCTTAAGCTGGATTCGATTGAAATTCAAAACTCCTTTGATCCAGCATCTTTGGTAGTGGTTGACTTGATCGAACCAAATCAAAACATGTTTATAATCAAAAGAACCTAACTGATAGTTACCGGCAAAACCTACTCTCTTGAAGGCTAGCTCCAGTTGCTCCATCGATAGTCTCCCTTTTGTGAACTTTCCGACCAAGGCATTAGCATAGTGTGCTGAGAGTTGGGCAATTTGATCATCGGAGTAGAGGCAAGCCGGGTCACCTAAATGTTTTGATTTAGGGGCTAGCTCTGGGTTGTTAGGTAGGGATTTCATTAGCGGGGGCGATTTGGTCTGGAGAGCAGCCATGAAAGGTTTTGGTGTGGCTTGGTTGGCGTTGTTGTCCGCCATATCGGCCGACGAAGCAATGGTCGTGTCGCTCGTTGGACGTTATCGGCAGGATGATAGCCGTTAACGGTGAGAAAGAGCCGTTACCGGCGAGAAGAGAAGAAAGGGATGAAAGTTCGTTACTATAACGGAGAAATTACTGTTAGCTTTTGCAATTAACTTAAAATTTAAAAACACATAATATTCGAAAATTTTAAAATAAGGCAAAGTCTTGGAAAACCCCGTCTTTCCCTAGGCTTATGGAAAGAAGGGGTTTGATTAGAATAATAAAAAATAAAAGGTCTTAGTTGCAATATTAAAATTTTAGCATGCACCATGTAGTAGTTATAAAATCTATAACCTAGTTCATGCAACCCAAAAATTTTATCTTCATTTCTTCTAATTTACACTTTAAACGTTGGTCTTTCCATAACTTATGGAATGACCGTCTTTCAAGAGACGGACTCTAAAAATAATTTAAGAAATTTTTTAAAATAAAAAAAATCTATTTTCAAAAATTTAAAAATAATTTCTGCAATTTTTTAAAATAAAAACAATTGTGAATTTTATTTTTAAAAATCGCAAATCAAATTTTGGCTCTTTTTAAAAGTTGGAATTACATTATTTTAAAAAAATATGGTTAATTTTAATTCTTGTTAATAAAATTATTTTTAAAATTTGAAATTAATTTTAAATATAAAATTTTAAAAAACAAAATTCAATTAAAAAATTACAAATGTATTATTAAATTTCACATTTCAATTTATTTGGGTAGGAAAATTTATTTATATTAAATATTAAAGGTATAATTAATGAGTATGAGAGAGAAAAACAAGTGGGGTCCATGAAATTATTGCAAAAGGTTTTAACCATTGTAGAGAAGAAAATGAAATAGTTTCATTGTAGTTCCAATTGCTGAGGTGGAGAAGAGAGGTTAAATATTTAATAAACTAAAATCAAAAGAGGAGTTGCAAACAAGTTTCGCCATTGCACATGCTCTTAGAGCATCTCCAATCGTTTCTTCTATTTTACAGTTGCTATAGTGTATTTTTACAGTTGCTACAGTGCATTTACTCCAATGATTTACTCTTTATCTTCTTCTAAAAAGAATATCTTTTAAATTCTTTATAAACATTAATTTTATATGCTTTCTAATCTTTATTAAGTTCAAACTTATCATATGTATATGTTTACTTTGTAACATAAAATAAAAATATTTAATTTAATAATAAAAAAGTTAACTTTAATGAAATACTTCAAATTACTTAGAATAATTAATAATAAACAAGTTCAAGAAATAAAATACAACAAAACAAAAAAGATGCAACAATTGAAGAAAACATAAATGTAATATAAAAAAACAATACAACATTTCCAGAAAATAATAAAAATACAAAAATTACTACATTTTTTAATAGGTTGGGTTATATTAGGGCTCCCATGCGATGATTAATAGTGTGTCATTACATAAACCTAATCTAAGATCTTTGCTCATGTAATTACATGTAGAGACTACATGTACAAAAAGAAATATGAACAGCAGATCAACTAAGTTATCTGAAACCGTACTATATGATTCCATGTCATAAATCTCCACCCCACATGTTAATCTATGAATGGAAAGATATGGTAGAGTTTTGGATGTGAAGAAGCCAAAAATTTCTTTAGGAACTGGTTAGTCCTAACCAATGTGTAGAGACTTCAGTGAGGTAAAAAAGGGGGGCAGGAATGAAATCTTTGATGGGCTTTTCTATGGAAAACATGTTGGCGCCATGAGGTGAAGGTGCCAAGGAAAGAAGGCAGCTAGGGCAACAAGTCAGCCAGGGCAACAAGGCTTTAGGTAAAAGAGACTCAAATATTGTAGTGGTGAAAAGACTCCTGTAGAAACTCGTTTGTGTTGCAGTGGTGAAAGCTTCTTATAACCGCAATCATACTCTTCCATACTTCCTCAACCAGTAGAGCTTAGGTATCAGGTACCTGAAAAAATACAGAGAAGAAGGACAGTAGACACTGCTGTAGAAAATAGATAAACTGATAGAGAAATCAAATCACGTAGGATTGAGTATCACATTCCTAAAATTTGGCACTCACTTCTTATCCAACAGAATCAATCCTCTAGTTTTAGAATCAAGTTTATTCCAATGTATCTTGGTAGTTTGATGACCAGGGTTTATTAGATTGCAATGTTGAAAAAGACTCCAGCAGAAACTCATTTATGTTGTAGTGGCAAAAGCTTCTTATAACTGCACCCATACTCTTCCATACATCCTTCACCAGTAGAGCTCAGGTAATATCATGTACCTGAAAATATACAGAGAGGAAGGACAGTAGACACTGCTGCAGAAAACAGATAAACTGATAGAGAAATCAAATCACATAGGATCGAATATCACAGTCCTAACATTTAGCACCCAGTTCTTATCCAACATAATCAATCCTCTATTTTTGCAATCCATGTTAGTCCAATGTATCTTGTTAGTTTTCTAACCAGGGTTTAGTAGATTGCACATTTTCGTAATAGAATCAGCTACTAAATTTCCTTCCTTATGAATATGTATTAGATGAATATTTCCCAACCTTTCCTTAATATTTATGCACTTATAATATAATTCAAAAGGGGCATTCATTGGGGAAAGGATAACTTTACAGCATTTGAAAGGTCAATTTCAATAACGGTGAGACTAAGATTGTCTCTATCTGCAGTGATGAAAACTAATTCATTACTATTCAGTTCACCATCAAGAGCAGAGATATCATGTTTACTGGACCCAAACATAGCTATAGCCTTTCCCTTAGTATCTCTAAAAATAATACCCGGAGTTGGCTGATGTCCGATTTAAAACTGGCATTCACACTGCATTTCAGGCTAACTGAGGGAGGTTTCCAAGTACAAAGAACAACCTTTTTTTATCTAGTTATGTTCATTGATGGAATCAACCCAGAAGTAACAAAAATTGTGTTCTTTAGTCCATTAAATGGTAAGGGGAAAGCAGAGAAGATTGTAAATACCAAATGCTTAACATTCAAATAATGAAATTATCATATGGAAATGTATTGTCATAAAGGAGTGCATTCTTTTCTTTCCAAAGTTCCTAGGGAGTAGTAATACCAAGGATGAGAATGATTCTGCTTTGTGTCTTTGTTAGTGTAGGGTTATTAATGTAGAATGAAAGTCTATTCCATATCGAGGTAAAGAGTTGGGGATTAATACCCATCAAATTATGAATCTGATTCCATAAACTCAAAAGAAAAGGACACTGTTTAAAAATTTTCTCTAAGGAGTCTATGTTATCACATTTCAGCACTTAGAAGGTAGATTAAAACCAAACTTGATAAGTACATCATCAAAAGGAAGACGATTGTTCATTAATCTCCAAATGAAGAAGGATACTTTGCCTGGTACGTATTTTGTCCAGATCTTAGATAGAGAAAACCTTATGTTCCTTGTCTCCCTAAGTTTGTTAACTTTATGGGAAAATTCCCATCTAAAGCTGCAGTCCACACTAGTGTATCCATGAAAATCTGATTAAGCCCCAGATCCTACAAAAAAGAAATAGTTTTGGTAGCCAAATGTGGCCCCATGATGGGGATTAGCTGCTGTTTGTTTGCAATCACATGTGCCAGGGAGTAATCTGGGAATGGTATGGTCTGAATTGACCATTTATAATATAATTCCCCATCCCCTACCCGATTTCCATTCTAGAAACTACATTCTCCATTTCCAGGAATAATTTTGGAGTTGATGTTACAGAATTCTGTAACAGTGCAAATCCTAATCAGATTAGAGAGGCTTTGGAAGAATCTGGGATTGACCATAGGAAGTTGGTCCAGATTGTGTCATTAAGTTGCATTCTCCACCATAACTTATTGTAGAAAGCCTTGATAAATTGGTGGATATTCCTAATACCCAGTCCATTTTTAGAATTGGGAAAAGATATTTTATTCCAAGCTCTTCATACTCTTTTGTTTCCTAGTTCAGTTGTCCCCCAAAGAAATTTAGCTGACTTTTTTTCAATAAGTTTAATGACTGATTTAAAGGGTTTAATAGTAGCAAAAATGTGGACTAGGAGAGATAAAATACACAACTTAATGAACACAAGCTTTCTTGCCTGGGAAAGCCACTTGTTCCTCTAGTTATTGAGTTTGGAATAAATGATTTCCAGTAACTCATTGTAATTAGAGGTCTTGTTCGTTCCTTTGAAAATAGGAACTCCAAGGTATTTAAAGGGAAGGTCCCCTTTTTTCATACCTAGGATGACTCTAACTTTTCTATGTTGAGCAAGATTCGCAGTTTTACCCATGAGGTATACACTCTTGTGGTAATTAATTAGCTGACATGAGGTAGTTTGATAAGCATCAAGAAATTTCCCAATACCTTTCAGATTTTTCTCTCCTCCTCTAAGAAAAATAGATGTGTCATTTTTATACATCATGTGAGTGACCTTTGTAGTATTTGTTGTACAATGATAGTACTGAAGATTTCCATTATGAAAATATGCTTTGAGGGATCTAAAGAAAGATACTGTCAGGGTGTTATATAGGAAGGGGGACATAGGGTCCCCTGTTTGATGCCTCTAGAGGCCTTGAAAAATCCATGAGGAACTCCATTGAATAGAACAAAGAAATATACAGATGAGATATTAGTTAGAATAATTTTAACCAGATGCCTTTGAGAACCCAAATTTTAGTAATACTGAGTTGAGAAAACCGCAAGAAACCATATCAAATTATTTATGCATGTCAAACTTCAAGATTAGATTATGGTTTTCACATTTTGAGTCAAGAAACCTTACTATTTGTTGCCTTTGAAATACATTATCTACAATATTTCTATTCTGGATAAATGCAGTTTGTTCTTTTGAGATAATTTCATTCATGATAGGTTTCAACATTTCCATTATTACCTTAGAAATTTTTTTATTTATGAAATTAGAAAGGTTGATCAGCATGTAGTCAGCAAAAGACTCAGGGGTTGGTTTCTTAGGGATTAATTTAATCCATGTTGCAGAGATGGATTGAGGAATAGAAGCACCTGACGGGAAAAGATTAATAGCTTCTAGTAGGTCATATTTGATTGTATCCCAAACAAAGGTGTAAAACTTTCCTAAGAAACCATCTAGAACTAGGGCACTTTCCTGGTTAGACTGAAAAACTACAGATTTAATCTCATCCATAGATTTTTTTTAAGCTTGCTTCTGTTCGATTCAGTACCTCTATTAAGCCACATAATTTTGAATATAAAGGGCTTTGGTAAACTGATTTGAGAGGATTGAATGAAGAGCATCATAGGAGAATGATTAGAGGAGGTTATATCTAAAATTTGAATGGAGGAGTTGGGATACAGTTGGCTCCAATCTTGGGTACACAGTCCTCTGTCTAACCTTTTATATACCCTACCATTTACCCTATTGTTTGACCATGTAAATTAAGGGCCTACAATGTTAACATGGATTAGGTTGAGGGAGTGAATTAGGTCATTAAAGTCTTGAATAATTCCTGGATTTGGAATGTTATTTCCTTTATATTCAAACAGGGAAATGATAACATTAAACTCACCTATTAGGAGCTTAGGCAAGTGTGGAAGATCCAATAAATCTTTCCATAGCTGAAAACTTTCCATAAGAGTTTTGGCATAGATAAAAACTTAAAGCCATGGTAGATTAGTCCATTTGTCAATTACAATCATTACCAAGCACTGTGAATAATCCGAATGAAAAGTACATGCAATTAAATCATCCCACATTACCCAGATTTTCATATTTTTTGTTGTTCAGTGATTTTGGTAGTGAAGTTTTATATTTAAAGTCAAGATTTATTTATTATCATGCATTGGCTCAATTAGGCATAAAAGAGAAATTTTATGTCTAACTATAAGAGACTTAATCCTGGGGATAGACTTATTATAGCCTCTACTATTCCAAACCAGACAGTTAGCAATTATGTTATGCTTAATCATTGATTAACTAATTTATTTCTTTTGGCATATCTTAAAATCATATTAAGACCAGAAAAATAATTCTTCATTTTAGTTCTAGAACTCTTTTTGTTTTTAAGGTTGACAGGGATTATGGCTCTTTGTGGTGTGGTTAGGATACCATTACCTATGATTACCTGGTTGATCTCGTTTGAGTAGTTGTGGTTGCAGTTATACTCTGATTCTTCTAGGTCAACACTTTCCTCTATGAATTTGGAGGAGCTTTCAGAGAAGTTTTCCTCCATATCATCCCGACTAGGATCATTAATTGGCTAAGCAGTATTATGGTGAAATTGTACATTATTCAAATCCAGCAATAAAGAAAAACTGTTAATAATTGAGATTGGTTCTCATATGGAACCAATGATAACACAGTGAAGCTTAAAAAATTTAACTTAGGATAGGGAGGAGAAGAGAGGTCATCCTTGTAGTGAGGTGTCATAAATGAATCCCTGATATTAGCAATGAGTACTTCCTTATCTTTAGAAATAAGCGTATTCGGGGAATCCTCTTGAATAGGAGATTGTGAGGCATCTTGGAAGGAATCAGAAGTTTGGCTGATGTGGTCATTGTCCTTTTCATGAGGAGATAAACCAGAAGAGCTTGCTTTGTTGTGGTCCATTTTCTTTTTCCAGATGTCAAGGAACCTTGAAGAATGATTCCTGAGTTTTTTTGGATGAGCCTTTTTTGGTGAAGTACCAGTGGTAATATTCTATGTATGTTTAGCTCTAACTCCATCCCCACCGCATTCTGAGTTGATTCCTTGGGTATGGGAGTTGGATTAGGATCAGTATCATTATTACCACATCTAAGGTTTCTCCTACAACTTAGCTTAATATGTCCTAGTTTCAGGCTTGTAAAATAGTAGGATGGCTTGGACTCATAGATAATACTATACCACTTATTCTTAGCAATTGATCCAAGTCTAATCCTTTGTGGCATAGCCTTCCTGAGGTCAACCTCAACACATAGACAAATAACTTAGGGCCTAGTTAAGTTCCTAGTTGGAGCATCAGCTTGACAAATTTCCAATCTCTTTGAGCACAGAGGGGTGAAAGTAATGAACAAGGGGGTACTCAATATTCAACTAGATAGGCATAAATGGTGGTTCTTCATCAAGATCAAAATCAACAGACCATTTAAGATCTCTAATGGAATGAGTGCCAAGATTCCATACCGGTTCGCTCCAAATTCTTTGTCTATCATATTCCTGGTTGAATGTAATTATGATATGCCTCGAATCCATTTTATTTTCTTGAAATTCGTCCTTCAGCCCTATAATCTTCATCTCTTTCCTGATGAGCTCTGTTGTGGGATGACCCCTTGAGAATTTTCATATTAGCGTGTGATTGTAGGGGAATGCAATCTCTTCAATCTCTGATTGAGAAAAGATACATGTTGTTTCCCCCTTATATTGTAGAAGAGGGTGGATTTTTGAGGAGATTGGATTTAAAGATGGTGGGGTTGTATATCTAATAAGAGACTGTAGATAGGAGGGTAGGCTCTCGCATTAAGGCAGAGCTGCCAAGTTCTGAGTGTGAGTAATAGTAAATCCGGCAAGGGATTTGGTTTAGAAAGTTGTTATCGGCAGAAGGGGGTGGAATTCAGAGAGGCTTTTAGGAGAGATGGATTTTAGAGAGAGTGCTTTTTTTAAACGCTTCACGGTTTCCAAATACCACCCATAAATGATCAATCAATGTGTTGAGAAGGGAATAATGAGCATTTGAGTCTCTAATTTCTCCATGTCGCGCAAGAAATTGTTGAAATCGAATGTTTTCATCCCTAATTTGCTCAACATTAATATTCGGAGGTGAGGTTGCACTGGAAGAGAATGTGGTATACGGTCTCGAGATTGGAGTGATAAGATTATGTTTATGCTCTATGATCATGTTGTGTATTATAATGCATGATTTCATTATATCGTGCAAAACATGTTTTTTCCCAAAATTGACAGGGTCCAGCAAGAATATGAAAATGTTGTAGCAAAAATCCAAATGCTCATTTAACATCTTTCCTACAAGCTTCCGGCATCTTTACAAAGTGTTTATGTTTTGCAGTCATAGGTTTCTGAATAGTTTTCACAAGAGTTGACCACTTTAAATATATATCGTCTACTAAATAGTATCCATGGGTGTATTGTTTTCCTCCAATAACATACCGAGCTTTAGGAGCTAGGCCTTGTGCAAGATTTGAAAACAAATGTGAAGACTCCAACACTTTGATGTCGTTGTTTGTCCATAGTAGACCAAACTATGCATGCCAGATCCAAAGATCATAATCACCAGCAGCTTCAAGAATAATTGTTGGTGACCCACTACGACCAGAAAATTGTCCAGACCAAGCTTTAGGACAATTTTCCACTTCAAATGTATACAATCCAAACTACCTTACAAGCCTGGAAAATCCCGCTTCACAACAATATAGAGTAGTCTAGAAACATAATTTTCATTTGGTGTTCTTAAATAAACTTGTAAAATACTTCAACGATAGCCCAAAAAAATATCTTGAAAGACTCGATAGAGTAGACTCACCAATTTTGAGATAATCATCTTGCATATCAGCAGGGGTGCCATATGCCAACATACAAAATGTTGTTGTTATCTTCTGCAATGTTGATAGCCCTTCCCTCTGAGCTGCATCCCTTTGTTTTTTTAAATATCTTTCATGCGTTCGTACCGCATCAACAATACGTATGATAAATCTTGAACTCATCCGATAACGATGCTGAAAAGTTGACTCCTTGTGGGTTGGAGTATTTGTGAAATAATCATTGAACAAGCATGTATTCGCAGTTACGTGCTCACAAATGACCATTTTATGTCCTGGAACTGAGCCTCAGAGCCTTGATTGATTTTCATGTTGGAGGCGAGTATCCACTGCATCATTGTTGTTGGTGTTAAGAAAATCTTGTAATATTGCTTCCTCTAATTCAAGATCCTCAAAAATTGAAAGAGATTCCATCATGTTATGAAACAGGGAGTCTGAAGACATTTGGCTTGAAGAACCTCCAAAGTTGAAGTTCATGATGCTAAAATATTAGATAGATAGGAAGATGATTGGGAACTATAAGTGTTTATATATGGATTGAGAGATGTAATACTATGTAATCATCTATGTCTTATTTATAGGATATTATTGTGCTCCTTGTGGAGTCGAGCAGGCAAGGGTGAAGGTATTTGCATCCCTTTGGGTGTTGAGCGGTCAAGGGTCAAGGGACTGCATCCCTTGGGGGGTTTAGGGGTCAAGGGTTTATGGACTACGTCCTTTGGGGGGTTGAGGAATCATGGATCAAGGGATATTTGTGATGTAGGGCAAATGTCGGCGAAGATTGAAGAAGAGATGAATCACCACAAAGGTCCGATACGGTTTTGAGCATAACTTTTGCAGCCGGGGTCAGAATCAGGAGATTCTAATGGTGTTGGAACCATCTTGATGAACACTATAATGGTCATAGATGTGCTGTGAATCAAGATGTTTTTTGGCCAGTTGAGGTCGTTAAAGGCCTTAAAATGGCAATTTACTTTTTAACTATGTTTTTTTATTTTTTGTATTATTTTGGATTTGATTCCGAATTTCCTTTTTTTTATAATTCTAGGGTTTCATTATAGTATTTAAGGACCTCTTGTATTTTTTGAATATTTTATCTTTCATAATAATACTTTTGACAATTATCCTCTCCCTGGTGGATTCCAGAACCAAAATCTAAGGTTTGTGCTTGCAGTACTTGATTGTTCTTTAAGATTCGTGTTTACGAATCTCTTTGATTATTCTAACTGTGTCAATTTGTCCCTTAGGAGGTTGAAGGGGAAAAATTCATGGGATATGTGTCCCTTGGGGGGTTAAAGGGGAAAACGTCAAGGAATCTTCGTCCCTTGAGAGGTCGAAGGAGAAATCTTCGTCCCTAACTTTACTTATATGTACAACCATCTTTATTTGTTTCAACCCACATTACCACTACATTTTCTTATAGTTTTGTGTTTGAAACAACAAACACATCTCAAAATTTCAATATGTCTTCGAATGCTACTCCATCTTCTAAAGGTTCAATTACAGCTTTGAAGAAGATAAGCTGTTGGTTTATTCATGGTTGCAAGTATCACAAGATCCTATCATAGGAAACAATCAGTTCGCTAAGAATTTTTGGTTCCACTTTTAACAAATTTACAATGATAGAGTAGCCGGGATTAGTGATCTTCGTAATGGTAGATCCTTAAGTTCGCATTTTCCGATCATGGAGAAGGTAGCAAGAAAGCTAATTGGATGTGTTCACCAAGTTAACAACCTGCATCTAAGTGGTGCTTCCGAAAAAGATAATGTAACTTTGAATTAAAATACTACTTTGTTGTTTCTCTTTTTGTTTTATGCAAGTACTTACTAACATATAAATATTTTAGATGGATCAAGAAAAATATTTGTTCAAAAAATATGCTAAATAAAAAATATATTTAAGTTTGATCATGTCTGGGATATTCTCAATGATGTTCCAAAATTTCAAGATGATGCACCATCGTCCTGTCGATCCACAATATAATGAAATTTCAATGATTTCTCTCTCCAATCGGATGAGAATCGTTGTTCTGATTCCCCAATGTCATCTCATCATGGATTAGACTCCCTTCATATGGATGTAGATGGTATTTCTGGTGGTTCGACATCAACACGGCTCATTGGGGGAAATAAAGCCAAATTTGCAAGAAAGCAAAGCAAAGAATTATCATCCCAAAGTTCAATAGAAAGAGAGTGCATAATAAGTCTTATGGAGTCAATGCGGACACTACAACATGAACAATTAGACCTCTAACTCAGGCAACAAGCTCACATAAACTTGGTTCACGATGATAAAATGATGGAGAGAGATTTGAACACCATTGTTGATCCTAGAATGTATGCTTATGTCCAACAGACGCAAGAAAAACATGGCAAAAAGATGTCCCAAGTGGTGGAATCGGAAACTTGTTCTCTGATATTGGTGGATCGGGTACAGATTTGCCCGATAATTATTGAGAATAATATATATTTGTGTAATTTTTAATATATTACATATAGTTGTATGTTGTCTGAAATTTCATCTATTGTTTTTCTATTCTTGTTATTATTGTATTGTATGTTCGGTGTGTATTATTTTTTTAAAAAATAAAACCCATATAGATGGGGGGATATGTATTAGGTTCCCTAACCTAGTAGAAAATATGATTCAAAATTACATAGTGTTCAAGTGAGGACTTAAACTTTGGATCCAAAAAAGCACAAACAAAATATTGTGGTTTTTAAAGTTTTTACAAAGGAGTATTTTGGAAATGTTTCCAATCGACACACCTCCACCCCTCGTGTTAGTGTAGGATGATTGGCCGGACCTCCAACAAAACACCTAAGTAAGTGTTTTGGTGTTAGTCAAATCTAGACCCCAGTCATAGATTATCCATGAAGAGAGCTTCGAAACATGTTTCGCCTTTGAATGATAGCAAAACCAACGATAGAACCAACAATAGATATGTATATTTTCTGTTCCCTAGTTTGAAATCTGTTGCAAATGTTTGTAAGGCCCTGCGGCACATTTTTTTTTGCTTTAGCCTTGGCTTTTGATTCTTGCTTGAGATGGCTTTCTCTTTTGATCTTCCATATCTGCACATATTTTTTTTATTCTTGCTTGAATTAACTTCTGACCCTTGCAACTGCTAGGAGGAACCCTGCTGCTTATACCCTTTTCTTTAGCCTTGAATTTTGAATTTTGCTTGAGATGGCTTTCTCTTTTGATCTTCCAAACTTGCACATTGTCCATCCTGCAAACCTGCATTTTTATTTTCAAATCAGCAGCATCCATTCTAAATTCTAAGTGTAGGTATCTAGGCTTTATCTAAAAATAGAAACCCTTTGGTTTTTTTGTCAAGGTCCTGGAAATTTAAAGTTTTTGTTTCCCTATTCCTTCCCAGTTTACTTAACTTGTCAGCCACCATATTTCTCTCTTTGAATGTGTTTGTGATTATTAGATCTCTCATGTTATGTTCAAGTTCAGTGGCAATTGATAAAATTGCCATGGAGCTTTGAGGGGATCTCTCACAACCTCCAGTAGCATAGCACAATAATTTCAAGTGAGAAAAAATTTAGTCCTTCTCTTCTGGAAAATAATATACCTTCCTTAAGAGCCATTAGTTCAACATGAAAACTAGTTACAACCTTAGCAGATTTACAGCAAGCCTTGACAAAGCTCCCCTCTTTATTTATAATTACTATACCAATCCCACATAAGCCCTCTGTTTCTATGAGGCATCAATATTGATTTTGTATTCAAGACTAGGTTTAGACCATGTGATATACTTAATTCTTGGTAATATGGGCCTTTTTAATAATGGAATAAGGCCAATTGTGATCAGGTGTTTATCTACAATGTTTCTACTGGCCTCTGGTTTTGTGTAAAAAATGAGGAAAATGTCATTTTTTACTTTTACAGCAATTGTATCCCTTTTTTGCTTTATATTATCAAAAATTAGGATGTTTCTTGTTTTCCAGATATGCCAGCATATGAGAGGTGGGATGATGGTGATTAAAGTAGAGTGTATTTTTGTCTCTCCAGCATAGGACCAGTAATGTGATGATCTATCAAACAATAGAGTTGAAATGTTGATGTCTCAATTCTATCGTATTGTCATATATTTTCCACAAGTCTATAGCCAGAGTACACTTATTAAACAGTTGCTGAGAGTGTCTGCATTAGGACATAAAGGGATTTTTTATGCTAAAGATATATTAGAGAAGATTAATAGGTCATCAAAAGGAAATCTTGCATTAGAAACTTCCCACGTAAAGATGTCAATTTTCTTTGGAAATTTTGGAAACCATACCTTTTTTAGAATTTTAATTTCAGATCTCTTTTGCGCTACCACATTATATGCTGATTTAAAGCTGAAACCCCCATTGCCTGGTCGCTTCCCTATCAATCTGTCCTGTCTGAAAGGGTACACAATCAATTCCTACAAAAGGAGAAAAATAGTATGAGGCAATGTTTGAAAAGCATGTAGGAAGCTTGAATTCATGTTTACAAACTATTGAATGCTGGTGTTAAGTGGAACCAATGTATATATATGTGGATGTTGTTCTACTATATCATGTAATGGTCTCATTCCAGTCCAGTTAGCATTGAATAAATTTGCTAAACCATTGCCATGTATTATTCTTGTTTGGTTTTCAGCATATGGATTAACTTTTTGAATTATTTTCTATGTTTGGGATCTTTTTTATTATTAGGAATAGACCATAGGAATTGAGCCCATATGGTTTCTCCTTTCTGAAGTTTTCACCACAGTTTTGAGGAGAAAGTCCTAATTATGTCTTTTATGCTTCTGATCCCTATACCATTCTGATATACTAGATAGCTCATGTTTTTAATACTTTTCCACACCTTTTTAAGACTAGTGTCATGTTAACCACAAAAGAAGTGGATATTTTTCTGTTCAGTTTTTTAATTACTGTTTGTGGAATAGCATACAAGACAGATTTCATGAGGGTTACTTTTCCTGTAGGACTAAGCCATTTATTTTTCCATGATTTCAATTTTTTATCATATTTTTTCCAGTAGGGGCTGAAAGTGTATTGCTTTTGTTTGGTTTGTGTATATTGGGCACCCTAAGTATACAAATGGAAACACACCTCTAGACATTCCTAAAGTGTTTCTGATGATTCTTGGATGTGTTATAGAGGCATGTTTGCTTATGAAAAAATTTATTTTTTCATAGTTTATCTTTTGTCCAATACATTCCTCAAACACATGTAAGAAAGCATTGATTCCTTTAATGAATGTCCTAGTGACCTGTAAAAAGATGATGTTGTCATCTGCATAGCATAGGTGTGAGACCATGGCATTGTTTATAGGAATTGTAAAGTACTTCATCTTCTTATTTTGGAAACAAAAAGTTAAGTTTCCAGAAAAAGATTCAGAGAAGATATTGAAAAGTAAAGGGGAAAGAGGGTCTCCCTGTTTGATTCCCCTTGAAGCTTGGAAAAAAGCTGCAGGTTTAGAGTTGATAATAATAGAGAACCATGCATTAGATAGGTTATTTAGGATTAGTTTGATAAACTGGTCCTGAAAACCAAATCTCCTAAGTATTTGATTGAGAAAGACCATTTGACACTGTCAAATGCCTTTGTCAGATCAAGTTTCAGCATACAGTTAGGGGCTCCATAGGAATCTTGCCATTTCTTTAACATAGATGACATTGTCAGCTAGTTCTTTGCCTTTGAGAAAGGCTAACTGAATTTGTGAGATCAGTTTTTGCATGAATCTAGTTATTCTTGAACTAAAAGTTTAGAGAATACCTTGTTAGTAAAGTTAAAGAGTGATATAGGTGTGAAATCAGAAAAGGATATAGGGATATCCTTTTTTGGTATTAGACAAATCCCTGTACTGGATATTCCAGCTGGGATTTTAGTACTTGTTATAAAATCAGTAACTACTGATAATAGGTCAGGCCTTATTATGTCCCAAAAGGTCCTAAAAAATTTCCAGAGAAACCATCAGGGCTAGGTGCACCACTCTGGTTAAGGGAAAAAACAATTTCCTTAATTTCCCCTATGGTGGGTTATCTAAGCATGTGAGCATTATCATGGTTATTTAGAGCCTGAGGAATTTGACTTAAAAAGTGAGACTAAAAAGTGTCATCTCCAGGATTAGAATCATCTTCCAATAATTTCTGATAAAAAAGGATTGCCTCATTTTCTATCTCTGTTGGAATTTCAGCCCATACACCTTCTGAGTTTTTAATCTTAGAGATGCTTAGTTTTTGCCTTCTTTGTTTTACAATTGAGTGAAAATACTTAGTGTTTTCATCTCCTTCTTTAAGCCATTTTATGCTAGTTTTTTGTTTCCAAAACATCTTCTCCTCAGTAAGTGCTCTCAGTAAAAGTGCATACTTGTGGTTCACTTCAATAAATCATAATCAGAGTTCGTAGATTGATATGAAATTTCATGGATTCTAAGTTCTTATTCTACTTTTTTAACATTGGCATTTATATCACCAGAGACTTCCTTATTCCATTTTTTTTCAAATCCAGCTTCTGTTTTTTTAATTTTAGAAAAAATCTTAACATTCCAGTTTTTGACATGTGTTGTGACCAATTAGTTTCTATTATCTGTTTAAGTTCAAGTATATTTATCCAAGCATCAAGAAACCTAAATGGTTTAGGTGTTGAGGCCATTTTGCTTCTTGTGGTTAGTAGAAATGGACAGTGATAAGAAGTGTGTTTGTTAAGTGTGTGTAGTGAGCTATTTGGAAAATGTTCATTCCAATCATGATCAATTAAAGCTTTATTTTTTTTTATTTTTTTTTAATAAATCCACCTGTTATGGTGGGGGGTTAGGCAGACCCCTACCCGTTTATTAATTAAAAGATAAGATACATAAAAGAGGGGGGCGTAATACCGTACCTCGAGAGTGCCTAAGTTGATCACTGGGAACTAAACATCAAACCTATATCTAACCTAGAGATCAACCTGGGCAAAGTGCAAAATGAGAACAGTTACATCGAAGAGCAATTTACGCTAGTCTAACATGAGGAGTCATTTGTGCGTCTACCTTAACTTGTCCGAGTACTATTGGAGGCAAACCTGCAGCAGAATAGATATTATTTACCTGTTTGCGACTTACTAGTTTCGCCAGAGAGTCCGCTGCACCGTTGGCTTCTCTGAAAATATGGTTCAGTGAGTAGTGCATTCCCTGTAGATGATCCCAGATGTCTCTCATCAACGGAAGTAGATTCCATGGAATCCCGGTTTGTTGTTGGGTTATTCTGAGCAGGGTTATTGAGTCGGTCTCGATCTCGATGCTTCGGATGCCTCGGTCTTGGGCCAGTTGGATCCCATGTAGGAGGGCTGTAGCCTCTGCCTGCAAGCTGCATGAGGCCGAGATGGACTTTGAGAGAGCTGCTATTACCTGCCCTGCATGATTTCTGATGATGCAACCTATACCTGCAGCATCGGTGTTAAGGAAGGAGCCATCGGTATTGAGCTTAAATTTGGTTGGGGGCGACCAGTAGATGATTTGTACAGCCCTGCGCTCAGCCAGCTGATGGCTCGCTAAAGTTGGAACAGGGGACAGAATCCAAGTGAAGTCCATTTTGTAAGCCATTAAGGTATCATTATAATGGAATAAAATCCTTTTGAGGATGGATGATATGTCAGGTTTTGTGCCCTCAAATATATAGTTACATCTGGCACACCACAGGAACCAGTTAACAACACATGGTAATGTTCTGATCAATTTGGAAAAGGCCCCTTCCTTGGGGTAGACATTCCAGTAAAAATAGAATCTATCCCACAATAATTCGAAAGTGTTATTGGGCAGGCTGAAGACTCTGTTCAGAAATTCCCATATTAGGGTAACTTTCTCACAGGAATTGAAGCTGTGATGAATAGATTCTGAATTATTGAAACATAGATAACATCTTGAGGGGAGATTGAAATGGAGGTCTTCCAACACATCTGGGAGAGGGACTAGTCTATTTAAGATTTTCCAGTTAAATAGACTGATTTTGTTTGGGATTATTGGCGACCAAAGATGTTTGTAGGAGGGCATTATCATTTTCTTGTGTCTTATCAGGTTATAGGCTGATTTAACACTGAATTCACCTGATTGTGAAGGTTTCCAGATTAGGGAGTCATCATAGTTTGGAAACAATTTGTGTTCCTGATTCAAAATATGGAGGATGTGATCTGGTAAATGGTCCATGAGCTGGGCTGTGTGTGCTAGCTTGTCTTGTAAGAAGTCAGCTACTGTGAAATGGGGAAATGGAGCCTCATTAGGGTCAGGTAGGTAGTCCACAAGAGGTCCCCTGTTAGTCCAGTTAGAGTTCCAAAAAGAAACAGAACCGGAGCCAAGGAGGACCTTAGTGTTGTTTAGGGCAACATGTTGGACCTCTTTGATTCTTTTCCATGTTCTTGAGATTTTATGAGTGTCCCTCATAGACCACATGGTTTTTGCCCATAGAGATCTCCCTGACTGAAGTTTCCACCATAATTTGAGAGAGAACGAGTCTATTAAGGTGTTGAGGTTTTTGAAATTAAGACCATTTTCCTTTGTGGGGTAGCATAGTTTAGAGTATGTTTTCCATATTCTACTTTTCTGATTGTTTTCAGTGTTCTTATTCCAGAAGAACCTAGCTAGGGTTTTATGTACTTGACTGATGATGTGTTTTGTCAGTTTTAAAACAGCTATGAGGTGTATAGGCATTGAGGTCAAGACATGTTTAATCAGAATGGCTCTTCCAGCCGGTGACAAGAGTTTATTATGCCAGTGGTTAATCTTGTTCTGAATTGAGGCTACCAGGCTTTGGAAGTGGATGTTCTTAACCCTTCCATTAGTGATAGGGCATCCTAGGTATTTAAATGGCAATGCTCCTTCAATCATATTAGTTTCCTTTTTTATTAATGTTATGATTCTGTTCGGGGTATGTTTTGAGATATGGAAGGTGGATTTCTCAAAGTTTATTTTCTGGCCAGAGGCCATTTCATAAGATTCCAGAAACTGCAAAATAGTTTGTAATCCCCTCTTTGTGTATTTGAGAAAGATGGCTGTGTCGTCCGCGTAGGAGAGGTGTGAGGTAGAGTTCATTCCAGAAGGCAGTTTATATGGCTGAATATTGCCATATCGATACAGGAAATTTAAGTTTTGAGAGAAAGCTTCGGACATAAGTATGAATAGGATGGGGGATAAGGGGTCACCTTGTCTTAAACCCCTCGACGAGGGGAAGAAGCCAACAGATTTTCCATTAATAAGTATGGAAAAGTGTGCAGAACGAATGATTTGCATGACTAGGGAAATTAGTGCTGCAGAGAAACCCTGTTTTGAAAGGGTGCCTTCTAGGAAATTCCAAGAGACTCGATCAAAGGCTTTCATCATGTCCAGTTTAATTATCATGTTAGCACCTTTAGTTTTGGAATGAATGTGGTTAGAGATCTCTTGCATCAGTAGAACATTATCAGCAATTTCCCTTCCTGAAACAAAGGCCGATTGTTCTGGACTGATAGGAAGGGTCTAATTCTTAGTGAGAGTAGTTTGGAAAGAATTTTGCTTGAGAAGTTGCATAGGCTTATGGGCCTATAGTCTTTAAAGGAGGAGCATACATCCTTTTTGGGGATTAGGATTATTTGGGTAGCCGAGATAGCCTTGGGAATTTCCTGACCAGCAAAGAAGCTTTCCACTGCCAACATCACATCAGTTTTTATTATATCCCAGCACTTGTGGTAAAAGAAGCCTGAGAATCCGTCCGGACCAGGGGCAGAGTGAGGGTCCATTGATCTAACAGTGTTTGTAAGCTCATCTAAACTAATATTGTTAAGTATGGAGTCATTCATTTCTGGTATGACCACCTGAGGGATGTTTTCTGTTATCCAGGCCGTGTGTGCACCCGTGGGATCTAGTTGCTCCTCAGATAAGAGGTTGGAGTAAAAGCTAATAGCTTCTGTCTCTATTTCCTCTATGGCATTGAGCCAGTTCCCCTCATTAGATCTAATGCGGGAGATTGTTTGTCTTTTGTGTTTGGATTGAATTGTTTGGTGGAAAAATTTTGAGTTTATGTCCCCTGCCTTCATCCATTTGAGTCTAGATTTCTGTTTTAAAAATGTGTCTTGATTATTAAGGTCCATAGTTAACTTTGCTTTGGCCTGGTTTACAGTTTGTAAGTTTTCGCTGCAGTCATTTTGTTGTAAGTCTTTCTCTGCGTTAGCCAAAAGGTCCTCACTGAGCTGGACAGTGTCGAACACATTGCCAAACACTTCCTTGTTCCACGTTTTTAAGGCTTGCTTTAGGAGTTTGAGTTTATAGATTAGTCTTTTCATTCCTAGGAGATTCGTGGGGGTGCCCCAAACCTTTTCCACTAGATTGTAGAAAGTAGGGTGATTACACCAGCATTCCTGAAACTTGAAGGGCTTTGTAAAGGTAGTAGTGGATGTTTGGGCTATGGACAAAATCAGTGGAGTATGATCTGAGCCTGCTCTAGGAATTGTTTTTATTTTGGAGCTGGAGAATTGGGACCACCAGAGGTTATTCGAGACTCCTCTGTCTAGCCTTTTCCAGACCCTTCCTTTTGGTCTCATTCCAGTCCAAGTATAAAGACTGCCAGAGGTGGGAATATCTGAGAGATTTTGGTCATTAAGGAAGGCGTTGAAATTCCTGATGCTGTTCTGACTCGGGATTGAGTTTCCTAGATACTCCTCATTTTTAGAAATGGCATTAAAATCACCTATGAGGCATAGAGGTTCGGTTTTATAGGTGTCAAGTATTTGCCAAAGTTTATTCCTTTCTAGGATGGTATGTTTAGCATATATGAAACCTATTTGGCATTCAATGGGGAGATCGGGTGAATTCACTTTCACAAGTGTCATCTGATCTTCTACCCGGATTATGTCCAAGACAATATCATCCTTCCACAAGATCCAGATTTTGTTGAGAGAATTCGCATAAGAGTTTGTGAACCCGAGTTGTTTTGCTGTGTTTTGGATTCGGTCAGGGTCTAGGAATGGTTCTATTAGGACGCAGAGATTAATTGAGTTACGTTTGTTGATGTCTCTTAGACGGATTTGTGAGGGTTTGTTTCCAATCCCTCGAATATTCCAGACACATGTGTTAAGACTAATCATGGAACGGTTTTGGAGAGGGACAAAGAGGATCGGGTTAGCACCGTTTTCTTTATGGATGAGTAGTCTTTTTTGGAGTGTTTCCTTTGTTTGGGAAGCATCTCCGGCTGATTACTTTTGAGAATATTGTTCAGTCTTAAATGGTCTTTAATTAGGATTTTCTTTATGTCATAGAGGTTGAGGGACTCGGCTTCCGAGGATCTGTCCTGGTGTTGAGAGGATATGTCTGTGTTAATCCAGTCAAGGTTTTTATAAAGATTCCTGTTTAAGAGTGGGAGGGGGAGGGAACCAGAGTTAGCACCCGAGGGATTAGCAAACTCGTTAGCTTGGGTCTTTATGGATCAATTAAAGCTTTATCTAATCTTTCTAATGTAGGAGGTCTTCTCATGTTTGACCATGTAAAGTATTTCCCATGTGGAGGTCTTCTCATGTTTGACCACATGAAGGTATTTCCCACAATATAAAGATGTAGTAGTTGTTGGCTAGCTATGAAGTTATAAAAATCTCTTATGCTCTTTAGATTTGGTTTATTAGGTCCCTTTTATTTTGTGATTGAATTAATGGAATTCAAATCATCTGTTAATATCTTATTACTGTCTAAATGTGATATAATTTCCTGCCATATAATTTTCCTCTTTATCCTAAGAGTAGATGCATGAATGAAATATGCAGACATGTCAGAGTTGAACAGAGATGAAGTGATAACAGTTTTACTGTATTGATCAGTTTCAGTTAAGATTCTTACGTTACACGAAGAATTCCACATAAGACAAATGTTGTTTTTTTCTTAACTGTGGTGACAATAAATTTTCAATTTTAACCTGTAACTGTCACATTGTCCGTAGTGATGCTTAGGTTCTAATATACAAAGTATTTGTATATTGTGAGACCTAATAATTCTTTTTAGCCTCTCCAAAGATGTTTCAATACCTCTAATGTTCTAGACAAGAGCTTTGATTTTTAAGTGTGTGTCTGTCATTTTCACTGTCTAGAGTTACTTTTTGAGGTTAACCTAAGGTTCATCTTATTTAATTTGTTAAAAAGTGTCCTTTTCCTAGTTGTTTTTTCAGACTTTTTTCCAGGTATGGTGTTAGCAGTACTTACCTTATCCAGCTGAAGCTCTTTAGTACTGAGTTGCAATTATCAGCTGTGTCAGACTCAATTTCCTCCCCTAGCAGCAGAAACCTATTTGAACTTTGGAGGCTAGACCTGCAAGAGGGTGAGTGATATGGATTAGTGCCTTGTTCATACAGTGGGGAGTTAAGAATGATACCTGGTAAATCATTTTTGCCATATTCCTTGTGACTGCAGTTTTCTTTTGTAAGGTCAACCATCAAGAGAAATTTTCCTTTTGCAGTTCAGTCTCTGCTGGATTAAAAGTCGTCTGAGCAGTGTGGGATTGTAGTTCTTCATATTGTGTGCTTCTGCCAGCTTCCATTTTGTCGTGTTGGTCTTTTTCACCAACTTGAAGTTCACTATGGGTGATCTCACTATCCTTTTTAGGGACATCTGTCCCTATATTAGGAGAGGATTTTTGGATTGGTCAGCCTCTTTATGTTTTTAAAGGATGGATATGCCTGATATGTGAAGCTCAGGGTTGGTGTTCACTGGTTGCCAAATGGCTAGTTTTTCAGGGTGGTTAGCATTTTTTGGTTTTGTGCTATGTGTATTACCAGGTTTTGGTATATCCTTTATTGATAAAAGATCCTTTCCATTTCTATGTTCAGCAGGAGCACACTTAGGTGGGTTACCAAACATAATGACAGGTTTAGGTGCTCTCAGTTCAGGGTTTGCAATTCTACATTTAGATATGTGATGGCCAATTTTCTTGCAACCTGAACACTGTAGAGGCAAATTCTTGTATTTTATGGCACATTTGTCATTTTCTAGTGTTGTGCCTAACCTTATGTGATTCAGCAGCTGGGATTGAAGCTTGGTTTCCACGCATATCTTGAGGGCAGATGGTTGTGTTAACCTTTCAGTGGCCTGATCCATATTGATAAACTTCCCTATCTAATTTCCAATTGCCTAAATAGCTGGAATGTTGTAGTAATACAGTGGCAAACTTCTGATGGTACTCCACGCCTGAACGATGGAGAATTATGCATTTGGCTTGAAGTCCAGCGTCCATCTGAGTACCCGCTGTTTAGAGACCACACCCCCCTTGATCCAGCAGCGTCGGAAATCCTTCTTCTCTTGAAACCTAATTAGGATATTCTTGAAATAAATTTCTCCCACCTGATATTTTCCGTTGAAACCCACGATTTTGAAATCTCCTTCTACTTTATCCATTGCTGGCCTCCCTCTTGGAAAATTTTTGATGAGTGTGTTACCATAGGGTGTTGATAGCTCTGAGACTTGCCCTGGTGATAAGTGTATGACCGATTCTCCCTTATATTGTAGGATTGGTGTAAGGTTTTGTATGGATGGAAGGGTTGTGGCGATTGGAAGGGTTTCGCATTTGGAGTGCTTGGGCGACACTTTTGACGGTGGGAGCCGCCATAGCAGTGCCTTGTAGATCGGTCAGGGTTTGTTGGGTAGTTTAAGGAATCGTGTTTCCGGTGAATTTGTATGAGATTTAGCCATTAACGACACCGTGGTAGGAAATGATAAACAGTAGTTGAAAGAGGGGAGAGCTGGGGGAAAAAACTATTGACTTTCTTTGGTTTCCGGCGGTGTGTATTAAATTATCATTATGTAGTGTGTGTTTTTATAATAATTGAAATTTGCATTTTAAACATTTGCTAATGTACTTGAATCTTTTACAATAATTTATTTGAATATATTTCTTTATCACTATTGCACATTGCATGATAAATTTTTAATATTGCAACTAAATTTTTTTACCTTACTATAATTCTAATACAATCTCGTCTTTCCATATGAAAATGTGATTTTTCCCAAAACTTTACCAATAAAATTTTCTAAATAAAGTTCATATTAATAATAACTAACTAAAATGTACCAGTATATTCTAAGTATTACCAGAATATCATTTTGTTAGCATAATTATGATTCAACGAGAAAACTTATGATTTAGGAATTGAATATTAATAAATAAATTGAATGAAAATATAAATAAATTATGATTTTAATATTAGTTTAATTCAACATAGCTATTAAATTATATTTATAAATGATTATTTACTAATAATAAAAAATAAATAACAACATAAATTAGGTGAAATATTTGCTATAATCATGGGACAAGAATTTTAAGTGAAGAAAGCTAAAAGGAAAGAAAGCAGGATAACAAAAATGAAAAGGAAGAAGAAAATGGGATAGTGTAGCGTACGCTACTTATTGCGGGACGTTGGACCAGTTGCAAAAAACTGAGCATTTACTAACAACATTGTTCCTACGTGCGATTTTCATGCGAAAAACACGCTAACAACACTGTTCTTCGTCCTCATCTTTACTTTACTGATAACGGTCATCTTTACTGCTCCTCTTTAGTCACTGGTTATCGACCATAGCGTCTCCGACGCCAATCCCACCTCCCGACCATTTGCCCCCCGTTAACAAAAGTTTTCTTCAAGCTCTCAACAGAAAACCTACTCCGCTCCTATCATCACTCCCCAATACTCCAAATTTGCATCCCATCACGGAATTTAAGGGCAAGATAGCCTACATCCTCCCTCCGGAGGAAGGAGATCTTCTAGCCTCGCATTATCAGAATGCCCTGGTTGGAAAGTTCAACCGAGGGAAACCCCCCATGGATACCCTACAGTCGGCTTTCAAATCAATTGGTTTTAAATCAAAATTTCAACTAGGCTCCATTAACTACCGCCATGTTCTTATTCGTTTTCAGGAAAGCGAGGATTATCAAAGATGCTGGATGAAGGGCCAATGGATTATTCAAGGATCGACTATGAAGGTTCAGAAGTGGTCTCCGGAGACCAACTGTGGAATCTTCCATTGTCCCTGCCTGGGTAACGGTACACAAACTACCTATTCATTTTTATAATACATCTGCAATTATTGGTATCAGCAGTCAGATAGGTAGATACCTTGAGATGGATGCTGCCACAAATGCTTTAACTAGACCCTCTGCCATTAAAGTATGTGTCGAGATTGATCTATTATCCCAGCTCCCTTCTACTATTGTGGTAGGAATTGGTAACAAGGTAGCAGAATATCCTATTGAATATGATGAATTGCCAACATACTGCACTCATTGTAGGATAATAGGTCACAGTCAGGCCAATTGTAACTTCCTGCATCCAGAGTTGAGAAAAAAGAATGTTAATAAACCTGAAGTCAATGAGCATAAGGAAAGAAAATATCCAGTACATGTTGATACTCAGGCAGAATTAGAATCCCCTCCAAAAGTAAACATAGAGGGTTCCTCAACTCTATCTGTCTCACAAAAAAAGAAAGAGTTTCAATCTCAAAAAACTACTGCAGGCTTTCAACATGAAAATAATCTCAACTCTTTCAATGTTAGTCATAAGAAAATAAACTCTCCTTTCTATTCTTTGGATGACATCTCTAAACCAATAACCACCTTTTTCTGGAGAAAAAAGATTCAACAATCTGAACTTTCTCCTATCAGGGAAGATTTAACTAAAAATAATACAGTCACAATTTCAAATGCTTTTCAAACCCTAGATGACCTACAGGATGATCAGGAGGGAGAAGTTGTAGAGATTTTCCATGAGTCTTTGGAATCACAGGAGGTTTCAGTGCACTCTACTGCTGATGACATTTTAACACCAACAACAGCACCTTTGGCTATCCTTGAGCATGCACAAATAGGTCCCACGGATCAAATTACCAATCCAGCTGTCAAGAAAGGAGATCAGGTTAGTGAACCCTCTGAACTGTTTACAAATGTGGAGCATATCTGTCAGGTCAGTATTTCTGAGTAGATATCTACTTTGGATAATATGGAGAATAGCAGGGATAAGTCTGGTAACAAAATTAAAAAATCTGCCAAGACATCTAGAAACCTAAGATCCTCACAAAAAGCAACCCCTATAGTTTTTAAATGATTAAACACACCATAATAGGGAATATACTAGTCTGGAATGTTAGAGGTATTGGAACATCACTGGACAGATTAACGGCCTTAAAATTTAAGCATAAGATTGACATTCTTTGTTTAATAGAACCTTGGCATGAGGATCAGAAATTAAATTCTTTGATGCATGATCTGGGATACAAATATGCTCTCCCTGCTCAGAGTGCTAAAATCTGGATATTATGGAACCATGTGTTCAGTATAACAAGCCTAAGGGAGATAGATCAAATTTTACAAGTCAAAATTTCAGATACTGCATCTTCTGTTAGCTGGACTTGTTTTTTCATATATGCTAGTGTAAGTAGACAAATGAGGGAGGCCTTATGGAATGATTTACAGACTCCAACACATGATCCATCCATATATATTGGGGATTTTAATACTGTTGCCTCAGTATCTGAATACAAAGGTAGGAAATCAACACCAAAAAAAACATGAAACAGTTTACCGGATTTATAAATAATATGGACCTGCATGATATCCCTACAGTAGGTAACTCCTTCACTTGGAGCAATAATAGATATCGGGATAAATGCAATGATTTAATGTTTCAGAGGCTAGATAGAGGTATTGCTACATTAGACTGGTTGGAACTATTTCCCAATAGCTCCATTCATGTGCTAAATAGAATGACTTTGGACCACTCCCCTTTATTTTTATCTGTTCAATCAGCTGAAGAACAAGTTCCTAGGCCTTTTAGATACCAAGAAATGTGGTCAAATAGACAAGACTTTCAATTAGCTTCCCCTTTCCATGGGATGCATAGGTTAGTTTTTAAACTAAAGAGGCTAAAGATGGAAATTAAACAATGGAATAAATCACACTTTGGTAATGTCAACCAAAATCTGATACAATCTGAGAACACAGTCAATGATCTGGAAATTTCTTTTCAGCAAACACAAGATGAATCGATCCTAGCTGATCTGAATAAATCAAAAGACTTGCTAATGAGAGATCAAAAAGAAAAATATATTTTTCTGAAGCAAAAGGCTAGGTTAAACTGGTTCAAATATGGGGATGCTAACACTAGTTACTTTCATCACTCCATTAGGGAAAGGAGAGCAAGATCTAGAATTAGTAAAATCAAGGATGGCAATGGGAATTGGATATCAGAACCACAATTGATTAAAGAAGAAGGTGTGAGATTTTATAGGGAATTACTTAATGAAGAGGCTCCTCAAAAAATGGGAACTTATATACATCACTTCCTAAAAGAAATTCCTAAAGTGATCACTGGTCAACAAAATCTCTTTCTTCTGTCACCCTTTAGTATACAGGAGCTCAAATTTGCAGTATTTGACCTAAATAAAGCTAGTGCTCCAGGACCTGATGGTTATTCGGGTGCTTTTTACACTTCATTCTGGGATACTATTAAGGATGACCTACTTGATGCTGCAAATGACTACCTAATTAGTGGTAATATTCCTAAGGCCATCTCTAGCACCTGGCTAACCTTAATCCCCAAAAAACCTATTCCAATCACCTTTTCTGATTTCAGACCAATAAGCCTATCTAACTTTGTGAATAAAGTTTTCTCTAAAATGATAATGGAAAGGATTAAACCTCTAATGACATTACTTATATCCCCTGAACAGAGTGCTTTTATAGAAGGTAGGGATATATCTGATAATGTTATCCTAATGAAAGAGATGACCAAAATTCTGTCTAGAAAATCCAAGGATTCAAATCTCATAATTAAATTAGATATGCAAAAGGATTTTGATAGGGTTTCATGGTCTTTCCTTAATTCAATCATCCTTCAATTAGGTTTTCATGGTACATTTGTACACCGCATTATGCATAATATTGCTGCAGCTCACTTCTCAGTTTTAATAAATGGAATAACTTCAGGCTTCTTTGCATCTTCTAGGGGTATTAAACAGGGAGATCCACTCTCTCCATTCCTGTACAATATTTTGTCTGAAACCTTTTCCAGAGGTTTAAAAAAATTGTTCAGTATAGGATATCTGCAATACTTTAGTTTGCCAAGGTCATGCTCCCCTATAACCCATCTGATGTATGCTGATGATACAGCTGTTTTTTTAAATGCTAATCACAAAAACTTGAAAAGGTTTAAAAGCTTTCTGAAAGCATATTAGCAAACATCAGGTCAAAAGGTAAATTTTACTAAATCTGATTTCTTTGTTGCTCCAAACACTCCTGTGGCAAGTGTTCAAAAAGTGTGTAGGATCTTAGGTATGGTGAAAGGCACTTTCCCTTTTAAGTACCTAGGAGTCCCTATCTTTCCAGGTCGTAATCTACAGGTTCATTACCATCCTATCTTGGAAAGAATGGAGAAATCCATTAATAATTGGAAGAACATATGGCTAAGTACTGCAGGTAAGATCATCCTCATTAACCATTGTTTTCTTTCAATTCCCACACACATTTTTGCAGTTTTAAGTCCTCCAAAGATAGTCTTAAAAAAATGGAAAAACTAGCTTTTGGCCTTTTCTGGGGAAACTGTGACAATATAGAGAGGAAAAAATGGAGATCTTGGAAAAAAATGAGTCTCCCTGTACAAGAGAATGGAATAGGCTTTAGAGATCTAAATGCTATAGTAGATGTCTTTTCTTGTAAACTATGGTGGAAACTGCAAATAAATAATACTCAATGGTCAGCTCATTTATGGTCACTCCCAGTATCTTACAAAAAATCTCACACATGGAATAGGATTTGCAAAATCACTGCTAAGGCTGATAATCACTCTAGAGTTATATATGGTATTGGAGAATGTTCTTTCTGGAATGCTAACTGGAAGGGTGATGGAGCTTTGTGTTATGAATGGCCCCCCGAGCTGGATATTCCCTTTGAGGATATTTCACTCAGGTCATTCATAGTTAACAAAGTTTCTCTCCTTCCAAACCCGGAGCCTCACTTGGCTACCAATACTCTTAACTCCTTGTAGGAAGTCAAACTGGTTCATTCTCATGCAGATAGGCTTGTCTGGACTCCAACATCGGATGGGAACTTCTCCATCAGCTCTGCATATAAATTATTCTGACAGAAAAGACCAACCATCAGACACTTTAACAAGGTATGGTCCCCTTTCATTCCTAAAAAGATGTCTGTTCTCATTTGGAGAGCACTCAATGGAATCCTTCCATTTGATAATATCATGTGTAGGTTTGGTTTCTCTCTAGCTTCCAAATGTCCTCTATGCAAGAACCATTCAGATTCTCTGGACCATTTTTTAAACTCCTGTCCTTCTTCTATTGCTATTTGGTACAGAGTTGACAATTTATTACATTGTCAACAACCAGTTTTTGGAAGCTTTAAGAATAGAGTAGAATTCTTCCTTTCTTTCAGGGCTGATTCTAAGATAATGTCAAACCTGATTACTGCAGCCCTATTAGTCACAACATGGTCTCTTTGGATTCACAGAAATAAAATCATTTTTGACAATATATCTTTCTCAGTTGATGCATGTTTTCAGAATGCCAAAGAACTGATTTACCTAATTTTCACAGCTCATCAATTGAAAGGTAATATAGATAAGCATAAGGATTTGATACAAGCTAGAATCATCCCAAAAATCCTTCCAAAAAAGAAAAAAACTATTACTGCAGTCAGTTGGGAAAAACCACAAAATGGCTACAAAATAAATACAGATGCCACATGGAAACCTGGTGGTCATTCCTCATCTGCAGTTATAGTTAGGAATTGGAAGGGAGAAGTGATTAGAATGAAAGTTAACACTTTCCAATCCCCTTATCCATTATATGCTGAACTATTTGCCATTCAGAGTGGATATCAATTGTGCTCAGATCTGGATCTTCACTGTTGTGTGTTTGAGTCTGATTTTCTACTGTCTGTCAAAGGAATTCAGAATCCAATGCTGCCCATGGAGAGTTTTCTCTATATGTAGTAGTCTAAATTTAAAACATTTAGTGAACCCAATACAACACACTCCAGGGAAGCGAACACAGCTGCTGATTTCTTGGCAAAATTTTCCGTGGAAAATAATTTACAGGGAGTTTTACATATTGATAATGCTCCACTATTCCTTAGGGGTCTTCTGCAACTTGACAAAAATGGTTTTCCTGGGGTTCGAATTGGATCTCCTTAGGGCTGTAACAAGATTTACTTCTATGTTTCTCCTACTTTTATGTCTACATTTTCTTCTTGGTTAGAATGGAAACTGCTGTCTTTTCTTCTTTTCTCTGCAGGACTGATGCTGAGATGAACCCTCCTCAGCTGATGCCTTTTGTATGCAACACTCTGAGATGATGACCGACAGGGAATGTATCACAACATTACCTTTGTTTTTCTCCTTCGCTGATTGTAACAATCTCTGGCGACTCAGGAGGTTTAATTTTTTCTTTCTATTCGGCTGCATATCATTGACAAACAGGGGTCTCATTTTTTTCTCGATTCCCCGACCTGTTCGTGGTACTGCAATCTAACGGAATAATAAGTTAGACCTCTGTTAGCATACCTTCTCTCTAGTTTCTTAGCTAAGAATAGGTGGAAACACCGCTTTTGGAAGCAAGTGTTGTTTTTGCTTCAAGGGTTTATTTTGGCTATTTGGATCATCAGTGGATGATCTTTTGTAATGAACTCCCACATGTTGCGCCTTATGGCTAATTTCAATTTGGTTTGGGGAGCCTAATATATTCCCCCCATCCTCGGATGGTTTAAATTAAAAAAAACTTATTGCGGGACGTTGTGCACCCGCAATTGCCAAGCACTTTATATACTGTACCATTGGACTGGCCTTGCTAAATTTTCAGTCCATTTCTGTCTCCAACGCTAAAATAGCGTACTATTGGAGATGGCCTTGGGTGCATAAGTCATGTAAATATGGGTTGGATCATCCAGCCCCATTCGAATTCTGAAGAAACCAGCCTCATTTTCAAATGAAATACAGAAAGTTTAGTGTTAGGATTAGGTTAGGATGGAGTTGCGATAATTTCAAAAGTGGTCCGTCTTTTTGTTAAGGTGAGTATTTTCATTGCTATAATACAAATTGAATTAAAACTTATTACTGCATTCTATTTTATGTTTGTTAAATTTAAATGCGTTATTTGAGAATTTTATATAATACATGAAATGCTTCTTAATATTGTGTTCTTTTCATTCTATTAATTGGTTTCATAATATTTAACCACGGCACGTACTTTATCACACTATGCTTACTTATAGTAATACTATGTGGAATTATTTAACCTTATATCATAGGTGGATCTTTGACTTGTACTTTATCTTTCCGTGTCAAACTTGGATTACGAGCTGGCTGATTACTTGTCTATACTTTTTGGAATCCCCAATGTGATTGTAGTTCGGTTGAAATCGATGGGGAATGGTATTTACCAGACTGTCTGATTAGATCGGTTGTACATGCAGTTCCAATATGCTAGTACAACCATCTTGTTTTTTAAACGAGCTCGTAACTGAACATCTTAGGTGTGGTTGACGAGTACAGATTTCTGGATCTGATAACATTCGGGCACCACTGAAGGGCCTATGCCCTGATGTCATTCACAGTGGTCACATAGGAACTTGATTGCGTCTAGGCATTAACTACATGTTTCCTTTTACTTTGTGCCAGGATTTATGTGGCTATTTATTTTATGTGGTCATTAAAAATCCACTTGGTAATTATTTGCAATGGAACATCACTAAGCAAGGATCTTACCCTAGTTCAAACAACCCTGTTACTGAGCGGATAGAGTGAGAGCTCGTTCATGAAGCCTTTACTTCAATTGGGGATAGGATCCTAGATGATCCTTTGAATCTGAAAAACCAATTTTGAAGTTTTATTGTTAAACCATGTAAACACTTATTACATGACTTTCAACACATATTACTTAGCAAGAACCATTCTTCCTTAACATTCAACACACAGAAAATCATGTCAGTTCAACACAGGGATCATAATCTTCCCCCACTCTTAGTTCAATGCCAAAACATACATATAGTCCACACACTTCTATAGAAAAAACACCAAATTATTTTGAAATTCATGCTTTCCACATACAACACAATCATGCAAATGAAAGAAATTAAATGTGAAATTCAAAGAGTTACCCGAAATTGGAGGTTAAGAGATAAGGATCACATAAGAAGAATCAAAGAGTGCTCTCTTTTGAAAGAAAGGGTCATATTTGTTAATTCCTCAAATTTTGAAGTGGGAATGGATGTTTTTGAAGTACTTGGAGTAGGTTAAATGATATTTATGGATGGGAGAAGGTACTTTGAATTTAGATTCAGAGAATTAATGATCTTCCAAAAGTGGGTTGTTTAGAAGAGAGGCAAAAAGGAGGTAGTAATGGTTTGGGAAAAAATAGAAAATTTTTAAGTAAAAGCTTCAATAAATTCATGCTCATAGAAGGTGTTAATGCTTGGTGTAGTACCAGTGACACTAAAAAACTTGGGGAAGAAGAAATATGTAGAACTAATGGGGCAGAAGTTCTTATTTTGGAAAATTTTGATTTTTGCCATAATTATGAAATTCTACCTGTTTGTTGTTTTTCCTGATTGGCATGAGGCATGGCACAATTGTGCATATAAAGGCCTCATGCCAGTTCATCATACACGAGCCTTACACTGCCCGTGCTTCCCAGTACCTTCATTTTTCTAAAAGTTTTTCATCCAAATCCAATTTCCTCCTAACCAACAATACGAGAATCAATTTGAGACTCAACAATCAATCAGAATTCCACACAAAATCCTTTGTCACATAAACACAAACATGTAAACGGTCCTTGCTAAAATATCAAAACAAAGCATAATAAAGAAAACACTGTATATTTATTGTCTTCCTCACGACTTATTCTTTATACATTATAATTAAAACAAACCTTCCATTGGGTCTCCAAAAAGTTGCCATCTGCGGCTCTACCCTCGATGACATCTTTGTGGAGAGGCCTCCACAAAGTATCACCCTTACCTCCATGCTCCTTATTCATAATAGAGAGTTTATGTCCTTCCTTAGCTAAGACTGACTCCTTAGCCATTTCCTTAAGTTTAGGAGGTGGCATAGGAAGTTTTAAGTCCTCGCAACTCCCCACCAACCACTGAACGTTAGTGGCCATAAAAAAACAATCCACAATAGAAATATTGTCATTAAACTAACATAGGTGTCATCAACATCATTTTCAAAATCAAAGCTCAAAACACTCTTTCTCTCATCAATATCTTCATCTAGGCACTCATTATCATCAATCATGCAAGAATCATCACATTGAAAAATTTCATCACATAAGGCTATGTCATTGCATGCAAGATAAGAAGTAGATGGTTCATGCATAAATTTGTAAATATCAAAATTAACCTTGTTAATGTCGTCCTCTAGGATTAGTGTTCCCAAATGGACATCAGTTTTGGACTTTGATGTTTTCAAGAATGCTTTCCCTAATAAAATTGGGGATGCACCTCCATCGGACATAGAAGTCTGCCAGGGATCACTAGATTACCCACCCAAACCATAACATCCCTAACTATAACCCTAGGGCTAGCTTGGGGATGGTCGGCTAGTTGGAAAATAACCCTAGTGTCCCTAAGTTCACATATGTCAAGATTGTCATATAGGATAAATGAGATTACATTGATAGAGGCACCTAAGTCAATCATAGCATTTTTCACCAATTTACCTCCTAGAGAAATAGAGATTGAAAAAATTCTGAGGTTATCACACTTCTTAGGAATATTCTTGAGAGCTAAAGGGGCTACTCCCCCTATTTTCAATTGACCTATTTTCCTAATTGGTTTGTTTCTTCTTTTAGTGCAACCATTTTTCAAAAATTTATCATACGAGGGAATTTGTTCAATGACATCAAGAATTGGAATGCAAACCTCAACATTTTCGAAGACTTGACGAATTGGAGTTTTGTTGGTTGCCACATTTGGCCTTCCCCATAGAGCAGTAGGGAATGGCGGCGGAGGGTTAACCCTGATTCAGTGGTAGGGAGCTCTCGAGTGTGCTTCTCCTCAACTACTATCTCTTCTTCTTTCAGATTGGTCTTATTTCTTTCCAAAAATTTGTATGTGTCGGGCGTCACTCGGATTGTGTGTTGGGAATAGCTTGTGTCGTGAACATGGTTTTTTTGGGGGTGGGGGATTGTATAAAAACTACTAAGCATGCAAATTAAGAGACCAAACTAAATTAAACTAAGCCTTAGGGATATTTGCATAACATGATCGGTAGATGACTTTGATCCTAGATTCTATCGCACAGAAGACTATAAACCTATCCCAATGTCTATGTCACATAGTGTGGTCGATAGTCAACACTTCCTAGTGTCTGTCACACAAAGGTGTCTACATCTATCCTGTCAACGCTATCTCCGTAATTAGGGAAAGTGAATTGTACGGTCCAACAAAAATGCACTCCTTTTTCCCCATAAAGAAATACATCTTGAGCACTCCACTATGAACGCTTCTCTCTAGGCCTGTAGAGGAAAAGGAATTGGAAGCTCATGATGACTTCGGGCTTGAAACAACAATAGTCACTTCCCTACAACCCTAGTTGCTACAAACAATCATGCCTTATTTATCAGGTTAAAATCTTCTAGTTAAAATTAGGCATATACACGTATAGAATGGTGCTCACAGTCCTACATGCATACACTCACATAACCGAGGACTCATGTTCCCACATATCCTAACTACACTCCCAATGGGCAGACAAGCCTAGCACTACACATGTCACATACCATAATGGTACATCAAAGAGTATAATTTACTGCATCGTTAGCAAATCAAGCATGATATTCGTACACATATAAGATAGGGAAACCTAAAATCTCACAAAATCTCTACAAAATTATGAATACAAATTAGATCCCCAAGTAAATTAACTACTCCCTGAGCATTGAACACAATTTTACCATTGGATTCAATACCCTTGGGCACAACAAGGAAATATTAAATGAAGACAGAAGGGTTATTACCTTTCTCACTCTATCTACTTTTAAAAACTTGGAGAATATAATTACAACTAATGAATGTTCCTTTAAACCCTAGTAGACAAAGGATCTTTATATAGTAGTTAAAAAATGGGCCTTATAGAGACCCAAAACAAGGGAAACCCTAAGTTGTTGCATCAACACGGGCCATACAAAAGTGCACAGGCCTCCGACTGTGAATAGTTCCTCATCCAACTGAGCGTACGCCCCGTGAAATTCCTTACTGGCCGCAGACTGGAGGGGTCTTTTGGAAGTCTGAATGGCGTGGCCCTTGCAAATCCTTGCAGGCCACAAACTGGAGTTAAGTTCTTTGGCTTCCGATGGCACATCTGTGTATATAGTTGTGAGGCATGGACCAAATTTTCAAGTCTTCATCGTGGAGGTGCAGGGGCCATGCAAAAGGACATAAACCATACCAGTACTTGGATGCATGATCCTCTTGGTTGGAGCGGGCCATGTAAAAGGGCACAACCCACACTAGTACTTAGCCTCACTACCATCTTGGCTGGCTCGGGCTGTGCAAAGGGGCACAGATATGCCAGTATTCTAAACCTTTTGGGTTTCAACTCCATCTCTTCGGCGCATCCAATATATTACCACGATGAAGTGCGTGACTTTAGGTCTACTACCATCCTTGTGAATGACCTTCAAATATCCTCTACCATTCTTGCAAATGGCCTTTGTTAATCTACACTAAAGTGCTCATAAGAAATCTACAATGAAGTTCACAAAATAGGATGTAAATGATTTTAAGGATATAGCCTCCATTAGGTCTAAATAATCAATAAACAAAGGAGTTAGACAAGAAAACCAACAAAGGCTAAATGCATTAGGAAACACATGCTTCCAGATGCACATCATATTCTCAAACATGGAAACCAACTTTTATAATTTTTGGCCAAACTCGCAAACAAGACAAGACAGATCACAACGTACCAGACCACTAGAAGATCCCAGCACTTTCATCCTTTAATAAGGTGGGACCAAATCTTTCCACATTTCAAAAAAGTCATCACTCAATGTTTATGATGTGCTTTCATAAACATTTTTAACATTTAGCAGGATTATGGACTAAAGGTTGTCTGACCATTCAAAATCTAACAAAGAGGTAAGAACTTAGAAATGGAAACACAATTTTTAGTATCCCACATTATCGACTGTGGAATCAAATAAGTTGCGTGAATCTTTTGAAACTTTGCATGCTAGATTTGGTCATACTCCGTATTCCATTATTTCTTGTTTGCGTGCTTCTGGATCCTTATCGGTCTCATCGGTATTGCCCAAACCTAACCTTTGTGATGCATGCTTAAAGGATAAAGGGAAGCGTTTATCTTTTCATTCATATGATAAATGTGCTACTAGGGTACTTGATTTAGTTCATTGTGATTTATGGGAGCCCTTTTCTATTTTGTCTACTGAAGGTGTTCCCTAATATGTTATTTTTATTGATGATCATTCCCAATTCTTGTGGTTTTACCCCCTGCAGTGCAAGTAATATTTTCGAGGCTTTTGTGGAGAACCCATTTACTTCCATCATAAAGGTGTTTTCGAGTGACGGAGGAACTGAGTTCGTAAATAGTCTTTTATGTTCTCACTTTTAGACAAAGGGCATTATGTTCCTCATCATATATTTTGCCCTTATACTCTTAAGCAAAATGGTCGAGTTGAGCGCAAGCACTGCCACATTGTCGAGATGCGTTTGTCTATGTTATACTACTCATAATTCCTGCTCTTCTACTGTCCTGATGCCTTTTCGTAACTACTTATACCATTACTCGGCTGCCAGGACAATCCCCATTTGAAATATTTAATAGACATGTTCCCATATACACAAACTTCTATGAATTTAGCTGTCTTCTGTACCGTTATTGAGCCACCTCCACTCGGGGTTGTTAATTGTAGCTAATTAACCCGAGAAAAGGTTGTCCCTTGGTCAAAGGAGGTCAAAGATAAAATTTGTAGTTCTGCACCCAACTCACTACTATGCTACCGATATGGTAGTTAGTGGTAAGCCTTGGGTATGTCCACAGGGATGCTAGGGCCTAAGAATCAATTAGACACAACTTTGTCTAGGTTTTCGATCAGTACAAGTTGTTAGGAATAGCTAGTATAGTAAAAAAGTGAGGATGGTTTGGTTTTTCAGTTAGCAACTACTAAACATGAAAGATAAAATGAATGTAAACTATATATAAATAAGAACTTGGGGGGTATTTGCCTAACATGCTTGACAAATTACTTCTATCCTTGATTCATTCCCATATATGCTTATAAACATGTCTTCAGTGTCACACAGTGTGGAGATGGCTTGAAATTTCTACCCATCTGTCACACGTGGTACTTACCACAATACCCATATCTCACTGTCTTCATAATTAGGGAATGCGCTCTAGTACACCGACACCACAGATCATTCCCCATCACATCACTCCCAATGCCAACACGCCTCCGCTAAGAGGAATTCAAAGCCTGACTAAAGGACAATTCCTCGCGTAGGTCGCAACCGTTGGATATGTAGTGAAATGCATTACATCATGGATGCTCCATTGTGGATCTCAATACCTAGGCGTAGAGAGGCAAAGGAAAAGACACCTTGTGATGACTCTAGAGTCGGCGCAACTCTTGTCGCCACAAAATAACACGCTAATCTATCGGGTTAAGCTAGGGGTTTCCCCGTCAAGATTTTCCAAATCGATTGCCCAACATGTTGATTTCTCATACAACTAGCCAATTAGAATCATGGTATAATACATATAAGGAATTTCTCTCAAAGGACATGAATGCACTCATCTCCCCGATATTCTTTATCTACACCACAATTCTAACACTTTCCATGATAGAAATGAAGCCTAACACAATTTTGTACTACCATACATGCATGAGTGCATCATTATTATAATAAAGCATAAATCATAAATCTTAGAAAGCACAAGTTCAAGCACAAATATTCATGAGACAATAAGATAGGAGCATAAAACCTCAAAAAGTTATAATTAAATAATGAATACAAACAACCCCAAGCTACTAATCTACTCCATTGACATGAAATTAAAATATAGATTTTAATTCCTCATCATAGTATGAAAGAAAAATAAAGAGGAAAGAAAGAAGGAAGAGAGAATGTTTCTCTGTAAAACGCTCTCTAAAGTACAAGAGTAGAATATGAATAAAAATGAAAGATTTTATAAAACCATAGTAGAGTAAGGCTATATTTATAGTAGAGTAGGGGATTGGGCCTAAAAATAAACCCAAAATAGGCCAAAAAAGTGTGAAACCCTAGTTCAGCCGCCACTTGGCACACACCGTTTCAGATGGCTTGGTATGTGCCATGTCCTAGTTTGGTGCTGGAGTGGGGCACCAGATTTGGCGCGACATGCTTGATCAACACTGGCGTGTGCTACGGGATCTGGTACAGACAATCTGATCTTGCATGGTTCGTGCATACTCATTGGCATGGGTCGTGTCGTCCTCTATAGGTTGTGTCCATGTTGTTTGGCGCGGGCAGCCATCAGAGTCCTCGTTTATGCACTTCTGATCCACGGGACGTGACCTTCAGCATGGGCCATCATTTGAAACCTCATTTTGCTCAGTATTGTAGCCAAACTGCCTATTTCTTCATATCCCGCCAACTGGTCTTGGCATTTTTCACTTGGAACGGTGCGAGCCATTGAAAACAAGATGGTCAGCGCCCATACTTAGTCATTTTTTAGTGAAACTTAAAACTTTTGTACTTGGCCCATCGAGTTTCGCATGGTCCATGCTGGTTCATAGCCTGATCCATGGCAAAGACATTTGGCATGAACCACATTGTCTGGTGCGGGCCGTTGGTGCCATCTATGAGTGGTCCACGCCGACCCATTTGTGCTTCAGCCAACTAAACTTCTTTCCTTCGCTACGGATGAACTGTTAGTCCATTTTGAGAGTTCTTGAAGTCAATTTTATTTTTATCAAGGAGAAAAATCCAATGGAATCAACTTTGAAGGTTGATTCTTCTTAGATTGTTCCCAGAAGTTGGAACAGCTCTTTGACCACGATTCTTCATTTCTTCCTTGGTCGTTTTGAACTCCAAAGCCACCTATATTTGGCTTCATCCTTCTACTACCACGAATTCATGCTCGTGGCCTTTATCTACTACCATTGTAATGTGAATGGGCTTTGATTTCTTCTACTGTCCTTGCAAACGGCATTCAATATCTTCTACCACCCTTTCGAACGGCCTTCACATAGAATGTAATGAAAAGTACCCACGAGCAACCTACTAAGGATGACCACAAAGGAAGACCTAGATGCCTATGGATAAAAGATGTCCATGAGTACTAATTAAGTCTACGAAATGCGGGATTTAGACAAGAAAATCAAACATGGCTATCTAAACCCCTTGTCACGTAAACTCAACTAATACTAGCAATCAAACATAAAAAAAAATCAATTATTACACCAAATGCAACAGTTAATGCACGCATAATGAAGCACATCAAGCTCCCTAACTTAACCTTTTACTCATCCTTGAGTAAGTAAAGACAAGAAAAAGAAATTTGCACAATGTAGCATGCAGGTATAAGTTAGCTGAGGCATTCACTTAGTTTTTGTTTCTCTCAATTTCTCTAATTTTTTCTAGGAGCCCTTTCGGGTTTTCATCCTAACTTTAACACACTAATGGTTCTCACTTCTCAGCTTTTTCCACATGGCCTCTCATTTTTGCCCTGGCTCGTAAGCCTAGCCGAGCCCATCCTGTCACTTTTACCTAGGTCTTTCGACCTATCCGGGCTTTTCCCAATGTTACCCAAGTCACCCTTTCGGATTTCCATCCTGTCTTTTTTTTTTTCATTTTGAAAATATTTTCAATTTTTTTATGTAGCACAAAATTGCCACCAAAGTGGGCTTCATACAACAAAAAGATAAGATCAAAAAACAATTACACCACCAATCCTAAATAAATCAACCCAGTCCAAACCACCAACTATCCATCCAAAAATATCCCACAACAATCAAAATATAAAATCACCAAACAATCAAGAAAAAATACCAAGAAAAACACAAAATTGCACCGAGGAATCCCAGAATGAAAGCTCACTAAGTGCTCACTACTACCTCCCCCACACTTAACCAATTAATTTCCCTCAATGCAACAAAAACTATATAAAAACATGAGTGAGGTTGGGAGAAATAGTGACACTCACTCTCGCGGCCCCGAAGGGCCTTCCTCTTTGTGCCTCGTGCTGCTCCTCTCAATTTACCCTGTTGCTTGAATTGCATCCTCGGTGGAATCCATCATTGTGCTAAGCTCCTTCATTTGTGACCTCACACCTCCTATCACTTGGACAACCTCTTGAACCACTTGGGTAGAGCTCGAAAGTTGTTCCCCAAGTGAGTGTTGTTAGTCAATGGTGTCCGTAGATAGGCGAGAGCGGCTAGGAATAGCTCTCGAAGAGGTCTCTCCCTTGGCCTTCTCAACATCTATCTATGTGATGGCTACAAATATTTAGAATCCCATCTCAAAACGTGGGTCGAGATCACAAATAGGTCATCCAAACATGTGTTATGGGTGATGGCAGTGCACTCCAGCTGAGGAAGTACCACGAAGCTACAGGTGATTGCCCCGCCATAAATCCATACAAACTAATTCTCCAATGTCGTAGGCCCCACCATGAATGCGTTAGCTAACTTCTCAATATTTTACTTTTTCCTCGATCGTCTCGAGTTAGCCAACAATTGTTGTGTAATCAAATGCTCTAAGTACTATGTCAGTAGCCCCACTATGTCACCAATAGAGATCTTACCACTCTTTCTTTCCCTCATCGCTAAACACTCTGGCACAAAAGACCCAACCTGGTTTTTTTAGGAATTACTCTCAAGAGTTATTACGCTATGAACATCTAAATCCGGACATTGTATTAGTTCATTATGGCAGAAAAATCCCATTTCCAATAATTGGTGAATGTAACGAAATTCTGGATGAACCAAGGAAGTGCTTTTGCACACGTTCTTCTGGTCCGTCCCTTTCAGCTGCCTCCAAAATTTTACGAGAGAAAAAAGGTCATCCCTTGATGGTGTGTCCTCAGGATCTCTTTGTCGTACCTTCATCCAAAGGCGTGGGCTACCTCTCGGTGCTTCATCAGATACTCCTTATCATCAAGATTGAATTTGATTTCCTGGTGTCCATTCTCGTCCACGACTGGCTATAGAGTAGCTAGGAACTCTAGGGCCCACCTGATGTAGATCTTAGAGTGTTTCTCTAAGAACCCTTCTAGACCTACCCGACCTAATAGATAGGACATGGGCTTGAGTAAGCCTTGAGCTGCCAATGTGTCCTTTCATGCAAAGCCAGTCTCCAACATACTCCTATTTGGCTCTCTTGAATTCCTCCACCTCCTGGCTTCAGTTCCAGAGATTTTGGCCAATCCCATAAACTCTTCAATCACGAATGGGGGTTGCAAAGAATGGTAGTCACCGGCTCATGGTTTGCACCCTTAGACGGTTTCTTCCTCTTCTCACCCCGTGAGGACTTCCTTTTCTCCTACACATTATTTTCAGGAGGCATCCTAACAAAATGAAGGAAAGAGTGTAATGTGATCATAAACAAGGCATGTCCCACATTATCATTTAACAAGTTAATTCCTCCTAAATAGCTTAACCATTCAAACATAATAATCTAAGCATGAAGGCTATTTAAATAAGAACTTTCTCATCAAACAACAATATCATGTAAGTTCTTACCAACCCATTAATAATATTATGCATTCAACATTCATACCCTCCCATATCACCCATCACTTAAAGAACATAACATCCAAGCATAATAGCATAGCAAATCACCCAAACTTTCTTCAACACAAGATCATGCATACAAACCCAAACACATATCTCAACAACATACACTCATTCAAAAATAATACTTTAAATAAAACCACCACAATGTTAATAAAACAAAGAAACAAAGAGCTCAATGGATTACCAGGAATTTGAAGCTAAGATTTGCAAGATCCACACAAGAATAAGCAAAAGTTGCTAATTTTTTAGAGAAAAGCATCAAATTTTAAAGTTCACCAAGAGTGTGTGTGAGTGAGTGTTTCTTGGAAAGATTTAAAGTGTCAAATGCTTCATTTAGGTGAAAATATGTACCAAGTATCTTGAAAATTCAGCATAGGTGATAAGGGAGAGATGTACAATTAGGATAAGAATGGATTTTTTTGAAAATTGCAAATTATGGGACATTAGTACAACTCAATTAATTAACAAGATGTATTAGAAGTACTATTTGCATAAAAAATCCTAAGGAATTAGGGAATTTCAAAAAAATTGTACCAAAAATGCATTTTTAAGCTCAAAATTCAGAATTTTTGAATATTTACATTTTTGGAACAATTTGACAGCGAAAACGAGGAACCAGCGCAGATACCTCTGTGTCAAAGTACCTGGCACGGACCCCCCTTGTGTCAAAGACCCTTGGCATAGATCTCTCTCACGTCGATGGTCCGTGCCAAATCTTTGGCGCGAGGCCCCCTCTTGCCAAGTTCCCTTGGCGCAGACTGTGATACTTGGCGAAAATCATGCCAGGTCATTGGCTTTCTCTCTTTTTTTGAAAAAAACTAAGTCACCCATCAAATATTATTACATCCAAACACAGTCGCGAGACTCAAACTTAAATTTACAATTCTAATAAGATTTTAATCCCAAAAATCCTTAACACACACAAGAACATTCAAAACCTACCTAATAACTACTCAAAACATGAAATTGAAGAAAAAAGAAGCACCGTATATTTATTTTTGTCCTCACAACTTATTTATTTTTCATGCAGTTATAGTTAGAACCACCTACCCGTGGGTCTCCGGAATTTCCATCGGTGACTCCACCCACGATGACATCGTTATTGGAGGAGTCTCCACAATGTGTCACCCTTACCTTCGGACCCTTTATCTTTCATTGAAAATGAATCACATTGCCTTGTCATGGTTGAGCCCGTGAACATCAATTTAGGGGCTAGGAAAAGGTTGGGGGGGTGTAAACCCTTGACACTCTTCCTTTCCTGCTGAAAGTTAGTCAATATGAATAAACACTCTAGCATAAATTTATTGTTAATCGAGTCATGAAATTCATCGGACTCATCAGAAATATCATCAACACGGAACTCATTCAAGTATTCATGCTCATTTGTAACACAAAAAAATTCATTGAAATCATGCTCATCTCATAGGGTCACACATTTTCACATAAAGAAGAATTAGTTGAATCATGCATAGACTTATAGATGTCAAATTCCACTTTATCCACATCATCTTCTAGAGTTAAGGGTCCCAAATTGACATCAATTTTAGTCCTATATGTATTAACAAAATGGTCTCCTAAAAGTATTGGGGGTGCACTTCCATCGTGCGCCACATCTAGGACATAAAAGTTCACCGAAAAAACCAACTTATCAATCTGCACCATCATATCCTTTACTAGTTCACAGGGGCTAGCTTGGGAGTTATCAACAAGTTGGACAATCACTCTAGTTTCCCTAAGCTCACCTATTTCTAGGCATTAGTAAAGACTATATGAGATCACATTGATTGATGCGCCAAAGTATATAATGGCATTTTAAACAAGTTTTCCACCTAAGGAGATAGGGATAGAGAACATTCCAGGGTCGTCGCATTTCTTAGGAAAATTTTTATGGTTTAAAATGGAGACTCCCCTCATTTTTAAATGTCCAACCTTCTAAGTTGGTCTACTACTCTTTTTTTGTGCATGCACCTTTAAGAAATTTAGCATACGATGGAACATTTTCAATTAATTCCAAGATAGGGATTATTACCTTAACCTTTTTGAAGACTCTTCGAATGCTTGCATCATTGGTCACCTCATTTGGCCTTACACTTAAAGCATTTGGAAGTAGAGGTGGGATAGTCACTTGCGCCTCGGGCGGTGTAAGCTCTTTGGAATGTGCTTTCTTGACCACAATCTCATCCTCGTCGAAGTGTGCCTTGGTAGCCTCCAATACCCTATCATACTCTTACATCACGTTCTTCTCGAACTCACAAACTTCCTTCCCACTTCTCAACTTAAGTGAACTCACGTTCCTTGGATTGACCTTCGGTTGGGAAGGGAGTTTTCCAGACTCCTTGGCCTCAAGTCATCTCACCGAGGTGGGGAGTTACCCAACTTGAACTTCAAGATTCTTAATACTTGAGAATGCCCTATTGCCAAGGACTTCAATCTCATGCCTTGTCCTCTCCACGAAGACTTCATGTTTCTTCCCCAATTAAGTAATGACTTCTAGGACCTCTTCTCGATGCAATTTATAGATCAAGGCATGGTTGTTGAAAGGGCCTTCACCTCTAGGATATGGTTGAGGTAAGGCTTATCCATCCCGATATCCTTGAGGTTTATTGTCTTCCTTCCACCAAAAATTTGGATGGTCTCAGTGCCTTCGGTTGAATGAGTTTGCATAGGGGTCCGGTCTTGCGTGGCCTTGGTTCCCCCATAATACTTTTGGTTGACCCCTAGCAAACTGTGGTCTCTCCCTATTTTTCTACTCAACGGCCTTCACCTCTTGAAAATTTTCTACAACTTTGGGATATTCCTCGGTGTTGTGGTCTAAGTTGCACACCCCCACACACTTTGACTTGATGAATCTTACCATGTAGAAGTTCCTCCATCATAGAAGCAAGGGTTTGGACTTGTTCCTCCAACTGAGGCGATTATGAGGGTTCATTCAAGACCTTAACCCTTGACTTTGTGCCAAATTGTCGCATAACATTGGTCATTTTTTCAAAGAGAGCCATCACATCCTTAGGGATTTTGTGGGCATCGATCCATTACATGAAACATTCCCCATCCACATGTCTTCATTAGACAACCCTTTGAAAAAGTAGTAAACTAGGTCTCACTCCTTGAAAGGATGTTATGGAAAGCTTGTAAGAAACCTCTAAAAATTCTCCCAATAGTTGTAGAGTGACTCCGTAGCTTCCCGGGTAATATTAGAGAGCTTTTTATTCTGTCCGGGGAATTTGGATGCCAAAAAGTACTTCTCTAGAAATGTCCACTTCATATCCATTAAAGAGCCTATGCTTTGGGAGGGAAATATTAAAGCTAGTCCTTAGCCCATCTTGAAGAGAGAACGGAAAAGCCCTCAGATTATAATCGTCCTCAAAAACACCCGGATGCTTCATATTCGTACACACCAGGTGGAACTCCAACAAATGTTTTTTTAGGTCTTCCCCCTCCATCCCGTGGAAGGTGGGAAGACAAGGGGGATCATTACGCTCTTTGGGGCCATTAGCTCCCAAAAATGGTTGCATAGCTGCTGGCTCTCCAGATTAGAAACCATTAGCTCTCTCAACATTCTGTTGTCCTCTGCCATTTCCTACGGTTCTTCTACCAACACTACCGACCTAGGTTGAACCTCTACTCTAGCTCTCTACTTCCTTTGCTTTCGATTACCTGTGTTATCAGTCGGGTTATGAAAAGCACCTAAGTTTGTGGTACGAGTGTGTACCAAAAACTAGGGGCTAACAGTACCCTTCCTAATATAACACTAGCAAACAGATCAAAAGGAAACAAGATAACTATCATAAAATCTCAACACATGAAACAACAAAATAAAACAAAAAAAGCAATACTAACTACTCTACTAACATGTTATGCTAATTGACATTTAAGCTGATTGTATCCCCGGCAGCAGCACCAAATTTTGACCTGTCTCCACACAGGGTCGTTAATTGTAGCTAATTTACTAGACCGAACACTGTCTTGGTCAAAGGAAGTCAAAGATAAAATTATAGTTCTGTACCCAACTCACTACTATGCTACCGATGTGGGTATGTCCACAGAGATGCTAGGGCCTAAAAATCAATTAAACACAACATCGTCCGGGTTGTCAATCCAAACAATTTTCCTGGAATAATTAGTATAACAAAAAATAGGGGGTTTGGTTTTTCAATTAGCAACTACTAAACATGAAAGATAAAAAAAATGTAAACTATATATATATATACATGTACTTGGGGGTATTTGTGTAACATGATTGACAAATGACTTTTATCCTCGATTCATTCACATATAGACTTATAAACCTATCTTATGCCCATGTCATGCAGTGTGAAGATAGCTAGATATTTCCCCCCGTCCGTCAAACGTGGTATTTACCACAATGCCCATATCCACCGTCTCAATAATTAGTGAATGCACTCTAGTCCACCAACACCACAGACCATTCCGTGTCACTTCACTCCCAATGCCAATGCGCCCTCGCTTAGAGGAATGATAAACCGGTCTTAAAGGGCAATGCCTCACGTAGGTTCCAACCGTTGGATATTTAGTTAAATACATTACATACCGGACACCCAACTATGGATCTCAATCCCTAGGCCTAAAAAGGCAAAGGAAAAGCCACCTTGTGATGACTCTAGAGTTGGAACAACTATAGTATCTACAAAATAACATGCTAATCTATTAGGCTAAGCTAGCGGTTTTCCCTCATCAGGATTTACCGAATCGACCACCTAAAATGTGATTTCTCACACAACTAGCCAATTAGAATCATGGTACAACACATATAAGTAATTTCTCTCAAAGGACATGAATGCACTCATCTTCCTGGTGTTTTTTACCTATTCCACAATTCCAACACTTTCCAAGAGAGAAATGAGGCCTAGCACGATTTTGTACTACCACACATGAATGAGTGCATCATTATAATGACAAAGCATAAATCATAAATCTTAGAAAGCACAAGTTCAAGCACAAATATTCATGAGACAATAAGATAGGAGAATATAAACCTCAAAAAGTCATAATCAATGCATGAATACAAATAACCCCAAGCTACTAATATACCCCATAGACATGAAATTCAAATACAGATTTGAATTCCACATCATAGGATGAAAGAAAAATAAAAAGGAAAGAAAGAAAGTAGAGATAATGTTTCTCTCTCTAAAATGCTCTCCAAAGTACAAGAGTAGAATATGAAAAATAAATGAAAGATTTGATAAAACTCTAGTAGACTAAGGATATATTTATAGTAGTAGGGGATTGGGCCTAAAAATAGGCCCAAAATAGGGCAAAAAGTGGGAAACCCTAGTTTAGCCACCGCTTAGCGCAGATTGTTGTTGATAGCGCAGTCTGCATCATGTACTTGCTCTGTACTGGCGTGGGGCGTGAGATCTTCCCAGGCCGTGAGATTTAGCACATTCTATACTTGTATCATTAGCACTGACCATCTACTCTTGTATAGTCTATGCATACTCCTTGGAGCAGGTTGTATCGTCCTCTATGGGTTGTGTCTGCACAGTCCGCGTCGTTTGGCACGAGCCACCCCAAGAGTCCTCATTTTTGCACTTCTAATCCGCATAACATAACGTTTGGCACAAACCATTATCAAAAACCTCATTTTTCTTAGTAATTTAGAATGGGCCACTCAATTCTTCACATCTCGCTGGTTGGTCTTGACCTTTTTCACTTGGAATGGCGCGAGCCATCAAACATGCAACAGTCTGCACCCATATTTAGCCATTTTTAGTGAAACTTGGAACTTGTGCACCTGGCCCATAGAGTTTGGTGTGGTCTATGTCAAAGACATTTGACGTGGACCACGTCGTCTAGTGCTGGCTGTTGGTGCCATCCATGAAAGAGAAAAATCCAATGAAGTAGATCTTTAAGGCTTATTCTTCTTGGATCATTCCCTAAAGTTGGCACAACTCTCGGATCACGATTCTCCATTTTTTTCTTGGCCATTTTGAATTCTAATGCCCCCTATCTTTGGATCCATCCTTCTACTACCACAAATTGATACCCTTAGCCTTCATCTACTACCATTCTAATGTGAATAGCCTTCGATCTCTTCTACCGTCCTTACGAACTACCTTCAATATCATCTACTGCCCTTATGAATGGCCTTCACATTGAATGTAATGAAAAGTACCCACGAGCAACCTACTAAGAACGATCACAAAGGAAGACCTAGGTGCCCATGGATACAAGATGTCCATTAGTACTAATCAAGTCTACGAAACGCGAGATTTAGACAAGAAAGCCAACCTGGCCATCTAAACCCCTTGTTATGTAAACTCAACTAATACTAGCACTCCAACATATAAAAAGCCAATTATTATTCCAAATGAAATGGTTAATGAACTCATAATGAAGCACATCACTTATCTTGGTCAATATACAGCTCACAAACTTGCGCCACGTAGTTTGTCTTGTGTCTTTTTCAGGTACTGCTCCTAGTACAAGGGATATCGATGTTTGGATCCTATGTATGGAATGATATATATCACTATAAATGCTCGGTTTGATGACACTTCCTTCCTTTATGCCGATGGTTATACTTTAGTATCTCCGATCTCCCTAGATGTTTCTACTATTTTGGATCCCGCTAATGCATCAGTTGATATTCCTGCTTCTTCCACGGTGGCATCTCCTTCTGATTGGCTTGTCACTTCGATTTCTAGCCCTCCTGTCTCATCGACGCTACTTTCCTCACTGAATACGGCACCCTGTTCTATCTACTCTGCCAATTCAGATCTTCCAGTGATTGTTACAAAGCATCCTGCTCTACCTATCTCATTATGGACCAGCTCACCCAATTTACCGCCAGCCTATCCTGTTTGCCAGCCACTTTGCTATCCCCTCTTCCAGTTGTGACTGATCCTCCGGCCTCTCCAACTATGCCCCATCCTCTTGGATGGTTACTTGGTTCGTGACTGATGCTATTCAACGCAGAGATTATTCTGACATTATTGCTCATGGTGTTATTACTGTCCTTCTTTCCTAGGAAAAACCTACAAATTATCACTCTGCCCTTTGATGATTTAGATTGAGTTTCAGCTATGGATGATGTGGCTCTTCGTGGATATCACACCTAGGATTTGGTTCCACGACCATCAGATGTAAAATTTTTTGCTCCAAGTGGGTGTATGAGTTGAAGTATTGTCCTGATGCAATGGTTGATCCCAATAAGGCCCGTCTTATGGCTCAAGATTTTTCTCATATCCATGGGTTTAACTTTGACCACACATTCAACCCCATGGTCAAAGCCTCTACCATTTGGAAAGTTCTTACTATTGCCACTATCCATTCCTGGCCTTTTCATTAGTTATATGCAAAGAACTCCTTTCTCAATGGTGTGCTCGATTATGTGGTTTATATGTCACAACTAGTAAGCTACAAGGACCTGCATCACCCAGATTATGTCTGTCACTTGCGAAAGCTATTTATTGTTTCAAGAAAGCCCCTCGGAATCCATTTATAATTCTCCACTTCTGTTATGGGATAAAAGTAGTACGGTTTTCTTGGCATAGAATCTAATTGCTCATAAGTGGGGGAAGCACATCGACTATCATTTTGTTCTTGAGTCAGTTGTGGCGGGCAAGCTGCACATTGCTCATGTTCCTACTTCCCTTCAGATTGTGGACATTTTAACCAAGGGTCTCTCTCATCCACTATTTGAGTTATTCAGATCCAAGCTTTACATCTCGGAGCATCTAACGCATTGCTGGAGGGAGTGTTGGACTAAGTACGATATATGACTAGATGAGGATAAGAATGATGACTAGCCTAGAGTTATTCTTGGACCATAATTCCATCTTTGTAATCTTGTCTATTTATTCTTTCTCTAAATAACAAATCATTAATGGGAAATCATTCTTTCACTATAAATAATTCGATAATCATTTTTTAAAGCAAACTATAGCATAGCAAGATGAGTTATAAGGTTACCTGAAGATTCACCAAGGTGTGCTAAGTCTAACATATTTGTAGTTTTGGTCCTGATTCTGTAGCGTTATGACCTACCTCAACCCGGGGTCATTAATTATAGCTAATTAACCCTATTCGAGGGTAGTGGTCAAAGATAAATTTATATTTTTGCACCTTGATCTCACTGCTATGCTATCTAGAGGGTAGTTAGTGGTAGCCATGGGTTTGTCCACAGAGATTCTAGGTCTAATGTACCAACCTAAAACACAACCTCGTACAGGTCATCATTCTGCACGAGGGAAAAGAATAGCTAGTAAAGCAAACATGCAAAGGGGGGTGGATTTTCAATTTAGCAACTACAAAACATGTAAATTAAAAGAACACAACTACAATTTAAAGCTAGCACTTGGGGAAATCATTGAGTGACTTGGTAAATATAATGCTTCTATCCTTGATTCATTCACATAAAGATCTAAGAAAACCTAATAGTGTGTCCATAACACGTGGTGCGGCCAATGGCATACATTTCCTTGTTCCTGCCCTGGCTGGTGCTCTCACAACCCTGCATCGACACCGTTATCGTAATTAGGGGAGTACAACAAGGTCTTACCATTGCTGTTGTTTTGATTCTGCCCCTACAATTATGTCATGGGTTTCCACCACGAATGCAACATCTCCCTTGGGTCTTATCAATTAGGCCTGAGGATCACAGCCACCTTATCTTTGATACTAGGGTTTTTTGTACCCCTAGCTTGCTACTAATTAAGCTATCTCTACCTGAAACCTATCGAAAAACTTTATGAAGTCGGCTAAGATGGATGTGATGGTAAGTGGATCAGGCTGACCTCAAATCTCCCATGCACACACTCATGCGGACTCGTTCCCCTCTACCCATACAAACAGTCAGGTTTCCCTTCCCAATGGGGCATCGATATGTGTGCCTAGCATGAATACAACCCAATGTGTAAACTTATATGTTGTATAATAATCATGCATTCAAACTCAAAAGCAAATCACAATAATATTATGAACACAAAAGTTGGAGGAACTATAGAATCTCAAAAAGCATAAAGATATAACCAAGTCACATCAATTTATCCCCAAGCTATAAATCTAATCTATAAAGGATAGATCCATGGAAAAAAATAGGTTAGATGCCATGGATCTAAAAAAATAAGATGAAGTTAAAAAAAAGAAAAGAAAAATTGGAAGGAAGAAGAAGAAGTAATCTCCTCTTGCTTCTCTCTAAATTAGAGAGGTAAAATCTACATTATAGCTAGCTTAGGGTTTAGTGGAAAACTAAGGCTCCTATATATAGTATTAGGGGATTATGCTTAATTATAGGCCCAAAATAGGCCAAAATTAGGTCAAAACCCTAGTCACCCTTTCCCTCTAGCTGCTGAAGCTTTCTCAAATAAACTGCTCAAGTCAATGAATCTTCTAGATCTGTACTTTTGTGATTGGAGTAAATCACTAATCTTGGTCACATTAGCTATAGCTTGAAAAGTTTCTATATAATCTGAATTGGGAACCAATCCTAGGGATTGGTTTTTGGGCATTAGGTAAGTTGGTGAATTCCAACTATCTAACCCAAAGTGTTGGATTCCCGATGCATCTCCATACCACAAATTTGAGTTACCACTAAACCTTGAATTTTGAGAGTCATGGTATGGGTAACAATCTTGATCCCATCGGCCTTGGGAACCAATAACTCCTACCTCTCTCTCATTTTTGCTCATCAAAGATAAAGACTCTATTGGGTGACCGGAATGGCATATACTACAAAATCTCCCTCGTTGAGCCTCTCTTCTCCCATACTCACTTAACGTTGGGCAACACTCTGTAGGGTGATCATAATGACACATCCTACAAAGTGTCATCTGTTGAGTATTTTCCCACATTTTATTTATCTTCTCCACCAAACACAAACAAAGAAAACAAATATAATTCAAAATCGTAGTGCAAGAGTCCTTGGTTTGCACAAAGAACTCAAGCAACAAAAACAAGAAAAAGATAAAGGCAATACTATCTACTCTACTAACATGTTAAGCTTGAATTGATCCTACACTGATAGCATCTTCGACAACGATGCCAAAATTTTACGTGCCTCGATCTGAGGTCATTAATTGTAGCTAATTAACCCGAGTTGGCAAAGATAAAATTTATAGTTATGCACCCCGATCTCACTGCTATGCTACCTAGAGATAAGTTAGCAGCAAGTCCTGGGTTTGTCCACAAAGATGCTAGATTTAATGTACCAACCTAAAACACAACCTCATATGGATCGTCAATATGTAGGACTGAAAGGAATAGCTAGTAAAGCAAACATGCAAATGGGAAGGGTTTGGATTTTAAATCTAGCCGCTACAAAACATGCAAAGTAAAAGTACACAACTACAATTTAAAGCTATCATTCTATGAGTGACTTGGTAAATCTAATGTTTATATCCTTGATTCTTTCACATAAATATCTAATAAAACCTAATACTATGTCCATAGCAAGTGGTGTGGCCAATGGCATAGACTTCCTCATCCATGTCATGGTGGGTGCTCTCGCAACCCTCCATCGACACTGCCATCATATTTAGGGGAGTACAACATGGTCCGGCCGTTGTTATAGGTATACTTTTCCCTCGTGTGATTACATCACGGGCTTCCACCACGAATGCAACGACTCCCCTCAGGTCCTATAAATTAGGCCCATGGATCGTAGCCACATTATTTGTAATACTAGGGTTTTTTGTAACCCTAGCTTACTACTAATAAAACTATCTCAACCCTAAATGCGTCTAAAAACTTTACAAAGTAATACTTTTGCAATGGTAAGTGGATCCTGGTTACCTCAAAATATCCCGTGCACACACTCACGTAGACTCGTTCCCCTCCACCTATACAAACATCCAGGTTTCCCTTCTCATAGGGGCATTGATATGTGTGCCTAGCATAAATACACCACAAAGTGTGTGCTTATATGTGGTGTAATATTCATGCATTCAAACTTAAAAGAAAATCGAAATAATATTATGAACACAAAAGTATGAGGAACTATAGAATCTCAAAAGGCATAAAGATATAATCAAGTCACATCAATTTATCCCCAAGCTATATATCTACTATACAAAGGATAGATCCATGGAAAATATTAGGTTAGATTCCATGGATCTAAGAAAATAAAATGAAAGGAAAATAAATAAAAAGAAAAATTAAAAGGAAGAAGATGAAGTACTCCCCTCTTCCTTCTCTCTAAACTAGAGAGAGGCAAAATCTATATTATGGTTAGCTTAGGGTTTAGTAGAAGACTAAACTCCTACATATAGTAGTAGGGGATTAAGCCTAAATATAGGCCAAAAATAGGCCAAAGTTAGGTCAAACTAATCTAATTTTTTTAAAGCTTGGGTTACCTCCTGAGAACCTCCATATTTTTAAGGTATTCGGCATGACACAAATTTTATCCATAAGATGCGGGTTTGTAGCCCATCACCTTAGACAACCAAAACATAAGAGGTGGAGGTAATAATCTTCCAAGAGGAAGATATAGTAAAGGGGGAGTCAACCTTAGATGAAATAGGTGGTGTGTAAGCTTAGCATATTCAATTGGCTTCCATATGGTTTACTCTAAGGTTTCCGAAAATGTGGGAATCGGTTCTATAGGCGGAGGTCGGGTGAAAATAGATAATATGGAAAATTAAGTACAATTACCACTTCCTCGACTTCTTCATTCTCAACCAACCATTCCCCATCCCTTTTAGATTCATCTATCAAATCTTCACATTCAACTAGGGGTGGTTCATTTTCAGAAAATTGGGGTTCTATCTGGCTCACCCTATTCAACAAATCAAGAACTTTCCCATCAACTTTCCCAATGCTTGAGAATATTTGAGTTCCCAAATCGCTAATCTCGCTAAGCATTTGTGATTTGAGTAAATCACTACTGTTGGTCACATTAGTTATAGCCTGCAAAATTTCTATATAATCCTATTTGGGAACCAGGATTGGTTTTGAGGCATTAGGTAAGTTGGTGAATTCCATCTATCGAACCCTAAGTGTTGGATTCCTGATGCCTCTCCATAACAAGAACTCGAGTTACCACTAAACCTTGAATTTAGAGAGTCATAGTATGGGTAACAATCTTGATCCCATCGGCCCTGGGAACCAAAAATTCTTACCTCTCTCTCAGTTTTTCTCATCAAAGAGCAAGACTCCGTAGGGTGGCCGTAATGGCATATCCTGAAAAATCTCACTCGTTGAGCCTCTCTTCTCCAATACTCACTTAACCTTGGGCAACACTCTGTAGGATGATCATAATGAAACATCCTAAAAAGTGTCATCCATTGAGTAGTTTTCCACACTTTTTTTGTCTTTTCAACTAAACACAAACAAAGATAACACACACAATTCAGAATTGTAGTGCAAGAATCCTCGGTTTGCACCAGAACTCATGTAATACCTACTCCAGAAAAAAACAAAAAATACAAGAAAAAGATAAAAGCAATACTTGATACTCTACTAATGTATTATGCATAAATTGATACCTAGACTAATAGCATCTCCGCCAACGATGCCAAAATTTTACCCACCTAAACCCGGAGTCGTTAATTATAGCTTTATTAATCCAAGATGAGGGTGGTGGTCAAAGATAAAATTTATGGTTATGCACCCCGATCTCACTGCTATGCTACCCAGAGAGTAGTTAGCAGCAAGCCCTGGGTTTGTCCACAGAGATTCTAGGTTTAATGTACCAATGAAAAAACAACCTCGTACGGATCGTCAATCTGTAGGAGTGAAAGGAATAGCTAATAAAGCAAATATACAAAGGGGGAGGGTTTGGATTTTCAATCTAGCAACTAAAAAACATGCAAAGTAAAATAACACATTTACAATTTAAAGCTATCACTTTTTGAGTGACTTGGTAAATCTAATGCTTCTATCCTCGATTCTTTCACATAAATATCTAATAAAACCTAATAGCATGTCCATAACACGTGGTGTGGCTGATGGCATACACTTCCCCGTCCCTGTTACAATGGGTGCTCTCGCAACCCTCCATCGACACTGTTATCATATTTAGGGGAGTACAACAAGGTCTGGCCATTATTGTAGGGTTTATTATCCCTCGTGCAATTATGTTTCAGGCTTCCACCACAAATGTAACTACTCCCCTCGGTCATATCAATTAGGCCTAAGGATCGTAGCCACTTTATTTATAATACTAGGGTTTCTTGTAACCCTATCTTGCTACTAATCAAGCTATCTCTACCCAGAACCCGTTGAAAAACTTTACAAAGTTGGCTAAGACCAGTGCGATGGTAAGTGGATCAGTGTGACCTCAAAATCTCCCGTGCCCACCCTCAAGCAGCCTTATTCCCCTCCACCCATACAAACATCCAGTTTTCCCTTCCCAGTGGGGCATCAATATGTGTGCCTAGAATAAATACAACCCAAAGTGTGTGCTTATATGTGGTGTAATATTTATGCATTCAAACTTAAAAGTAAAGCACATTAATATTATGAACACAAAAGTAGGAGGAAGTATAGAATCTCAAAAGGCCTAAAGATATGACCAAGTCACGTCAATTTATCCTCAAGCTATATATCTACTTTAAAAAGGATAGATCCATGTAAAATAATAGGTTAGATTCCATGGATCTAAGAAAATAAGATGAAATGAAAAAAAAAAGGAAAAAATGAGAAGGAAGAAGAAGAAGAAGTACTCTCCTCTTTCTTCTCTCTAAACTTGAGAGAGGCAAAATCTACAATATAGTTAGCTTAGGATTTAGCAAAAGACTAAGGCTCATATATATATTAGTAGGGGATTGGTCTTAAATATATGCCCAAAATAGAAAAAGTTAGGTCAAAACCCTAGTCACCCTTTCACTCTAGCCGCTGAAGCTTTCTCGAATAAACTGCTCAAATTCGTGAACCGTCTGGAGCTGTAATTTAGTGCATTGTATAGAGCTTGGAATGATGAAGATTTTGATGAATGGTAGAGGGAAATTGGATGAAAATTGAAAGATTTATGACTAAAACGGTGAGAAACAATCCATTGGCGCAGGCCGTCAAGGATTTTATGGCCTGTGGTGTGTCCTTGGTGACACAAGGCACGAGGCCTGGGGTGTGGTGCAGATCTTCATGTCACGTGGGGTGTGATTTATTCTATGAGGTGCAGATCTTCAAAGCATACAGGGCGCAAAGGCTGGCCTGGGTCACATCGTCTCCTTGCGCAGGTCACGTCGCTCGGTGCGGGCAGCACTCTGGGCACTGATCTTAAAGTCCTCATCCGCGCCCATAGCCTTTGGCCTGGGTTTTGGTAAGACTAGGTGCTTTGATCTTAAAACTTAGGCATAGGATCCATGGATTCCCACATCCTGCGTGCTGGTCTCGACATAATGACTTGGAACGGTGATGGAGGCCTAAAGTGGGATGTCCCGCACCCATACTTAGTTGCACAGGGGGGTCTTCAATTTGTGGTTCATAGCCCATCGTGTCTGTCATGGGTTGCTTCATTTCCTTGTACTTCTCTCCTTGGTGCAGGTTATCTCCATTGGCACGGGCAGCTGGTGCCAAACCATGCACGACCCTCGCCGACCCCGTTGGTGCCCTGCCGGCTGAACTTGTTTCCTTCGCCACATGTAATCCGTTAGTCCAATTTGAGAGTTTTAGTAGTCAATTTTATAGTACTTGGGAATAAGAATCCATTAGAACCAATATTTAAGGCTTATTCTTCTTGGATCGTTCTCAGAATTTGGCACAACTCATCGGACCACGATTCATTATTTCTCCCTTGGTTGTTTTGAATTCCAACTCCACCTATCTTTGGCTTCATCCCTTTAATACCATGATTTGATGCATGTTTCCTTCCTCTTCTACCATTCTAGAGGTTAATGGCTTTCTATCTCTTCTACCGTCCTTGCGAACGGCCTTCAATATCTTCTACCGCCCTTACGAACGGCCTTCACATAGAATGAAGCAAAAAGTATCCATGGGCAACCTACTAAATATGAGCACAAGGAAGATCAAGGAGCCCATGGATACAATAAGTCCATTAGTATCAATTAAGTCTATAAAATGCTAGATTTAGACAAGAAAATAAAACATGGCCGTCTAAACCCCTTGTCACGTAAACTTAACTAATACTAGCAATCCACTAAATAAATCTAGCTAAAATGTATGCCAAATGCATCAGTTAACGCACGCATAAAGAAGTAGATCACGTTGCCTTGCCCTCCATGAAATTTCCAAAATCTATATAAATCAAGTTTGCAGTTATTAACTGGATTGTACAAATAAATGCTTTTAATGTCTCTAAAATCCATAGGTGTTTCCTAATCTTTCTCCCCTAAGCTAGATAATGATGATGCATTTCCATAAGGCTTTGGTGTGCCTTTGTCAGACCCTAGCCACCTTTCTCACTATTCATTGAGTTTGAAGCAAGACTCGTAGAGATGTCCATTATTATGGAAGTAATCACAGTTCATAAAATTCTTTGCATAAAAATATTACTTTGTCTAAGAAAACTTTTATCCATTGGAATGTCTAATAACTTGTCTAAATAGCATAGCATAGTTGTCACTTGTGCTTATATAACAATCCTGGACATTCTTTTTTTTTCTTTTTTCACAAACAGAGAGTACAATTTTCATATAGAAGCTAGAGATTCATCACCAAAACATGGTTCCTCAAAGTATCAAACTCATTAATTAGGCCAACCATAAACTTTTGCAACTTATCCTAAGTAGCTTGTAATAAGGTTTGGGCCTGATAGCCCATTAAGCTTATTCCAACCCAAGGACGGAAGCCCGGTAGAGGCTAGAAAAGTGAGCAATGAGCAGAAACCTATATTTTCATTTGCAGAATTACACCCATACAGAAAACCCTAGAAAACCTCCTTCTGACAAGATCGTTTGAGCAGGCCCGGTAAAACACTGACCTATGTGACCTAGATCCGAGCTATTTTGTAGGTTAGAGGGAGGCTTCAAGCTGAAGGACATTTTTGGCCCAGAGGAAAGTTCAAGGAGGATACACCATTGGCACCGTCTATGGGGATCGCTCAACCTCTAGCATCTACGCAGCTCAAACATAAGGAAGAATCACCAACAGGAGGAAATTAGCTCAACTGGGTGCTCATGGAGGACGTGATGCACCAGGAGGAAGATATTACATTCACACTGGCATGAGAACAACATAGACTCCAGACGACGGAGGAAATGATAAAAAATATGATTTCAGAATATCGTCACCTCGCAGAGGGAGATGATGAGGAAGTTGAGCGAGATAGAGGAAATAGAGAAAGCTAGATAAGCGGATGGCCTAGGAATGAAGCGGAAAACCATGAAGCCAACAAAACTATTTCATGAGCAGAACAAACAGGAAGAAAGCTCCCAGCACAAAGAGAGAGGCAAAGAGACAAGTCGTGTTACCTTCAGAAGCAAGGATACTAGAGCAATGTCGGAGAAGAAGACTGGGGCTGGAGATATGGAGTCATACCAGCTCTTCATAGGAGATAGCTAGCACACATCATACCACTTGGTAAAAGGAGGAGACACAAGCAGACGTGAGCGGAGGAGGCCCGCAAGCATAGAGAATCATCAAAAGGGACATGCAAAGGGACGTCGTTCTCGAGGAGAATCCAGCTTTATACGGAGGATCCCAAGATGAAGATACCCCCAAACCTAGGGCAATATGCAGGAGAAATAAATCTGGAGGATCACTTACGAATGTGGTACACCGCTCAGGCAATTTTTTTCCTCTCCAATAATATCTTTACCTGTAAAAATTATCCTAGAAGTGATTCCGGGACAAAGGCTTCGACCATCAAGTCAGTTTTCTCTTCCTAGAACTGGAATTTCAAGAGATAGTTTCACTTACCTCAGCTTCTTCTTGTTGTATTTATAGACTGAGTGGTTGTGGTTCATTGTTTTTAGGGGCAAAGATTGTGGGAAATTCCACGAACACCACCTACTTTGTCTTCTTCGTCGTTTCGCCTTTGATCTAGATTTAAGATGGAATAGTGTTTTTTGACTTTATTTTTAATTGATGCCACCAGTCATCGTGATTCTAGGGAACTTGAATTCGTCAATGTCTGCTTCTAACAATCTCAGAGTCTCTGCTCTAAATGCCCAGGAAATTGATGTTCATTCCGGGGAGGATTTCAACCATCATACTAGTTCTTTAATTATAAGCAGTCTCCTCATAGATTCCTATGTTGAAGACTTTAAAATACTTTCCATTTTTTACGTTTTTACAAGCTTACGGCACCTGGGGCCTCTGAGAGTATTCGTACTTTTCCTGTAATTTTGATTATCTTAAGTTCAGAATTTTTTTTCCTTTGCCCTAACATTTGTTGGATCTTCTTTCTCACTATAAAGTGGGTTTATGTCAACTACACCCTAAATCAATCTCAATTTTTGTTTTCTTTTATCATGTATGCGAAGCAACTGGTGTCACTTTTTCTATCGACTTGTTCTATAACCTGTACCATCTTCATAAACTATAAATTTCCCTGATGAGTTCACTCTTTACCCTATGATTCCCATTATTAAGTTTGTTAGCGGGTTCCCAAATAACTGTGGGGTGTGGCGTGAAACGTTCTTCTATATAAAACTTGACAATAATAGTAGTTCAGCCTTTTCAGTGTGGGACTATGGCATTCCCAAATCAAAACTTCCTAAGGCTAGGGTTCATCTGAATTCCGAGTCTGAAGTTGTAGCATCGCTTAGCAAGCATTCAATCTCACTTTTCCCTGCTGGTTCTTAACAAATGTGTTTAACTCGCTGATTAGTTGGTTGTTTCTGCCTCGCTCAGCTTGATTTTGTTTCTCTGTGTTTCTATGTTGTTCCTATGTTCAGATGTTCGCCTAAATGTTTTACCTTTTGAGTTGCAGATATGGATCTTACTTGACGCTCTGCTGTGAGAAACTTCCTTTCCGAAGGTAAGGAGGAAGAGATTGAGACCTTGGTTAATGACGTCAACAAATATACTGATGCTGTCATCCCTGAAGCAGTGACTGCTGAAGCTACTACTCAGCACCTTACATCTGGCTGGGTTTCTAAAGAAACTTGGAGCACTCGAAGAAGAAGGGGTGGGTTATCCAACCTCCTCCACATCCTCCCATGTTAAGCTGCGACTTGTTCATAGAAGGGACTATTCCTGCCATACTTTCTAAGCTATCTCTTTCATACACGATTGTTGTGGTACATTTTCTTGCTAATTAAAGTATTATTATGACTTAAATGGCTTCCTTTATTGTATTACCGCTCGTATTTTTGATTTTGCTTTAACACCAAGGTTTGTGAAAGTCTACAACTTATCAGGGAACGATTTGCTAGCTTTGCTAAAGGAGATGGTGCAATATTGGAGGAGACACGAGTAAGCAAGGTGGAGTGTGGTGTTCTGAACACCACTGTAAAATATTTGGACAAGTGAGTGTGCGTTGCTGAGGAGTGCGCTATGACTGCTTAAAAGGAGATGAAGAAATTGTGTTTTCTGTTGGAGGAGATGCAGACAAATGGCCCTGGTTCCCCTAGATACCCTCAGCTTCTAGTTGACTGACTTCTGAAAAATAAATCCTTTTATGCTTTTTTTAGAAGCTCTCAACTAATGCTTGCAACGTCGGTTTTTACGAGGCCTTAGTTGAGTTATAGAAGCTGAATCCGAATGTGGTGCTTGATAAGTTGCTTAAGTTAGCTATGTTCAAAAATCCTGGCATAGCAATAGATATTATTAACAAGGGTTTTGTGAAGTGCGTATTTGATGGCAGTCATCCTTTCACCCTACTATAATGCTTGGTGGTCTCTCAGCTCTTCCTTCTACGGTTCAGCTGAAGAAGTGTACGATTGACTACTAAGAGGAGCTTCCTTTCAGTTTCTCTAATTTCGATTATCGTCATTTTGAGCTCAATTCTAATATCAATGTTGTTGCGAACCCTGGGGGGAAATGAACAACAAAGTTTCTATTCCTCCTGGAAGCAAGGAAAATGCTGCTCTTGTTGTCCATACTTCACCCTCCTCTCCTGCCAAAGTTAGTCAAGCACCATCGACCTAAGACATTTCATGTTTGTTTTATGTAGTTTATGACAATATTCTTATGTATGTTTGTATGATTTTGTATTATTGGCAACTGATGCAATTATTATTATCGCCTTTTATAATTTGATCGGGGTTTTTTATATTTATCTAATTGTAGGGCTTTGATATCATGGTTGACCAAACAATTTTGGAAAGTGTTGAATATCTGGGGTGTTATGTTCATTTTCCTAGTCTTAATGGGTTTTCTTCGCCTTCAAAATTTTCCCTATTAATCTTATTGAAGAGCTGAGCATATAACAAAAGAGTATTTCCAACTTATTTATTCTGATCACTTATCATGTGTGGAGTCTAATCCATTGCATATTGGGTGGAAATTCCCAACATTCTCGTCGACTTTAGCTTCTTCCCCCACTTGGCCTTGTAATAAGCTTATACTTGATAGCTATAATGCTGAGTTGCTTGGGAAAGATATCCTTCATGATTTGGTTGACCTTGAATTTGTAGTTGTGTACTTGCGTTCACTAAACCTCCCTATCTGTGTTCAAGAATGGGCATTGGCGTTGGGCATTCTTCTAAAGTTTATGATGTTGGATGTCAACGACCTTCAGGAAAAATAGGACAAGACTGCGAAGGAGACGCGGGATGTTGTTCGTGATCTGCAAAGAATTTGCAATGAGTAGTATGATCTTATTTATCGACAACAGTTGAATCTGTTGAAAATGTGATACGAATATCAAATTCTTTGATGGTGCTTTAAATGGTTTGATGGATCAACTTTATGATGAAGAATTGAAGAAGGAGTCATTATCGGCATTATGTTAAGCTCCAGTATTATGTTTCCATGCAAGATTTATTGTTCAATGCCAGGTTGGTTGAGTCAACATTAAGGCCCAGTGAAAGCTCTAATTTCGGCTATGACAGTCAAAGGAAATTCTCTGATTTTAGAAGCCCAAATTCGACCCGGGGTTGTAGCAATTTGAACATGGGTGGCCAAGGAAACCCTAATTCGACTAAAACCTGCTCAAATCCACCATTGGAACCCACCGATCAAAGAATGATTGCAACCAATCAGTCTCTTAGCTAAGATACAGGTAAATCATTTTCTACTTTGTCATATACAGTTTCTTCTAACACTCCTACATGTTTTCATTGTAATGAACGAGGACATGTTCACAATAACTGTCTCCATGAAAAAATTATAACAACAATGGAGGAGGAGGAAGATGATGATATGCATGCACGGTAGGACACCGAAGAAGAACAAATAGATGATGAAATCATCATTGTTGACAGAGGTGAGAAAGATCCTGAAACACAAGATGTTTTTGAGGCGTATTCCACAGATATTTCCGAAATTACTCTCCCACAAGGAGCAAGTAATTTCGATCAAAATAGTTTCAATTCCACCAAAAAGACAGTAAATGTTGCCATAGACAAGTTCCAGGTCGATCATAAGGTAGGTAAGACAGGTAAGTTGCAGAATGATTATGAAAAGTCGCATAAATTCTTGTCTTCACATCTTAGTCCTTTACTTTCTATTTATATGATGAGGCATGAACTATCTACTGACTCTGATAAATCATTTTATGCTTCAATAAGATATGTGAATCGATCTTTGACTAATCATTCTTTTGTTCTTATAATGTCCTTTAAAGAAAGTTACTATTCCAAAGAAGATATTCCTGTAGATATGTTTTCATGGTTTGTTACGTTGTTACAGGAACTCAAGGATGTCTTTACAGGTTATATGCTTCCCGTTTCGAGGATGAAACTTGTCGATCCGGGAGGGAATGATACGAATATCAAATTCTTTGATGGTGCTTTAAATGGTTTGATGGATCAACTTTATGATGAAGAATTGAAGAAGGATTCATTATCGGCATCTTGAATTCATTATTCAAGATTTTCGACGAATTGAAGACATCATGAAAAACACTATACTCTTTTTTCCCACTGGATTTTTAATGAGGTAGTGTGATTATTGTAAAATATTATAAAATTATTTCATTTTGGGTTTATTGGACTGATAGCTCGGCCATGTGGGCTTTGAAGAGCTGAATTTCAAAAATACAGTCCATTAAGGTTTAGTATATTCAGTTTTATTCTGATTAGAATTAGATTTGGTAAGATTAGATAAGGTAATATTCTTCAAGGTTACTTCTTGAAGAATTCAACCAAATTACCTTAGATTACCATTTATTTTAGGTATTTTAGTTAGATATGGTTTTAGCTTCTTAAAGCTGCCGTAAGTCGATTCCGTTTCCATTTGTGATTAGGGTTTGAGGCAAGATTGTAACCGTATAAAAAGGGAGGCCTTATGGATGAAATTAAACAACCTTTCATCAATCAAATATACAACCTTTTGAGTTCATACTCTTTTCTTGCGAGCTATTCCATTGTTGCTTAACCCCGAGGGCTAGTTAAGTATCAATAAACCTTGTAATCTGATCCTGAGGGCTAGTTAGAGAGCAAGTCGAAGTTAGGCGTACCCCGAGGGCTAGACTCCTAAATTTCGTGCGAGATAGTGCAGGTTTGCAGATCCCTTCACTAGATCAAAGATATTAATTCTACAAATCGTGAGTCTTCGCAAGGAGATTCATATCAAAATGCTTTGCCAACAGGAGGAGACTAAAAACTATGCTGCAGATAAGACGCTCGAAGTTCACCAAAAACAATAGCGATCATTAACAAGCAGTGTACTCGTATAGACAATTTTTATGATCAAATGAAGAAAAAACAAGAAAAGTGTGATCATCTTTCCACCTCAGTTATTGGTTGGAAAAAAAGTTCGATTAGCAGTTTGCTATTAACAAACAGCTGTGAAATGATAATGAAGAGCTTCATGCTGAGTGTGGGATCCTTAATAGATCTGTTCATCAACTTGAACATGCTTGTGTTGAATATAAAGACAAACTCCAGACTATACCCTCTTCATCTCGAAGGGCTACTCGTCGTAGAGATCTTACAAAAGGGGTTGATGGGCAAAGGACTAACTTTTCTGAGGCTGTTAGATTGCCTATTCAAAGCTTAGAGAAGAGAGCACAGAACCTATAAGATGAGATGAAAAAGTATGAAGAAACCGTGAATGTTATGAGTATGCAGTTGGATCGCGAAGATTTTGGTCCCATCACTGACTTCTAGGAAATCTACGCTAAGTATCTTAGGCATATGGAGCGAAGAGGTCTTATATGTTATCTAGCTTATTTACATATGAAGTAGCGATATGAGCATTTTGTTAGTGAAGAAAAAGCTATTGAAGAGGATCGACGTAGGGCTTTGCGTTCTCATCGCCCGGCTGAGCGTAGTGGCCGGTGTGAAGGTTGTCATCTTCAAGATCCTCACGAGCCTCAAGGCGTGGATAGATACATTATTTTGAATGACTTATCCATTCTTGTAATGTATTAATAAATTTTCTAGTTTTTTGCAAACTTTGTCTCTTCATCGTTGCTGAATGAACTATCTTCCATATGTTTTACATAGGCCATATTTCTTCGTGTTAAGTAAGTACGATGTTGTGAGGCATGAATTGCGAAGTTACAATATCTACAGCTCTCACATATCGCATTCATTTGCTTAGTTAAGATTTGAATGTGTTTGCAAAATCTATAGCTTGCATTTCGGAGCATTGTTGTTTGTATCACGCAATATCCATTGTGCATGTTACATTTTATGAGAAACTCTACTCTTGAACAATATTTATAGCTTGCGTTCATGTGTATGGTTGAGTTGTGAGATCCAAAGCTTGCAAGGATCGATAGTTACACAATATCTATAGATCTATAGCTTGCAAGCATCGATAGATGTGCAAGATCTATAGCCTAATGTTCGCCAGGTTATATGCGACTTGTAAATTCTTAATGTCTTAACCGAATAAACTTATATTAAACCATTAACAAGTAAAAAAATGAGAAATGTAATCATGGCCCAGGAAAGTGATTTTTCATATTAAATATGTACCCACACGATAATGTTGCATTGTGAACAATGAAATAAATAGCTCCAATGATAATCTCATGGTTTCTGTATAGAAGATCACTATTCTCCACCTTAACTCTAGACATAAAATTTTCTCAAGTTAATCACATGCCAAGTGTTCGTAATACAGGTGTCATCCAACATTTCCTGTCCATAATTGTTGGATTTGTGTGCCTTTGTCACCCTGTAAGGTCCTTCCCACTTTGGGCATAACGTTCCACGTTCTTCTACTAGGCTAGCTTGTTCTTCCTTCCCACTTTCTGGAACTGTGTTTCTTTCACCTTCTGGTTGTGAATTGTAGCCATTCTTTCTTGTACCTAGCTTCTGTGCTTGTTGCTAAATTTCTCTTCTCTTCTAGTTCATCCAGTTCCAGCTTCATTACATCTAGGTTGTCTTTCTCCTCATAACCGCTTCATAACTTTAAACCAAACTATATGGTGTATTCCCCGTTGGTTCCCAAATAGACATTTTGTATAACTATAGTGTGTTTCACTTCGCTTTCCTTCCAGTAGCTTCTGGATTCCTTGATTCATAGCTCTGTTCATTACCTCGACCTGTCTATTGGCTTAAGGGTGCGATAAAACGTTAACTTCTAGAGAATCCCGAGACTTGAGCACCAGTCGGTGAATACACCACTTGTGAATTGTGTACCATTATCTGTGACAATGGTATGTAGCATCCCGAAGCAGCATGCTATGTTTTTCTATACGAATTTCCTAGTGACTTTAGTCGTGACCGTTCCTGGCGGTTTCACTTTCACCCACTTTGTAAAGTAGTCGATTCCTACGACTAGAAATTTGGCGTTACTTTCGCCCCTTAGGAATGGTCTAACAAGTCGATCCCCCATTTATGAAATGGCCAAGCTCTGTAGATTACTCTCAAAGTTTCTTGTGGCTTATACAACAAGGAAACATTGATTTGGCAACTCCTGCATTTAAGAACGAAGTTGTGCGTCATTGAACATAGTCGGCCAGTAGTATCCAGCTCGGATGATCTTTTTTACTATCATTCTAGCTCCTTGATGTGATCTATATAGAACTTCATGGACTTCTTTTAAAATCTCCATTACTTGTGTTGGTTATACGTATTACATCCATGGAGACAAGAAACCCTTTTTGTATAAGGTCCAATCTTCGTAAGCATAATTAGTAGAACGTAACTCCAACTTCCTGGCCTGCATCTTAGTGGAGACATCTAGTGCACTTCATCTTCTTAGATCGCTGACATAATGGTTGACACTGTACTTTTGACTGGAATAACTTTCACAATGACGTCTCCATGCTCACTAAGAGCATCAAACTATGTTGTTTCTAGCTTGCTCAGTGCATTCACCTTTGTGTTTTTCTTCGTGGTACGTGCTATATGTTAAAATATTCAAGTTGGGCTATGAGTTGTTGCACGTTCCTTAAATACTTCACCAACTGCTCTTCTTGTACTTCATAGTCTCCTCGCACTTGTTGGACAACAATTAGCTAATCGATGGATACTTGAACGCTCCTGGCCTTCATTTTAATTTTAAGGTCTAGTCAGCACATCAAAGCCTCATATTCTACTTTGTTGTTGGTGAGCAGGAAATCCAAACGTAATGAGTATCTGTGTTCACCTCCGTCTGGGTCTACGAACAACAATCCTTCTCTGCAACCTTTTTTGTTTGATGCACCATCAACAAACAGTGTCTATGCAACTTCTTCCCATTTTGACTTTCCATTATCGATCCTCAAGCTATGATACATGCTTGCTCTCTGTGCTTCTTTGCTTATTATCTCTGCAATGAAGGCTTCCTGAGCTTTGATCATTGTTCTAGGTTGGAATTGTATTTCAAATTTGCCTAGTTCCAAGGCCGACTTTGTTAGTCTTCCTGATGACTCAAGCTTGTTGAGGATGTTCTTAATTAGAAAACTAGTTTGAACCACGATGCGATGAGCATGGAAATACATTCGCAGTCTTCGTGCTAAGTATACCAAGCCAGGGTTAGTTTTTTCACTAGCATATACGATTTATCCGTACTTTGTAACATTCTATTAATATAATAGACTGGTACTTATTTCTGGTCTTCAAGGCAAACCAAAACAGAGCTATTTGCGTTCTGCGAGATTGCTAAATATAGATATAACATTTCTCCAAAGGCGGGTGATTTCACCATTGGTAGGGTCAGAAGCTATTCTTTTAAACCATCATATGTTATCTGGCATTCTTGAATCCAACAAAACTTCTTGGTTTTTCTTGAAACTTTGAATAGTGGGAAGTGCTTATCTGCCACTTTTGAGAAGAACCAGCTAAGTGATGCCAATGGCCCCATTAGAGCTTGTACTTGTTTGATAGTTCGCGATTGAGGACGAACAATAATAGTTTAAACTTTCTCTTTGTTAGTCTCAATTCCCTTCCAGAACACCTTGTATCCTAAGAATTTTCTTGCAAGCTTGTACTTGTTTGATAGTTTGTGATTTAGGACGAATAACTATAGTTTGAACTTTCTCTGGGTTAGTCTCAATTCCCTTCCAGAACACCCTGTATCCTAAGAATTTTCCTGTGCCCACCCCAAATACACACTTCTTGGGGTTGAGCTTCATCCCTATGGTACTTAATGTGTCCAAAGTCTCTTCTAGATTCACAGCAAAGCTATCCACCTTCCTTCTTTTGATGACCAATATCATCGACATACACTTCAACCTTTAACCCTATTTGATTACAAAAGGTGTTATCCACTACTCGCTGGTATGTTGCCCCTGCATTTTTCATCACAAATGGCATATTTACTTAATAAAATGTCCCAAAGCTTGTTATGAAAGCCATTTTCTCTGTGTCCTCCAGGTTCATTATTTAATGGTATCTCTTATATGAGTCTAAAAATGATAGCACCTGATACCTTGAAATTGCCTCAACCAATTGATCAATTTTTGGTTCCTTGGGGCACGCTTTATTCAGGTCCATAAATTCAATGCACATCCTTCATCCTGCGTCAGACTTTCTTACCATAGCTGGGTTTGCTGGCCATTTTGGGTATGTACCCTCCTTTACTATGCCAGCTTGAAGCATTGTTGTAATCTCTTCTTTAATAGCTTTATACCTATCGTTAGCGAAGCAACACTGCTTCTATTTAACTGGCTTGAGCGTATTGCTTATGAATTCACCCATAATTGTGAAGAAATTGAAATCTATCCTTAGATAAAGTCACAAAGAACAGTGAAGGAAATACAGAGCCTGAACGGTAAGCTGGCGGCCATGAACCATTTCTTGTCTAGAGCGGCAGATCGTGCACTCCCTTTCTTCAAAAATTTGAAAGGGTGTGTTAACAAGAAGGGAGAAATTCCATGGGGGGAACTTGAAGAATGATCTTTTGAAAAATTGAAGCAACACTTAAAGGAGCTATCTATGTTAACCAGCCCGCAGCTAGGGGAAACGATGTACCTGTATGTAGCTGCCAGTGATGAGGCAGTTAGTGTAGCTTTAATAAAGTAAGAAGAGAACCAGTTTATTATGTGAGCAGAGCCTTGAAGGGGGCAGAGAGGGAATATGCAGGATAAGAGAAGTTGGCGCTGGCGTTGGTGAATGCAGCCAGGAAGCTACGCCAGTATTTCAAGGCACACCCAATGGTGGTTCTGAAAAACAACCACTAAATTTGATACTCACAAGGCTTGAGGCCTAAGAAAGACTAGTGAAGTGAGTGGTGGAGCTGAGAGAGCACACCATCGAGTATAAACCACGGAAAGCAGTGAAGGGACAGGTGATAGTAGATTTTCTGTTAGAAATCCCCAAAGAGGAAGAGAGAGAACAGAAAGGGCAGCACATGGTAGGCAAAGGAGCCTGTATAAAAGGACCCTAGGTTTGGAACTTGCACGTGGATGGAGCCTCGATATAGAGGGAGCGGGTATCGGGCCAGTGGTGTGTGACCCCGGGGGGTGGAAACCACTTATGATCTCTTTTTCAAATTTCATTCCTTAAAAAATGAAGTTGAGTATGAAGCACTCATAGCAGGACAGAAATAGCCCATAAAATTGGATGTTAGTAGCAAACAAGTACAGTGGATAGTACGCAGCCAAGGGGCCAACCATGATGAAGTATAGGGATAGAGTCCAGAGCCTTGCAGTAGAGTTTGAGGATTTTGATATTATCAGAGCCCCACGGTCGCAGAACACAAGAGCAGACACTCTCAGTATGTTGGCCTTGTCAGCACATGCTCATCTAACCAAGTTCGTTCTGGTAGAAGAACGGACAAGAAGGTCCACGGATTAGGAAGTTGTGGCAGCAATACAAGATGAAGAATAAAATTTGATGACTTCATTGAGACCCTACTTGGAAGCTATGATCCTTCCAGCCGATGAGAAAGCATCTAAGACATTGAGAAGGAACCCTTTACAGTGTGCAATTAAGGATGGCTCGTTATACAAGAGTGGTTATGTAGAACTGTGGCTCAGGTGCACAGAACGTGCTCTATCAGAAGTGATCCTGAGAGAACTGCATAAGGGAAGTTGTGGCAGTCATCAGGGAGTGCGGACACTAGCACTAAGGGCCGCCCGAGCAGGATATTACTAGTCAGGGATGAAAGCAGATACTGAGGAGTTTGTCAAAAAATTCCACATTTGCCAGGAACACTCCCATTGCCCAAACTCCCTGCTAAGGAAATGACTAGCATCAAGTCAGCCTGGACTTTTTCCAAGTGAGGAATAGACATAGTGGGGCCCTTTCCCGGAGCTGTAGGCAAAAAGAAATTATTGATAGTATTGGTAAATTACTTCATCTAGTGAGTAGAAGCGGAAGGTGTTACCGTCATTACAGGAAGAAAGGTTGCGAATTTTATCTTGAGAAATATACAGATTTGAGATCTCACATATCATGGTAAGTAACAACGACACACATTTTTCTGAAGAACCGCAATTCCTAGTGTAAGGAGTTGAACATTAGGAAGCAGTTTACTTATGGCTCACCCTCAGGCAAACGGGCAGACATAAGTGGCAAAAAAAACCATTCTGCAGGGTTTGAGGAAAGGGTTAGGGAAAGAAAAAACCAAACAGGAGGAAGGCTTTATGAGTATACTGTGGTCCTACTAAACCACACCCTAAACGAAAACAGGAGAATCACAATACAGGTTGTGCTACGGCACAGAAGAAATCATCCCACCTTAAATTACGGTGCCCAGTAAGAGAGTCACATCGCCATTAGTGCTGGCTAACAATGATAAGGCTATCATAAATAATTTGAAAGAACTAGAAGAAAGTAAGGAGAGAGAATTTTTCAAGGAAGCCACATACAAGTCCTAGACAGAGCAGCACTACAGCAGCAAGGTCGGGACAAGAATTTGAAGCAAGGAAAGCTGGCCCTTAGAAAGAACAAGGCTACCAGAGCACAAGGAGAAAAGAATTTTGACGCGACCTGGGAAGGACCTTATAGGGTTTCCGAGGTGCTGGGCAAAGGAACATCTAAGTTGGAAACGATGGATGGAAAACAAGTGTCGAGCAACTGGAACATGGCAAACCTCAGGAAGTATTATGCGTAGAAAAGTACCGTTCTGGTTTTTAAAGGCTGGTAGAAGATATATTTATTTTGTGCAAGGAGGGAAATATTCCTGGTGGATCAAGTCATTTGTAAACCTATAATGGGTATAATCCGAGGGAATTTCACATAACAACCGCCGGATAATTTGTTGTTGACATATGAAATGAAGTGCAGCTGTTAAGTAAAAGACCAATAAATGGAAAACCTGAAAGAAGCTAAGACGTCATGATAATGATAGCTTGAAGAGATATCAAAATCAATATCAAATAAATAAAGAGAACAAGTCAAAGGAACTCATTCATAAAGCATCCTTAACCCCGCGCAGATAGGTGTATTCCAGCCAGTCCAAAGGGGATGATGAAAAAACACCTAGCCTTGCGCAGGCAGGGAGCTTCTAGCCAAGTATTAAAGTATATGAGAATATGAGGCAAAGGCCTCAAACAAAAAAAGTGGTATAGGTCACAAGCTAAGAAAAAGCTCCTTAGTTAGAGAATGTCAGATGCGTCACGACAAAGCGCCTGGGAAAAGCTGACCAGAAGAGTCACTCTGGCACCCACCAGCCACATTCAAAAATGGGGGGGGAGAGGGTTTTACTCCAACCAGACACACATAAGCAGAAAAGAGAGGAGAAATTGCTCCTCAAAGTTAAGCAAAACAGGTTTTAAAAAAAACCATTGGTCATAATATAGCCCCTTTATGGGGACTTACAGTACCACAAATATTTTTTCCAAAATAAAAGAAATTTTTTGTTGTTATTAACATCAGCACATTCAATAAAACATAATTAGTTTGCTAAGCTTCCTGTACTCATATCTAAAACCTTCCCTGCGTCATCCTCATCCTGGTGTGCCTCCCCGTTACCTGCATCTTGGATGGGCTCACCCTTGCCACTTGCTGATGATTTTCGGCATGAGATGAGGAGCCTGCAGTCTAAGCAGGTGTTGTATCTGGGTCGAAGCATCAAGCTCGGTGGTGGTCATCCCGGGGTCCAGAAGAGAGAAGTACTTGGAGAAGTTGTGCTCCCTAAAGGACCAAACACTCCCCCAAGTTTGGCATGCATCTCCTTAAGGTCAGTTACTATTGCATTCATGTCAAAGTCTTTAAGAGGGAAGCAACCAGGAGCTCAAAAGCCCACTTACTCTGTGCCACCTTCGCATAGATGCTAATTAAACCACGAGTGAACATCAAGTCACAGAACTCACTATGATCCTTGTTCTCTCTTCAAGTTTGTTCACCGCTAATGCTAAAGACTCTGTGACCCCTCTTTTAAGCTCCAAGTCTCCCTCCAAGGCAGAGGCCCGAGCACGAGTTCACTGCAGATCTGAGATGGCCTCCTTAGTGGACTTTTAAGCACGATTGACCTGCTGCTGAGCGTATGCCAACCCATTGGCCATCTCACCCATCTCTATCTGGATGGCAAAGACCGCACACAAATGCTACAAAAAAATATTAAAAGAGAGCAATCACTATAAGGATGAGCCGTGACAAATAGAAAAATAAGGCAAGCACAAAGAGGTATACAAGTAAGAGAAAGAGACACAATCCTAACCTCAATAGCAGTAAACACATGACGATCAACAATATCGATGAAGAAATCGATGCTATGGCACAATCCTAGAGCCAAGTATTGAAGTGAATGGGAGAAACAACACGCGCAAGAAACTCAGATCGAGTAAGTAGACCGCGGATGGCCTCAGATCCAAGAGAAGCATTGGAAATGGATGCCCCCAAGCGGGGAGGAGTAAATCTAGTAGGAACAGGTGGTGGGGAGCGAGGGCTAAAAGATTAGGCAATGTAGGGGCATGAGGTACAGACGTGACCAAGGCAGCAGGAATCTCTGGGACAATATTGACAGATCAATGGGTGGTCCGGTGATGTTTACGCTCCAGCTGCCCATCTACTTTAGGGTCTATATACATATACACAGGAGTAGAAGTGTCAAACGGTAATGACAGGTTCAGGGCGGTCTACCTCCTCCTCAGCATTGTCTACCTTGCAAGTAGTACGGCTGGAAGCTCCACTACGAGAAAGGCGTGTCAGGTCGCTAATTAAGCTTGCGACAGACATACCTGGAAAAAAAGAAATGAGCAGAAGATTAAGAGACTGATAAGGAAAAAAGATTACATAAAGAAGCGTGTAAATTAAATAACATACATGGAGACAAAGGTTAAAAACCATGCACCTATAAGGTCGCCAGGACCACCCAAAGGTGTGATCCTGATTGGGAGAAAGGGGAGTCCTACAGCTTCCAGAATGGAGTCTTGCAGAATGAATTCCACCTTAACAGACAAGTCCTTCAGGGCAGAGGTGCACTGATGGCTATCAGACGTCTCCACAGAGCTATGACGCATCGTCCGCGTCCTGAGATGACCAGCCAAAAAAGGGCCTGTATTAATCTCTGGCCCCATCACTAGCTCCTCATCAACAAACACGAAGCGTCGCTTCCACTCAACGCAGGTAGGGAAATCAACCAAGAGTTTGAACCCATCATGGCAAAATTTCAGGTAGTACCAATCGGGAGGCATTTTAGTAGGGATATAGAAGGCTCTAAATAGGGGGATTAAGGGAGTTAAACCTAAAGCAAGACAAAGTACCTCGAAGCCCATAAGAAAACACAAAGAATTTTGGGGAAGACTGTCAGACACGACTCATAATATCCTGAGACAGATTGACAGTACCAGGATAGGGGGGACCAAATACTACCATTTTTTATGGTCTCCAGATAGACGGCCACCATCCCTTGAGGAAGGTCCAACACAACCCGAAAAAATGATACGACTATTGAGATCATGGTATCTTTCTCCACGAACTGCAAGGAACACCTCACAAAGTCGGCGAATGTAATGACATTCACCGGCAGTCACATCAGAGTATGAGTGATCTTTTCTTGTTCTTGTTTACTCGAGGACGAGTAAGGTTTAACTGTGGGGAGATTTGATGAGACGTTAAATGCATGTGTTTTCCAAAGAATTTAACATCTATTTTGTCATATTTTTGTTATAATATTTCTAGATTTAGGTAGGTTTACATGATAAGGGGTTTAGATGACCATTTTTGGTTTTTATATCTAAATCCTTCATTTTGTAACCTATGTTTAGTCTAATGAATTTTTGGTCCTTACGAGCATCTAGATTCCATTTTGTGAGCTTCATTTGTAGATCTCTCATGAGCCCTTTGGAGTAGTTTAGTGAAGGCAACATGCCAAAATGTGGTAGAAGATAGAAGGGTCGAAGAAGGAAGGCAAAGAAGCGGATGAATTGTCACCCGGAAGTTTAGATAAAGTTCTTAAAATTATCCAAGAAGAATCAGCCTACAAAGTTGGCGTCATTGGATTCTTCTTCTCAAGTGCTATAAAATCGCCTACAAAAACTCCCAAAACGGATCAACGGTTCACCTGTGGTAAGCAAAACAAGAAGCCGCAAATTGTAGCCCATCTGAATTTTTTGGGCTGAAACCTCCGCTGCCCAGGCGATGCCATTTCCTCCTGGGCGGGAGCCTGCTGCATTTTTTTTGGTTTTCTTGACCGAATTACACTATAAATAGCCCCCCTTCTTCCCCATTTTCCTAAGCCCGATTTGGGGGACTCCAAAACCCTAGTTTTTTACCATTTTCTTCCATTTCTTCTTCTTTCTTTGTAGATCTTTGTTCTATGTTATGGGTTTTGATTATCTAGCTTAGTTTTGTACTTGTGAAGAATTGATTGAGACTTCCTTGCTAATGTGTTGAGAATCATTTCTATCTATCTATTGCTTTCTCCGTTGTACATTTATTGAGCTTTGAATGTGGATTGTTAATGGCATTAATGTTGTTGGAAGTTTGAGTATATGAATTGCTTGTATGATTGCTTGTTAGGGTTGGGAAAAAGTAGCTAATTTTCCCCTCTTTTAATGTGGAATCCAAGAGCATGAGTTAGAGCTTCTAAATGACGTTGATGTGTTAATAATTACTAGATGAATGTGATGATGTTGAACTTGTTGGCATGTTTGTTTTAGGTAACAAATGAGATAAGTATATGAATGTCAATCATTCTTGATTAATCTTGTGTAAATGCATTAATTGGTTAAATGCTTTGACACGGTGTAGTGTTTATAAGTGTTGTTAAGCTTATTGATTCTTCGTGCTCAATGACATCAATGGGATACGTTTAGTTGTGTTTTGACTAAGGGAGTCATTGGTGAGGTTTGACAAGAGATGTCGAATTCACTCTTGCAAACTACTATCTAAGAAGGATAGAAGATTTATCTTCACAACAAGTAGTTAAAGAAATTAATAGATTGGTTCACTTGTTCTTGAAGCTTTTGTTATTTAGCATTCATGTGTTCTTAATGCTATGTTTTACTTCATTTATGCCATGGGGTTTTTGAGAATAGGAAGTTTCTGTATGATTAAAGTGTTAGTGTGTTAGGAAAGTGACAAATTCCTTATCTCTTTGGAATGAAAATCCAAGAACATGGACTTAGAACTTCTCGTGCATAATGTGTTGTGATTCTTGCTAGATAAGTATGTTGATATGGATAGTTCTCATATTTATCCTAGATGCAATGAAAGGTTGAATCTTGAGTGTGGTTTGTTCTAGGTTTATCCTAATGAATGTTATGTTTGGTTAAATGGCTATGTTTTTGGTAGAAGGCTTGTTGTTATCAAATCTATGGTCCTTTGTGTCAAATGTCGTTGATGAAATACCTCTATGGTGTGATTTTCTTAGAGTGATTGTCAACAAAGTTTGCAAATGGTCGTTGTTTGTCTTTGCAAATTACTATTAAGAAGGAATGAATGTTGATATTTGAATGGGAAATGATAACATTCCCCATAGGTAACAAATGTGATTGAATGAGTGAATGGTTCAATGATATACATGAGGTTTGAAAGTGGATATCAATTGCCACCAAGGCTTTATCTTTTGTAGTTTTTATCCATTTTTCTTAGTTTGTTTGATGATTAGCATAGTTACTTAACTTTGCTAGTTAGTTTGTCTTTTAATTTCATAACTTAGGACCAAAACCAACCAAACCCCCTCCCCCCCCCCCCATTTACTTGCTTATATATATATATATATCTACTTCTAGCCTAATATAAACCTTATATGTTTAAACGCTTAAGAAAATCCCTCTTCTTCGTGGACGACCAGATTTGCCACTATCTACTTAATTGTATTAAATAAGCATAAAGGGCTTATAATCTTATTTCAGCCCAAGAACGGAAGCCCACCGGAGGGTAGCTACGTGAGCAACGGGCGGAAATAGACATGGCACGAACTGTCATGTCATCCACCAAAACACCATATAACATGGAAGGAATACATGCTTCCAAGGTATGCTTTCAATTTCATAATTACACCCACTCAGAAAACCCTAGAAAAGCCCCTTCTGACTGGATTGTTGGAGTAGGCCAGTAAAACACAGGCCTGTCTTACCTAGGTCCAAGTAGTTTTGTAGGTCACGAGGGGTTTCAAGCTGACGAATGTTTTCAGCCCAGAGGGACGTTCAAGGAGGACACAACAGCTTGCATATCAACATGTTCATCAAAATCATGTTGACGATCACAATTACACCACGTACATTTCGTTATATACCTGGTTATATCAATTTCATCGCAGATTCTCTTCACGTTAGAGAAATATTAAGTCACGTTATCAATACCTTGCTTAAGTTTTTCAATATTCCTCGTGATCTGATAGTGCAAAATCCTATGGCTGACTGCAAATTTCTCTCTGATCTCTCCTCTAACAGCTTCTTAGTATCAATTTGAAACAGAAATCTCCTTGCAATGTCCTTGCTAATTAAATTAAGTATCCAAGACACCGGGGAAGAATTCACGCTGATCCAGCGGTTGAAAATTGGAGATTTAGCATCAGGTTTTGGAAAATCGCTTGTGATGAAGCATGTCTTTCCTCTTGCCTGGAATGCTGTAATTATTGTGTAACATTATTCCTTTCATTAAACAGTTCAGTGATGACCCCTGTGTTGGGAATTTATTAAATGTAATTTAGTGGGAAATCAATTATCTAATCCAGGATCTCATGCATGTAATTAATTCGAATCTATGTAAGAGTTTTGATTACCTTTGAAGTGTGATTTAACGTCGTCTTTGATCAACCATAGAGACGAGAATCCCATATATGATTCCTCTATATTTATCCACACAGCACAATCAGACCGCCTACATTGTTGTCGGCTTAGAAAAGATCAGCAACCAAAGACGATCGTCTTCCTCCTATTTTACGGTAAGGTTGGTTTTATGAGAATAGTAAGATTATTTTGGTTTCTGCCATTTTAGACGTCAGTTCTAATATTGTCCTACTGAACATTTATGTAAAAATATCTATTTATACAAAATAGCAAAAATCCAAGAAACCCTAATCAAAGTCAATGTTGGCCTAGCCCAATTGGACTTAATGAGTTCTAAACTCATTTATAATACTATCACTATTTGGGCTCCTAGTTCAAAAGTTATTTCTTTTATCCAAGTTTATCTTTTGTGTTTGACCCTATAGGTTCAATTATAATAAGTTGCAAGTCCAATATAATTGATGCTAGCAGATTGAACGCGGTTTCTAACTAAACATTCCGATCACTCAAAATAACAAAATTAATTATCACTGTAATTAATCCTCTAACTATATATAGAAAATACACATTGACTGAAGGACACTATTCCAACAACCTCCTACTTGTCCTTTAGAACAAGTGTACATTCATATTCCTTTGTCACTTAATGTCTACATCTGAACATAAGGTAAGATATTTTGGAATCCTTATCAACTACAAAGGCATTTTTTGAATTCTCGAGTCAAACTATTAAGACAAATGATTAATCCTTAATCCATTTGAGCATGACCATGCATTTTACAGTCCCAACTCTCCGAGAGGCCTATAAGACAAAAATCTCATGCAAATGAGAGTACAATCCCACTCTTGTACATTCAAGTTTTCTCTACTCGATTCATGGCAACCCAAGAACTACCTTTATAGTCTCTTTTTATGGCGCGGCATTTGATAGTCTCAAGGTACACCAATCCACAAGCAATCAAACACTGAATTATTCAAGTACGAGGAATATAATCCTATAGTTTGTGAGACATACTTATGAAATGATGAATATCTTAAAGTAATCTCATGGCGGGAACGTCCAATACAAGTTCCCAACTAGCATTCATGCAATAGATTCATGACATCCCATGTCCTTCAGCCCATGAAATAGTGACGTGAATCAACTTGCAAACTAGTTTTCTTCAGTCATAAGTGCCCACCCTCAATGACCTAAACCAAGGACATAATCAATCTTACACTCTAGTTAACTAAATAAGGTTTCAGTATCCAATGCATATTCTTGATAACCTATTTGGAGATGTGAATTGATTTTGGACTTTCATTCAATACTAAACCAAGTTAAATGAATATGAAATGATAGTTTCATAATATGCTAAATGGTTCAATCTTCAATATCTAAAATCACAAAATTTTGATAACTAGAACACCACAAAAAACACTGCCACTATCCAAAGTTCTAGAATCCTATCACAAATATGTAAGCCCTATGATCGATCTGTGCAACAGGTTTAGATTCTGGATCGACAATCTGTCATCCTTTCTCACTTGCATAACAACTTCACCATTCTCGACATATTCTCAAAGAATGCAAAATTTGTGAGAAAAGGTTTGAACTCATTAGGTTCCCTTGGTTCATTTTTCCTAAGCGATTACCCTACCATTATCTCAATAAGGAGTCACCGAGTCAGCTAAGATAGGAACCATATCGAGTTCAGTGATGAATTTCCTAATTCAAACACCTTCATGTGCAGCTTCCAAAGCAGCAATGTACTCAGCTTCAATTGTAAAATCAAACAACAGTGATTTACTTATCATTTTTCATAACCAACTCATTTTCACTATAGACCCATTAATTTATCTATTGTCAATTTCAGGCACTAAAACATTTTCTTGGCACCACACTAATGAGCCTCACCTTAGTGTATTTTATATCTCATCGTCGTAGTCTAAGAATACGAGATATAATTGTTAGTGCACATCAGAATATACATGATAGACCATATTACATATGCATAAGCGGACATACTCATCCTCCTTTTTCTCATCGGGTTTGATAAACACCAAGTTTTTCTAAGAATCATGCCATGAATCATAGGTGGAAAATTTTATAAGATCTTTCATATTGAACCTATCAAACACCTTACCTAGTAAGTATTTTTTTTCTAAGGTCAATCATCCTCTTTGATCTACCTGTGTAGATCTAGATGTCCAAGATGTACTTTTCCTCTCCTAAGTCACTCATCGCAAAGCACTTTCCAAACTAAGTTCTCATAGACTCTAGCTTCGGTTAGTCATTTACAATGTCATCGACATGGAGGAGTAGGGATTCAATCTTTCTCCCAGTAACCTTCTTGTATACATAAGATTCCTTAACAAATAATTGAGTGCCAATCTCTTAGTTGCTTCATTGAAATGTATGTTTGAACTCCTTAATACTTGTTTCAATATATAAATGGACCTCTGAAGCTCGCATATTTTTCCTGTCCTATAAAACCCTTAGATGGTGTTGCATACACATCTCCTTCGAAAATCCAATTGAGAAAGAGGGCTATGACCTCCATTTATAAAATCTCAAAAACAGAATGAGTTGTATAACCTGCCTTCACTCGGGGTCGTCAAATAGCAACTAAATTAACCTGAGAGAAGGCATTCGTAAGTCAAGCAAGAAAGATTGATGAGTGTTGAAATTAATATTTATATTGCTCCCGAACATAATACTAGGCTACCTATGGGGTAGTTATTTGGAAGACCAGGTTTGTCCATAGAGATGTTAGGGTCTAATAGCCAGCTACACACAACCATGTACGGGTTGTTAACCCGTCTGTGTGCTAGGAATAGTTAGGTATTGCAAAATGGGGGTTTTGGGGGTTTTTCAATTAACAGCTACAAACATAAGAAATAAAACAAGATAAAACTATATATGCAAGCACTTGGGGAATATTTGCATCACATGATTGACTAAATGTTTCTATTCTATATTCCATCATATACAAAACATCAAAGTCTATTTTAGTATTTATGACACGTGGTGTGGTCGATGGTCAACAATACCACATACCTGTCACGTAGGGTGCTCTTGTAAGCTTCCATCGGGCACCACCTTTGTAATTAGGGGAGTGGAACAATGACCCTTCCGTTGTGCATATTTTTTTCTCCCATATACTATTGTGTCCAGGGCACTACACCACGAATACTCTATCTCTAGGCCTAAAGAGGCAAAGGGGAATAGGCACCTTATCAATGGCACTAGGGTCGCTAAACCCTAGTTTTTCTACTAAATACTATCTCTAGGCGTAACCCTATGAACCAACTCGCCAACTAATATTGGTGTGTTGTCATTGTAGCAGAAACCTCAAAAAACCTACGTGCACACACCCACACAGACCGGACCTGCTACCCATATCACATCCAGGTTTCTCTTCCCTGGGAAGTATCAATATGTGAGCTAACATGAATGTAGACTAGAGTGCATACTAATGGAGTGTATCATTCATGCAATTAATAACAATTCAATAACATGGCAACATTATATCACAAACACATAGAGGTAGATCTAAGGAATCTCACAAAACATAAGTCAAAACATGAATAAAAATATTATCCCCAAACTATTAAAATATACTTCCTAAGCCTTGAACCCAAATATTTCATTGGATTCAATGCCTTTGGGCAAGAAAAAAATAAAAAGATGAAAAAAAGAAACTCGGAGCTCATTTCTCTCTCTACCCTACTTTAGAAGTCGAAAGTCTGATCTGATGCTTAAACCTTAGTAGAAAAAGGTTCATATGTATGATAGTAGGGAATTGGGCCTAAAAATAGTTTAAAAACCCCTGCAGCTGTAAACGGCACGGACACGGGCTGTGCTGACTGAGTCCACCTCATGTTGGCATGGGACATCAATCCTTGCATGGCATGTGGCCTCCTGCTAGTGTGGTAATGTTGGTCATGGCATAGGCCATGAGCCTCGTGTTAGCGCGGTCCATGTTAACCGGAACGGGCCGTCAGTTGGAGCTCTATTTTTTATCTTCTGGTTTGTACCTCGTGTCGTTTGGCATGGGCCATCGACCGAAAAATCATTTTGCTCAGTATCTTGGCATGGGCCATGTCATTTTTCACACCCCGTGGGCCGCTCTTGACATATGTGACTTGAAACTATGTGGACCATGTGAAACTGAATGGTCTGCACCCATACTTAACAGAATTTTTGATTGAAAACAAGACACGTGTCACACGTCCAGCCGTAATTGGTACGGTCTATGATGGGGCTTTCCATGGCCCATATTTGTTGGTACAGTCTGTGCCAAAGTCCCCTGATACATGCCGTGCGGCTTGGAACGGGCCATGCTATGTCTAGCCCTCATGCTGGTCGTGCCTTGTTCAGCCAGCTGACTTGTTTGCTCTGCTACGGATGAACTATTGGTCCGAGTTGAGATTTCTTATTGTTGATTTTATAGCACTCAAGAAGAAAAATCCAACGGTGCCACCTTCAAAGGCTAATTCCTCTCAGATTCTTTCCCAGTACTTTCCACGACTCTCGGACAACAATTCCTCCGCTTCTTCCTTGGCCTCTTTGAACTTTGAATCTGCCTTTCTTGGACTCAACTCCATCTACTACGATTCTTTAGGGGTCCTTGGCCTTAAATATACTACCATTTTTGTGCATGGCCTTCGATATCTTCGATAACCCATTTTTAGTCTAATGGATTTTTTATCGTTACGAGCATCAAGATTCCTTTTTGTGAGATTAATTTGTAGATTTCTCGTAAGCACTTCAGAGTGGTTTATTGAAGGCCATTTGCAAGGATGGTAGAAGATGGAAAACCACTCACAAAGTGGTAGAAGATAAAGTGAAGAAGGAGAGCATAGTAGAGGGTGAAGAATGATCTATGTTTTGAAGCAGATTTATAAGAATGATCTGAGAAGAACCAGCCTCCAAGGGTGGTACTATTGGATTTTTCTTCTCGAGTACTAACAACTACAAGAACTCCCAAAATGGATCAACAATTCACCCAGAGGAAACAAAACAAAACTTGACTTTTTTGTGTCACGACTCACGAAATGTAGACATGAGAGCTCACAATTCTCACAAAATTCCTGATCCGATCGCGAGTCACAAAAGAGACTCCACAACTAGCGAAAATTTCCCTGCAACTTGTTTTTAAATCCCTTTTTTCTTGTACTATAATTAGCACTTCATCCACTCATTCCTTAGCTCTCTAAGCCCGACTTGGGGGCTCCAAAACCTTAGATTTTCATCTTTTTCTTCCATTTCTTCTTTTTTGTTAGTAGATTTATGTTCTATATTATGGGTTTTGATTATCTAGGATATTTTTGTACTTGGGATAAATTTATTTAAACTTCCACACCTATGTAGTAAGAACCTCTATTTCACTTTTTCTTGAATCTTTTGTTATTTAGCATTCACATGTTCTTAATGTTGTGTTTTACTTCATTTATACCATGGACTTTTTGAGAATATCAAATTTTAGTATGATTTAAATGTTAGGGTGTTAGGAAAGTGGTCAATTTCTTAGCTCATTTGACATGAAAATCCAAGAACATTGAATTAGAAGTTCTTGTGTATAATGTGAAGTGAATCTTGCCAGATGAATATTTTAATGTGGATTTTTCTCATATTTTTCCCATAGAAACAATGAAAGGTTGAATCTTGAATGTGGTTTGTTCTAGGTTTAACCTCATAAATGCTTTTCTTGGTTAAATGGCTATGCATTTGGCCGAAGGCTTGTTATTATCACATCTATAGTCTTTCATGTATAATGTCATTAATGAAATACATTTTATGGCGTGGTTTGATTAAAGTGATCATTAATGAGGTTTTCAAATGGTTGTTGAACATTTTTGTGAATTACTCTTAAGAAGAAAAGAATGTCTATCTTTTTAAATGGAAGTTATAGTTTTCCCCTTTGGTAACGAATGTGATAGAGTAAGTGAATGGTTCTATGACCTATATGAGGTTTGGAAGTGGACATCAATTGCCACCAAGGCTTTGTCTTTTGTTGTTTTTAACCCTTTTTCTTAGTTTGTTTGATGACTAGCATAGTTACTTGGCTTTGCTAGTTATATTTTCGTTAATTTCATAACTTAGGAAAAACCAAGTAAACCCCCCCCCCCCCCTCTTTACTTGCTTTTATATCTATATATATCGATATCTAGTCTAGTATCCACCTTATATATTTAAACACTTAGGAAGATCCCTCTTCTCTTGGACAACATCGACTTGTCATTATCTACTTAATTGTGGATAGGAAGCATTTAGGGCTTATAAATATTAACTTTGAAAGGTACGGAGATGTCCTCCCAAATGGTTTATCTGGAATGTCATGGGATTTGAAACTTCCATGATTAGACTAAAAATAAACTGGTCAAAATGTATTCCATATCACTTCTCTGTGTCATGGAACCTAATCATTAAGCCATACAGGGTGAAGCATATTGGATTAAACTTAATTTCCAATCCTGCCATTGCTCACTAGTAACAAACATTTGGATCTTTGTGAATTCAAACATTAACATTGACATTGTAGATGAATCATCAGATCTTATCCATGCAAAAATTAAGATCCAATCTATGTTGTTTTCTTACATGTCTCAATATCTATTGCTGATAGGAAAGCTCTATGGAATACTCTGACTCCTGATGTTAATTCTTGCAATTTGTCTATTGGTGATTTTAATCCTATGACTTCTCTTACTGAGTATAAGGGACCTAAATCCCCTAACAGGGATAGTATTAAACACTTCTCTAGTTTCACTAATAGGAATCAACTTAATGAAGTTTTCACTGTAGGTAACACTTTCACTTGGTCTAACCAGAAAAAATCTACATTTGAAAGACTGGACAGAGGACTTAGCTGTAATAACTGGCTCTCCAATTTCCCAAATAGCTCTATTCCCACTTTTAATAAGCATACCTTAGACCACAGTCCTCTATTACGCACTATAGGTAGTAACATAGAATCTTATCTGAAGTCTTTTAGATTCCTTAATGTTTGGTTAACTACACACGAGGTAGGCAATATAATTAGGGATGACTGGTAAAGACCACTTAATGAACAGGGCATGATAAGATTGTTTCCAAAGCTAAAAAGATTGAAAACGGTACTCAAGACATAGAATAGGAAGGTTTTCGGTGACATTAACGGGAATATCAAAAAGGCGGAGGATGAGATATGTCTCAAGACTGATATATGAAGCTTCTAATTCTACCTCTGATTTTATTGAATTAAACAGAAGAAAATTCTAGCTAACTAAAGCCCTTCATGATGAAACTCTCTTCTGGAACAGAAGGCAAACATTGATTAGCTAAAAAAATGTGATGAAAACACCAAATTTTTCCATGCTTCTGTTAAGGAAAGAAGATCCAAACAAAACATTACGAAGATTAAATGTTTGAATGGTATTTGGCTAGATAACTCTAAGGAAATTGAAATTGAAGTTTTTAGTTTCTTTTCCAATTTACTTATAGATGATTTAGACCCTTCCTCATAGATCTTTAAAGATCATTTCCTTAATCAAATCCCTAAAAGGATCTCAGATGAATAAAATATCATGTTTCTAAATACTTCTAAACTTGAGGAAATCAAGTCCATTTTTTTCACTAAACCTAAATGGATCTCCAGGTCCTGATAGCTCTACAAAAGGTTTCTTCAGGATCAACTGGGAGATTGTAGGATAGGATATTTTGGATGTTGTGAAAGACATCATGAAAGGTAGGAAGATACCTCCTGGTATCTCTAGCACCTATCTAGTTTTAATCCCCAGAAAGGAGATACCAATCTCCTTCGTAGATTACAGACCAATCAGTCTGTCTATTTTCACTAATAAGGTTTTCTCCAAACTTATTAATGAAAGACTTTTGCCACTCAGGCCTAAACCGATAGTTGAGAACCAATCTGCATTCATGAAAGACGGTGATATAGCTGATAATGCAATTTACCTACAGGAGATGACCAAGTTTCTGAACACTAGACAAGCTAACCCTAACTGCATAATTAAACTAGACCTAGATAAGGCCTTTGATAGGATTAACTAGAATTTCCTATCTTCTATCTTGGATTAACTAATTCAAATGATTCTAAACATCATGTCTTCTGCATTTTTTTTTCTATACTTACAAATGGCAGGCCAGCTGGCTTTTTTAAAGCTACTAGAGGAATTAAATAAAAAGATCCTCTATCTCCTTGCTTATTTAATATCTTCTCAAAAGCTTTTTCAAGTAGCCTAAAATGCATTTTCTCAAATGGTAAACTAACACACTTTAAACTTCCCTTTGGAGCTAACCCAATCTATCATCAAACCTATGTTGATAACATTGTCGTCTTTCTACAAATCAATAAGCTAACTGTCACCAGGATCAAAGCCTTTTTGTTAGTTTTTTAAACTACTTCAGGCGAGAAAATTAACTATGAGGAAAGTAGTTTTTATATCAGCAACAAAGCTAAGCCTTCTCATATTCATTTGCTCAAAACCAAACTAGATATGACTCAAGGAAATTTTCCTTTTACCTATCTAGGCTATCCTATTTTCACATGTATAACTAAGACATCACATTTCAGTCTATTATTTGAATTGTATGATAAAAAACTGAAAAATTGGAAAAACAAATAGGTGGATTAGCATGGCAGAAAAAATAATCCTCATCCAATCAGTAATGTTCTCCATTCCCCCGACACCTTTGGGCAGTCTTTAAGCCTCCAGATCAAGTTATCAAAACCCTAATAAAGAAACCAAATTATTTCTTCTAGGGTGAAAAGGAATCAATCAGGAAGCAAAAACGTGTGGAGAAGCTGGGAAAAGGTCTGCTGCCCTAAACCTGAAAATGGATGGGAATTAAAGATTTCAGAAAAACCATCACAACATACTCCCTTAAAAACTCTGGTTGAAGTGCAACAGGGGAAAACATTGTGGTCTAAGTTCCTATGGTCCATTCCCCAATCAAAAAGAAACTCTGCTAACTGGCAGAGAATAGTTTCAGTTAACTGCATTGCTGAGGAGAATTCAAGAGTTATTCATGGATTTGGCTCTGCCAATGCTTTCTCTTCAAATTGGATTAGATTTGGCCCACTCCAAGACTATTGTTATGATTAGGACAACACTTTGGACACTTCCATGACCATTGCTGAGTTTGTCCAACAGAAATAGTACATGATCTCTTAACTGCAATATTTACCTTCTAGCATCATTCAGTTTTTGCAGATGGCAAAGATAAATACACAAAGTGAAGATAGGCTGATTTGGACACCCTAAAATAATAGATGCTTTACACTCAAATCTTCCTACACAGCAATTGATGAGGAAAGAACTAAACTGAGGTCCCTAAAGCAGGTTTAGCACCCGAAAATCTCTAATAAGCCATGAGGTCCCTAAAGCAGGCTATACTGCCTTTTGATGATATTGTGATTTTCTCAAACATTTCTATGGCATCTAAATATCCCTAGTGTAGCAATTGTGACTCGATATCAAATATTTTTAATGACTGCCAATTGGCTATGGAGTTATGGAACCATTTTAAGTCTTTACTTAATCTGACCTGGCCTATTTTTAACTACATATGGGATAAACTTACATTCATATGGTCCTCATCTGGGTTCACCAACACACACAGAGCTAATTAGGATGATTCTATATTATATATGTTAGTGTTTATGGAAAGCAAGAAACAAATTTTTGTTTGATAACCTAAATCCACATATATCTGTCATAATTCAGTCGATCAAACATGACATTTTTCTTACTCTTCATAAAACCTTTTAGGAGCTCCAATCCATGTGTTTTATATTGGTTCATGATCCGCCTCCACCCAGAGTCATTAATTGTAGCTAATTAACCCAAGCGGATGACGTTGGGTCAAAGATAGATATTTATAGTTCTACACCCGTTCTCACTACTATGCTACCGATAAGGTAGTTAGTGGTAAGCCCTGGATTTGTCCACATAGATGCTAGAGACTAAGTATCAATGAAAACACAACCTCATATGTGTCATCAATCCGTACAGGTTTGGTTTTTCAATTAGCAACTACTAAACATGAAAGTAAAAAACACAAGTAAACTCTAAAGCTAAGCACTTAGAGAGTCATTGTGTAACATGGTTAGTTTAATATTTTGATCCTCAATTCATTCACATAGAGATTTAGACAAACCAAATAGAGTGTTCATAACATGTGGTGTGGTCGATGGCATACACTTCCTTGTACATGTCATGTTGGGTGCACTCAAAAACCCCCCATTGACACCTCCTTCGTAATTAGGGGAGTACAACAAGGTCTGACCATTGTTGTAGGTCTGTTTCTCCCCTGTGCGATTACATCTCAGGCTTCTACCATGAATGCGCTACTTCCCAATGGTCCTATCAATTAGGCCAAAGGACCGTTGGCACCTTATCTATGATACTAAGGCTTCTTACAACCCTAGCTTGCTACTTTTCACTATCTTTTCCCATAACTTCTTAGAATACTTTACACAATCAACTAAGACTGGTGTGATAGTAAGAAATTTAAGGAAGTACTCGGGTCTCCCGTGCACACACTCACACAGACGCAACGTACCCCATTACCCATACAAACATCTAGGTTTCCCTTCCTAAATAGGCATCAATATTTTCACCAACATGAATACAGACTGGAGTGTGTGCTTAATGGAGTACACTATTCATGCAATTAAAAAATTCAAGAATAATCACAATAATATCATGAACACAAAATTATGATGAACACAAAATAAATCAAACCATGCGCCAACAATTATCCACAAGCTATAAACCTACTCTCCAAAAATTAGATCCATGGAAAATATAAAGTGTGGATCTAGAAAAGGATGAAGAAAAGACAAGAGAAAAAGAATGAAAGAGAAGTACTCTATAGAGGGAGAGAACTCTCCTCTTCCTTCTATCTAAACTAGACACGGAAAAAAAAATCTACATTATACCTAAATTAGGTTTACTAAAATACTAAAGGATCTTATATATAGCAGTAGGATATTGGGCGTAAAGATAGGCCCAAATTAGGCCAAAATTAGGTCAAAACCCTAGTCACTTTTCCCTCTTGTGGCAGAATCTTTCTCAAATAAACTACTTGAATCTGTGAATTTTTTTAGAGATAAGATTTATTTTTTTGGATAGAACTTGTGAAGATGAAGATCTTGATATATGGTAGAGGGAAATCGAATAAGGATTGAGAGAGTTATGGTCAAAATAGTGAGAGAGGAAAGGTTTTGAATAGTGCAGCACGAACCGTGAATAGTAGCACGGACCGTGAATAGTACCCTCTTGCAAAATCCATTGGCACGGACCTCTGAACAGTACCCTCATTCCAAATTCCTTTGGCACGACCCGATTAAAGGTAGGCACTGATCGATGAATGGTACTTAGCCCGTTTTGGCCGTTTGGCGGGGACGCATCGTTTGGCACGGCCTGTCATCTGAAAGGGAATTTTCCTAAGAACTTTGGCGTGGCCCATCGAGTTTGGCATGGTCCATGCTGAAGGACCCTTGGCATGGGACATGTCATTTGGCCCGGGCCGTTGGTGCCTCTGTTTGTGCTTCACCAGCTGAAATTCTTTCCTTTGCTATGGATGAACCAGTTGTTTGATTTGAGAGTTCTAGTGGTTGATTTTATAGTTCTCAAGAAGACAAATGGAATGGAATTAACCTTGAAGGCTAATTCTTCTCGGATCGTTCTCAGACTTTGGTGCAACTCATCGGACCACGATTCATCGTTTCTCTCTTGGTCGTTTTGAACTCTAATGCCACCTATCTTTGGCTCCATCCTTCTACTACCACAATTTTATGTTGGTGGCCTTCATCTTCTACCATTCTAATGTGAATGGTCTTCGACCTCTTTTACCGTCCTTGCGAACGACCTTCAATATCTTCTACCGTCCTTGCAAACGGCCTTCATATGGAATGTAACAAAAAGTATCCACAAGCGACCAACTAAGGATGATTACAAAGGAATATCTAGGTGTTCCTGGATACTAGATGTCCATTAGTACCAATTAAGCCTACAAAATGCAGGATTTAGACAAAAAAAACCAAATATGGTTGTTTAAACCCCTTGTCACGTAAACTCAACCAATACTATCAATCCAACATATAAAACAAGCTAATTATTACACCGAATGAAATGGTTAATGCATGCATAATAAAGCACATCACAATTCCGACACTTAACCCCTTACTCGTTCTTGAGTAAATGAAGACAAGAAAAATAATTAAGCAAAATGTAGCGTGCATGCATAAGTTAACCAAGGCATTCAAATTATTCCTAAGCTACCCTAGTTCCCCCAAAGAAGTTAAAATATTCACAACTCTCACACTCCCCGAAGATCCTAAAGTAACCTATCCACCCAAAATAAAAGTGTGGAAAAATACAAGCTAAGAAGATAGGTGTCAAGCTAGCTTACTTTTCCCAAAATGATCTTCAAAAGAAATCAAAGAGTCATCTCCCAAAAACAATCTACCAAGGAATCCAAGAGTTGTCGACTTGGTTGTAAAATAGGGATAAATCGTGATTCTCAACCTAGTTACAACCAAGAAAGCAAATGTAGAGTCAACCTAATTTTTTGTTTTCTCTCAATTTCTCTCATTTTTCCTAGAAGCCCTTTCGGGTTTTCATCCTAGCTTTAACACACAAAGGGTACTCACTTCTCACCTCTTTCCACATGGCCTCTCATTTTTTCTTAGGCGCATAAGTCTAGTCAGGCCTAGCCTCTCACTTTTACCTAGGTCTTTTGACGTAATTCGAATTTTTACCAATGTTACCCAAGTCACCCTATTGGGCTTCAGGGTTTCCGACTTGTCCGGGTTTTTTTCTTTTTTTTCAAAATGCTCTTAGAAGAGCTATTAGCTACATAGAAACAATTAAAAATTATAATTTCTATCTAATCCCCTTCCCCACACTTAAAGCTTGCATTGTCCTCAATGCATCTACAAAATCAAAGAACATATGTCAAGGGAAAGAAATAGGAAAGCGCTTATAGCTAGTGAAAAAATGAACACTAAAATCTACCCTTCATGGTATGATCATGGAATATAAAGAACAAACTATCATCACCCCAATATAGTACCCCTAACCTCTAATAAAAAAAATCAATCCAACCACTATCATGCACCACAAATTGAATAAAGAATTAAATCACAATGGAGAGTTACCTCTTAGGTCTCGATGTGTGTGTTTCAAGGTTTTCAAGGATGGGTGGGTTTGGGTGGTACTTTGGTGGTGGTAAGGAAAGAAATGATGATTGGGGTGTAGGAAAGTATGTGAGCTTCATGGGTCGTTTACGTCTACACGTCCAATGATTTTGGGGTTTGGTTCTCCTCCTTGTCCACCATTTTGAGCATCACAAACCATGTATATCTACATGGTCCATGAGTTGGACTTCCCATTTGCTCACCTTACTCCAAGAATCATTTGCTTCCTACAAAACAAACATGCACACGAAGTGTAATAGTGTCTCAAAAACAAAAGGCTACAAATAGGAAAACACACCAAAAATGCCAAACTAATCTAATTTTTCAAAGCTTGGGTTGCCTCCTGAGAAGTTCTATATATTTAAGGTCATTGGCACAACCCTACTGTTATCCATATGGTTTGGGTTTGTACCCAATCGCCTTAGACAACCAAAATTTGAGAGGTGGGGGTAATAATCTTCCAAGAGGAAGATATAGTAGAGGAGGAGTTAACCTTAGAGGGAATAGGTGCTTTGAAAGCTTAGCACATTCAATTGGCTTCCCTATGGTTTCCTGTATAGTTTTTGAAAATGTGGGAATTAGTTCTATAGGTGGAGGTAGGGGTGAAAATAGTTAATATGGAAAATTAAATATAATCACCCTTTCCTCAACTTCTTCACTCACAACAAACCATTCCCTATCCCCTTTAGATTCATCTACCAAAATTTCACATTCAACTAGGGATGGTTCATTTTTAGAATATCGGGTTTCTAGTTGGCTCACCCTTTTCATCAAATCAAGCACTTGCCCTTCCACTTTCTCAATGCTTGAGAATAGTTGAGTTCCCAAATTGCTAATATCGCTAAGCACTTGTGATTGGAGTAAATTCGTACTCTTCGTCACATTAGCTATAGCTTGCAAAATTCTACATAATCCGATTTGGGAACCAATCCTATGGATTGGTTTTGGGGCATTGGTAAGTTAGTGAAGTCCAACTATCTAACCCAAAGTGTTGGTTTCCCGATGCATCTCCATACCACAAATTTGAGTTACCACTAAACCTTAAATTTGAAGAGTCGTGCTATGGGTCATAATTTCGATCCCATAGGCCTTGGGAACAAAAAAAACTCCTACCTCTCTCTCAATTTCTCTTATCCAAGAGAAAGACTCTGTAGGGTGGTCACAATGACATATCCTACAAAATCTTACTCTTTTAGGCAACACTATGTAGGATGATCATAATGACATACCCTACATAGTGTCATCCATTGAGTACTTTCCCATTTTTTTGTCAATCAATCACAAACAAAGAAACCACACAAAATTTGGAATCGTAGTGCAAGGGTCCTCTATTGGCACCAAGATCTCAAGCAATACCTTCTCTGGAAAACAACAAACAAAAGAGCAATACTTGCTACTCAACTAATGTGTTAGGAAAATTGACACTTAGACTTAATAGTATCCCTTGCAGCAGCGCCAAAATTTGACCCTCCTCCACCCGGGATTGTTAATTGTAGCTAATTAACCCGAGTGGAGGCTGAGAGGTCAAAGATAAAATTTATAGTTCAGCTCCCATTCTCACTACTATGCTACTGATAGGGTAGTTAGAGGTAAGTCGTGAGTTTTTCCACAGAGATGCTAGGGCCTAAGTATCAATGAAAACACAACCTCATACGGGTCGTCAACCCATACGAGTGAAAGGAATAACTAGTAAAGCAAACAAAAGGGGGGGTGGGTTGGTTTTTCAATTAGCAACTACTAAACATGAAAGTAAAAAGACAAGTAAACTATAAAACTAAGCACTTGGGGAGTCATGGCGCAACATGGTTAATTCAATGTTTTGATCCTCGATTGATTCACATCGAGATTTAGACAAGCCTAATAGAGTGTTTGTAACACTTGGTGTGGCTGATATCATACACTTCCCCGTACCTGTCACGTTGCGTGTGCTCACAACTCTCCATCGACACTGCCATCGTAATTAGGGGAGTACAACAAGGTCCGACCATTTTTGTAGGTATGTTTCTCCTGTGACACTTTATCTATGATACTAGGGCTTCATACAACCCTAGCTTGCTACTTTTCACTATCTCTACCTATATCCTCTCGGACTACTTTATGTAATCAGCTAAGACTAGTGCCATGGAAAGTAATACAGGGTGGTACTCAGGTCTCCTGTGCACACACTCACGCAGACGCAACGTACCCCATTACCATTACAATCATCTAGGTTTCCCTTCCCAAAGGGGCATCAATATTTTCACCAACATGAATATAGAATAGAGTGTGTGCTTAATGGAGTGTACTATTCATGCAATTCAAACATTCAAAAACAATCACAATAATATCATGAATACAAAATTATGATGAACTAGTGAATCTCATAAAACATATAAATCAAACCATGTGCCTACAATTATCCCCAAGCTATAAACATACTCTCTATAAATTAGATCCATGGAAAATATAGAGTTAGATGTTATGGATCTAGAAAAATAAGAAGAAAAGATGAAGAAAAGAAAAAAGAAATAGAAGGAAAGAGAAGAAGTACTCAATAGAGGGAAAGAACTGTCTTCTTCCTTCTATCTAAACTAGAGAGAGAAAAATCTACATTATGACTAATTTAGGTTTACTAGAAGACTAAAGGCTCCTATATATAGTAGTAGGAGATTGAGCCTTAAGAGAGGCCCAAAATAGGCCAAAATTAGGCCAACACCCTAGTCACTTTTTCCTCTTGTGGTAGAATCTTTCTCGAATAAACTGCTCAAGTACATGATTTTTATGGATCTTATATTTATTGAGTTGGATAGAGCTTGGAAAAGATGAAGATTTTGATATATGGTAAAGGGAAATCATATAAGGATTGAGATAATTATGGCCAAAATAGTGAGAGAGGAAAGGTTATGAATAGTGCAGCAAGGACCGTGAATAGTAATGATGGCCGTGAATAGTACCCTCGTGCCAAATCCATTGGCACAGAACTGCAAACAGTACCCACATTCCAAATGCCTTTGGCACGAACTGATGAATAGTAGGCACAGACCGATGAATAGAAACTGGCCCGTTTTGGCTGTATGGCGCGGGACTCGTCGCATGGTGAGGCCCATCATTTGTAAGGGTGTTTTGCTCAAATATTTGGCATGGCCCATCAATTTTGGCACACTCTATGCCGAAAGACCCTTGGCATGTGATGTGTCATTTGGCGCAGGCCGTTGGTGCCTCCTTTGGTGCCAACCATGAACGGCCGCCCATTTGTGCTTCACCGGTTAAACTTCTTTCCTTCGCTACGGATAAACCGTTGGTCCGATTCGAGAGTTATAGTAGTCTATTTTATATTTCTCAAGAAGATGAATTCAATGAAATCAATGTTAAGGGCTAATTCTTCTTGGATCATTCTCAGAATTTGGTGCAACTCATCGGACAACGATTTACCATTTCTCCCTTGGCCATTTTGAACTTCAATGCCGCCTATCTTTGGCTTCATCGTTCTACTACCATGATTTGATGTCCATGGCTTTAATATTCTACTACTATAATATGAATGGCCTTCGACCTCTTCTAGCATCCTTGCAAATGGCCATCAACATCTTCTACCATTCTTGCGAACGCCCTTCACATAGAATGTAACAAAAAGAATCCTCGAGCAACTTACTAAGGACAATGAGACTGCGGTGTTACGGAGACGTGGAGAGAAAGTCACGCACATGGTATGCAAAATTTAAGGACGTTGTTGAAGGAACTGGTAATTGCATTGGGTTGCTAGATCCAGAAAAAAGGCTTCGCATGGCATGTGGGAGATCACCAAATCGACAAGTAGTCATGCTTTTGTTCGTACTGGTCGATCCATTGGTAACACGAACCTAACATCGTTGATGATCGCTCATTCTATTCGCCACCACATTGACGTCAACCCTTCTTACATGATGAAAAATGTCCAAGCGCATGTGAAGACGGAGTTAAATGTGATTCTTTCCTACAAGAAGGCATGGTATGCTCGATAGAAGGCTATTGACTTGGTATTCGGAACTTGGGAGGAATCCTTTGAACAATTTCCAACATACATGGATGAGCTAGCCAGGGCCAATCCGAGCACCGTTGTTGATTGGGCAGACGCACATGATAGAATACACGGGCATGGGTGTAGGAAATTTAAGTTCGTTTTCTAGCATTTGGTCAGGTTATCGATGCATTTTACCACTGCAGGCCGGTGATTACCGTGGATAGGACTCATTTGAGAGGTGCATACAAGGCTACAATGCTAGTTGTCATTACGCATGACGCGAACGATTACATACTCCCAATTGCTTATGCAATAGTTGACGCTAAGACTAATGAGAGTTGGAATTAGTTCATACAGAGACTCCGACTACACGTGGTAGGTGGTGATAGTAGGCCAATCTGTATTATATCATATTGCCATGATGAAATTTTGAATGCAATGAGACTTATGGTGGAATGGATTGAGCCAGCAGGATACCACCGGTTTTGCTTGCATCATTTTCAGCCTAACTTCCTTAGTGCTGAGGATGGGAAGTTCAAGAATACGCTTTTAAAGACTCTGGTTTGGCAGCTTGGTGGTGCCAGGAGAGAGATCGGGTGGAGGGAGTAAAAGGAGGAGTTGGAGAGTATCAAACCATCTGCTTGGGATTGGTTGAGACAACATGACAGCAGTAAGTGGTGCCTTGCCTTTGATGAGGGTGATCGCCATTGGGTAATTATTACAACCAATTTGTCCGAGAGTTGCAACAACTGTTTAAGGCGCGCACGACATCTCCTAATAGCTGCGTGTGTCAAAGCCACTTTTGAACAAATAGTTGAAATGTTTGCACGAAGGGTAATGGACGCCACAAATTAGAGGTACCTTCATGATTCATTACAGTGTTTTATGTGTTCGTGGACTAGTTTATGTATTCTAAATTGATGTTGAATTGTGTAGGTCTGAGTTCCTTAGTAGGATTTGGAAAAAATTTCAAAACCAAGACACTTGAGCACAAGGACATATTGTTACCGTGTTTGGTCATGCGTCGCAGACTTATAGGGTTGTGACAAGGACCATTGATGGTAGCATTGGTGAGAGCCAATACACAGTCAAATACCGGAGAAAGGAGTGTACTTGTAATGAATGGCAAATTTTCTGTTTCCCTTGTTCCCATGCATTGGCCGCCCTGTAGGTATAGGCGTGATGATCCATCTACTCTATGTGACAGGGTATATCATACGACCACCTATGTGCAACAATATAGTCAGGGTTTCATGCATGTACGAGATCCATCACTATGGCAACTTGATAGTTGGAGGTTGATTCCCAATATTGAAAAGTTTCTCAATAGGAAGCGTGGTCAATTTGCAAAGAGAAGGATAAGGAATCAAATGGATGAGAGGGTACAGGGTGATTCCAGAGGCATCCGTAGGCGAGGGTGTGCCGGGTGATTTTATGTAGCCAGTAAGCTTGCTATGATAAATTCTTTTGTTTTTTTAGTGCAATGGATTGTGTGGATTCGTATTGTGTGTATTTATCTAAATTGAAGCTAATGTACGATTTGGTTTGAATATTTATCAAATGTTATAATAATTATTTTTTGGAAATCTGGACTGATTCATTTTGTCATGTGATTATGATTGTCAACATGGATACACTATGTATCATCCAGGACCCATTGACGAGGATTTGATGTACCTGCACCAGGAGCATCGTGCATGTGCTCTGTACAACGGTCATTTAGAGGATGAGGCACTGCAGGTGAGGCGGTGCGATGGGACTTGCTGGATTGGTTGGATCCCTGATCGAGTGATGTGCTATATGCGTGAACCTGGATTCCAGGGAGTGTTGGATTCCGCACCAATCCACATTGATCATTCCCTCGTCACAGCCTTGGTAAAGCGTTGGAGACCAGAGATGCACACATTTCACCTACCAATAGGGGAGGCTACCATTACTATGCAGGATGTTGGCATGCTATGGGGTCTACCAATCGATGGCATGACAATCGCTGCTATGGACACTAGCAGACGTATAGAGGACTGGCGGAGATTATGCACACTACCTAGGGGCTACACCAAACACGAGTGCTATTAGAGGGGGTCGCATAAGGGTCAGTTGGTTGGGAAACTTATTGCACAGCTCATTCCCTCTTGATGCTACTGAGGTAGATTGTCAACAGTGGGCTAGGGTTTCATTCTACTGCTGGTCGGTGGAATGCTCCTGTCAGACACATCCGGTCACCTTATCCCTTTGCTCTATTTGTCGGTACTGATGGACCAAGATGCAGCACATCAGTACTGTTGGGGGAGTGCCATTTTGACACACTTGTACGTGTGCTTATGTGACGCTGTAATCCCACAAGTTAAATCCATATCTGGGCCACTTGTCTTACTATAGGTAACATTGGTGGTTAATCTTGTATGTTGTACATACAAACGATAATGACCTCTTATATTATATTAATTTTCATTTTATTTATTGTCAGATGTGAGCATAGGAGCGAATACCATCCATTTGTCCGGCCAGACAACTACCAGTGACCGTCACGATGAGTGCTCTTGGGTCCAGGTACGTATTGAATTAGTCAGGAGATAATTTTTAAACTCCTTGGCAATTACTAGGGATTTTAAAACTGCTTGGCAATCACAGGTGGAGAGCCCAGTACGATTTATCACAATCACCCATGCATGTATTGAAAGTGTGCTGCGGTCAGCTGACATCTCTCCATGACAGTCAGGTATATTGCAATTCGGATTTCCTTTCGTTGAACTAATGGAGAAAAAGGTTTTTCTCTCCTAACCACAACACCTACTTGTTATGTCAGTTTATTTGGTAGCCGTACATTGAGGATGTAGTGCAACAACTCCCACAGTACTGTACAACCGGTAGCAATAACTAGCTATTGTGTGTTGACCTCATTTGCTGGCATGTCGTGGAGTACCATTACGTTCATCTTGTTCTTGGACAGTTTGGCCTTATCTAGCCAATACCCACCCAGTTGGTCACTAGGGATGAACATAAACTTCTTCATACTAGAGATCGTCGAGGAAGGTCAGGAATGGATTGGCGTGTTGCACTGAGAATATATCTCGATGCTTGGGAACATCATGCAAAGCAACAAGTTAATGTGCTTGGGTCAGCGGATCCGTACACACCCATTCGAGAATACACGGAGTGGTATTTTCGCAGGATAGTGACCCTAATTGATAAGCCAGGACGGGCCAAAATAATTACGGAGGGTTTTCATGGAGACGGGGCTACTATGGAGTCTATGGTATTTCCTAAATCTCTAATAATGTTAACAAAGAATACTTTAGATTTCCTCACTATTAAATATCTAACATATTTACCTCATTTATGTAGTTGCAGGCAATATCCAAGATGCGCATCATGTCGATATTAATTTGGATGAATGTCCCCCACTTTTTACGGACGTTATCAGGGGGGTACACGATGTTGCCACACATACTCTACAATATGCGCATGAGCCCTCCAAACTGCAGTTTTATCGGCCATATGTGCATTGTGAAGAACCTCTCCCTGGTCGAAGACCGCGTGCTCGGGACCATACAGACCACATTGGTTCATCACAAGCCAGACCCTCATAAGCGAGTTCAACGAACCCCGAACCATCACATGGTGCACCCTCACACTATGACACTACTACAGCTGATTTCACTGCATATCATACTCCCACTGCTAGCCATGCCGGACCATCACATGGTGGACCCTCACATTATGACACTACCACAGCTGATTTCACTCCATATGTTACTCCCACTGCTAGTCATGCATACATGTCGCCTGCTAGTCATGCATACATGTCGCCTACTGCTCGATTAGATACAGGTAGTGTTCCACATGTCCAGTGTGGTTCATGCCAGGACACGGGAGACGATATGGAGGAGGATCTTACAGAGGGAGCTCCACATGACGACGTACATGTTTCTACTGAGATGACTGTTCCACGACGCACATCTCACACCATACGTCCTCCCCCATGTGGAACATGTCGAAAGCTTTGCAGTAACCGTCATTAGTACATTACATGACATTGAGCACTCATTTCATTATGTTAGACATGTCTTCTTGGGATATTGTACATTTTTGTTTATTTATTTTAGTTAACAGTGGAAAAAGTGCACAATTCGAACAAAAATTAAGAAACCCCCAATTTACAATTCAAATAATTCAATTCTACTCTATAAAATAATTCATTCGTACTCCATATTCATGACTAGTTAAAAATTTTAAAATCCCACGATCAAAATTTATCATTACTAAAAAAATTTAAATATCATAAAACAAACACAAGTCTACTTGTGCGCTATTTTCACACAAGAAAAATATGAAAAAGAATAATTGATAAATTATATAATAGACTGATTAAAATAATAATTTTATATTGAGAATGCATTCATAAAATGCTGGATTAAAAATAATTATTTGTTAAATTCAAGACGCATTTTTAATAACATGCAAGTCAAAATTTATTGAATAAAATCAAGAGAAAAAAAAATATTGAGGACGCATTCACAAAATGCGTCCTCTTCACGAAAATAAAAAATTAAAAACCAGACTATGAGGATGCATCTTCACGGGAAAAAAAAAGAAACACTGAATTCTAGAAGAACCACAATTACATCCAAAATCTTGCGATCATGCATAGTAAAATAAAGAACGCTTAACCTATGGTGTTTGAACAACTCCAACCATCCCCTCTTAACAAAAACCCTGTCCAATCGTTCGTAAATATTTCTTCCCCCCTTCCTATTATTCGACCACTTGAACCAATTCCCCAATTGTGGAATCTCCGACATAAGAAGCTTATTCAACATTATTTTCAAACCCATCGTTTGCGCCGGATCCACCGGTAAACCCTCGATTTTATCTTCCTGATCCAGCACTTGATTAAAATCACCAATTATAGCAGACGAAAAATTCGAGACATCGGGTATTTGCTGAACATAGTCCTAAACCTGCTACCTAAACTTCCCGTGTGGACAACCATAGAGCAACATCAAGAGCCACTGACACCCATTATTCTCCGTAATTTTCAACGAAATAACATTCGGCGATTTTGTCAAACACCTGCACCCAAATTGAAGCTGACCAAAACAGTGTCAAGCCACCAGCTTGGCCCACATCTACACTACTATAGAATTGAAAAACCGCACCACTTATTCATATATTCACAGTAAGCCATTGTTTCCATCAGAAAAAATATCTCAGGTTTGTGATACACTGATACCAGATCAATCTTCTTAAGCTTTGTTGTGTAGTTGGCTGGCTCAGCCCCCTACATTTTCAACTTAGTAGTCTCATGGCGCCGTTGCTGGTTGATTTGGTACAACCACTGGCAAAGCCACATCTAAAGCTCCGATACCATGAATAAATGCACAAGATTAAAGTTTGAACATTGATGCATTGCAGTATGAACAGGAAGAAGAATTGGAGAATTTTCTGATTGTATCAAGGATCCTGCCAGATGCGTGATCTACCAACCAAGTAATCGGTTAAGGTAACAAACTAACTATCCAACTGCTGCTATACAAAAAGAGAGCATAATCAGTTGAATTGATCTAAGCCGGTTGAGGCTTGTTAAAACTTCTCACCAAAATATTGTTAATCCAGAGAGTAAAACTGAGTCTACTTCTTTCATTTCGGACCTCTGATTCATCACTCGGCATCGGATATGCTGGAGTGTCGAGGAAGTCATATACTCCACACTTATCTGGATATCATAATATAGAAAATTCACAATAAGCTCTTTTTATCCAATTTGTATAGCGCATTAAAACCAACAGGAGAATGATAAAATTACAAAAGTTATGAAACTATGACACCCCTTTAGAGATTCTATTTTTATTTTATTTTTACAACCACTTTCATTCATCATCGTTTCACAAAGGTTGAGACACCCATGTGGCTCACACATGAAATTTCTCGAAAATGAAAATTTTAATCCTCATGATAGGAATTTGTATGCTATGGAAGAGTCATAAGTTTATTTATGAAAATGTATAAATAAACAAGGAAACAAATTGTTATTAATAAGTCATTAATACATGATAGAATATTATATAATCACAGAGAAGTATTGCTCACTTGAACCAAGAGCTGTGAATTCTGACATCCTGGTAACTTTCATAACTCAAATGTAGTGCAAATCAATCATTACATCAAACCTTTCTAAACACCGATACACTGCCACTGCAAACAGCACCGAGATTATAACCTGAACGTGACTTGAGGCGAAACCGAATCCCATGGAGTAGTAAGCACATGATTACGAGTAATCTCCTTAACTGTGCGACAACCACTCAACGCCATGGTCAGTTCAAACTCATCGTGAAGCATCTGTAGTACCTTCCTAACTCCGGACTCACCATCAACAGCCAATGAGGAGCACTGGTCTTCCTAGCTGAGTTTGCATAAAAAGGAGAAAATGATGATGTGTGAATCTGTGATCCCTCATTGTTGACAAACTCAAGTAATCAGGAAGTTCAGTTTGGCAAGCTTTGTTATTTAATCAACTGCCGCCTTGAGTTTCCAAAGAATACAAGTCCACATAATTGTTCTTCGGTGCAGCTTTGATTGGTTGAACTATAAAAGATAGATGCAATGATTTCATATTATTGTGTGATGAATTGAATTACTTACAAAAACACCAGCTGCTCCAAGTGCCAGGGCTTTGAATACATCTGTTCCACGCCGAATTCCACCATCCAGGAAAACAGGAACTTTGCCTTGTGCAGCCATTACAACCTAAATTATTATTCGATCAGAGATGCTCACATCAATTAAGGGCAATGAATTTATGACACTCCAGTAGCTCATCTATTCCATCAAGGGCTCGTTTATCATTTTGATATAGTGGTTTGGGAGAAGAACAGATGCTTAGTGGTGACTGAAAAATAAGATGAAACGCCAGAACATGTAACCCACTAGAAAAATAATACTTTGAAGTAGCACGGCACATGATCTTCCTTTGTGTAAACCTGGTGTTCATATCCAAGTACAGTTACCTCTTCCAGAACCATAACAGTAGGGGGAACATAGTCTAGCTGCCGAGCCCCATGATTTGACACAATAATTCCAGCCACTCCAGCTTGTACAGCTAATCTTGCTGATAATAATGAGAGGCAAAGTAAAAAATCGATCTCAATTGCATTTCAAGAATTTTCCAATGGAAAACATAGAATATAAAGAAACTCAATACAGTTTTGACATGTACTTACCATCCTCTGCTGTTAGCACACCCTTGACAAGAATCGGTAATTGTGTAATTGTCTGCAGCCACTTCACATCCTGTCCAGGCCACACGAAAAAATCAGAATTGCTTCCAAACCACTGAATGAAATTTTTAGGATAGAGGCTACAAACTACCTTCCAGCTAAGAGACCTGTCAACTTGATCAGCAACATAAGAAGCAAGTCCAGAATCATTAGCCTTCGAAAGTATAGTAGATCATGAGTCCAGAGAGTACTATAGTCTGGATTCTTACATTGCTTCTTTTAGGAAGCATTGTACCTTATCCATCTTCCCAAGATCCAATCCATCAAAAATTTTCAATGTCAAATGCGCTGGCAAATCAAATCTGTTTAAACTTTGCAATGTCATTCTTCAAGTATAGATGACAAGAAAGATGCAAAGTTAACACGCATGCAACAATAAACCATGAAGACCATTTGATTAACTGTTTAATTTGAGAAGAAGAATAATGTTCTAGTCCATTCACCTATTCTTAATATCAGCTTCCCTGCGTCCAAGGAGTGGAGTATCTACAGTAAGCGCAATTACCTTAATCCCGGCTCTTTCAGCTCTCTTTACAAGTTGTGCAACAACCTTTCGATCTTTCATAACCTAGAAAAAATTAATATTATCAATGAGAGTATAGCATACATTGACACCTCAAAATATTGAGTTCGAAAACAAGATATATTGCGTCAATAACCTTCAGTTTCAGTTAATATTCAACAAAACATGAAACCAAAGTCCGACTAAAGACATGACAAGGAGATGCAAGGAGAGGAAGAAGAACTAGTAGATAGTGAAAATTTTAAATTGGTTTGATTAAAGTTTTATGTAGTAGCTTTAGTAGTTTGATAGAATATTTTCGTTGTAGAATGTCTTGCTAGCAAGCAGAGTAGATGCAAAGTTGTAAAATTTTTGTTGAAGTGATGATATGAGAAAAGGGAAAAAAACATGAAACAACAAGAACACAACTGTGGGTAACACTCGAAAGAATGTGTTAACATCAAATGCTTCAACCATGACTGCTAATTGACTTGCACAAGTGGGGAAGGGGGAAACAAAAGAAATGCAACACTACTTACATAGAGCTGAAAGAATCGGACACCTGGCCCTGTTGAAGCAACCTCTTCAACAATTGAAGTAGCCCAAGAGGACAAGCTCTAAAAACACAGCAGAGTAAGTTAATCTACTTGTACCTTATGTGCAAGAAGCAGGATGAACTTTTAGAGATGTGTAATCAACACTAGGGACTCCCCATTAAACCCTAGAGGTTTCCTAAGGGAATAAACTTGTACATAAATAAGCATATGAGACCATTATAGTGCTGGCTGCTGCTGTTGCTTGTGCTGTTGCATACTCTCCTGCATCCAATTAAGAGTTGTTTCAGTACCAAACAAAAACACTTTAGAGACAGTAGTGCTGATTTGTTGCAAATACACTATATATGAGCAGTCTGATTGAAGAAGACCGAAACAGGCGAACAATAATTGATTTACAAGAAATACCAAAAATCTGATAGCATGCTTTTCACCAACTAAAATACTGTTAGTTAATAAACAGCTTATGGTTCATCCTAACAGGTTATCCTTTATTCCTTCATGCTTAACTTCAAGCTATGGTGTAATAAGTATGTGATTTATTTCTTAAGAGTAGCAATATCTTGGACGAACTCTGAGGTACCAGTGAAAAAGAAAAAGGAATTCACCTTACTAACCCTAGCAATTTGAAATCATTTACATTGGAGGGAAGAGTAAAGTGGGATCCACGTTCATCACTAACATCTTCATGTAAAGAGACCTCCCACTACTGAGTATTTCGTGAAAGAATACATCCATTCATAAGAGTCCTGCATATTACCCCTCTATGAACTAATCTATTTCCACCATAATGGCCTAGCAATGTGTTTTAATTCATAATTGTCTTACATGTATCTCTGGCACTTGCAGCAGTTTTATCCACCACGAAGTTCAAGAAGAAAAGAACTCATTTTGCTTATTCAGTCAAGGGTAATAGAAATAACAAACTACATAACCACATCACCAGTCACCTAAAGAGTTTTAAGTTTATGAGGTTTAAGGATATCCAAATCTTAATTATTAAATGCCATTTCAAATAAGGTAATTTCTATATCCAAAGGAAAAAATCAGTCAGATTGATGAATCTAAAGAAACAAAGTAAAATATTCAGAAAATCAAAAAATTAGATGAATTCTCAACTCCTGAGCTCATACCATAGATAGAGAGCCATTGCCTGCAGTGGAAACTGAAGTCAAGTAAACAAGACAATTCAATTACCTTCAGGATGTGCCATTTTCTGCATAGCTGTCGGAGCAACCATGATGGGCATAGAAATTTTGAAATCCAAGACAGTAGTCGTTGAGTCGACTTTGCTGACATCAACAAGAATTCGGGGTCTGAAACTAATATCATCCAAAATTGCAAGCACATCAGGTAAAGGTAAGAGGAATGGCTATAAACCATCTAAGGTGGAAATTAACAGTTTAAACTGGTTACAGGATCCTGGAGAAGGAATTGCGATTCTCTCTGAGAGTCCATTGGTCTTCAGCGCCAGATGCGTAATAATCGAACACCATCTTCGGCAACTTTTCCTTGGCAAGAGGCTCATACTCCATAACATTGGTAATTTTTTCCATTTTGTCAACTTCTTCTGAAAAGAGTTTCACTTTATGAGTATTTTTTCATACTATCTAATTTGGAACGACAAAAAAATGTCAGTTCTTCTAGACTCTAATAATTTACTGTATTTATAATCTCAACTGTATGTCCCAACTTCCAGCATCTAACAAGTCATATGCAACACTAAAGTGCTCAGGACTAGCCATCAGAAACCAAAAATACAAACACAACAGAAACATATGTGGGAAATCACAAACATTGAATCAGAAGTACTAAAAATAGAACAAAAAAACCTTGGCAAGCCAACCTACTCAAGAGATGAAAGGGAAGAAGCCTTCTGCCGACGGAAATGATATGAAAGGTGGCGATCGTTGCCTTAGAAAGAATTAGTTGGGCTAGGAAGATCGGTTCACACTTCTGGGACAACAAATCAAAGCCCTCGCGCATCTGTGGGACACTTGGTTTTGTCTCTTTGCAAATTACTAGGTGGTGCAACTATCGATTTGCTTTAATAATTCCAGCCAAAAGTTATTGAGGTTTGATCGTGCCAACCAGAATGATCGAGTACTCCTACAATTTGTAGAATAACAAAGGGATCGCTATATCACGCATCTTTACTTACGTATTTTGTATTAATTTAAACGAAATTAATACATAATCACGCTAAGTATTTTGTGAAATTTAATTGCTTATTTATTTTGTATTAACTTATTAGTTATAATTAATTAATTATAAATTAATTATAATAATTAATTAACATAAGTATTAGATTAACAATCTAACCGAAACGTATGGCTGACAGGTGGTGGTCAACGCTGCCAATGGTGGTCAAAGGTGGCGGGCGGTGGTCAACGGCATCGATGGTGGTCGTCGGTGATTTCGAAATTTGGCATGAAAATTCGCTGCAATGTCGTCTTCTCCGACGAACGCTTTCCTTCTCTTCTACGGCCATGTCTTCTTCTCCGACGAACGCTTTCCTTCTCTTCTACGGCCATGTCTCCTCTTCTTTTCTAGCTCAGTCTTCTCTTCTTCTCCAGCGATCGGTCTCTTTCCATTCTCCGTCCCCCGGTCTCCTCTTCTTCTCCGACCCCGGTCTCCTCTTCTTCTCCGACCCCGGTCTCCTTCCTTTCTCCGGCTCCAGCTCTCTTTCCCTTCCCCAGCCCCCGCTCTCTTCTCCTTCTCCAGCTCCGGCTCTCCTTCCCTTCTCTGACCCCCGGTCTTCTTCCCTTCTTTGACCCCCGGTCTTCTTCCCTTCCCCGACCCCTGCTCTCCTCTCCTTCTCCTTCTCCGACTCCGGCTCTTCTTTCCTTCTCCTGGCCCCGTTCTCTTCTCCTTGTCCCGGTGTTGTCTCCTCTACCCGTTCTCCCTGGCCAAACCCGAACCAGATCTCTTAACCGGTTCTCCTTGGGAAGACCTGAACAGAGTCTCCTTGACTGGTTCTCCTTCCCAAGATCCGAACCGGGTCTCCTTGACCGGTTCTCCTTCCCAATCCCTTCCTAGTCTCCTTTCCATATATTGCCCCCGATTCTCCTTTCTTTCCTAGCCTTATTCTCCTTTCCCTCTCATTTTCGGTTCTCTTTTCCCTTCTCCCAGCTTTCTTCTCCTTGCCGAACCCGGTTCTCCTTTGCCTAACTACCATTTGCCCCACATTTAATGTCATTTACCCCAGTTAATTCGAAAAAGTTAACAAAATTTTAGTAAAATAGGTTGTAAAAATGCTCATTGGGTAGATAATATCAGACTTTTTACTCTAAATTTGGGTGTTGAAAGCTCCTGTCTTTAGAGGTATTTTTGTAATTCAAGTGTTGGTTTTTGTAATAATTAATAGTTAAAGTTATGCTTTATTAGTTGTTTAAGTAGAAACTTATATTCTATCTCATAATTAATAGTTGTGATATTTTATTTTAATTTCTTATATAGTTGTTTAACATTTTATTGTCTATGCATGTCTCCATGTATTAAATTTAATTTTGTTCTAGATTTCATCATTTATAGTTGAAAATATGTTAATTTAATATTAAATAATATGTTTTTTTATTTTAGTTAAATGAATAATTTGCAAAAATAAGTAATTATGTAATTTAAATATTTTAAATTAATGTGTTAATTTTCATGATTTAGTTCATACGTTATGATATATTATAAGTACAATATTTTAATACTTACACATATTTAAGTATTACATATGGTTCTACTAATGATGATATAATTTGGTACAATATTTTAGTTCATACATTATTTCTATATTTATAAGTAACATAAATTATAAAGGTTCTACAAACATAATTTAGAGTAGTTCTAGTAATGTGTTGGGAATTGTTGGTAAGCTAATGAGATAATATTAGTATAACATATGGTTCTACTAATGATGATATAGCCAAAATTTAGTGAATTTTTTTGAAAGTTGGTACAGATAAAATAAATTTTGTATAACTAAGTCATAAGAATGTGTAGATGTCTTGTATTTTTTAATGTGGTTATAGATATCATGACTAGTAGTGAGAATTATTATACTTTAAATATGTGTAGGTATCTTTTATGCACTTATAAAAAAGATTAAGTGTTATATTTTATTAGTTATTAGAATTATTTATGGTATCATTGCGTTCAGTATTATATTTTCGTGAAACTAATTACTTGATATATAATGTTGTTTAAGGATGGCAATAAGTCACATGGAGTGATTCCAGGGGGAATGGTTACTCAGCATTCGCAACCACAAATGTGTTTCCAAGTCATATCGAAGTTTATTCCTACCTGCAACAAACTGCTCGTCATGTAGGATTTGAACTTGTCATGGATTCGTACAAGAAAAATAAGAATGGGCCCCTAAGGATATATTTTATTTTCAATCGGGGTCGGAATGAAAAGGTTGTATATGAGCAATTCAGATGTTGTCCAAAGAAGTAACACATCGACAAGAAGTGACTGCCCTTTCATGATTGTCATGAGAGAGAGTAGCATATGGAAGGGTTGGAATGTAGTACCATGCAAGGATTCTCGGCAAGGGATGCACAATCACCAATTTTCAGTGTAAGCTGAGGGGCATAGACAGAGTAGCAGGCTCCATGCAGAGGTAAAACAAATGATAAGAGATTTGACAAATGCTGAGACAGCTCCCAGGCATATCAATGTGAGCCTCAATCGTTCATTTCTAGATATGCATCAAACCATTAGGCAGGTTTATAATGAACGGTCGGCTTACGGAAGAGAAAGGTGAGACAGGCGCAACACAGTTGAGAATTCTTCGCATCTTGCCACCTCCAACAGGTTTGTTACTAGTCACCACTTAGCACTTGATGGTACGTTGACCCATTTATTCCTAGCTCATCCTGAAGCTGTTGTGGCATTTCAAACTTATCCATGGATTGTGGCCATCGTTTCAACGTACAAGACGAATCGATATGGCATGTCATTCATTGAGATGGTTGGTATGTCTCCATGTAACACAAATTTCCTAATCACCTATGCCATTGTCATCGAAAAAATGGCAGATACTTATGAGTGGGTTCTTCATGCACTTAGAAGCTTGCTTGTCGATGGACCGTTCCCTGAGGTTGTGGTCACCGATCGTGAGCTGGGATTGATTGGGCCGATTCGGGTAGTGTTTCTGGACTCGAAGCATTTGCTTTGTACTTGGCATATCTACAAGGATGTGGAGGCACATGTTACTGTGTTAACAGGGAATAAAAGGAATGGGGCATCCTTAAAAAATGGTGCATGGTCACGGGTTTACAATGTCTCCACCGTTATTGCCTATGAAGCTGCATTGGTAGATCTAAGGGCTGGTTGGTCTTGGAGCGAAGCTGTTATTAGTTATGTTGAGACCACATGGCTCAACGCCCATTGTTCGGGCATGAACTAATAGATTTATTCATTTTGGGAACACAACTACATACCAGGTCGAAAGGGCACACTCATCATTGAAAGGGTGGTTACAAACATCAACTGGTTTCTTGGATACGATATGGAGGCCTGTCGACATGCAGATAGTCGGGCAGATTACTATAATCAAGGACAACCTCGAGAAATCAAGAACGCTTATCGGTAGATTGCACTGTAGAGTCCTTTTCAACAATTTGTTCAATAATGTATCAAAACATTGTCCTGATAAATTGACGTCTGAGCACAGGAGGATGGAAACACTTAGAGCACAGGTTTATGCATATTGTGGTTGTGTAATGCGTTCGATGCACGGACTACCATGTGTTTGCGTCATGTGGATGGAAATTGAACAAGGAATCCCCTTGTATTTGGACAACATTCATCCACTGTTTAAGACATTGATATTGGGTGATGACTCGGATAATAAGGAAAATATTTCTAGGGATGATCAGGACCAAGCATTGTTCAACAGTCAATTGGAGGAGTTGGTCTGCAATGACCCATCAGTTCTCCATCAAGTTTCTAGCTATATAGAGGAGCAGTTGCAACCAGAGGATAGCGGTGTTGGAGAGCCGGGCAATGTTACTAGTGCACACGGAAGACCAAGCTAGCAGGTCCCCCGATCAAGATCAACTAGGCGATCACCGAGCTACCTGACCACATGAACAGGCGGTACAGGCCATCTCCAAGCGGGCATAGTTTAAGGTCACCGGAGCATAGTACATCAGGGAGAGGTAATCAACATGGTAAGTCTACCAATTATTCCCAAGTCTTTTGATTGCAATGCATAGTAAGACCACTCTGTGAGACTGAAAATAATCTAACCTAATCTAAATATTTCTCCTCCAGCGACATTCCCCTACCTTGAAAGTGTCCCCCATATTATCAGGCGCTACATCGAGGGCTGGAACGATGTTTTGAGTGATAGAAATCGTGATTCAGATGCGTTGATGATGCCTTCCATGTAGATGGTGAGGGTGAATGGTCTAGAGTGCATCGGGCGGTATTTAATGAGTTATCAACTCATTGGCCTGATTATGTTCCCATATACGGTTCGAAGGAGAACGCTAAATTGGCCAAAATGCGTATACACCACACCAATGGTCCACGTGGACGTGAACATAGGTTTGTGGTAGCTGTGGATATGTTTCCTGTTGCCTTCTACTACAACACGGTTGTAGTTTTATACTACATTCTAGAGAATGGGTCGGCAAGCTATTGTTGTACAGTCCTACCATTGAGAGCTGGCGGGAGCGAGGATGGAATAAGAAGGGAGCTACACATTGTATATGTGCACAGTGCAAGCCATTTTCTAAGGATACATGTGAAGGAAAATTGTGTCATGCTCCATGTGGTTAACTGTGGACCACATGGAGGAAGTCGGATGTTGTTGGGTGGGAGTTATCCTTTCGTAGAAGGATGGTGGCCTGGAACAAAGCATACACGCAGCTGTAATTAATAGTTGTGTGGGACTATTATTCTTGCAGGCTGTGTTCGGTACTTTTTATATCAAAGAATGTAGTGAGTTGCATTGCATCATACAAGGGTTATGGCATTGAACACAAAAAAAGAGTTTGGAGCACAAAAATGAACATAAATTATCAAAGAGTTCGAAGTACATAAGTGAACAAAAATAAGCAAGAAGTTGTTCGAAGTACGTAAGTGAACTGAAATAAGCAAAAACTTTGAGGTACATAAATGAACAAAAATAAGCAAACAGTACGCTCATACAGAAACGAACCAGTCTCCTAGGGAATAGGTTCATAATCGCGGCATCTTCGATACTCCTCGCGATGACAGATCGAGGTAACCAAAAACTTCTTCATACGCAGATTGACTATTTTATGAATGTTTATAGAGTCAAACGGATCCAAGTCACTTATCATATCATTCAACAACTGAGATACAGGAAACACATATTATCATAATGAATCAATTAGATTTAATATAATTTATTAAAGCAAACAGTTAGAGAAAACTTACCAGTAAATTAAGATTGATTGTATCTGGTCTGCATCTGGTACCATCATGTACATGATTTGTGATGAATGGGTGAGAATGAGCCATGAACCAATCCTCGTAGTCCAAGGTATAGTCATATGGACTAGTGGCAATAGGATACTCGGCTAGCTGACCCTTGTGTCATGCGTGTGCCATGTCCCATAAAGTCAACTACATCATCCCTAAGTAAGTCACTGAATAGCCAGAAGGATCAGCGGGCATGGTGCAGGGTTCTGGCACAATCCTAATATATTATGGTATACCCTATATGGCACCAAACTGGTGCACCACACGGTCAAGCATGTACGCTTCCATTACTTCTAGGTATCAAATCTCGACGCGTTAATGAGTCATCTCCTTCCCATCCCTGACCACGTCAGATCCATATGGCACCCAATCTAACTGTAGTTGTATTCAAAAATTGTAACAGTCATATGGAATCCAATCTACCTATAATTCTCACAAAAAAAATAAAACATGATAATCATACCTGGTGAGCCTGTAAAGCATTCAGTTGATGTTTGATGGTCACAAGACGCTGAGTATCCTTCCTAATTTTCTCCAGAGTGCCACCGGTTGGCTCATCCCGGAAGAGCTGGCAATGTGTATTCATTCTTGGACCAAACATGGGAAAGTACTCGTAGATCCATGCTTGCAGCAGCGTGCAACATTCACATAGGCTGTGGACTTTAGACCTGGAGGTAATTCACAGCTGTAAATACAAATTGGCCAGGGCCGCCATGCCCCAGGACAATTGCGAATCAGCTACAGGGAGCAAGTTAGCTCTAACCTTAGTCCCGGTAGTATCAACAAAGAGAGTTGATGAAAAAAGGGTCAACATGTAGCAAATGAATTGGAAGTTATCGCTCTGACCCGCAGCTACACACCTCGCCATCAATGCTTGGCCATCAATATTACCCCCGTTCCAGTCTTCCCTGAGAAGGACTCCACGTCTTTCCCAAACTGTTTAGCACTTGCTTCCAAAATGGCCTCCACCGAAATGGTACTAGCAACAGAGCCACCAATAATAGGAATTCTAAAAATCATCTCAACATCGTGTAATTGGATGGTCATCTCCTCGAAAGGTATGTGAAATGAGTTTGTGTCCGGCTGCCGCCTCTCAACAAAAGCATATATTAACGCCATATCAAGGTACTTGAACATAATAGCGGGAAGGTGCGACAACCCGATGGCAAGTATCCTGGCCTGAACAACATCGCTGTAATTCGGGAGTGTGGTGATTAACTGCTTGCAAAGAATTGCACGACTGTGGCATTTCATCACACCTCGCTCTTTACCATTCCAAACATCAACTGTGACATGGCCTCTAAAGCTGGGTATAATAAGGTTATCTTACGGGCCACCATCCATCGGTCCACGCACACGCTATGTTTTTAAAATTCTCTCTCTAGCTCTGGGGCGAAAATAGAAGAAAAAAGGTGCAGCCTTTCTTCCATCCTTTGGAGGCCGATTTCTTCAAATTTCTTTAACTTTCCACCGATGAATTATGGTTTAACGGATTTTACTCTTGATTCCACACAAAATCATATGCAATTTGTGGCGAGTTTTTTATCTTAATCGGCCTCGGAGTAGGGTTTGCAAGGAGAGTTCTTGGCGGATCTTGTTCGTGATTTTTGTGTTCATCTTGCAAACGGATTCGGATCGGGAGTTGGGTAGGAGATCGGATCGGTTTCTTGCTTGGAGTCCTTGTCCGAGTTGGAGATTTGGTTGAAAAATCCAATCTTTTTTGGGTTTTGGATTGGACTTGGTTGCGCAAAGGTGTATAAAGGGTTTGATTGAAATTTTCAGCACACTTTTTAATCAAATTCCTACCATCTTCATCGGATTTAGCACAAGGTTTTGGAGGTTTTGATCGGATCACAATTCGGACACAAGGTTTTGGATCGGATTGCTTGGTGATCACGGTTTCCACGGTTTCCAGGTTTTTTTCAATTCAACTACTTGCGGTTTGCTTGTTCTTCGATTTAGAGCATGATGTTATGTGTTTTTGAATCCGATTTGGTGTTTGGAGGACTACGGTTTTGAGTTCAAGTTTGTTGTTCTTTCCGAATTGATCATAGGGTTAGTCCGGTTTTGATAGCAAGATTTGCGATTTGTTCTTGCTTCTTTGTTGAATTCGGTTTTGGTGATTTTGTGTTTTTTGTGTAGTCCGATCGGTTTGGGTTAATTCCGATCGGATTTTGCGTATTGTTGGTGTGTTTCCGATCGGATTAGTGTATATTTGCTTGGTGTGTTCTCGGTTGTTTGGTGAATCCGATCTGTCTATCGGATTTCATCCATAGCCACTATGGGTGCTAAGAAAAATAACAATCCTCGGAAGCAAGACACGGTTGAAGGTGATGGCAATAAGAGGCAGAATCATCAAGTTCATCCAAGAGATTGGAATGATCCAAAACTTGAAAGAAGAAGGAGATGGGATGATCTTGATATTCTCATGAATAAATCGCCTATTGAAGTTGTTGCAAACAATGGAGATAGTGTCGATTTTGTGCTCACGGCTGAAGAGATACACAAGGATCTCCATAAATCTTTTTTTGAATTCTTGGGTGTGTTTCCGGGCTTCTTCCCGGGAATGTATGCAATTCGAACACTGTTGGTGGCTAACTGGAAGGTGCAATGTAGCAAGCATAATGGTTATGTCATGTTCAGGTTTAACAGTGCTGAAGATAGAGATATGGTGATGAATGGTCCTGACCATTGTCTCCATGGAAAGAAGTTGTTCATGATGTTAATTGACGAATCTGGGCAATATGATGCGACCATCCAAGCCACTAAGCTAGTTTGGTTAAGGATGGAACACTTGCCAAAGGCGTATTGGCACAAGAAGGCATTAGAGAAAATTGCTACTTCACTAGGAGAACCTATCCTTATGGACAATGGTACTTTCGAGTTAAGGGGCTACTATGCATGTCTCTTGGTATGGATTGACACATCCAAAAAGCTCAAGGAGGAGGTGAGCTTTCGTATTCCAACTGGTGAGGTGTTTGTGCAAAAAATCATCTATGATTATTGCAGACCTTGGTGTACGAATTGTGGGGAAAACAATCATCTTATGGAAGTGTGTGATGATTACTGGAAAGCCAAGGAGATGGAGAAAATGAGGCCTACTGAGGATAACAAGGATATGAAGGCGAAGGGAAAGAAACACTGGAGATCTCGATACAATGACCAAGTTTGGGTTAAGAAGATGCAAGTTGAAACCACTGGAGATACTCTAGGTTCGAATTCGGTTGGAGGGGAGGAGAATGTGATCATTGAGGATGCCTCTTCGGACAATGAGGAGGTTGAGAGGAGAAGCAAAGGGAAGGGAAAGTTGGTTGAAGGTATAGTCAATAGTATTGAGAAAGCGGGAAGTGCTAAAAAGGGACCTGGTATTACCATTGGCGTCTTGCAGGATAATGCTAATAGGCCTATTGTTGCGCTGCCAGTACAACTGGGCTCATCGCTAGCACCTGGAATTGCAGGCATTGGCGCTGGAGTTACAAGCACTGGCGCTGGAATTACAAGCACCGGTGCAGGAGGCCGTGCACTAGCGCGCGGCAGTAGCGCCCAGGCAGCGCGCAGCAAGAGTGTTCAGGTAGTGCGCGGTAGGAGTGTTGAACGCGCGATACTTAGCAACGACCGTGCTAAAAATTCAACCATTCCAGCTCCCCCGGTTTTTGAACGGCAGCAACCGTTTGGGGATGATGATAATCCGATTGAGGGTGCTGGAAAATTACCTAAGCAGATGATTCATCCGGATGCTCGAGGCTCAAAAATTCCAAGGCTGCATAGGAGCAAAGTAAGAGTAGGCCTCCACCCACTCCAGGGGCTTTGACCAGGTCTAGAAGTAAGAGCAAGACTCGAATTAATGAGCAGGGTGTTCAAAAACCTTTTCAGCGCATGTTATCAGCTACGAGGAGTCATTCAGATAGTTCTGGAAGTAAATCACTGGAAGGCGGCGGTCCGAAGCCAAAAGGGACCTCTGTTTCCCAATGAATACATCAGCAATGAATGTCAGGGGTCTATCGGCCCCTGTAAGGAGGAGATGGGTGAAAAATATCATCTCCGCAAATAGGGTTGGACTGTGTGGGTTGTTGGAAACGAAAATGGAGGATAAGGTGTTGCGAATTTTCTTAAAGGGTTTTAAGGGATGGAAGTTTACGCACAATTTTGAACTGTGGCAGAACTCGAGGATACTCATTATCTGGGATCCGAAAGGCTTCTTGGTCGATGTCCTTGGGAAATCTCCGCAGTGTATTCACCTGAAAGTGCGCAATCTTGCTTCTGGTATTGAGTTTTTCTGTACATTTGTGTATGGGCATAGTGAGGGACGTCTCGCGCGTTTACCACTATGGGAGGAATTGAAGTCATTTGGTGCTAATCTGAACTCTCCTTGGATGGTTCTTGGTGACTTTAATGATATCCTTAGTGTTGATGATCATTATGGAGCTACTGTTCCTAGCTTGTATCCAATGAAGGAGTTCCAGGATGTTTGTGTAAAGTGTGGACTAAGAGATGCTCCTGCTTTGGGTGAGCACTTAACCTGGCATAGTGCGGATTGGAAGATTTGGAGGAAGCTGGATAGGGTGCTTTTGAACCACGGATGGGATGATGCTGCTTGTCGCACAACCTTTCTACCAATTTCAGCTCAATCGGACCACTCTCCCATGGTGGTAGATATGTCTCAAGAGATTGTTGGAAAGGGTAGACCTTTTCATTTTCAGAATATGTGGTTAGGTCACCCGAATTGTGGGCAAATAGTAGAGGATTATTGGAGTCCGCCGGTTGAGGGGACTAAACAATTTTCGGTGACCAGGAAATTATTTTGGATGAAAAACCCATTCAGGGAGTTGGGTAAGCTTGATTTTGACCATATTTCTGAAAAGGATAAGCGTGCAGATGTGGAGTATAACAAGGCATTTGATGAATTTGATGCTAGGGATGCTTCGGATCACGAGGTTTCGGCTTTGCGAAGCTTAAAGAAGCAAGCTATGTTGTATTATCTGGCGGAGTCTTCTTTTCTTGCTCAAAAGGGAAGGATAAATCATATTACTCAGGCGGATAAGGGATCAAAGTACTTTCTCTGAAAGAAAAGGAGGGGGTATCCCAGCGATTACTGATAGTTAAAATCGGATTGTAACTTCTAATAGTCGCAAAGGTGAGCTATTTGCGGATTTTTACAAGGGATTATTTGGCACAAGGAGAGATAGATTAACCACTGATCCGAATGTCTTTGATGCGGGTAACAAGCTCTCAGACATGGATAGGGCCTATCTAAATCAGGAGGTGGAGGGTATTGAGGTCAAGCAGGCGCTTTTTGCAATGGCGGATGATAAGTCTCCGGGACCTGATGGTTATACGGCCGGATTCTTCAAGAAACAGTGGAACATCGTGGGCGAGGAAGTGACGGCTGCGGTACTGGAATTCTTTCGGACAGGTGATATTTTAGCGCAGCTTAATCACACTTCGGTGGCATTGATACCGAAGAAGCCTGATAATCTGAAAGTAAGTGATTTTAGACCAATAGCGTGCTGGGGAGGTAAGCATAAAGCAAAGGTGGCGTGGAAGAAACTTTGCGCACCCAAATCTTTTGGCGGCCTCGGTTTGCAAGACTTCTTCACGTGGAACCGTGCTTCAATGGCTAAAAGGCTATGGGATATTCATTTGAAGAAGGATAGTCTATGGGTTAAATGGATTCACTCGTTTTATCTTCAGGGAGAGGATTTCTAGGGATTAAATCCGAGGATTGCAAACGGTAGATTGGGAGAGAGATGTTCGAGCTACTTTGGTGATCTTTGTAAGCTCAGGGATGAATTGTGCACAATGTTTCAAGGTAATACGCAAGAGGTAACTACCCATCTCAGCCTATGGTCTAGCTCGGGGAAGTTTACTAGTGCAGCTTATCTCCATATGCATAGACATAAATATCCGAGCGCTTATGATGTTGGCCGATCAAGTGAAAAGGTTTTTAACAGTATTTGGCGTGGTTTTGTTCCGCCAAAATTCTCATTTATCACCTGGTTGGCGGCAATAAAGAGACTACATACCAAGGATAAGCATCGATTGGAGGAAGGGGAGAGTATGGGGAAGGTATGTTCTTTATGCCATCTGGAAGAGGAGACGAACGAACATTTGTTTTTCAAATGTGAGTTCTCTGAGGTTGTACGGGGGTCTATACGGACTTGGATTGGATTAAGGAGACGGACGAATTCAATTCCAAGTTCCATGACTTGGGTTAAGAGGCAAATTAAAGGTTCGAAAATGCGAAAGAAGTTTGGTATTTTAGCCTTAATTACCGCGGTCTATCGCCTTTGGAGGGAAAGGAACAATGTGGTTATGGATGGTGCTCAACCAAGTTCTGAAAGAGTGGTAAAAATCATCATGAAGGATTGCTACATGGTGATGAATAGGCTTTTTCTGGATGAGCACTTGTTTTAGATGGAGAAGCTGTTTGGAGGTTGATGGGTGTTGGCTGCCTTGCATTGGGTGCTTCACGTTGCGGGTCTCGGTGCTTTAGTCCTGGCACTGTGCTGGGCGTCAGGCGTTGCGCTGGAACTTGTCACATATTGGGATGGTCTGCAGCAGCACGGTGCCATGCATGGAGCCGATTTGTGGCGACTGGATGCTGGACATGTGCATCACGGTTTGGGTGCTCTTGGCGCGGGAATTGGGGTTTCTTGTAGGCCGATGGATGCGATTTTCTGCACCAGGAAGGGACTGCTTTACGCCCGTTGGGATCAAGAATTAGCTACGGTTTTTCATGGTTTTTCTACGGTTTTTGTGGGCCGATTGATGCGGTTTTCAGCGCCAGGATTGAGTTGCTTTACGCTCGATGGAATCCAGATTTGTCTACGGTTTTTCTCGGATTTCTAGTGGCAACAGCAGCTTGGTTTTCTGGAGGAGGCAATAGGTTTTAGAGTAAGGATTTACACTCTGTTGCTCTTTCTCCTAAGCCTAGTTTTTTACTAGCGATTTAACGGTTATTTATGCGCTTTATGCTCGCGCTACACTCTGTGTTAAACTAGCATATAGCTTTCCATTTGCTCAAAATGGAGTGGGTGAGTACATACTCGCCACGCTTGGTGCACGCGGTACAAGTGCATCCATTCTCACATCTTCAGGAGGTTGATTTGATTGGGAGTTACAAAGGTTGGAGGCACGGCCTCATTAACCTTTGCCCATTGGATCAACTTCGGTGCCAAAAGAGAATGCTAGAAGGCCAATAACATCCCTCTTTCTTCATCTTAGGGATGTATATGGTAGAAGCTGATGTTCATTCGTACCAGAAAGGTGCTATTTGGATCACCGGCTTCAACTCTTTTATGAGACATCCAAGACCCGAGTTAGACTCTCGGCTGCACTAGGATTCCAGATCATTCGACATTGGATTTTTGTTACTTCATCATCGTTCCAGCAACTGCATTCTTTCAAGACCCGAGACACACACCTCTCGGCTGCATTTTTGGAGCCAACATGAAGATGGCCCCATTTGTTAGGGGTAGAAGCGGATTTTTATTGATGGGTAGTGAGTTTGTTCTCACCCCATTCTCTTGGTTGTTCTATAGCCTGTGTTTTTCCAGGTTGCTTTGTTCTCCCTTTGCTCGTTTATCTTGCTTATGGTGGGTAGTTATTTTACATTGTTAAAAGGGGGGGGGGTGGGAGAGTGTTTATCTTTTGGATTTGCACTCTCTCATTCCCCCCCCCCCTCTACATTTTTTGCGGATTCACTCCTTAGGTTACCTAAGGTTGGACTCTTTTGTATTTGGTAGGGTCCTTTCTGGGCCCTGCTGCAGGTTCCACCGTCTATACTATTTACCTATTTACGACGCATACGCTAAGTTTCATCAGCTATATGCTTTCTCTTGTTCCTAACACCCCTATCAGTCCTAGCCTCACCAACATTGCATGATCCACCTGAAGATTGGGCAAATCGATCAGCTCTATTCATGTACGTATGTCTACCTTTTCTACCATTAGGTGCTGGAATTCCAACCTCCACCTACAAAGTCGTCCAGGTTAGCCACTGGGGGGGAACAATGCATGTACCCTACCTGCCCTCGACGTCTAGTGGTGGCTCTACACCACAACCATCTAGTGGGCTAGATATGGGGGCTTGATCCCTAAGCTGTAAATTGTTCGTAAGTATTTGAACTCGAGCTCTTATAGTATTTGAACTCGAGTTCGTAAAGTTCGTCGAGCCAATATAATATATAGGGTGAATGACTTCAGGGGCCCTCCAACTCTTCTCATCATTCACCTTTGCCCCCCCTCCCCCCCTTTTAATTACTTTTACCCCTTTAATTAACAAAAGTTCTTAATCGTAACCCTTCCGTCCGGTCAAAGCATCATGTTCAGTCAAAACGTTCAATTTAAGGGTAAATTAGTCACTTTTATTTTCCTCTTTTCTTTTTTCTTTTTTCTTTTTCCATTTTTTATTTATCATTACATTTTTCAGTTTTCCTTTTTTCCTTCCTCACCCTTCCACCCCTATGACAAAACAACCACCCAACCCACCCACAACTCATCTACCGCCCACCTTCATCACCAACAGTCACCACCTCCGCCTCCAACTAGGGCTACCACTAGAATCCGATGACTATGGGCCTCACTGGTGTGAAGTCATCGTTCTATCCCATTCTGATTCTCAACCTCCTCTCGTATTCTCTTTTTCCCTGATCTTCTGCGACGGGGCACCACCTGAACCCTACCCCCATCCGGATATCATCACCAGTGCCTGAACCCTACCCTTATCACCGACCTCATCTGTCCCTCCGCTATAACCTCCGCCACGCCTGAAACCTATCCTCCATACTGCTCACACCAACACACCATCCGGCCTCATCCGATCCCGCTGCTCAGGATGGAAAAATTGATGGTGGAGATGAGGATCGTTAGCACAGGTGAATGGTGGGGATCATGATGGTAGGTGTGACGGGTGATGGTGGGTGTGATGGGTGATGGCGGGTGTGATGGGTGATGGCGGGTGTGATGGGTGATGGCGGGTGTGATGGGTGATGGCGGGTGTGATGGGTGATAGCCGGTGCGACTGCACAGATCGTCAGCACAGATGGCGGCTCAGCCTTCCGCTGGAGTATGTAACTAGCACCGCGCGGATTCCATGGGCTGGGATGGAGGAGCGGCAGGGCTTCTAGAGTTTATGATTTTCCTTGGTGTTGGGGTCTTTGTCGGTAGTGAGAGTGGTGAAGGAGGAGGGGGAGGGGGGAAAGCCGATGGATTTGAATTGGCTGCTCAATTATAGCTTTGTGTTGTGTGGTGTTGCAGGAGACAGAGCTCATATGTGTGGGAAGTAAATAAGGACGATGAAGGGAAGATGATGGGAAGATGAAGGAGATGAGGATAAGGGCATGGGCAGTGGTGGTCTCTTAAAATTAAAAGACCGCTTAAGAGACCGAAAACCACCACAGCGGTGGTCTCTTGAGTGGTCTCTTGTTAAGAGACCATTCACGAGGCTCTTACCAAGAGCACGGTTTGGAGGCCGCACGGACTGTGGACGCACATGGGATGTAGGGCCGCTGAAATGCGGCCCTTTTTTTTGCTCCAAATGGGACACGTGTCGTCCCCTCATTGGGCCACGTGTCCCACTAACTCAACTATTTTTCCCTACAAATTTGAATGGGACACGTGTCCCATCCTGGTGGAGACACGTGTCCCACTAATTTTCTGGTCTTCATTTAATTTTTGAATGGGACACGTGTCCCATTCTGGTGGCGACATGTGTCCCAACCGTAATTTTTAAAAAAAATTAATTTTTTTTATTTTTTAAGAATTCTTATTTTAATATAATTTTTATTTTCAAATTGTAATAATTGGTCGGACTAGATCAATATTTTATTTAGTATTTTCTGTAATTTTTATAGTTGTTATAATTGATTTTTGCAATTTTAATAATTTTTATATAATTTTAAAAACATAGAATTATCTATTATTTATTTTTAATTTCATTGGAATAATTGTATTAAATTTTATATTCAACTTATTGTTTGTGGATAAATTTATTTAAAATAATATTTAATGGTCAATTTAATGAGTAGAATAGAGAAAATCAAGTGGGTTCCATGAATAGTATATAGTGGTCTCTTAACCATTGTGGAGAAAAAAAGGGGTTGTCTCTTAAGTAATCTCTTAAGATGAGGTGAAAGAGAGAAAGAAAAATAATATATTTAATTGGTAAGAGATCGATAGTGATCTCTACCACTGCCCATGCCCTAAGTACTGAGCAAAGCCTGCAACCTGTCTTTTTTCCCAATGCCTTCAATGTGCACACGCTTTCTCCGTACCTTTTATCATTTGAAATTCAATTTCAAATTGCTTTCATTCATTCATCTAATTGCTTGTAAGAAATTAACGTAAGATTTTTTATTCAATTTTTTGGAAACATGCACGACACCCTGCAGTGTGTGTGGCCGGGGAGCGAGTCAGACTGGTTAATTAATTGATGTTGTATTGGCCACTGGTTATTATTAATTCACTATATTGGTCACTGGCCACCGATAGATTGATTTGTGCCTTTATTTCTATTGAGTGACAGAGGAAGGTGGCCTAGCAGCGGAGGGAGGTGGTTTTGGCTAGAAGAAGAAGAGGAGGAAGGGAGGGAATGAAGGGTTATTTTTTAAAATGTGAAAAACCTTTTATGCCCTTATTTTTGTTAAAAATTAAGAAACTAACGATATTGACTTTTAATTTAACGGTTTGGCTGAACGGACGGGTTACGATTCAACACGTTTGTTAGTTCAGGGAGTAAAAGTATTCAAAAAAGGGGGCCAAAGGTGAACGATAGGAAGAGTTAGAGTTCCCTTAAGTCGTTCGCCCTTATATATATTTAATATATTTTTATTATATATAATACTTTATAATGTACGTAAAAATAAAAATATATTTAATCATGACTTGAGTTAAAGATCGGGTAAATTAATTTCATTCAAATTTGAGTTCTAGCAACAAAATTTTTGGCTCGATCGAACTCGAGTCGAGCTCGATCTTGAAACAAGCCAAGGTCACATTAACGATTTTTCTAGTTTGGTTCGACTCATTTACATTCCTAATCTATTCAAGTTTGAGCCAAATTAAATTCATTCAAACTCGAGCTTAATCCAAAATTTTACAAGCTTGATCGAAATCGAGTCGAGTTTGAAATTAATATATTTTAAACCAGCCGAGCTCGAATTCGATATGACCAAACTCGGGCTAAGATTGAATAGTATTCGAAACTGTGCTCAACCAATACTATTCATTAACTTCATCAAGATTATTGAGCTAACATAATTTTTATATATTTGATTCTCTCTCCGTCTCCGAATAAATGACACACTTTCTATTTTCGTTCGTCCCACGTAAAATGACACACTTTCTATTTTCGTTCGTCCCACATAAAATGACACACTTTAATTCTTACCAAAAATGGTAAATAATATGTTGCAAAATTCCTACAATATCATCTTTAACTTCAACAACTTTATGACTAGGCCACATTTTCTCCAAAATATCCCTACTTTTTCACAATTATTCTTTGCCACCTCATCTTGAATAAAATACCGAGCCAAGTTTCAATGTGCCTTTTATTCTGGAACGGAGGGAGTATATTTTTATTAAATATAATATATTATAATATAAATAGAAATTTTAAAATATATAAAATTTATTTAATCATGGATTGGGTTCAAGCTCTAACACGAGCTCGAATCAATTATACAATGACTTATTGGATAAATGTAGAAAATGTTGGATATTGACTGATTGAGTTAATTACATAATGTCTTATTGGATAATGACTTGTTGGATAACCCATTGGGTCACATGAGTTATCTCATGGGTTACCCACGAGTTATCCATTTAATGACACAGCTCATTTGTGATCCAACCCAATTATTACCCATTAATAAATGAGTTAATTGGATAATGATCCATTGGATACTGGGTTAATTGAGTTTGGATAATGGGTTGATCCAAATCACCCATTTCACGGGCTTAGAGACCGGGAACAACAATTTATTTTGATTGATGTTTCTATTACTAAATAAGCATAAGATTTGTCTTCACACACTATTTTGTTCATCGATCTGATCAATTATATCATTGTGCTTGTGATCATAATTCAATTTAATTGTTCGCGTCGATGTGTTGTTATCGATATGCTTGTACAAATCATGTGTTGGTAATTTTGTTTGTGGTTTTATCTTTGAGATTCCATTAATTTGGATATTTCATATTTGTGTGGGAGGTCATTGTCGTACCTTCCAAAGTTAATACTTTTAGGCCCTTAATGCGTTCTATCCACAATAATGTAAATAGTGGCAAGACGGGATCGTCCACAAGAAAAGGGATTTTTCTAAGTACTTAAACACATATACGAGAAAACATACTAAACACATATATACATAGATACATGTGAACACATGTCACCGAACAGGGGGGTTTTGGTTGGATGGTTCCTAAATTAGCAAATTAAAATACAACAATTAGCAAATCAAGAGGATGACGCTAATCATGTAAACGCAAATAAAGATGTGATGAAAATACAATTACGGAGCCTTGAGCGCAATTGACTTCCACTTCCAAACCTCTTATCCATCATTGAACATGCAACTTATTTACTACTTTCACTACTTGTCGTGAAGACTAAACTCCTATCCTTCTTAGATAATAGTTTGCAAGAGTGAGTTTGACATCTCTTGTCAAGCCTCACCAATGACTCCCGTTGTCGAAACACGACTTAAGGTATCCCGTTGGTGGCGTTTAGCACGAAGGATCAACAAGCTCGGCAACACTTATGACCACTACACCGTGACTAAGCATTTAACCGATCTATGCATTTACACGGGATTGGTCAAGAACGTTCAACGCTCATAGACTTCTCCCGTTTGCTACAAATGATAAACATGGCAAAGAGTTCGACATTGCATATCTATCTAGCAATTATCAATCCATCAACATAATCAAAAGCTCTAATTCATACTCATACATTCCTAACAAGAACAAGGGGGAGTTTAACCCAACTCACCCAAACCCTAGCAAGCAATTCATACAAGTATTCCTATACTCAAGCTTTCAATAACATTAATGATATCAACAAACACATTCAATACCCATAAATACATAATAGCAAGAGTAATAAACAAGCTACAAATTGTTCTTAAGACATGGGTTTGGAAGCTTTGGTCAATTGCTCCCAAGAGATTAGATTAGCTAATAGAGTTAATGCTAATCTAACTAAAACAACAAATCAAAACAACAAGATAGTTCAAAGATGAAAAATGGAAGAAAAGGGTTTAGAACAGTACAGAATCGCAGCTGCAAAAGTCTGGAATGAGAAGAAAAATAATGGTATTTATAGTGGAAAGAAGATAAGGTAGGATTCTGGTCAGTGTCCGTCGCGACTCGCGACTTGTTCGTCGCGACTCGCGACGGTCATGTCCGTCGCGACTCGCGATGGTAACCAGAATTTTTGCATTAATTCTTCTTCTTCTCCTTGTGGCATGTAGTCATCTCCATAGTCACTCCTCTCAACTTCCAAGTCTTCAACAGTTTCAAAAGTGATCTTCAATGGCCTCCGGTCTTCACGTCTTCGAAGCAAGTCTTCAAAATCTTCGAAAGTGTAGTCTTCAATGGCCTTCGGTCTTCATTACTTCGTCACACAAAAATCCACTTAGAAGAGGTAAAAGAGCGCAAAGTTGCTCTTACCCCTCCTAAGAGAATTTCATGGTAAAACACAAGCTGTTGGTAATGAAAGAGCACAAAATGGATCCTAAATAGTACTAAAATAAGCATATAAAGTGGACGCATCACTGTGCTTCATGGCATTTTTAGTTTGAACAATATAGATCATGGTTGGATCAAGTGGTGTTGCAGTTGTAGAATATCCATGTTTGGAGTAGTGAAATTGAAGCGTGACATGGTCCTCTGCCAAGTGGTCATGATTTTCGCGGGAAGCGAGTTAATATCCCCAAGGGCGTTGTTACGGTTTTTTTATATCCAATTTGTAATAATATAGAAGATAAGTTTGGTTGACATGTAATTTAGATATCCTTGTAATATCTTAGTTAGGTTGGATGTGAATTCCACCTATTATAGTGGCTGTTAGGCATTTTTCCCAGCTTCTTTGAATGGTTTTCACAAAAAAACTATTGCACTAATATTTAAATTACATGTCAACTAAAATGATCCTTTATACTTTTAAAGTAGATATCATATAAAAATTATAGAATTCTAGCATATCTCTAACAGTTAAATGTGATAACTTGCAATTCTTAGCTGTTACATTGAATAGTCTAACTCTGAATAAAAGCATGGATGCTTTCTTTGTGTATGGTCTCAGAACTAGAAATGGCAGGAAAATTCTTTGGTCTGATCTTAAGTCAATTACTCACTCTGATTCTATTTTCATTGGTGACTTCAATGCTATAACATCTATAAATGAATTTAAAGGTCCGTCTACTCCTAAAATTGGAAGTATGAGGGACTTTAATGATTTTATTAATGTCATGGCTTTGGAAGAAATTAATACTGTGGGCAATCTGTTTACCTGGAGTAATAATAGGCTAAGGAACCCCACTGTTCAAAGACTAGATAGAGGACTCTGTACTCCTTCTTGGTCATCTACTTTTCCTACCTCTTCTATCCACATTTTGAATAGGATTTCTTCAGATCATAATCCTATGCTTCTTACTATTGGTAGTGATATCCCATCTACTCCTAGGCCATTTAGATTTTTGAATACCTGGTATAAAAGGAAAGAATTCAGTGAAGTAATTAAACAAAACTGGGATCTTCCTCTTCACAAATCAGGAATGCTTGGCTTCTTTCTTAAACTCTTAAGACTGAAAAAAGAGCTTAAAATTTGGAATAAGGAACAATTTGGCAATATAAATGACAATGTGTTACAAGCTGAATCTGCTCTACAAGCTCAGGAACATATTTATGACCTTGATGCTTCTGTTGAAAATATGATTAAACTTAAGGAGGCCAAGGCTAAGCTAGTTAGGGCTCTAGTAGAACAGAAAAGTTTTTGGAAACACAAGGCTAAAGTTAAATGGCTAAAGGAGGGGGACAATAACACTAGTTTTTTCCATAACTCGGTTAAGGAAAGAATTTGTAGATTAAAGATCACAAAAATTAAGAGTAGTAATGGTCAGTGGTTAGATAATATACAGGATATTGAGAATGATGCCATTCACTACTTCCAATATCTTTTAACAGATGATAGCTCCCCTGATAGCAATTTTTTCAAGTCTCACTTCTTGAGTCAGATTCCTAAATTGATCACTCAAGAGGATAATGATAGACTCCTGCAACCTGTTTCATTTACTGAACTTAGGGATATTGTTCTTAGTCTTAATAAGAATAGTAGTCCTGGGCCAGATGGATTCACAGCTAAATTCTATATTAAATCTTGGGACATAATTGCTAATGATTTAATTTCTGCAGTAAATGATTTTCTTGCTGTGAATAATATTCCTAGGGGTATTGGTAGTACCTGGATTGCAATTATACCAAAACAAAACCCCTATTTCTTTTGATGATTACAGGCCAATAAGTCTTTCCAATGTACTTAACAAAATATTTTCCAAAGTTTTAATGGAAAGACTTAAGCCACTAATGCCCAAACTCATCTCTCCACATCAAACAGCCTTCCTTAAAGGTAGAGACATCTCGGATAATGTTATCTACCTGCAAGAAATGGTAAGGTTTTTGCATAGAAAGCAAAGGGACCCCAACTGCATTGTTAAACTGGATCTTAAGAAAGCTTTTGATAGAGTTAGGTGGTCTTTCCTTTATTCTGTCCTTGCTAAATTTGGATTTCATGCTAAACTCATCTTTTCTATTATGAAGAACCTATCGCAGGCATGGTTCTCTATCTTAATAAATGGTAAGCATGTAGGTTTCTTCCAAGCTACGAGGGGTATTAAACAGGGGGATCCCCTCTCCCCTTTTCTATTTAATATTTTTTCTGAGGCTTTTACCAGGAGTTTAGCTTTCATTTTTCAGAATGGTAAGTTAGCATACTATGACCTTCCAGGTAATGCACTTCAAATCTCACATCTATCTTATGCTGATGATACTCTGGTCTTTTTAAAAGCCAGTAATCAGACTTTGATCAGATTTAAGGCTTTTTTGTCTGAATTTGAAGATGTTACTGGCCAAAAGATTAATTACAGTAAAAGTGACATCTTTATAGGGAAACATGCTTGTGTTCATACAGTTAATAACATAAGGAGGATTCTAGGTATGAAAATTGGGAGGTTCCCATTTACATATCTGGGTGTTCCCATTTTTACTGGGGTCGCACGGAAAATCTATTTTCAACCTCTAATTGAACAGATAGAAAGTAGGATAGGTAGTTGGAAAAATAAGTGGCTCTTCACTGGGGGAAAATCACACTCATACAGTCATGCATCAACTCTATTCCTCAGCATATATATGGTCAGTCCTAAAACCTAGTAAGGAGATCATTTCTGCCACAGAGAAAAAACTCAGCAAATTTTTTTGGGGGTCTAATGATCTAAAACCTAAAAGAACATGGAGGAAGTGGGATGCTCTTTGCTATCTTATAAACCAAAATGGTCTAGGTTTTAGATCAATAACCACCATAATAAATACTTGCTCAGTTAAGCTATGGTGGAAATATCAAAAGGCTGAGGCTTTATGGACTCATCTTGTTGCATCGCTGCCACCCTCTTCCAGGGCTTCTCCTAACTGGAAGAGGATTTGTTCTATAAATGCTTGGGCAGAAACTAACTCCAGAGTGATAGTTGGTAGAGGTGATTGCAATTTTTGGACATCAAACTGGTTAGACATAGGTCCCATTGTGGATCTCTGTGATCAAAACCTTGTTGATATCTCTGATTCATGTACTGTTTCAGAGTTCATCTCAAACAAATCACTTTTGCTTCAAAAAATTTCCACAGTTCTACCCCCTCATGCTATTTCTCTGTTACAGGAAGCTGAGCTCTCTATACACAGAAATGATAGACTCATATGGAAACCGGGAATCAGGGGTGAGTTCTCATTTAAATCCACCTACCTCTTGCTCAGAACTTAGAGAGGTACGGTTGCTTCTTTTCAATATCTTTGGAGTTCTAGAATTGAAAAAAAAGTTTCTATCTTCATGTGGAAACTGATGAATTCATTTTTACCCTTTGATAATGTCCTGCGCAATCTGAGATTTTCAATGCCTTCCAAATGTTGTATGTGCAATAAACATGAGGACTCTCTAGATCACTTTTTTAATTCGAGTTCTTTTTCTCTACAAGTTTGGAAATCTGTCCTTCCATTTATGGGAATTAGGGAAAGTGCTTTTCCATCTATATGGGATAGACTTTCTTTTTATCTGACCTATACTGGTTTGAGCTCTTTGCATTCATTAATTATTCGATCTGCTGCTGTAATAACATGTTGGAACCTGTGGAAAATGAGGAATAAATGTTTATATGACTCTGTCATTCCATTAACAGGCTTAGTACTAACTCACATAAGGGATCAAATTTTTTATATGTTTACTGCCAAACCTGTTTTCATAGTATCTAAGATGGACTTAGGCACTGCTGAACACTCCTTTCTCCCTCTGATCAAACAAACTCCGAAGCCTAAAATCTTCAAAATTGCTTTGGACAAAGCCATGTAGGGGTTATAAAATTAATGTTGATGCTGCATAGTGTTGTCATTCTAACATGAGTGGAATTGGTATGATTATTAGAGATAGTAGGGGTAGTTTTATTGCTGCACATACTACATTTACTCAGGCCAATTCCCCTCTGGAAGCTGAAATGAAAGCAATAATATTTGCCTTAGATAAATATGCATGATTCTCTTCTCATGTTTGATTGGAATCGGATTGTCTAAATGCGGTTAATTTTGTTAATGATCCTTTAAATGCGCCCTGGAAATTGTTCCAATTAGCTGATGATATTCAACAATCTCTGGGTGCTATCAATCTAGTGCATATTCAGAGACAAGCAAATCTGGTGGCTGATTCTCTTGCCAAGGCTTGTCTCAAAGCTGAGACCAGCTCCTCCCTGTTTAGGTTTAATATGCTATCCAATACTATTCAGGGCCTCATTAGGCTAGATCATATAGGTACACCTTTCTTAAGGATGGTACAATGAATGGATGCTACTGATTTTCACTGTTATTTGTAGGTGGATTCTGCATCAAATTGCTGGTACAATTGATCTGGATGCATATGGATTGAGAGGCTTCTTGCTTGATGGCTTCCTCTCTGGATCACTATTCTACTCTCCTGGCCTTTTCTTTTACAAGAGGATAAGCTCTTTAGATTATTTGTGGTGAGTCTGACTGACTTGTGTTTCGTTGCTTCGATTCACTAATAAGTTCGGCGATCTTCCCAAATAAACTAAGAGTTTTTGTAATCCTCTATCTAGTAGCTACATATCTTACTTCATTTTGGAAGCAACAATTATTGCTTCAAGAGCTTATGGCTCCCTCATGTATATATCAACTAAGCCATGGCTTCACCTTAAAAAAATATAGATTTAAGTTCTAAAATAACCCTATGTTTTGGTCGAAAGTGCCAATCTAACCCTAGAAACCTGAATTTGGCCGAAATTATGTGAATTAACTATTATACCCTGTTAATTTTTTTTAAATCATGGAAAATTAGAAAAGACTATATTACCCCTAAAAACCCCTATCTTCTTCTACAAGTTGTTCACAATTTCACCCATCTACCCCCATAACCACCGTTGATTCCCACATGTTATAACTACAAGAACCAACACCTTTTACCTTGGTTCTGCAGGACTTTTTACCTTGGTTTTTAGTCCAAAAAAAACCAAGGTAAATACGGCTGGAGTAAAAAGTACATTTTTTACCTCAGTTCAAAATCGAGGTAAAAATATATTTTACCTTAGTTTTCAACCAACGTCGGTAGGTATTGTCTGCGATGCTGGTCAGAGAAAGAAGGCCGATAATTTGAGACTATAGATGTGACATCGTTTCAATCGACATCAGCTTCAACTTGTATGTGGCGGTGTCCAATGCAAGAAGGCGGTCGATAGGGGATAAATGTTGTGATGTCATTTAAACTGACGTCAGCTCACACATCATGCGATATCGCACACTGTGGGCCACCCACATTGTGTGCTTACTGTTAGAGCGCTGATGAAAATGACATTGTTTTGATTGGCCGACGTCACTAAAAACGATGCCGATTACTGCGACATCGATCATGTGTCGACTATGCACCGTTTTACGCGACGTCGCCAACCAATTGGCCAGACTTCATTTTTCATACAATATTATAATATTTAATATTTGATGACACAACTCAGCACTCATCGATAGGCATGACACATTATTATAAATGCAATAAATCGTTAAATGATCAAACACCATACCACATTCAATTATTTTCAATTAATTTGGGAAAGAATGACATGTTCAAACCAATAAAAAATATAACATATAATACAAATACATGTTACAACATATTGAAATACATAAGGTTAATTTGAAATTGACTAATTAATTGTTTTGAGCCAACATTTTCTACGTTGCACTCCATTAAGACTTTAAGGACAACTAGTGAAATGACAAGTCATTCCATCTATATGCTGAAGGTCCATCGATTTGGTCATATTAATACCAATACATAGGAAACAAAATTTATGTTAGAATTGGGGAGTCCTCAAATGAAATACATGTAATATAGTAAAATGTAGACGACATTAAATCTGAGATGGTAAAAGTAACAGAGCGACGTCGTAGGTATGAAATGATGACATCACAAAAACCAACACATAAGCGATGTCAGACATTCATTGACATGTCAACAATCTCGAGTTATATGTGACGTCGGTCTTGATTCGGTAATATTTCACATGGGTCGATTAAATGTGACCGAGGTCTCACATTCAAACTATGTTCATACAAATCTCAGCATCTTTCCTCATAATAAAAAATATATGGCACTATCTTGGAAAGAAAAACAACAAACAATATATAACATGTAACTCAAGCATAATACCTCGTGGAATTTAAGAATCTTTAATCAATTATTGATTAAAAAAACATATTGTAGGATCATCACATAATTGCTAATTGAACATGGAATAGATGGAAAAACTACCTCAATTAGTTAAAAGTCAAAGATGTTCCATCTTTGGACACTTGTTAATGTTTGAGAGAAGCCACTTGATTAGATCTTTAAATGTTGTAAAGTTGTGAATGGAATGGATGGTGTGGAGTTTGGATTTTAGGATTGGTGTTGGAGATGAAAAATTGGTGTTAGTGTTGATATTTATTGGCTTGAAATAGGGTGGGGGAAATTTTTGGTTCAAATTTTTGGCTGAAAATTTCAGTTTCCGCTTGAAATGACCGACGTAGGTCTATCTTTGTTATAGTGTCGTAATAATCGACACAAGCGCAACGTTGCATGTAATTTAATTTCCAGGGGTAATATACATTGTTTCAAGATTGTAGCCCATCCATCGACCCGTTCATACCGAAAGCTCAACTTTATTGTTGTCAAAATTTGGATACAAAAAATGTTATCTCCAATTTTGCATTTTGACCTCTCACACGTTCTTGGAGAGACCCAATTGTTAAATTTAAAATGATCACAGGTCCCAACCTCGATTTAGATCTTCTTGAAAATAAATTGTCACTCCCTATTCGAACTTATAAAAATCGGTTGCAATAAAGAAATTGGTCTTATTCCACATAGATTTTGTCAGGTTAATCACGAATGGCCCTTATATACTTATAAGTATTCATCTACAATTTACTCTAGACAATGTACTTGCACTAATTAAAATTTGATGGACAAAGTTTTATTAGCTTTTAATTTCATAAAAACTTAGAATATTAATTTTCATGTGATTCCATGTGGTGGAAATTATCATGGTCATAATGCTTATGGTAAGGGTATTAATGGAATACTAACAAAAATGACGGACGATTACCCCGGTTCGTGGACGGGACCCCTTGCAATCCCTAGTCAAACTCTTTATCACCATTAGTGATAAAGAAACTAGTCTTATTCCACATAAATTTTGTCAAGTTAATCACGAATGACCCTTGTATATTAATAAGTATTCATCTACATTTTACTCTAGACAATGTACTTGCGCTTTTTAAATTTTGATGGATGGAGTTTTATTAGATTTTAATTTCATAAAAACCCTAGAATATTAAATTTCATGTGATTCTATGTGGTGGAAAATATCGTGCTCATAATGCTTATTGTAAGGCTATTAATGGAATACCAACAAAAATGATGGATGATTACCCCGGTTCACGGATAGGACCCTTGAAATCCCCTGTCAAATTCTTTATCACCGTTAGTGATAAAGAAACGGGCATGATCCTACAGAGACTTCCAAAAGTTCTTTACGAATGTCTCTTGTATACTTATAAGTAATCATCTACAACTTACTCTAGAAAATGTACTTGCACTTTTAAAATTTTGATGGATGGAGATTTATTAGCTTTTAATTTTAGAGAAAAACCTAGAATTTTAACTTTCATGTGATTCTGTGAGGTGAAAATTATCGTGCTCATAATGCTTATTGTATGAGTATTAATAGAATAATAACAAAAATAACGGACGATTACCCCGGTTCGCAGACAGGACCCTTGTAATCCCCAGTCAAACTTATAACATTCCCATTTAGATTATTGGGTAGCTCCAATTTTGCACTTCGTCCTCCCCACCATCTTTCAGAGACCTAAGTGTAAAAATAAAAAAATTCGTCAGCTATGTTAAAATATTTCGATCAAGCTGGACGTTAATAAATGTCATGGACAGTTATAAATTTAAATTATTAGTATCTGTTATACAATTACCCGTTATTAAGGTCTTTTTTTCATCTTGGTCAAATGCGCACCTAGTTGATATGCTATTGGGCTGAAATGTTGAGGCCCAATTCCAGATAAGCTGATGTTGGTCGTATGTTGGTAGCATGTCATTGTACTAGAATTTACATGCGACGTCGCACATTCATTGGTCCATGCTAGTGGCCTGAAATGGTGAGGCCCACACTTAGATTAGGTGATGTCACCCACTGGTCGATCAGTTGTCGGTAACGACGACTTGTATTCGATGTTGCAAATGCCCTAGGTGGAAGACACTACTCGCTCATAACTAATATATAAATGGAGCCCACCTCTCATGCATCACTTCAAACTTTCACATTTTCCTCGAATTTTAACAGTGCCCCCTGCCAATTTTCTCAGAGGTATGGTTTCCACATGTGGTTACATTACTTTTGTTTTTGTATTTATCCTAGAAATTTTTATGTATATGGATTAGGGTGTAAATGTGTTAATTGTTTTAAGTTTTGAAGTTTATATGGATTTGGGTGATAAAATATTGTTTTGGGGTGTTAGTATTTGGTTTTTATGTCTTCTAGCTATAGAGTGGTTCAATTGTTTGGTTTAGAACCAAGATTGTTCCCATTTTTTGGTGTTTTTAATGTAATCCATCTGCTTGAATATGACGTCGCTTGCTAGTTGACCATCCATCTGTATTACCGATACTTATGCGATGTTGAAAATAATGTTTTCTTCAGTGCATTGGTCAATGTGACGTCGCAACCTTCTCGGTTAACCAATCAGTTCTACCAAAGGTTAAGCGACATCGCTTTAACTTGGTCAACTAACAAGATTATTTGTGTTCGTTAACCAATTTATGTCTATTACAACATTTAACACCCATGACAATTGAATTACAACAATCATAGCTAACAATGTTGGTTCCAGTCGTGACCTAATTGAGGTGACCGATTTTTGGTTATGTTTTAAATATTTCCTGTTATTATATTAATAATATTCTAATGATGACAGTGTGTGTAGCATATTCTCAGGTAGATATCTGCATTTTGTACATACTCTGACCCAGGCAAACTTCAGGTCAATTCCAATTCTGGTAAGTCCTCCCTGTTTCAAATAAATTGAATCTTCAATTAACTTTTTCTATAGATGGCTTTGATATGTACTAACAATAATTTTTTGTTTATAATTCAGTACGTCCCTAGAAAGATTTTTTAGCTCCTACTGCCTTACAAGTTGGATGCTATGATCAGGTGCAAAGGGAGGGATTATAACATGCACTACTTGGGGAGCAGGAGGCCCAAGACCCTAACCCCAAAGGAGTTTGGCCAATTTCTTTCCTCAGAGGAACTTGAGGTTGGGGACACCCTCTACTTAGAGCTCCTAAATGGTGCTGGGCTCGCAGTTTTCCACGTTATCATTCTTCCCCGAGAACATTAGATGTTTAGCTTAGACTTTGTATAACCATGTATTTTAAAGAAATTGATTCATATTTGGAAGAATATTTATTCGAATGTATTTTGTATATGAAATATTTATTATTATTTTAATTTTTTGGAATGTTAAATATTTAACATAACATAACTAGCTTGTGGGCTGAAATTGTTAGGCCCATGTACACATGCGACATCGATCAATGATCGCTATAGTTTCATATTTACCAACATACGTGCAACATCGCACTATGAAAAGTGGATTTCATAATGTGGTCAAAACGACGTTGTTTCGGAATGGGTATATATGAGAACCCCAACAAAGAGTTCAAGCTTCTCTTCACAAGTTTCCCACAAATTCCAACGGTCTCCCCCCTCCATTCACTTCTCTCTTGGAAAAAAAAGGTATGGTTTTTCTAATCTTCTAACACGTAATGTTAGTAATTCCTACTTTACATTGCCGATCTGTGGATTGTCAATGTGTTATGTTTTCTTTGTGTTCTAGTTTTTACTCACACTTTTGTGAGTGTGAACTTTCTTTGACTGTAGACTTAGGTACTACGTTTTGGTATGCCTCCATGAGTTTTGTATGATTTTATGTCATTAAATCTTATTTTTTTCTGGGATTATGTATTTTTTCCCGTAGCTTCCTCTGATACATGCGATGCCGGTAAGATGTATGTTACAGTTCGGTTCGTGCTATTATAAAGCGATGTTGCATAATTTTATTGTTAGTAGCATAAGCTTGAGTATGAGACATCACACATATATCGATCATACCTTTGGTTTAACCGATGTGTTACCGATGTTGCATTCTGGCATTTTGGTTTGCTTGCATATGTGACGTTGGTCTTCCATCAACATGTCGTTCGATATGACTGACGTCTCAACAACGTCGCTGATACATGTCATCCATGCCACTGGTTTTGACCGACACGTACTTGCAATGCGTAGCCGACATCGCACTGCAATTCATAGGCTGCTTTCTTATTTACATTTTCATTTCTGATTCAGAACGAATAGCTGGCAGAGGATCTTGAAGTCGTTTGTTTTTCCAGGTGCTCTAACTTTTCACAACATATATTTACTAATACATATTTACAGTTTACCAAAATATTTTGTTTTCATGCACTTCTCCTTATAATGGAGTTATCATGAGCCTCTTGTATTCAACATTGAACATCATACAATGGCTCCTAAAAGTCCATGTTTCCACTGTACTCTGACCCAGCAAAACTTTGGAAAAAAACCCAATTTTGGTAAGGCATTTAAAATTAATATGTAATTTTAAATAATTGAATACACACACATACACACACTCATACACACACACGCACACACACACACACACTCACACACACATATATATATTTCCAATCAATTTTTTCTGATTTAGTAAATTGTGTAGGAGATTTTACCACTACTGCCAAGTGAGAAGACCCTCGTAGTGCTGAGGTGCTACAGAACAGAGTACCGTATAAACTACTCAGCAGGAGGGGGAGGATGGGAAGATCAAGGCCCTTTTTCCAAAGGGTTTTGGCGAGTTGACCTGTCTCCACCCGGGGTTATTAATTGTAGCTAATTAACCCGAGCGGAGGCTAAGGAGATCAAGATAAAATTTATATTCTGCTCCCGTTCTCATGGCTACGCTACTTAAAGGGTAGTTAGCGGAAAACTCTAGGTTTGTCCATAGAGATGCTAGGGCTCAAGTATCAACTAAAAACACAACCTCATACGGATCATCAATCCATACGAGTGAAAGCAATAACCAGTAATTGCAAACAAGAGGGGGGTTTGGATTTTTAAATTAACAACTACAACAAATAAAGTAAAAAAGACAAGTAAGCTAATTAAAATAAGAACTTGGGGAGTCATTGCATACCATGATTAATATAATGTTTCGATCCTCAATTCATTTACATGCAAGATTTACTAAGCAACCTAATATTTTGTTAACAACACGTGGTGTGGCTGATGGCATAAACTTCCCCGTACATGTCACGTCAGGTGCGTATGCAACCCTCCATCGATACCGTCATCATAATTAGGTGAGTACAACAAGGTCTGACCAGTGTTGTAGGTCTGTTTCTCCCCCGTGCAATTATGTCCTGGGCTTTCACTACGAATGCACAACTTACCCCGGGTCCTATCAACTAGTCCCAAGGGTCGTTGACACCTTATCTATGTTATAGGGTCTCTCACACCCTAGTTTGCTACTTTTCAACTATCTTTACCCGCAACCTATAGGAAAACTTAACTTAATTAGCTAAGACAGGTGTGATGGAAAATAAGTCAGAGTATGACTCGGGTCTCCCATACACACACTCACGCAGACGCAACATACTCCCTTACCCATTCTAACATCAAGGTTTCTCTTCCCAATGGGGCATCAATAAATGCACCATACATGAATACAACTCAAAGTGTGTGCCGGTATATGGTGTAATATTCATGCATTTAGAACATTCAAGAACAATCATAATAATATAATGAACACATATAATAGGATGAATCTAATGATACTCACATAAGCATAAAGATTAAATCATGCGCTACAATTATCCCCAAGCTATGGAAACAATACATAGACATGGAATTCAAATATAGATTTGAATTCCACATCTAGGATGAACATAAAATTAAAAGAAAGAAAAAGGAAAGGAGAGAGTGTTTCTCTCTCTAAAAGTGATCTCCCAATTATCTAATCTACTGTGTACATGTTTAACCAAGTAGACTAAGGTCATATATATAGAAGAAGATGATTGGGCCTAAAAATAGGCCCGAAATAGGCCAAAAGTGCTAAAACCATAGTTCAGCCGCAGCCTGGCGCGGACCGTTAAGGATGGTGCGGTATGCGCCAAGTACTTTGTTGCAGGAGGTATCATCGCACATGGTCATGATTCTTAATAGGCACGAGGTTCTTGATCTAGCCTAGGGCTGTGGCACAAGGCTCTGGGGTAGACTATGGGTTGTGGCGCGGGCCGTGGTCAGGAGGCATGGTTTGCTCAGAAATTTGGCACAGATCGTGGGCTATGGTGTGGGCCGTACTGTTTGCTTAGAATTTTGGTGCAGGGCATAGACTTTGGCATGGGCCAATAGCTGGTCTTGGTATCTTGATCTCGGAATGGCTCGAGTCATCGTACATGAGACAACATATGCCCATACTTAGCTATTTTTGAGCAAACCCTTGAACTTGAGCTGCGCAGACCGTGGTGTATGGTACAGGTTGCGACATTTCCTTCCTTTGGAACTGTTGGCGCTGGGTGCCTCTTCTAGCATGGACCGTTGGTGCTTGGCCGTGAACGGTTCACGCTGATCCGTGGTACCTTGGCCGACTGAACTTGTTTCCTTTGCTATGGGTGAACCATTAGTCCGATTTTGGAGTTCTAGTAGTTAATCTTATATTGCTAAAGAAGACGAATCCAATGGAATCATCCTTGAAGGCTAATTATTCTCAGATTATTCTCAGAATTTGGCACAACTCATCAGACCACGATTCCCCGTTTCTTCATTGGCCGCTTTGATTTCCGTTGCCACCTAAATTTGACTCCAATATCCTTCTACCATGCATTAATGTTTGTGGCCTTTGTCTACTACCATTCTAGAGGTGAATGGCCTTCAATATCTTCTACCATCCTTGTGAATGACCTTCAATATCTTCCACCGCCCTTACGAACGTCCGTCACATAGAATGTAACCAAAGAGTACCCATACGCAACCCACTAGAGATGATCAAATGGAAGATCTAGGAGCTTGTGAATACATGATGTGCATTAGTACAAATTAAGTCTACAAAATGCAGGATTTAGATGATAAAACCAAATATGGTCGTCCAAACCCCTTGTCAGATAAACTCAACTAATACTAGTAATCTGCCATACAAAACATACCAAAAACTATACCTGATGTAACAGTTAACGCACGCAAAATGAAGCACATTAGACTTCCCACACTTAATCATTTTCTCGTCCTTGGTTAAACAAAGACAAAACAAAGAATCAAGCAAAATGTAACGGCAAACATAAGTTAACCGAGACATCCCACTTATTCCTAGATTACCCAGTTTCCCCCAAAAAAGAGTAAGAATGTCACAGCTCTCACACTCCCAAAAGAACATAAGCAATCTAACCACCCAAAATAAAATGTGGAAAAAGGTAAGCCAAAAAGATAAGTGTTAAGTTGGCTTGCTTTCCCCAAATGGATCCCAAAGCAATCCAAGATTCGTCTCTAAAAACAATCCATCAAGGAAATCTAAGAGCCGCCGACTTGGTTGTAACATAGGGATAATTTGTGATTCTCGACCAAGTTCCAACAAAGGAGTAAAATGTATCTTCAACCAAGTTTTTTGTTTTCTCTCATTTTCTCTCATTTTGCCTAGGAGTTCTTTCAGGTTTTCATCCTAGCTTTAACACACAAAGGGTACTCACTTCTCATCTTTTTCCACACGGCCTCTCATTTTTGCAGAGGCTCGTAAGCCTAGCCAGATCTAGCCTCTCATTTTACCTAGGCCTTTCAACCTATCCAGGATTTTCCTATTATTACCCAAGTTTCCCTTTCGGATTTTCGACTTGTCCAGGTTTTAAATTTTTTTCATTTAATTTTCCAACTTTTTTGGTGCAGCACAAATTGCCCCAAAATTGGGTTTCATACTATAAAAGATAAGACCAAACATAAAAATACACCACCAATATCCTTAAACAATCAACCCCATGCAAACTAGAAACTCTAGCATAGCATGCCATGCCACCAAATATTCATCCAAAAGCATTCCCTCAATAAACACAAACAAAAACCACCAATAATCAAGAAAAACTACTACCAATGCAAATCATGAAATGCACCAAGGAAATATAAGAATGAAGACCCCCTAAGTGCTCACTACTCCCTCCCCGCACTAAGCCAATGCATAGTCTCCAATGCACAAAAATCAAGCCAAAACATAAGTGAGGTAGGGAGAAATGGTGACACTCACTCTCCCGGCCCCGAAGGGCCTTCATCCTCGTGACTCGTGAAGCTCCTCTTGATGTATCTTGTTGCTTAAAGTGTGGCCTCAATGCTATTCATCCTCAAACTAAGATCTTCCATTTGCGAGCGCATTCCTCCTATCGATTGTACTACCTCTTTCAACACTTGAGTAGAGCTCAAAAGCTTGTCCCCAAGTGAATGCAAGTGTTCAATAATGTCTATGAATACGCAAAAGCAACTAGGAGGTGCTCTCGGAGTGGACTCACCCTTTGCCTCTTCAATATCTATCTCCGGGTTGGCTAAGACTCTATAGAACTCTCTCTCAAATCTCTGATCCAGAAAAATTACTAGGTCATCCAAGCATGTGTCATGGTCAATGGCAGTGCACTCCAGCTGTGGAAGTACTATGAAATGATCTTTGATTCGGTGGAAGTACCTTGTATTGCATTGTTGACATCTGGGACTTGGAATGGCGCAGGCCGTGTGAAACAGGATGGTCTGTGCCCATACTTACCATGTTTTAATGAACAAGGCACTTAAGCACACAGCCTGCAGGGGTTGGCATGACCCGTGCCAAAATTTGGTACGGCTCCTGCTACTTGGCACAACTCATATCAAAGGACTCTGGCACGGGCCGTATAGCATGGCAAGGTGTTACGGGGTGGGGATTATCACCCAAACTCAATGCAACCACATGCCTGCATGTGCGCCACAACTGTGCTGCACTCATGTTCCGCTCAATGCGTGCTTATGAACTGATCTCTCTCGACTGTGTCGCACATGCCTTTGGGTCATCCAGTGCTGACCGCCTAACTGCTCATGGCTTGTGATGTCCCCCTCTGTACCCGCAATGTGCAGTGTACAATGCCCGCAATGTGCAGTGCACAATGCCCGAGCCGTTCATACCTAACACCCGTGTGTGCAGCGCCCAGTCGCCCACCAGGCCAGCACACTAAGTGTTGAGTCACGGCCCGAGAAGATGTATCCCAAGCTCATTGTCTACGAAGTCTTCTCTTTTGTTTGTAATAGTACTAGCTAGTAGATTATCTTAGTTACTTTACTTAAGATCCAGGCCTACGTGCCTTGTTTCCTTTGACCTTGTTTTTTCTTTGTACCCGGTACCCGTGAGAACGTTTGTACAATATATATGTGGAGTACTGAGCTACCCAAATCCGGTTATCATTTTCAATATCTCCAGTTGTCGGGTCTTGTGTTGCATTGTTGGCTTGTGTGTGTGAAGCCATGGTCCTAATCTAAACTTGTGTGTGTATTTTTACTGCATACTCGACCATGTCCATCTAAAGGCTTGGTGTGCTGAGAGCAACCAAGTTGAGTGTGATGCACATGGGAAATCAGGCGGTAGTCATGACACTCTAGCACAGCTAGGCCACACAATTAATCCCCTCAGAGGGTGACCTGTGACAGTTGGTATCAGAGCTCAATCAATCCTTGAGCACATTGAAAGGTCGTCACTATGTCAAAGAAGAAAGATCGGTTGGAGAACATTGAGAGGGCTCTCTTTGGTGAGGCACAAAGGCCCAAGAGCCTAGCTGACCGAGTGGATCAGACGAAAATGGATGTTGCCATTATCAGTAAGGACATCGAGGTGGCTAACGCAAAGTTTGTACATCAGGATAAGGAGATCGCTGAGCTAAGGGAAGCTTTGGCATCTCGCGAGTCAGACACTACTGAATTGAGAGGTATCATCAAGCAGCTTAGTGAAGACGTGTGTGTGCTCATGCAAGTTGTGGCCAACTTGTCCCATGGTGGGGGTGGTGGTGGTGGTGTATGTGTTGTGCACAAATAGAAGACCCTGAGCCTAAGAAATATGGTGGGGCATGTGGCACGGGAGAGCTTGATAACTTCTTGTACAAGTTGAATAAATACTTTAAGGTGGCCTGGACAGATTCAGAAGCTGAGAAAGTCAACTGAGCAGAGGATCACTGCCATGTTGCTCGAGGACTCAATACAAATTAGGGAGGCACTGAGTGAAGTAGTTTAGAAGCATTCAGCTGAGGATTCTAGGCTCGAAGAGAAAGAACCATGCTCCATGGGGATATTAAATCTCTGGTATAGTTTCATGGTGGGATCAATAGAGTCAGAGTGGTTGAATCCGTTAATGGAGTCTGAGATCGACTGGGTGGTTGCTGCAAGGTGATCAAAGAGAGCCACAAATTGGTCAAGCAAAGCAGGGAAGGCCGCACCTAATCTTGACGAACCTGAGATTATCCGTATGAAACTAGTGAGATAAACAAATGAAGCATTGATGCATATTGACTTACGCCTGAATGGAAAACCTATCTGAGTGATTGTCGATATGAGTGCTAGCCATGTATATGTCTCTGAATCAGAGGCATCAAGATTGGGGCTCACGTTGGAGAAACTTGTGGGCAGAATGAAGGCTATTGATAGTATAGCTCAACCGGTACTAGGTGTTGTGAGGCGATGCTTGGTCCAGGTTGGCACCATGAAAGACAGTGGATTTCCATGTCGTTAAAATGGATGACTTCAGTTTAGTCTTCAGTATAGATTTCCTGAGAAATGAACGGATTGACGTATACCCATATGGCAACTGCCTTTACGTCTTAGGCACCAATCTATGCACGGTTAAAGCGACTGCAAAGAGATCACCCGGGGATAAACTCTTGGCTTTGCAGCTCGTCATGTGCATAAGACAAGATGAGGACCATGGTTAGCGGATCCCATTAGGGAGAACAAAAATGAAGGGTCTACACCAGCAATGGGTTTACCCGATAGATCCGAGGAGCTTTATGAAGCAAGTCTGAAGGTTGAGCATGTTGTGGGTTGCTCCCCAGCTGTAAGGGACAAAGAGTTTTTGAGCAAGGAGGGTAGGAAGCATTCGTCGGTTGCAAAGAAGATCCAGATTCTAAGATGTATCTGGTGGCTAGCGTGCCCCATCAAACTTCCCATTTTGAGTCGTTCAAGAAAGCTAAACCTTGTAAACCTCGATGGGGAAAGATGAGTCATCATTCATATCAGTAACCCATTGTTGTTCTGCAATGCATGAGACAGAAATGTGAATGGATGATGATGTGTACCAGACAACATCCAAAGTTAGACATTCCTTCGGTCGTCGATCAAGGAGTATGTGCTATAAAATCAAGCTAGCTCAAACCGGAACTGAATAGAAGTCGAGGACCACAACTAAACCAGAGTACACTAGCACCAACAATTGAATCAACCCCTTTCTTAAGGCAGAAGTGTATGATAAAATATGGGTAGCAAAGCACCTTGGACAATCGATGGCTCTAGGGACATTCGCCGGATTGAGTGGGGGAGAATATTACAGGGTGAGTATAATCACCCAACCTCAACACAACCCCATGCCTGCATTTGCACCACAACCGTGTTGCGGTCCTGTGCCGCTCAACTCGTGCCTGCAAACTGGTCTCCCTCGATCACGCTGCATACGTGCCTTGTTTCCTTTGACCTTCTTTTGTCTATGTACCCGGTGCTCGTGAGAATGTTTGTACAGCATAAATATGGAGTACTGAGCTACCAACATCCGGTTACCTTTTTGAAATATATTGAATATGAGCATTTGCCCCCTAGTTTCCGGGTCTTGTATTACATTGTTGGCTTATGTGTGTGAAGCCATGCTTCTAATCTAAACTCGTGTGTGTATTTCCGCTGTATACTCGACCACGTCCCTCTAAAGGCTTGGTGTGCCGAAAGCAACCAAGCTGAGTGCGCGATATACATGGGAAATCAGGCGGTAGTCATGACACTCTAGCATAGCTAGACTGCATGGTTAACCCCCCTCATAGGGTGACCCATGACACGCGGGCTGTTGGTGCTTGAACTCGTGCCGACCATGAGCTGTTCGTGCTGCCCGTTGCTCCTTCGCTCGACTGACTTCTTTGTTGCGCTACGGATGAACCATTAGTCTGATTTGAGAGTTCTTATAGTCGATTTTATAGTGCCCGAGAAGAAAAATCCAATGGAACCAACATCAAGGTCTAATTCTTCTCGGATCTTTTCCTGAACTTGGCACAACTCTAGGAAAATGATCCTTCGTTTCTTTCTTGGCCATTTTGAACTTCAATGCCGCCTATCTTTAGCTCAATTCTTCTACTACCATGATGTATTGTCTATGGCCTTCATATACTACCATTTTAATTTGAATGACCTTCAACATCTTCTATCGTCCTTACGAATGGCCTTTAATACAAAATGTGAGAAAAATTACCCACGAGTGACCTAATAATGAAGATCACAAGGGAAGATCTAGGTGCCCGTGGATACGAGGTATCCATTAGTACTAATTAATTCTACAAAACACATGATTTAGACAAGAAAACCAAACATGGCCGCCTAAACCCATTGTCACGTAAATCCAACTAATACTAGCAATTCAACATGAAAAACAAGCCAACTAATACGCTAAATGCATCGGTTAACGCCGCATAATGATACACATTAGACCATCTACACTTAACCCTTTACTCGTCCTTGAATAAATAAAGACAAAGAGAAGGATTAAGCGAAGTGTAGCGTGCAGATATATGTTAAGGCATTCAACTTATTCCTAAATTACCCTATTTCCCCCAAAGAAGCAAGAATTTCACAACTCTCACGCTCTCGGAAGAACCTAAAGCAATCTAACCACCCAAAATAAAATGAATAAAAAGGTAAGCAAAAAAAAGATAAGTGTTAAGCTAGCTTACTTTTCCTAAAAGTACCCCAAAAGAAATCAAAGAGTCGTCGCCAAAAACAATCAACCAAGGAAATCCAAGAGTCGTCGACTTGGTTGTAACTAGAGATAACTCTAGATATTTGACCTAGTTACAACCAAGGATGATGCAAATGTATCATCAACCTAGTTTTTTGTTTTCTTTCAATTTCTCTCATTTTGCCTAGGAGCCCTTTCGGGTTTTCATCCTAGCTTTGACACATGTTGAGCTCACATTCCCACCTTTTTCCACACAGTCTTTTATTTTTTCCTAGGTTTATAAACTTAGCTGGGCCTAGCCTCTTATTTTTACCTAGGTCTTTAGACCTATCCGGTCTTTTTCCAATGTTGCCTAAGTTGCCCTTTCGGGTTTCCAACTTAGCTGGGTATATTTTTGTTCATAATTTCATTCTTTTTTCTTCGAAATGCTCTTAGAAGAGCTATTAGCTACATACAAACAACTAAGAATCATAAGTTTGTTTTCTTTTCAAAATGCTCTTAAAAGAGCTATTAGCTACATACAAACAACTAAGAATCATAAGTGTTATGTAATCCCTTCCTCCACACTTAAAGCTTGCATTGTCCTCAAGGCATATACACAAAAATAGAATATATGTCAAGGGAAGGAAATAAGAGAGCACTTACAATGAAACATGGACACTAAAATCTCCCCTTGTTGGCACAATCATGGAATGTAATGAACAAACTACCATCACCCCAATACACTACCCCTAACCTCTAATTAGGAAAGTTCAATCTAACCACTATCATGCACCCCAAACTGAAATAAAGAATTGATACATAATGGAGAGTTACTTCTTTAGTTTCGAGTTGTGTGTTTCAAGGGTTTGAGGGAAGATGGATTTGGTGGTATTTTTGGGGATGGTAGAGAAAAAATGGTGATTTGGATGTAGTAAATTATTTGAGCTTCATGGGTCGTGGACATCTACACACCCCATGAATTTGGGGTTTGGTTCTCCTCCTTTTCCACCATTATGAGCATTACAAACCATGTACGTCTACATGGTCCATGAATTCACTACCACAGAGACCCCCTCTAGCACCAGTTTTTTGGCACCGGTGCCAAAATTGTAATAGCACTAGTTTTTTTTGTTAGCACCGGTTTTCAAACTGGAGTTAATTTTACACCGGTTGTTTTCTAATAATCGGTGCCGGTCTAAAAACCGGTGCTAAAAATCACAAAAACCGATATTAAATTAGCACCAGTTTTTAAACTGGTGCTAAAAATAAAAAAACCCGATGCTATGAAAAATTTGGCACCGGTTTTAAAAAACCAGTGCTAAAAATAATAAAACCGGTGCTAAAATAAATCCAAAAAACAAGCGGGAAAAATGGCACCGGTTGATGTATCAACGGTTAAAAATAGGTGATATTGGGAAAAATGGCATCGGTTTTACGGACTATTTACAAAAACCGGTGCTAAATTAAGCATTAAATGCTCCAAACTACCACTCAAAAATTAGATCTGAACTTTTAATCCCCTTCTCTCTTCATTGATGGAAGATTTGTTTGGATGTGGAGCATTAGCCAAAAGCAATAAAGACCCATGAATGTAAGTTTTCCTTTTGTTTTGTGAATTTCAATTAAATAGTAGTTATATAACCATTAATGCATGCATGGAGAGAGTTTATTTGTATTTATTAATGGTTTCTATGCTTTAAGTTGGTTTAGTATCATGTTGTGAGAGTGTAAATGATTGTGGATGTAAACAGGGTTGTGTTTGTTTTGGTAGCTGGTTCATACATACATACATAGATATATATATATATATATATATGTGTGTGTGTGTGTGTGTGTGTGTATGTATATACATATACATACATACATATGTCTATATATCTCCCAAGAACAAGTTGATACATATACATATACATATACACCTGATATTTTTAGTATTGTGTAGCAAATTTATTGTGTTTATTTTTATTATATTTGAACAATGAATATTTGTTTAATTGTTTGTATTAATATGTTTAGATACAATGGACCGAGAATCGATGCTTGCATGGAGAAAAAATGGTTAGTTATCCAATTGTAGCTAGAGAGAGTGGTGAATATATTGCATTTATAGATTCGTTTCTTGATTATGCATATGGTCAGGAGGAGAGGATACTTTGTCCATGCAAAAGATGCTTGTGTCGTGAATGGTTTGATGAACGTGGGCTTGTTAGATTTCACTTGCTTAAGTATGGATTTGATGGAGGTTACATTGTTTGGACATTTCATGGAGAAGTAGAGCATCAACATAAGGATGGTGGGTTTGACAAGGTAGATGGAAATAATTGTACCGTTGATGCTATGTTCGATGACATTGTAAGAGATTTTCAGGGGAAGCCTGAAATTTTGAGTGCTTTGCTTGACGAAAAAGAGAAGCCATTGTATTTGAAGGATAAGTTTGAATTCACTCCTAAAACTTTTGAAGGATAAGTTTCCGGAAAGGAATGGAATACCGAAAAACTTTTACGAGGCTAAGAAAATATTGTGTCAACTCGGTTTGGAATACAAGAAAATACACGCATGTCCTAATGATTGTGTGTTGTATGACGGTGATTTTAAAGATGCGGTTGAATGTCCTGTGTGCAAACATTCAAGATACAAGAGTGTGAGGAATGATGATGATGGGTGTTTGGCTAAGAAGAAGAAGAAGAAGGTCCCATCGAAGTGTATGTGGTATCTTCCTTTAATTCCAAGGTTGAAGAGGTTATTTGCGAATTCAACGGATGCAAAGCACTTGCGATGGAATGGAGAGCGGGAAAGACCAAGTGATGACAAGATAAAACATCTGGCAGACAGTGAACAATGGAAACATTTTAACAAGCGATGTTCTACATTTGGTTCAGAAGTTAAAATTTATGCCTTGCTTTGTGTACTGATGGGATGAATCCATTTTGAAATATGTCATTGAAACATAGTTCTTGGCCCGTGATGCTGGTTATTTATAATTTTCCCCTTTATATGTGCATGAAACGGAAATTGTTATGATGCCTCCGTTAATCTCAGGTCCTAGACTACCTGGGAATGACATTGATGTGTATTTGAGACCATTGATTGATGATTTGAAGATATTGTGGGGAAAAGGGGTGATGGTATTTGATGCCCATATGAATGTGGATTTTCAATTGCGTGCCATGCTTTTTTTCAAGATAAATGATTTTCCAGCCTATGGAAAATTGCCGAGGTATGTTGTGAAGGGGCACAAAGCATGTCCTATTTGTGAGGAGAAGACAATATTCAAACAGCTAAGCCATGGAAGAAAGACAGTGTATCTTGCCCATAGAAAATGGCTGCAAGGAAATCATAAATACCAGGATGATGTGGTCAATTTTGTTAGGGGGAAGAACGAAGGAAATTCCCTACGCCACTAACCGGTGTGCAGATTCACAAGAAGGTTAAGAAATTGAGAGTAGTGTTGGGAAAGTATAAAGGCAATGACAGAATACATTGTGATGGTCCATGGAAGAAAAGGTCAATATTTTTTTATCTACCGTACTGGGAGCATCTTCAGGTTTGGCATTGCTTAGACGTGATGTATATTGAGAAAAATATTTGTGAAATTTTGATAGGCCCCCTCTTGAATATTCCGTTGAAGACGAAAGATAGTTTGAATGCCCGGTTGGACTTGGTAGATTTGGGAATCAGAAATGACCTTGCTCCAGAAGTGAAGGGTAAGATGACTTACTTGCCCCCCTGCACCTTGTACATTGTCAAAGGTGGAGAGAATCTCAGTTTGTGATAGTTTGAAATTAGTGAAGGTCCCAATTAGTAATTAGTTGAATGTTAGTCGGTTACAAAGGATTGTCGGATGACTGGGTTGAAATATCATGATTGTCATGTTTTGATGAAACAACTGTTACCTATTGCTATTTTCGGAGTAATGGAGGACGACGTAAGGTACTCAATCACTTGGCTTTGTTTATTTTTTGGTTCCATATGTCAGAATTCTATTTACCGGGACCATTTGGATGTCTTACAAAAAGAGGTTATTTTTGTGCTATGAAAGTTGGAATGTATTTCTCTCCAGCTTTTTTTGATACAATGGTTCACTTGGTTGTTCATTTAGTGCGGGAGATAAAGATATATGGTCCGGTTGGTATGCATTGGATGTATCCTTTTGAGCGTCGCATGAAAGTATTTAAGGGATACGTGAAATGTATGAGTCAGCCGGATGCTAGTATTGTTGTGAGAGGTATGTTATTGAAGAAGTAATTGAATTTTGTTCTAGCTATTTGAAGGAACATAGAAATTTTGGGGTGCCCCAGAATCGACATGTTAGAAGAAAGGTGGGCAAACCAAGGTCAAGGGGAATGTTATTTACTCTATTGAATAGTGATATAATGTCAGTTCTTTTGTATGTCTTGAGGAATTGTAGGGAGACTGCTGCTTATGTGACCGATCACCTTAATTTGATCATAGAGTTTCATCCCGCATGGCCCCCTAATAAAGTTCAGTTGGACCACAGTGACACATTTATGAATTGGTTTTATGATCGATGCAATGTTTACGACCCAAAAATTAGAGTATTTGCAAGGAAGCCTAATTGCACGGTCTTGAGGTATTCTGGATATGACATGAACGGTTTCTCTTTTGATACTAGGGACCAAGATTCAAAGAGCACAACACAAAATAGTGGGGGTGTACATTGATTCGGAGACAATGTGGCAAGCGGGTAAGAAAGACAATAAACATGTCCTAGATGTGATGTCATTTTATGGTGTTATTGATGAGATTTGGGAGCTTGACTATGGAGAATTTAAGATTCCAGTTTTCAAGTGCCAATGGTTTAATAACACAACTGGAGTTTGAACTGATGACCTAATGGGATTTACCCTAGTTGACCAGAGTCGTGAAGCATATGAAAATGGTTAGTTTGTTTTGGCCAAACAAGCAAGACAAGTTTTCTACGTTAGGTTGGTCTGTTGTCTTACAAGGTAAGAAATACTCTTTCCGTGATGAAATTGATTTTGAAGTTACAAGTGAAAATTTAAAGTTCCTCTATATTTCCCCCCTACTGATTAACGAAGGGATTACTGCGGGAGAAATACGGAGGAAGCACGGAGATGGCATTTTGATAGATGAAGATGGCCATGAAATTGGAGACGTTCAATCCAAAAATAGGAAGATGGTTGAAGACTAGCGCCTTACAAGCAGTGAATTCTCTAAGAAAATTATGTATTTTTGTAGTATGTTGTGTTTTGTATGACTCTTAACTACTCGAAAAATATGTTCTAAATGGTACTTATATGGAGCAGCTCTGAAAGCCGCAGCACGCTGCCGCTCTTTTTGTAAAGCTTGGATGAAATAAGCTTCATTTTCATTTTTTGTGGCTGCCGGCTGCAGTGTGTTGCAGCTCTTTTGGTTCAGCTGGGAAAAAGTAATCCTAAAATTACCGATACTTCCACTCAGAGCAGCTGTGTGCAGCTGCTCGTTCAGTTCAACTGAGAGAAAAACATGAAGATGGTACATGCTTAGAACTGTCAACATCCAAAATCAGAGCAAATATATGCCCACAACTAATAGCATTGAAAATCCACATTCATAAACTAACAAGTCAAATCCACAGAGAATCAACAAATGTTTTGGAAATCAACATCCCAAAAAAACAGACATCCGTATTAACCAAGCAAAATCAACAAGTAGAGAAAATAAAGATGTGAGCTGAATGAGGGTATTCAATCCCCGCGAGGTGTCCTCCCCAGTAGATGGAAAATCCAAAGTAGGTATTGGACCTAATTCCTTGATTCTCTCGCCACACATGGCTGTCAGGATCTTCCGAACCTGCTTAGGCTATTGCACCAAGTGATCCACCTTCACTTTCAATGTTGCAATATCCCCATATGAATTCTTCTTAGACAATTTACTTGTTGCCGGCCTTGATGACATAGCAATTTTCTTCTTCTTCGAGAATATCCGAGGGTTGATGGGAAGCTTTGGCATCGGTGTAAAATTATCATCTTTAAATTTGCAACCAGCTTCCACGCACAAGGCAGTAATGAGGGAGGAGAAGCCTATATAGTTGTGTGCATGGATACAATCCCAGATGTATGCCATTATCGTACCCCCAACATTGATGCTCAAGTTTTTCTTGATCTTGTACAACAGCAACATACGGGAACGATGCACTTCACTGTTCATTTTCACCGGCAGTATGCGGGCAGCTATGAAATTGTACCACACATTCATCTCGTCACTCAAGTACTTGTTATCAATGCTAGACCATTCTGGTGGCAGGTTCTGGATAACTTCATCACCATCATCACATATTTCTCTTATGATATATTCCCAAGAAGCTTTTTCAACTCCTTGTTCCGCGGCTTGGTTCACACTAGCTAGCTTCGTGTGATCTTGTAGAACTTGTTGATCACATCTGGTGCAAGCTCAACGTACTGGACATAGAAGTAAATCTCTACTGAGTTCTTTTACTTCATGAGGGGCAAGACCTCACATGTTAGCGTCTTGTTCGCACGATCCGGTTGCGCAACGAAACCCACCCACCCGTGCTGGTTGACATAGTCCTTGTAAGGATTTTGAAGTCTCAACCCTCTTTCCAGTATAAGGCCCCAGCTAATGAATTATTTGTATACATTCAATGCCTCCGAACATTCGGCCACTGTTACTGGTATTTCTGAGTTCCCTGGTTGCATCTGAGGACCGTTGTGTCACTCCTCAATATCGCCCACTCTGGGCTTTTTTCTGGATTTCTAGGTGTCGGTCTTACCCTTGGGTGTATTTGTTTTGGGGACACATAAAATTTTCATCTAGAAGCCAGCACATGAAAAATAAATGTGTAATGCGACTAAAAAGGCCAGCAAAAGAAACTTTACCAGCAAAAGGGTAAATTTTTCTGAATATATAAAACCACCAAAAGATGCAAAACCATATCGAAACCCTCAAATTGCAACCAAGATTCAAGAAAAAAAAATACACACAAAACAATTAAGCCATATAAGAAGAGTATTTATACCCAATCTCACAAAGATTTTTAACTAGATACAAGTCGGACAAGATAGAACAAAACAGTGGCTATGATAACATAACATAGATGGGAGCTTGGGACAGGGGTTGGCAACTTTGCCAATGCCCCAAGTTTCAGCGAGATAACTTTTTGGTCGGCAATCACTGGGAGGCGAGAAGCAGTACTAATAAGGGCTCACTCATCCTTCTGTCTTTGCACATTGCTCATCGCTTGTTGTCTATGATTGTGATAGGTTTGGGCAAAGTCACTCAGTGCCCCAGCATTATTTTCAAGTGTCTTTGGGCGATGACGTCTATGAGACAAGGCCACCCAGACTGGGCAGACTTATGGGTCAAGCAATACCTCGAGCTTTCACGGATGGACAATGGAAAGATTAGTGTGGGAGGATTAGTAGCCCTCATTGCCTACGATGTGGGGGTACAACCACTGGGCACAAAGGAGTCAGTCTCAGGCAAGCATGACTGCCACCTCTCTCTTGAGAAGCTTGTTGATTTCAAGATGTTGTATGACACTCCGAATGGTTATAATTGGATGTACGAAGCGCAAAGCCCTATCATGTTCTTGAGACTATCCCAGCCCGATAGAGTAGCTATTACTGAGGACACATCGGTCAGTAGTCTTTTCATAGAGCCAGACCCCGAGTATATCAAGAACATCTAGGATGCACTACATGCGAGGGACTATGCTATCGGGCATCCGCTACACATGAAAGAGTCACCTCCCCACGAGAACCAGTAGGGTGTACCTGATCTGAGCATGTAGGTGCATAGCCTCTAGCAGCAGGGCACTCATTTGAAGAGTCTACTCGATCAGCGCCATCAGCAATACATGATAGAGTGGGAGAAAGTTGACCACAAACTCGATGGTCTGGAGGAGGGGTCTACACTATCATCTACTTGATGTGTTCCCCTCACATGATTTACAGTTCCATTGACCCGGAAGCTCGCTACGCTCGCAGGTAGGAGGATAGGGCCCAGAGGCAGGCTCGCCATCAGGGCAGGTCACTTATTTGAAGGGTCTACTCAATCAGTGCCATCAGCAATACATGACAGAGTGGGAGAAAGTTGACCACAAACTCGATGGTCTGGAGGAGGGGTCAACACCATCATCTCCTTGATGTGTTCCCCTCTCATAATTTACAGTTCCATTGACCCGGAAGCTCGTTGCGCTCGCAGGTAGGAGGATAGGGCCCAAAGGCAGGCTTGCCATTAGGGAGAAGCAAGACCCTCGTGGTCCTAGTTGTTAGTATTTTCCTTCTTCCTTTATTCCACATTTATGATTTGATCGTTTATATGCAATGGGAAAAATGCTAGATTTTAAGTGTGGGGTAGGGGAATTAGTTAAGCACATTACTAGCATATGCTTATTATGATTTTTTTTCATTTGTCCGTTGTAATTAATAACTCCTTAGAAGGTATTTTATATAAAAAATGTAAAAATTAATCTCGCTAAGTTGAAAACCCTCTTGTGGGCAACTTTGGCAAAAATGAGAGGCCCAGATAGATTGAAAACCCGAAAGGATGATCAATGCAAAAATGAGGGGCCTAAATTGTGTGAAAAAAGGTGAGGTGTGAGGTAAAAAGAATGAGAAGCCAGGATGAAAATCCGAAAGGGCTTATAGGAAAAATGAGAGAAATGAAAAATACTGAAGGCTCATCTTGCCACTTTGGAAACTTTTGGATAGATGACTTCTTTTACCTTATTTTTGGATGATGAACACGTAACTTGGAGGCAACATTGTGTTGGGAATTTTGTTGGGTAGAATCCTTTAGGCACAAATATGGGAATGGGTAGTCTTTCATGTTTAGGGTTAAGGGAATTCTCAAGGGAAAGGTTTCAAATGTATTGTGGGGTAGAAAATCTAGGAACCACCTTAGGCCTCTATCATCTTTACTCAAGGAAGAGTAAAAGTCTAAGTGTGGGGTGTTTGATGTGCTCAATTTATATCCCATTTTAACACATTCAAAGTTTAGTTTTGTTATAGATTAGGGATTTAATTGAACAGAAATTAATATTTTATCAGTTAGAGCGCTAGGATAAATCTGTGTATGCTTTTGTTGGCTATCTTGCTTTGAATGTCTCTGCTGGTTCTTTTGATTTCTTTGCAGATCGTACTGAGAGAGAACACCTAAGCAGCTACATTCAGAGGGTGATTCTTTTGTCATCTCAAATCGGAACCTACTGTTGATCTATGCTCCATATAGGGACATACAAGAGCTCGCCTTTCTTTTTGAAGTGACACTTTTGAGATGAATGAAGAAACCAGAAGTGAACAGGCCGAAGAAAACCATCATCAAAATCTACTTACACGACTTCTCCATGTCATTTTACCCTGTGTTTTATTCTAGGCAGCTTAAATTTTCTTTTGGGTTTGTAGAAAATAAGGGTAATGATCTGTGTTTATTCATAACCTCGGGGTACATTATATAGTAGTACAAAATACCTATGCAAGCTAGGAAAAGGAAATATAATCTAATTATAATTACAAGTAATATTTATATTCCTTAACAAGGTTGGTAATTTTATTGAATATATGACCTAAATTTTTCTAACATGTGGGATGGAGGCAAGTGATGGGAAATATATCCAAATATGGGTTTTCTTACAGGTGCCCATGGCCACTCGTTAAGATGATTAGACTGTATAGAAAGTTGTGTGGTGCATGGAAATTTGTGTGGTGGTAGAGTTCTTTATAAGACTATGGGAGATCATCATCGTCCATCTCAAATAAATAATTTATAAGCCTTAAATGCTTCCTAAATACAACTAAGTAGATAGTGGTAAATCAGGTTCGTCCAAGAAGAGGAGGGATTTTCCGAAGGGTTCATGCATGTAAGGTGGATTTAAGCATATATATATATATATATATATATATATATATATATATATATATATATATAAGCAAGTAAAGTAAAGAGGGGGGGAGGTTGTTGGGTTTTCCTAAGTTATGAATTGAAAAACAAGACAACTAGCATATAAAGATGATTATGCTAATCATGAAACAACCTAAGAAAAGATAATATAATCACAAATGACAAAAGCCTTGGGAGCAATTGATTCTCAATTCCAAACCTCTTATAGATCATAGAAAATATCACTCATTCAATCACATTGATTACCTATGGTGAATGCTATCACATCCATTTCGAAGATAAGCATTCATTTCTTTTTAAGAGTAATTCACAAAGCGATCAACGACTATCTGCAAACCTTATTAATGAACACTTTAGACAATGCCTAAAGGTGTTTCAGCAATGGCATCATACACAAAGAACCATATATTTGATAACAACTACAAACATTCTACCAAATGCCTAGCCATTTAACCAAACAAATCATTTATTATGTTTAACCTAGAACAATCAACATTCAAGATTTTAACTTTTAGTGCTACCTTAGGAAAAATATGATAGCATACCACATTAACATACCCATCTAGAAATATTAGTATTATTTACCCAACAAGATGTTCTAATTCCATGTTCTTGGATTTTCATGCCACAAGTGAGAAGAAATTGTACAATTTCCCAACACCCTAGCATTTAATCATACAATCATTTCATATTCTCAAACAACCCATCACATAAATGAAGTAATCTACCACATTCATATCACAATAAATGCAAAATAATCAAGATTCATAAATGAGTTTAAGTGATTCTCACAAATTTAGAGCCATCAATCTCTGAAAGTGTGGTTGTCCTCTGCCATGACTAACAATTCTTATACCACTAAAGCCGGCTCTTGTTGAACCCCAACTCTAGTCTCCTCCTCCTTCCTCTCCAGCTAACTGTGCACTCTGTTAGATAGTGTAAAGTCTCTAAGTTTATAGCACGGGTGTGTACCATAAACTAGGAGGCAAACAATATCCAACTAAAAGAAACACTAGAAAAAAGGATTAGAAGTACACATATCACTATCACAAAGACTCAACAGCAAAAACCAACAAAACAAAATAAAAACAACACTAACTACTCAACTAACGTGCTATGGAAGTTAACAAATAAACTTTTAGACTAGCATTCCCGGCAGTAGTGCAAAAATTTAACATGCTTCCACTCGGGGTCATTAATACGATGAGTATCTAACCCGAGCGGAGGGCGTGAGGATCAAAGATAGATATTTATATTCTGCTCCCAAACTTACTACTAAGCTACTTATATGGTAGATAATGGCAAGACCTGGTTTTTCCATAGAGATGCTAGGTGTCTAAAAATCCCCTACACACAGCCATGTACAAGTCGTCAGTTTGTCTGTGAGTTAGAATAGCTCAATATTGCAAAAAAGATTTTTGGGGGGTTTTTCAACTAATAACTACAAGCATATGAGATCACACGAGATTAAACTATAAAGAATAGCACTTGGGGGTATTTGCGTAACATGATTGATAAATGACTCTTATCCTTGATTCATTCACATATAAACATATAAACCTATATTATACCTATGTTACATAGTGTGGAGATAGCCAGGTATTTCTTGACGTATGTCACATGAGGTACTTACCACCAATACATGCATATCTAGTCGTCTCCGTAATTAGGGATGCACTCTAATCCTAGGACTTTGCAGACCATCCACGTAATCTCACTCCCAATGCTAACGTGCCCCTTTTAGAAGAACAAAACCTGTCTAATAGGGCAATGCCTCGCGTAGGTCGTAGCCATTAGATATGAAAGTGAGGGCATTACATCCCGGACACTCCACCGTGGATTTCAATCCCTAGGCCTAGAGAGGCAAAGAAAGATACCTTGTGATAACTCTAGAGTGGGCACAACTCTAGTTGCTAAAAAATCATACTAATCTATCGGGGTAAGCCAAGGGTTTTCCCTTGTCAGGATTTGCCGAATTAACCGCCAGACATATGATTTCTCACACAAATAGCCAATTAGAATTATGGTTTAACAAATAGAAAGATATTCTCTCGCGGTAACATGAATGCAATCATCTCCCTAGTGTTCTTGAATCTACTCCATAATCTAACACTCCCAAGATAACAATAAAGCCTAGCACGATATTACACTACCATACATATATGGATGCATCATAATAATGGCATAGCATAAATCTCACAAGAGTGGAAAGCATAAATCAAGCACAAATATTCATAGGGCATAAAGATAGGGCAGTCTATAAATCTCAAAAAATCCATAATCAACTAATGAATACAAATACTACCCCAAGCAAATTAACTACTCCCTAAGCATTGAATCCAAGTATTTCATTGGATGCAATGTCTTTGGGCAAATGAAAAATAAAGAGAAGAAAAGAAAATATTCTAGAGAGAAGGAAGAGCTTATTTCTCTCTCTACCCTACTCTTGAAGTCTAAAAATGAGCATAAACCTAAACCCTATTAGACATAGGTTCATATGTATAGTAGTAGGGTACTGTTCCTTGAAATAGGCCCAAAATAGGCCTAGAAACCCTAGTAGCCGCATTTCACATGACCAGTGAAAAATGGCACGGTCTGAGTTGCCTTCATGGTAGCATAGACCGCTCAGTTTAGCATGACCCGTGTGCCTCATCCTGGTGTAGTGTGCATGGTCTGGCACAGGCCATTTTCCTCATTCTGGCACGAGCCATGTCACCCAGCATAGACCACTGGCTGGAGCCTTGTTTTGACACTTCTGATCACACACCCCGTGTCATTTGGCATGGGCCAGCGACTGGAGGAACTCTTTGCTCAGTAAAACGGTGTGGGTCGTGTCATCATTCACACCTTGTTGACTAGTCTTTGTATTTGGGACTTGAAACAACGTTGACCGTGTGAAACGGCACGGTCTACACCCATACTTAGCCATTTCTGGAATGAATTAGGTGACATGGGGACACAAGAAGTAGGGGTCAACACGGTCCGTGATGCGGGCTATGGCACGGGCCGTGCTAGGCTGGCTTGTGCTGGCTTAGTGTCGGTTGGTTGGCCAGCCGGCTGATTTGGCCTGTTGATGCCGTCATTCGTTCTTGACCTCTTTGAACTTCAACTCCATATTTTTTTGGATCAATTCCATCTACTACCATGCTTTAAGTCTATGGCCTTCTTATCTACTACTATTCTTGTGGATGGCCTTCAAATATCTTCAACCATTCTTGCGAATGACTTTCTACAAAATGATGCCAAAATATTCACGAGCAACCTACTAGTAAGATCATAAATGAAGATCTAGGCGCCCATGAATACAAAGTGTCCAGTAGTTCCAATAAAGTCTACAAAACTCGGGATTTAGACAAGCAAACCAATAATGGTCGTGTAAACCCTTTGTCTTGTAAACCTATTTAAAATTAGAAATCAACCAAGTAAAACATAGTAACAATTGTGTAAATGTATTGGTTAACGCATGCAATACGATGCATATAATATTTCACAAGAACATAAAGATTAAATCAAGCATGATATTCATAAACATAAAAAGACGTGGAGACCTAGAATCTCACAAAATCTCTGCTAAATCATGAATACAAATTAAATTCCAAGTAGATAAACTACAATACAAATAATAAATCCATGACATTCATTGGATTAAATGCCATGGATCTAAGAAACCAAGAGAAAAAGAAAAGAGAAGAAGAACTATGGAGAGAGAAAATTCTCCTCTTCCTTCCTACCTACCAACAGTAAAGTATGCATTATTCCTACTTACTTAAACCTAGGAGACTAAAGACTCCTTATATAGGAGAAGATAAATGGGCCTCTAAAGGCCCAAGTTTGGAATAAACCCTAGTCAAACCCTAAGGCTCCCACTATTGCCACATCGGCACGGGCTGTGCAAAGCACACGACCCGTGCCACAAGGCTCATGCAAATCCTTGCGGGATACCGACTGGAGCACACAGGCCGCCGACTAGATTTGTATTCCTCTTCTTCTTAGTGCAGAGTCATGCAAAGTCTTGTGGGGCGCAGACTGGAGGTCTGGATCTTCAACATCTTGGCGCATGGGCCGTGAAAAGGCAAATGGCTCGTGTTGGGACTTAGTTTCCTTGGGTCTTGGCTTGGCACAGGTTGTGCAAGCGACACTGATTGTACCAGTTTTTTACTTTTCCAAAACTTGGTTTTTTTCCTTCAACTTGTTTGCACCGCTACAGATGAACCGCTGATCCAATTTTGGATTCTTGTAGTCGATTTTATAGCACTTGAGAAGAAAAATCTAACAGTGTCACCCTTGGATGTTGATTCTTTTTGGTTTTCTCCCTAAACTTTGTACAACTCTCAGATTACAATTCATCTGCTTCTTTGTCTTCCTTCTTTGACCCTTCTATCTTCTGCCACGTTTGAACTCGGAGCCTTTAGTATTCTACCATCATTGTGAATTCCCTTCTACTATACTACTCCAGAGTGCTTACGAGTAGCCTAAAAATAAGCTCACAAATTAGCATCTAGATTCTGGTAAGGACATAAAATCCTTTAGATCTAAATGAGCTACAAAATGAGGGGTTTTGAAAAGAAAACCAACAATAGCCATCTAAAACCCTTGTAATGTAAATTCACATAAATCTAGAAATCAACCATACAAAAACTACTAAAAGATATGCTATATGCATTGGGAAACACATGCTTCTAGGTGCAGATCAAGGGAACATGGCAAATAGTAGCTTGGACCCATCTTCACACTGGAAGTAGATTGGGAACCTGAGGGTGCTACAAAAAACAAAGCACTTCATATGGAGGATGTGCAAGAATCAAATGCCATCAGATAATCTTTTCCAAAGACACTCGAGAAACGAAACCACATGCTCACAATGCGCACATGATGACACATCTTTGACCCATTTATTCTTCCATTGCCTTGTATCCCGGCAATAGTTTGTTGTAGACTTACATGAGAAGATATATAGATATCAACAGCCAAGTGCAGAACTATGGACATAAGAGCTTATACTGGAACTAACCCGCCAAATATGACTCTTATAACTATGATGCTATACCAGCTGGGAGAAATAAACTAGTTCATACATCGCAACACGTTCTCCAACCTCAACATTGTGCAGTGTATGCCAGCAAGCAACTAAACAGTCTCAACAAAAAAAGGCCATCCTGAGCTCAACCTGTGCAAACCCTGGATACCCCCAACTGGAAATACTCTGTACATTGATACTGCAGCATCTAGTGCGAACACTTACCTGTGATAGTTTATAAGAGGTCCAAACAGTGATTAGGTATACGGGGAAGCACAAAGGATTACTTTTTCATACATTGCTAAACACATAGAGGCTCTGTCTATGAGGTTAGGATTACAATCCTCTTTTGACAAAGGTTTATTAGTTCAGCAAGTACAAGGAGATGCGCAAATTGTTGTCAATGCAATCAATAGCCAGAACGATGACCTATATGATTTTGGTCTAATTATAAGTTGAATCTCAAACTTGACAGAACAATGTAATAACTCACACACTGACTAACCATGGCCAACAATCTGGAGACTACGTCTCTCAGTGGGATCACATCCCATTTTCCGCTAATCAGTGAAACACTTTTATAACTGAAAAAATAAGAGTGTTACTTTAAAAAAAATTATGGTCATGTGACACTTTAATAAGATATCAAGGCTGCAAATGTGTTTTAACTTGAAAAAAAATATAATTAAAAACTGCAAGTATGTATCGGTACGTTATTCAGCATCCAAAATGGTAGTAGATTTAATTAGCACTTCTTAAGTGCCACATCATGAATTTTGATTAAAAAAAAGGTAAGAACAAACCAATAACAATGAACCTCCTTAAATAAATGACAAAGTCTTGTGTGAGACAGTCTCACAGCAAGACCAGGGATTAAATTATAAATAATACATACTTAATTTGGGATGGGGTATTAATTATAGTCTTCATATTTTTTAGGGACTGAAATGTAATTAAAATAAATCTGAGCATACATTTACTACAGTATCTCTTCCTCTTCCCCCCTCATTCTTACCTTTTTCTCTCTCTCTCTCTCTCCAAAACCTCTTCTATTTTCTCTCAAAAAACTGATTTGTTCTCTCCATCTCTTTTTCCCCCTTTTCTGGCGACCTATGTTTGCTATTCCCACTGTGGTTTCTGTACTTTCATTCGTTCTTGTTGCTTAATACACATAATATCGTGTTCGTGTGAGTATAATCGGTCGTTCTTGTCCAATTTTTGGAGTTTCTTCCAATTTTGCTTAATAATCGGTTCGGTTCTTCATTAGGTAACTCCGACAACCTAAATTTGTTCTTCCGGCCGATAATCTTTGCTTTTAGCCATTTTATTATGTAGTAAGCTTTTTTGTTGGTGAACTCTTAGCTTTCTGTACTCTGAGCTTTCTGTATTCTGAGCTTTCCTGTTTATGAGATGTTGTAATTAATGTTTCTATTGGAATTGTGTTATGTATGTAGTTCTTATTATATGTGCTTTTCACTGTCATTATTGTATGATTTTTAAATTACAGTGATTCTATCGTAATTTTCAGTAAGAGTGATGATTTAAGTATATCAGTTGATGTTTTCATTATATATGTTTTTATTTGATACTTTACTGTTCTGATTTGATGATACAAGTATTCCGTTTCACTTTACTGTTCTTGTACTGATGTTTCTTTGTACTGTTTGGTTTTATGTGTTATGATGGTGCTAGTGTTTACTAGTTTGTATCAACTATTTCTATATGATGTTTTATGTGTGTTGGTTTCACAGTTTTTTGTATGTTCATATTTTTTTGTTCTTTTTTTCCAAAATGATGTCTTTAGGTTCTTCATTGATGTCTTATATTTCTTTAATGATCATCTGTTTTGTTTATTTGATTTGCTGAATTCCAGTTCTAAACTTGCTTTCTGATTGATGTTTTTGACTTTCTGTGGATATTTATATACATGTATGGGTGGTGATGTTATTTATGCTATAAATAATATATATATTTTTAGATTGTGGTGTTCCTGTCAGAAAATCTGATAGGATTCGTGGTTTGACGACTTCTACATTTATTGGAGGTATATGTTTATATGTATAATTCTGTTGTATGATTTTTATAAAAATGTTTTGGTTTTCCTTCAGCTCTGAATCCAATAAATGCGAAAAAGAAGAAAGTGGCTGAGGTGTCTATCCCATCATCTCCAGTTCCTGATTCTTCCTTCCCTAAAGAAAATATCCGAAAGAGGTGAAAAACAAGCTATTGTTAAACGAGTCAAAGTGATTAGCGGTAAGGGTAAGGTTCTTGCTGAGCATGAGAGTGATTCGGATGGCGAAGGTATTATTCAAATTATAATATTGTGTTTTAATATGTGATTTAAAAATACCTATTTAAAATCTTTTATGGTGTTTTATGTTTTTTAGAGGACGGTGCCAGTAATATTCATTCCAGTCAAATTGCCCCTGCTTTAGCTGACAATGCAACTGGTAATATTTATAATTTTGATTTATTTTTCATTTTATGTTTTATTAATTACTCTCTACCATTTAACAATATGGTTTGATGTTTGATATAATTTAGGTGAGGGTGTCAGCCAAACTAATTCTGGGTCTAAAATAAAATCTACTAAAAAAGGTAACATTTTTTTCTACTACTTCTTTTTCCGAGTTTTGATTTCTTATTTATTACTCTTTACCTTTTATTACTATGGTTTGGTGTTTTATGTAATTCAGGTGATGGTGTCAGTCTAGCTTTTGCTGTAGCAGAAAAAAAACTGCTAAAAAGGGTAATGATATTTTTCATTTTAAATTCTTCTTTTTTTATATTTTATTTATTACTCTTTACCTTTTGCCTCTATGGTTTGATGTTTTATATAATTCAGGTGATAGTGTCAGTCTAGCTTCTACTGTGGCTGAAAAATATTCTGATAAAAAAGGTAAACATTGTTTTTTTAAACTTCTTTTCTGCTTTTTTATTTTTGATTTATTACTCTTTAACCTTTACCAATAGTTTGATATTTTATGTAATTCAGGTGATGGCGTCAATCTAGCTTCTGTTGTGGCTGGAAAAAAAATCTGCTAAAAAGGGTAAAGATAGTTTTCCTTTTTAATTCTACTTTTTATGATTTTTATTTGTTACTCTTTACCTTTTACCACTATGGTTTAATGTTTCATGTAATTTAGGTGATGGTGTCAGTCAAGCATGACTGGAAAAAAATTCGCTAAAATGGGTAAAGATAGTTTTCCTTTTAAATTCTTCTTTTCCTGATTTTTATTTTTTTATTAACTACTCTATACCATTTACCAATATGGTTTTATGTTTCATATTATTCAGGTGGGGGTGTCAGCCATGTTTCTTCTTCTGAGCTTCAAAAAGAATCTACCAAAAAGGGTAAAAATAGTTTTCCTTTATAATATTTCCTTTTCTAATTTTTATTTACTTTTTACCATTTACCACTACAGTTTGATGTTTCATATTTTTCAGGTGAGAGTGTCAGCCAAGTATCTTCTGAGCCTAGTAAAAAATATGCTTAAAATGGTAAATTAGTTTTTCTTTCCAATACTTTTTTCACACTTTTGATTTTATTTATTTATTATCTTTTACCAAATAGCACTATGTTTTGATGTTTCAGCTTCTGATATGCCAGGAAAAAAATCTGCTACCAAAGGTACGATAATTTCCTCTTTTAAATATATCTTTTTCTGATTTTTGATGTTTCACTTAGTTTCCTTTTTTTTAATGAATAATGATATACATTTTTTTTACTAACAAGACAATGAGATATGTATTGATTGCATTAGTTAAACAATAAATTTCCTCTTAATTACTATAATATTTACCTTTTTTATCATTATTTTAACTTAATCAAGTACTACTTGATTTATTTGAGAAATTCATACACGGATTATTATAATAAAAATAAAAGACAATATTTCATATTAGACTGACTAACAAAGTTTATTTATTCTAATTTGCACTTTAAACCTTGGTCTTTCTATACCTTATGGAAAGACCATCTTTCAAGAGATTGACTCATTATATTTAGAATTTAATTTAGCTTATACTTAATCTCTGAAATCTAAAAACAAATTTTATTCAAATCAAAAAATTTTATCAAAAATACCGCGCAACGCGCTGTGGGACTCCAGCTAGTTATAGGTAAAATATATTAATATTAGTTACTGCAAGAGTTATTACATTGACAAAATTGATTTTTTTTTAGTCCCCTATAAAGTATCTTGTACCATGTTTTGGTCCCCTTTTGCAAATCAACCCTCAGACGGTACCCAAAAAATTCAAAACAATTTGTTTGGTCCCCAAATGTGGTTTTCCGGTAAGACTAAATGGATTTCCGACATGGTTAGGGGTATAATGGTAATTTTACTAATTAAAAAACATTTTCAATTAAAAATTCCTAATTTTAATATTTTCTTTTTCTTTACTTTTTCACCCCGGCCGCCGCCGCCTTCCGCCGCTAAGACACGAAGCTCAGCTCAGCCACCGCCACCGCTGCTCACTAGTTCACCGCCGACCACAGCCGCCACCGCCGCTGCTCACTGGTTCACCGAGTGCGGAGCTCTCAAATTGGAGCACCTCGCATCGTCTTCTTCTCTGTCGCACCTCACAATGTTTTTTTGAATGACAAACATTGCGAACTATAAACAGCCATGAAAACATGTTTTCTTCTTATCCAAGAGCTAGAAATTGAGGGATTTGCACTTTCTTCAAGAATTTCCCGTCATTTAGATGCAGAAGTATCACTTCCCCTGCATCTGAACCCCAATTGAATGATGTGATCTTACATAACAAGAAAATTACAAGTTTGATTCGATCTGAGAATCTGGATTCAGCCCTCGAAGTGTTCCCAAGAATGAGTTTCAGGACAACGATTACATGGAATTCAACCTTAGCCGGATTGTCGAAGAAGCCCGGAAGGGTTAAAGATGCACGCGAACTGTTCACTAACATGCCTGAATCGGACACAGTTTCGCGTAACATAATGATGACGTGTTTTTTAATCAATGGAGAGTTAGAGGAAGCTAAGGATCTCTTCGATACAATGTCGATTAGGGATGTTGCTTCCTAGAACACAATGATCACGTGGCTGTCACGAAATGGTATAATGAGGGAAGCCAGAGACCTGTTCCTGGCTATACCAAGGAAGAACAATGTGAGTTGGAATGCTATGATTTCGGGCTATGAGAGCACATCTTGGTGTCGTCAATCACCTGAATATACAGATGCTTGTTCGACCGGAACACACACAGCCACGTCCTCTCCAACATGCCTTCCACCTGCACACACAAACCTTCTCAATCTAAATCCAAACCTTCTAGATTAAATTTAAGTTGAATTCCAAATGCACCTTCTTCCGGATGCGAGTATGGCACACGGTGCGGTCATCCCCTCGGGTTCTAGACTTGGCTAGGACGAGGGCAGGAGGCTGCGGAAGGGCGATAGAGAGAGCTTGAAGGCCATTGGGAGCAGCGGCGGAGACAGAGCAGCGACAGCAGCAACAGTGATGAAGACGAATCGCAGCGAAGAAGATGAATGTTTTTTTTATTTTTTAAAACTCAGGAGCATAATGGTCATTTTACATATTTTGACCAAGTTTACCATTGACTTTCCCTGAAAACCACCTATGGGGATCAAAACATATCATTTTGAATTTGTGGGATACTGTCTGAGGGTTGATTTACAAATGTGAACCAGAACATGGTATAAGATACTTTTAGACTAAAAAAACAATATAGTCTTTACATTTTAGGGCATTTGCTATCTCATGTTCGAAAGCGAGTATATCCCTCTGTACTTTTAAAAAGAAAATCTGCAAAAATCCGATGGCGGTGTAGCTCTATCTTTTAATGATCTAGAAACATGTTTTTTTTTTTAACAAAAGCCAGGAGAATAGAGAACCATCTCTGAAATTTTTTGGATAAATGGGAGTCTGCAGATCAATTTCTGCAACTTTCACATGGAATCTCAAGGTTAGGATAAACATCACAGCAGAAACTTATGAACTTACTTGATAAAGACAGAGAGTGATCGTACTGATAACGTGTTGTGAAAATCAATAACTTTGCACTAATTAATTAAGAAAGTAGCAAGGAACTTGATATTGGAAATAAGAAAGAGGGAATGGAGAAGAAGATGAGATGAAGTGAGAATGAGAGGTGTATTTTTTTTCATCCCTCTTAGGGGTATTTATAAAATAATTTAGGGGTAATTACATAGCATTTCCCTAGGGTAAATGAATAGTGAAATAATTAATTATCACAAATCTAGCTTATCATTAATGAGCATTTCATTATTCATAACATTTTCATTATAAACAAGAGAAACGACACATTTTTACCCGGTTTTTTAGGAGAAAACCTCAAAATTCTCGTGTTGTCAGAAATGGGGTGGTGTCTCGTGGAAGAAAATACTGATGCTACACAGATAGACCATGCCTTCTTTCCTCTAGCTACTGATGTTTCTCAACAGTATGGATAAGAACAAAGTTCCAATTTCGTTCCAATTTCCAGGCAGATCTACTCTTCCTCCTCAAAGTCCATAAGGAAATCTGTTAGGTTCTCAGAATCAACTATAGCTTCTTCCAACGACAAGTTATTCTTTTTGGGTTTATCCTGCAAACAAGAACTCACAGAAGTTAATGGTTTAGCCACATTAAGGACAGAATCAATCATACTCAACCCTTGACATGAAGATGAAAGAAAAGAAACAAGAACAAGATCATTCTCAGAAACAAGGATGCTGATAACTTTCTACGTCAAAAAAAAACTTGATGACAGATATAAGGTGCAGTGAACCAACTGACCTAAATTTTGACTTTTCATCACACTTTGTACCCTACACCATATCCTCCTCGGCAATGCAAACCCCACTCAGAAGAAAAGAAAGAAAACACTCACCAATCACCACAAACCATTCCATACATTTCCAAGATTCAAGAGCCCTTCTACATCCAGTATTTCTTAAGATTCTTACCCCCACCCCCAATGCATGATATAGTCCTAGGTCAGTATTCAACCAAACCATAAATTTATGGGTCTATCGTCTTGATCTGATGGGGTTGTTGACATAATATGAATTTTTCGGTGAATATGTTGAGTGGAAACATGATAACTTCGTATTGGGAACAATTAGCACAAACATTATACTTGGGCATTTTTCTCCCTTCAGCACGAATAACGATAGAATCACTCAGATCAACTGAGAAGTCATCGCAACAAAAAACACTAGACTTCCAACATGAAAACCTAACAAGAAATTAACGAAATCTGTCCTGAAAAATAGTATGTTCCGTATGAACAATGAAAACATAATATCAGCACACAAATGGTCCCCGTCACTAAGACAACTACAAGATCAAAGAATAGCCAGTCAAGTAGGATTACCCAACAACTGAAAAAATAAGGCTGGAGGTTGTAAGCTGTAGTTGATAGTCTCATTATCATTTTATTATGCTACACAATGTCTAATAGCGTAAACATGAAGGTTGTCAAAATAGAGCTGAAAATGACAGAAAGAAGGAAAGTAAAGCCAAAGAAGGCCAGGCGGCAATGATGCACTGCTAGCCTAATGCCGGACCACTTTAAGTGTCTTTTCAAATCCAGGCTGATTCAAGCTCAGATTGAGTGACATGACCCAATCACATTTCTCACTTTTGTACCGCAAAATAAACATTAGGAGCTCTGTATACACAGGTATAGAAGCTGAAAGCCATTATCTGAAGAAAGCTTAAAGCCAAGAAACATCAGAAGAAGAAACTATTTCAGTGGACGATGGAACTAGAATGAAGTTCCATTCATCCAATTTGTTTCTTGACTTTCTCTACTATGATTCATGTTTCTTTACGTATGATTCATCCTTTTGCTTAATATTCTTAAATGTGGCAGCATTTATTGTCCTGGGATTTCATGAAATCATATTAGTACGTACACTTTTGTGGCATATGTTGGTATTGTTTTTTTTATCTTGATTTTTACACTATCAATTGCTAAGCTTGATCACCCAACAGGTGTAAGTTGGCGAGTTCTCAACGAGTCTTGCAAAATGAATGAAGTGTTTACCATGAAGGCAACCAAATTAGGTATATATGTGACTCAAGACCGAAATGTAATCCCATTACTTAGAATGCATGGACTAAATATTCACCAGTTAAAATCAATTTGATTAACCCAGGGATCTCAAAGATCGATCTTTACTTCACCCAAACTTCATCAGATTCTGTACGATTGCAGTAAAATCATTAAGCATTGCAACAGCTTTCCATTTTCTTCCACAGTAGTAGTTAATCATCATCACTGCCACATCCACTGCAACCCTCTATTATGTTCTCATATAACTTCCTTTTTAGCCATTGTTTTTGGCACCAAAGTGTTACAAACTATCTAAATGTATAACAATGCTTCATAATCCAAGTGGTATTTGCTAAAAAAATGTTCACCAACCAACCACTACTTAAATTAATTTGACAATTGCTATAAAATTGATCTCCGAATAGATCCAACTATTAACAAGCAATCCCTCTGTGCCGCCAAGGAAAACAAAAACCCTATTCACTGAAACTATTTGCAAGGAATAACCTACACTTTAAGTTGTGACTAGAAAACAAGCCATTTCCCAGTGCCTCACAGATGATCAAAAATACAGAAACAAAACATATAAATATGACATTCAAGTACTCTCTCCGTCCCCCCATTACTGTCATACCACAAAAAAAGTATTTTTTTTTAGAGTTGTTGAAATAGCATAAAAATTATGTGGACCAAAAATTATTTTATATTAATTTTTCACATTCAATTTTTTGCCAAAAATAAAAGTAAGACAGTAATAAACGGACACCATATAAGGTAAGACACTTGTAGGGGGACCGGAGGGAGTAATTTCCTTTGGAGGAATTGCCAAGACTTAATGCAGTGATTTGAAAACAAGACCAGCCCAGTCAGTCTGACCAGAAATCAGTTAAATCTAAACTCATATGATTGTTTGGCGAGGTTTTCTATTGAATCACAGCATTTTTATATGATATTGAAGCCTAAACCATGTGTTTTTAACTTCAGAAATTATATTCTAGCCAGTAGCCACAAAACTTACATTAGCTTCACATTCTTTCACTTATTATTTTATGTTTGACTGGAGTATGAAATTTTAATGGTATATACTACCTACCTCCATTCCACATGAGGAGCCTTCCTTCCGTAACAAATATAGGTTTAGAAACAGGGCATATTATGTGGAACTGAGGGAGTAATCACTTAACTTGTGTTTAAGTCATCTTTTCATTCAAGAGGTAAAATGTTAAATGGTCACTTCTACTTCAGCAAGTGTACATTCTAATCACTCAAATTGAGGTAAAATGTAGTTCTCTGACATTCGAAAAGTGATTTTCTAGTCCCTTTTTATTGAGCCCATGTTAGATACTAAAACTTCCCCTCTGAAAAATGACAAATTAGCCTTTTGTTCTCATCTACAAAAATTGAACCATTTGGTCTCTGACATTTAAAAAGATAATATTTCTGGTTCCCACCCAAAATCCATCCAGTTTTTGTCTAAATGTGAATATGTATGCTTCCATCCAATTTTCATTCGAAGTACATATTCTTCCAATGAGGGCGAAATAGGAAGATTACAAGTACATAAATTTCCAACTAGTTGCTCACAATCCATTAGCAAATTAATTGCAGCACGGTAGACGGTACTCTCACATGTGAAAATAATGTATGCTCATAAACGACAATACCAAGAAATCAATATGCGGACCAACAAATTCATCACAACTCAAGTCTAAGAACCTGTTTTGCTATTAACTTAATATACAATTACAAACCAAAATCCAAAAAAATGAGATAGTTTTCCATGAAAAACTAAGGATTTCATTTGTAAGCATTAGGAAAAGGTTTGCTTCCAATTCAAGGGACTATGAACTATGAAGGCATATTATTGAAAAACAACAAACAAATCAATCTCTAAAGAAAATGGATGTTTCAAGGGAGACCAAGAGGCTCACTTGAAAAAATGCCTAGGACAAAATGTCAACTCATGGGACCAAAAAGTCTTGTTGAAATGTTAGTGACAAATTTGGTGCTTAATACCTCGTTTAATATAATTATGCTGATCAAAACGGTCATGAGCATTTATTATAATATGATTTTCATCAGCATTTTATCATATTAAACTATATAGACGCCATGATTAAATCATCTATTTTTATCCTATCTGACTCAACAAACTGTTCACTGTAATTCGATTAATAAACCATTCATAATATAAAAGACAAACAAAGATGCTTGTTAATTTACATTAAAGTACCTTATCGCATTTAGCATTGGAAACAGCAAGTATCCCTTCAAAACATTTAAGAAATGAACAGTATCTAATTCATGCAATATAATCAAAACAACAGAAAATACAAGTGTGAACAAACTGGAGAAGCTGAAACATAAATTCACCTTAGCCTTCTGAGGCGCTGGGTTAGTTTTCAGAACACTCCAATTACGCAAGATTTTTTCTTGGGCCCCATCATCAGCTTCCATCTCACTCTCCTCCCCCTCATCCTGGTGGTAAAGAAGAGAAGAAAAACAGTTGACACAATAGAAAAAGACAAAAAATTAACACTACTCAATATAAACAACAAATGAGTTTCTCACATCTTTTTCCCCAATATCAACAGCCTGTGACATGGCTTCGTCTATGTCTGTCATCTTTGCAACATAATGATGTTAAAAGCATAAATGAAAATACTAAATTGCAACAATATAAGAACAGTACAAATAAATTATCTAATTATTAATCATTTTAAAGTAATTATAAAATCACAAGTCAAACATAACAATAGAAAACATAAAGAGCTGCAGAAAATATATCAGACATCTTAGGGCACGTTTACAAAATGTGGTAAATTTAATGAACAGTGAGTGAGTGCATTTGACATAGTACTAAATAAGGACAGTACAAAAGATGGTACCAAAACTTCTCTAAATATGACATAAGATACATGAGAACAAACTCAATACCTCTAATTCTTTGGGCTTCTCTTCTGCAAGAGTTTTCTCTAACTCCTCCCGTGAGATTATCTTTCCATGCTGATCAGAAAGATATTACATCAACACTTACAAAACAGAGAGTAAACAAGTAATGAAACTCCAGCCTGCATTCACCATTAAATATGTTTTTTTCTAGCTTGTGGGATTGAAAGCCATCTAAATTCACAATACAGTACAATTAAAAATTCCTGGAATCCATGTAGTTGGAATTGAAGGTGTAACTTTCAGCCAAAAAAGAGGTGGTACAGAAGGGGTGGGGGTGTGGAGTCAGTAATTTGATTGAGAGTAAACCTACTTGGAGGTCATGAACATGTCCAGATGAATTGATAAGAGATACATTGACTTATAGAAGAAGTTAATTTTGTGGGAACCAATTTAACCTCACCTGCCCTTTTCCAAGTTTAAAAAAGCTTTCAGCTATTAGCAACATTTGCTTGTCATCACTCAATCTACAAGTGCAGTTCAAGTGCAAAAGTAGAAAGTTTATAAATAAATGCCTTGGACAGTACCTCTTTCAGATAATCCAGCATATTTGGTGTTGGCTCATGAAAATCTGGACCCCTAAAATCAATGACATCATCTGGATCCTGAATGTAATTGATTGTCGGGTAAACTGGATCTCCACCCCATACTGCAATGATAAAGTCATTATATCAAGCCACAAATCTGCTTTATGGATGAGAAACAAATGTTCAAAATTGAGTTCTCTGTCAGTTTTTTACAACTGAGTGGTAAATCAATATTATCCTGGAGCTACAAAGATGCAAAGCTGACATCCAAATTTAACATGAAAAGAGTAAAAAACAAAACTAACAGGCAAGGAAAGAGAATAAAGAACGCATGCATATGATTGGTCTTAGAAGGAAATGATACTAAGTACATCTCAATGCGGAAAAAATTCAGCTGATAGGGTCTCAAACTAAAAGAACATGGTTGCAAATCTCTGATTAATATTTACAACAGACCGTTCTCTCCCTCATGTTACAGCTGGTTCAAAATTTGGGTGTTTCCAAGGATCAGCCTCCAAAGATCTATCAATGACATGGTTTTGTAAAGTAAGGGAACGTCTCAGTAAAGGCGGCCTTTCCATAAGCTTATGGACAGTCCTTAGGGGCATTTACCTTAAATGTTGTAATTTTTTTATAAAATTTAAATATTGTATTTTATAAGTTAAAATAAGTAATAATATGGATTTGAAGGTGAAAATATAAAAATACATGATATAAAAAAATATTTTCAAAATTTCAAAATTTTATATGTAATTTAACAAATGCAGTATATAAGGTAAGAAATAAGTGGCCTATCCATAAGTTTATGGACAGGTCGCCTGTCAGGAAACCTACTCAAAATGAGTGGGTCTCCTGACAGGCCACTTATTCCTTACCTTATATACTGCATTTTTTAAATTACATACAAAATTTAAAATTTTTGAAAATATTTTTTATATCATATATTTTTATGTTTTCACCTTTAAATACATATATAAAATACAATATTTAAATTTTATAAAAAATTACAATATTTAAGGTAATAGCCCCTGTGGACTGTCCATAAGCTTATGGAAAGGCCGTCTTTCCTGAGACTTACTCTTGTAAAATAAAGTAACTGCACTACCTATATAACTGAGAGAAGCATGTGGTGAAAAAACAAAAAGCATGATATGAATTATTGAAGGAAGCTCATCTGAAATTTCACATATATAAACAGATAGAGCATGAAACTGTTCATTCCAAGAAGCCTAAATTATATTTCAGGACTCATGCAACTATTTTTTTATTTTGTAACTGTGGAATATGGTGCAGGCATGAGTAACCAATAAGTAAGCAAACAACAAGACGCAGAAAAATAAACTATCAGCAGGACGACATAGTTACTTTGTTTTATTTGATCCTCTCGCATTCTCATCGCTAAAGGATCTCGACGAATTCGAACATCAGTGCCCTTCATGATGCGGTATTCTCGATCAGTTTGATGCATGAACATTTGAATGACCTGTGCGTTCTCATCTTCACCGGTCTCTTCAAAATGTTTTTTAACAGCTTCCTTAGAGGTGTCTTTCTTCCACGCTTTGACCCATTCTGAGTAGTAAGCTAATGGACCAGTCTTTTCCAGCCTTTCTTGTTCGGCCTTCAACCTTAAACATCATAATATTGCCTCAGACATCCACAAGCAAAAACCAAACAGCAGTTAACCTGAATCTATTCAACAAAAAGAAAGTTCATATTGTATTATAAAAGAGATTCCAAACTTCATGTACTAGTTTGCTTCCAGCAAGACAAACAGAACCTTTGACAGGATGTTAACAAAATAAGATAATCCTAGCAAGAGAGAAAGGTTAAAGGCCTACTATGAAATTTCCACATTTCCTGAATTCTCCTTCAGGAATTGGAACTGACACCAAACCCCTATAATTCTCTGTAAACAAAAAACTGAAAAGAGATGCACTGGGAGGAAATTAAGTGAGAGAGAGATATCTTCACGTAAATTTATAGGCTCAACAAACAAGCTAAGTAATTGAATAGCTGAAGAATTTTGATTTTATTCCATCATCTATCAGAAATTCTATGTATACCTCAATGAAACCAGTTTCATGTAATATTTTACAAGTGTGTTTTCAGTATTAATTACATAAATAATGTTGAATCACAACTTTTAATAGCAACTGGTGACTGAAAATGGGAGGAGACAGGAAATCTATGACAAAAGGTAGTGTTGCAGAATCACAGAAGATAAATTTATCTATGCAAGAAATCAGCTTTACCTCTCTTCTTTGTATATATGTCGCCTTGCCCTGTAAAGTGAGGTCTCAGTCAATGTTGGATGGTCACCATATAGTTTTACTTGCCCTGTCTCTGCCATAGCTTTAAGGAAGACCTGATTCCCAAGGAAAAAGGCATGGGATAGAGAATGGGTAAAAATAAGTAAGAAAAAAATGCAATATCCCAGAGATGCAGGTTACAAATGCCAAGATTAACGAATCAGAGGCTTTGGTTTACTAATATCATCTGTGAAGAAGATGAAGAAGCAGAAGAATCTAAAGCTTTCTCAGCTTTTCAGGACGTACATGTCAAAGAACAAACTTCAAGTTCATCATACCAGCAAAGGAAAGTGGAATCCATTAATTTCTTTCAGCTGGCATAAGCTTTAAAGGACTGACCGTTTCAACATCAGGACGCCTCCTTTGCCACCTAGACCATTGTTCCTTTTCTGGTTTTCTCCAGTTCCACCACAGTTCTTCACTTGATATTGACTCATCGATGGGCTTCTTTACATTTGGATCAACAAAAGGGTGGGGCCGTCCAAGTTCCTTGTCCATCTCATATTCACTGAGATTTTCTTCCTGTGGCTTGTTCTTATAAACAACAAACTCTGAGGATTGTTCTTTGTCTTCTTCATGTACATCCTGAGCAGTCTCTGCCTCAACTAGTTCATTTGGAGATGAACTTGTTTCTTGAACCTCAGAAGCAGAAACAGATGCCTTATGCTTCTTCCTCCTACTCCCAGGCTTTTGTCCGTAAGAAGGGCTTCCAGTTGAGATGCCAGCTGGCTCAGGAGCCCTGGCAGCTCTAACTCGGCTAGCGGTCCCTTCTGGCCAGTAATCCTGTCCTGGAATGCTTGCACGATCTCCAGAGACGGCCTCAAGCTGCCCTGATGTTGAGTCCAAGAAAACGTGATATGGAGGACGCTCAACATTTACATGTTCATATGAACTGTCTCCTTTCTCAGAATTCTGGCATTTAATAGGCCCTTTCCTATGAGAAAAACTAGATCCTACTTTCAGCTTCCAGATGGGAGCAACAGATGATCCTGAAAAAGATATCTGTTACTGGATTATTAGCATTCTGAATCAGGGTATTCAACAACATTTCATGCAATGCGCATTACAAGGCACAGCTCACCACTCTTAAACATTATAGATACTAACCAAGCCATTGACACAGTGCTCACGCACACCAAATTTATCCAATTATATTCTGTAAATTTTCACAGAACTACTTTCACTGTATGTGAAGAGACGCGGCTTGCATGCACGTTATCATCCACATAAGAAAGAAGTGGTTGCCAATCCTCAACTCAAAATCAACTCACTGTAAATGAGTTCAAAGAACAACCACACAAGTATGCCTTCAGAAACTGGCAGCTTTATTGAGTACTAAATTCATAACAATAAGAACACATTAGGGCCCCATAATTCCTCTTTGTTTTTACTGAAAAATTGAAAAATATAAATATTGAGGCCCTATTCTTTTCAACTTAGCTGTAGTTCGGTCCAGATCAGTTCAGTTATTAATTACGGTTAACTATACAGATAATAAACTTCAGTCCAAAAGAACACAACCTTATATTGTTCAAGCCGTCCGTTACTTAATAGCAGCGTAACATATGATTGCAGGAAAATGAAATAAAAATGTCAGGCACAGCAAAATCTGCATTCAATAAACACGGAAGGGAAAAAACAAACCTTTTAAGTCCTGTAAAAGGAATGTGTTGGTAATGAATCTTCTCGGTGTTCCTCTTATATCTATAGAAAACACGAAAATGTCAGACTGAAATTATGTGAAATTGAAAACTGAAATCGAGAATCGATAATTACCTCGATGCATCACCCACGAAGGTGATACAGAAGAAGCCATTTCTATTAATTCACGTTGAAGGATGAGGAAAAGGTGAGAACATAGGAAGGTATACTCCGGAGAAGATAACTTCTTCCTTCCTTCTTTCACGGTGGAGATAAGAGTAGTAAAGCTGAAAAACTGCCCTTCGGGTTTTCGTTTTCGTCTAGTCAGAAATTTGTCTCCGCCTAAAAAAATAGTACTCCGTCCGTAACAAATGGTACATTGAAACGTGACTGCGGGGTATTTTATGGATGATGAAGTGATAAAAAATAATTATGAAAAAATAAAAATACTTTAAAAAAATGGTGAGCCAGACATAAAGTTGTTGAAGTTAAAAGAGGATTGTGTAAGAATTTTACAACATATTCTTTATCATTTTAAGTAAGAATTAAAATGTGTTATTTTATTTATGCTAGATGAAAATAGAAAGTGTGTCATTTATTCCGGGACGGATAGAGTATTAGAATTTGGGGATGATAGTGAGTTTAAAAATAAAAGGGAACCGAAGCACTAATCAAAAACAATGTGTTGACTAATTAAAATTTATATATATATATATATATATATATATATATATATGTGTGTGTGTGTGTGTGTTTCATCTGTCCCAGTCTATTCTGCACAGAATATATTTTTCAAAAATGTCAAACTTTGATCACATATTTGAATAGATATATGAACAATAATTTTATCGTATGAGATATGGTTAGATTCGTCGTAACATGTAGTTTCTAAATATAAAATTTTTGTGTGTCATTATTGTCAGTAGCTACACATATTTACAGTCAAACATGTTTACTGGAGACCGTAAAAAAATTCTGTGCAGAATAGGCTGGAGTGTATATATATATAACTGTCACTGATCACCCTCTGAGGGGGGTTAACCGTGCGGCCTAGTTGTGCTAGAGTGTCACGATTACCGTCTGATTTTCCATGTGTGTCGCACTTAGCTTGGTTGCTCACAGCACACCAAGCCTTTAGAGGGACGTGGTCGAGTATGCAGCGAAAATACACATACGATTAGATTAGGGACATGGTTTCACACACAAGCCAACAATGCAATACAAGGCCCGACAAGTGGGAACGAATGCTCGTTTTCAATATATTACAAAATGGTAATCGGGTGTGGGTATATATATATATGTGTGTGTGTGTAAGTCTGTCTCTTAAAGACGGTCTTTTCATAAGTCATGGAAAGACCAAGGTTTAAAGTGCAAATTAGAAGAAATGAAGATGAAATTTTTGGTTGCATGAAACGGGTTATAAACATTATAACTATTACATGTTTCATAATAAATTTTTAATATTGCAACTAAGACATTTTACCTTTTATTATTCAAATCAAACCTCGTCTTTCTATAAGCCTGTAAAAAATAGTCTTTCCCAAGACTTTGCGTATATATATAAGTATATGTATATATATACTTATTTTTTATGAAAATGATTTGTATATTATGAAAACTCAACCCAATAACACCTCATTTGAGTTTTTTACTCTAGAGTCATTACAAATTAAAACAATTTTTTTTAATGAAAGCACCCTAAAGTGGGGGTTGATATATTGGCGCCCCAAACCATAAATAAAAGCCATATGATAATGACAGTAGTTTTTACAAAAGGCAACATCATTGCCTCAAAATCAATGAAAGGTAGTAGGAGTCGAATCTATACAGGTTAGTGGTAATATCCAGGAGGAGTTGCGATTCCAAAGTAAACGAATCTCCACACCCCGTGTTAATTCGTATTTTGGCCAGGCAACTCCTTGGATATAACTAGTAAGTAAATAGGCTGTTAGCTAAGAGTAATAGAGCTAAGTACAACAGTATACAGTCAATCTTCCATGAAGATTCCATGAGCGTCAGTGGTGTAGATCAGGAATCAGCAAGCAGTAAGTGTTAACAGATGTCGGATCAGAATATAGGCCTTCAAATCGAGTGAAAGTAGCAGCAGTGGTACGTCTGGACCTAATTATCATGTTTTGCTCATACCTGCATATCAACAATTCCATCAGCAATATCAAGTCCTAACATGGCCGTGTTTCTGAATTCTAATATGAGGAAATTGCTCCAAATCTAAGGCAATAAGACCTTTTATATGTACTGGCAAATTATTCAGGTTGAGTGGCTGGTTATGTGAAGAATGATATTTAGCAATTGCATTAGCCACTGAGTTGCATTCCCTATAAATATGTTTAAGCACTGCTCCATTTAATAAGCCTTTAACCTTATATGCCAAGTTAATTCTAGCCAACAGATGGAAGCTCATGTAAACATCACGATCCGCGCCAGACCCTGCATCGTGGACCGTGTCAGATCCAACACCACTCGCCAGATGAAATGACGCAGTTTGCGCCAGATCTAGCACCCTGCGCCAGATAAAGGAGCACGGCCCACGCATAATCGTGCAGCCCGCGACAAGTACATGGCGCGGACCGTGCCATCCGCAATGGCTGGACTAGGGTTTAAACACTTTTGGCCTATTTTGGGCATATTTTTTTGGCCCAGTTCTCTTCTCCTATAAATATAACCTTTGTCTACGAGGTTAAACATGTAGAAAGTAGATTAGTTCATTAGGAGAGCAACTTTTAGAGAGAGAAACACTCTCTAATTTTATTTTCTTTTATTTATTTATTTTCGTGTTCATCCTAGATGTAGAATTCAAATCCATATTTGAATTCCATATCTATGGAGTAGTTTCCATAGTTTGGGGATAATTGTAGCGCATGATTAATTTATGTTTTGTGAGAATCATTAGATTCATCCTTGTATTTGTGTTCATGATATTATTATAATTGTTCTTGAATGTTTGAATTGCATGAATAGTGCACCACATTAGCACACACTTTGGGCTATATTCATATATGGTGAAAATATTGATGCCCCTTGGGAAGAGAAACATGGATGTTAGAATGGGTAAGTGAGTACGTTGCGTCTGCATGGGTGTGTGTAAGGGAGACCCGAGTATTGCTCTGACTTACTTTCCATTGCACGAGTCTTAGCTGTTTACGTAAAGTTTTTCGATAGATTACAGGTAAAGATAGTGAAAAAGTAGCAAGCTAGGGTTGTAAAATGCTCTAGTATCATAGATAAGGTGCCAACGACCCTTAGGCCTAGTTGAGAAACAGACCTACAACAATGGTCAGACCTTGTTGTACTCCCTTAATTATGATGGTGATGTCACACCTGACGTGACAGGTACGGGGAAGTGTATGACATCGGTCACACCACGTGTTATGAACACTCTATTAGGTTGTTTAGTAAATCTTACATGTAAATGAATCAAGGATCGAAACATTAGATTAATCATGTTGCACAATGACTCCCTAACTGCTTAGCTAATTAGATTACTTGCTTTTTTACTTTTATGCATTGTAGTTGATAATTTGAAAATCCAACCCCCCCCCCCTTTGTGTTTTGCATTCACTAGTTATTTCTTTCATTCGTGCGGATTGACAACCCGTACAAGGTTGTGTTTTTAGTTGATACTTGAGCCCTATCATCTTTGAAGACAAACCTAGGGCTTGCCTCTAACTACCCTTTAGGTAGCATAGCAGTGAGAATGGGTGTCGAACTATAAATTTTATCTTTGACCTTTCTCAGCCTCCGCTCGGGTTAATTCTAAGCTACAGTTTTAACGACCCTGGGTGGAGGCAGGTCACCGTGCCAAGGGAGTCTAGCACAATGCCAGAGGCACCCAGCATGTACGATGCCAGAGGCACCCAGCACGGCCGTGCCAGGGCGCACACCCCGCGCAAGCGACGGCTAGCACGCCCCGCACTGTACGAGTCTATTTTGGGCCTTTTTCTCGGTCCATTTCCCTACTACTATATATATAAGCCTGTGTCTACTAGGTTTTAAGTTTGGCTTAGTTTAGAACTTCATTCAACACTTTTGGAGAGCATTCTAGAGAGAGAAAGGGAATAACCCTTCTCTCTAATCTCTTCTCTTCTCTTCTTGCTTTTGCCTAATGGCATTGAATCCATTGAAATACTTGGGTTCAATGCTTAGGGAGAAGTTAATTTTCTTGGGGTAGTATTTGTATTCATGAATTGATTTGGCTTTTTGAGATTTGTAAATTCTCCTATTTATGTCTTATGAATATTTGTGCTTGATTTATGCTTTACACTCTTGTGACATCTATACCATGTCATTATTATAATGCATCTATACATGAATGGTAGTGTAATATCGTGCTAGGCTTCATTGCTATCTTTGGAGTGTTAGATTATAAAGTAGGTTCAAGAACATCGGGGAAATGAGTGCATCATGTTACCTCGAGAGAATATCTATCTATTTGTTAAACCATAATTATAATTGACTAGTTGTGTGAGAAATAACATGTTCGGCGGTCGAGTTGGCAAATCCTGACAAGAGAAAGCCATTGGCTTACCCTGATAGATAAGCATAATTGTTTGTACCAACTAGAGTTGTGCCAACTCTAGAGTTATTACAAGGTATCAACTCCTTTGCCTTTCTAGGCCTAAGGATTCATATCCATAGTGGAGTGTCTGGGATGTAATGCCCTCACTTTCATATCTAACAGTTGCAAGCTATGCGAGACATTGCCCTTTTGGGCGGGCTTTGTTCCTCTAAGCGGGAGAACGTTAGCATTGGGAGTGAGATAACAAGGATGGGCTGCGAAGTCACTGGATTAGAGCACATCCCTAATTACGGAAACAGTGAGACATGTATGTATTGGTGGTAAGTACCTTTGTGTGATAGACAAAGGGAAATATCTGGCTATCTCCACAGTATGTGCATAGGCATAAGATAGGTTTATATATTTATGTGAATGAATAAAGGATAAAAGTCATTAATCGATCATGTTACAAAAATGCCCACAGGTTCTAGTTTATATAGTTTATTCTCTTGTGATCTTGTATGTTAGTAGTTGTGGTTGAAAACCCCCCAAAACAATTTTTGCAATAGTTAGGTATTCCTAACACACTGATGGATTGACGACACGTACGTGGCTATGTGTAATTGACTTTTGGACACCTAACATCTCTGTGGAAAAACCTAGGCTTGCCACTATCTACCCTATAGATAGTATAGTAGTAAGTACGGGAGCAGAATATAAATATCTATCTTTGATCCTCACGTCCTTCGCTCGAGTTAGTATAGATCTCCCATGAAAAAGGTAATTTCTTAGCGACCCCGAGTGGAGGCGAGTCAAATTTTGGCATCGCAGCCGGGGATGTTAGTCAAAAGTTTAATTGTTAACTTTCATAGCACGTTAGTTAAGTAGTTTGTATTGTTTTTATTTTTGTTTTGTTATTTTTATTTTAGTTGGTTTTTAGTGTTGAGCCCGTGTTTATAGTTGTTCCATTTGTTTTTAACCTGTTTGCTAGTGTTTTTTTGGGTTGAATTTTTCTTGGTTTCTAGTTTATGGTAGTACCACGAATTTAGGAACTTTACAAGAACTACCGAAATACACAGGTATTTGGAGGAGAACGAAGGATGACTAGGGAAAGGGTTCCATAACAACCAATTTTTTAGGAGCAGGTAGTCATGGCGGAGAACTACCGCACTTTGAGGTAGTTGATGGCTCCAAATTTGGAGAATCAGGCCCTTTGCATCACTTTTCCCCCATTTCCACCCATTGTCAATTGCGAGCTGAAGAGTGGGATGATTCAATGCATCCCAACTTTCAATGGGATGGCCGGGAAGGATCCAAACAAGTATCTTTCATATTCCCATCTTGTATGCACCAACATGAAGCCTTATGGAGTCTCTAAAGAGGACTACAACTTTTGCTCATTTCCTTTCTCACTTCGAGACTCCACAAAGGACTGGTTGTACTACCTTCCACGGGGGTGCACATGGATGGATATTAAAATGCACTTCCTTGAAAAGTACTTTCCAGCTTCAAAATCCGCGGGGCTGAAGAAACAACTGTTCAACATATCTCAGAATGCAAATGAGTCCTTATATGTTTATTGGGAAAGATTCAAAAGATTGTTGGCTAGTTGTCCTTATCACCCGTTCAAGGAAGGCAACTTGGTATATTATTTCTTCCAAGGGCTCTGTAATGATAACATGGGGATGGTTAATGCAGCTTCTTATCTGCCCATTTTATATGGTTATTTTTGGACTTTTTGGGTTTACTTTTGTACTCTTTTATGCTCTAGATGTGGAATTTTACCTTGAAATTCTCGAAGGAGAGTTAAGAGCGACTTTTACATTTTTATTACTTTTCTAAAGAATTTTGTGTGACAAGGCAATTTGTTTGAAGACTTTGAAGATTACCTTTGAAGATTTAAAATTTTGAAGATTTGAAGACTTGTATTTGAGCTTTTGTAGACTTGAACAATTGAAGGAAAAATAAGTGAAGAGGAGAACTTGAAACAAGAAGAAAAAAAATCAAAGATGCTGGAATTGGCAAAGTTCGCCCAGGGAAAACTTTTATTCGCCTAGCGCGAACTATAGGTGGCTAGACTTCTTTCTTGCTTTTTTGTACTATATATATTCACCTTATCCTTTCCCTCTTCCCTCTTCCCTCTCTTCTTCTCGTGCATTTTTCTGGGTTTGAATCCTAGTTTTCTTCTTTCTTTTCTTAGTTTTTGTAGGATTAATTATGTTTTTTCATTATCTAGGTTAGTTTAATCTTGGGAGCAATTGATTGAGACTTATTTGCTAATGTCTTGATAATCATTTCTATCTATCTATTGATTTCCCTATTGTGCATTTATTGAGCTTTCAATGTGGATTATTAATGGAATTAATGTTGTTGGAAGTTTGAGTATATGAATTGCTTGTATGATTGCTTGTTAGGGTTGGGAGATAGTAGCTAATTTTCTCTTCTTTTAATGTGGAATCCAAGAGCATGAGTTAGAGCTTCTAAATGATGTTGATGTGTTGATAATTGCTAGATGAATATGATGATGTTGAAATCGTTGCCATGTTTGTTTTACATAGAAAATAAGAGAAGTATATGAATGTCGATCATTCTTGACTAATCTTGTGTAAATGCATGAATTGGTTAAATGCTTAGACACAGTGTAGTGTTTATAAGTGTTGCCAAGCTTGTTGGTTCTTCGTGCTCAATGTCGTCAATGGAATACTTTTAGTCATGTTTCGAATAAGGGAGTCATTGGTGAGGTTTGATAAGAGATATCAAATTCACTATTGCAAACTACTATCTAAGAATGATAGAAGAGTTATCTTCACAACAAGGAGTGAAAGTAGTGAATAGATTGTTTCACCCGTTCTTGAAGCCTTTGTTATTTAGTATTCATGTGTTCTTAATGCTATGTTTTACTTCATTTATGACATGGGTTGTTTGAGAATAGGAAGTGTTTGTATGATTGAAGTGTTAGGGTGTTAGGAAAGTGACAGATTCCTTAGCTCTCTGGCATGAAAATTCAAGAACATGAACTTAGAATTCTCTTGCATAACGTATTGTGATTCTTTCTAGATAAGTATGTTAACATGGATTGTTCTCATATTTATCCTATAGATGCAATGTAAGGTTGAATCTTGAATGTGGTTTGTTCTAGGTTTAGCCTAATGAATGCTATGTTTTGTTAAATGGCTATGTCTTTGGTAGAAGGCTTGTTGTTATCACATTTATGGTCCTTCGTGTGAAATTTCGTTGATGAAATACCTCTATGGTGTGGTTTGCTTAGAGTGATTGTCAACGAGGTTTGCAAATGGTCGTTGATTGTCTTTGCAAATTACTATTAAGAAGGAATGAATGTTGATCTTCAAATGGGAAGTGATAACATTTCCCATAGGTAACAAATGTGATAGAATGAGTGAATGGTTCAATGATCTACACTTGGTTTGGAAGTGGATGTCAATTGCCCCCAAGGCTTCGTCTTTGTAGTTTTTACCCTATTTTCTTAGTTTTCTTGATGATTAGCATATTTACTTAACTTTTCTAGTTAGTTTATCTTTTACTTTCATAATTTAGGACCAAAACCAACCACCCCCCCAATTTACTTGATTTTATATATCTATATATTTACTTCTAACATAATATCAACCTCATATGTTTAAACCCTTAGGAAAATCCCTCTTCCTTGTGGACAATCCCGACTTGCCATTATCTACTTAGTTGTAGATAGGAAACATTTAGCCATCTGGTGCCCCGCACCAGTACGGACCAAGTACATGGCACAGACAGGGCCATCCGCGACGGTCCGCGGCAAGCGGCGACTGAACTAGGGTTTCACACTTTTTGGCCTATTTTGGGCCTATTTTTAGACCTAATTCCCTAATACTATAAATATAGCCTTATTCTACAAGGGTCTTAGGATATTTTAGACTTTTGACATTTTTTAGATTCTACTCTTGTAATTTGGAGAGCATCGTAGAGAGAGAAACATTCTCTCCTCTTTCTTTCTTTCTTTCCTTTTTATTTTACTTTGATCCTATGATGTGGAATTGAAATCTTTATTTGAATTCCATGTCTAGGGAGTAGTTTCCATAGCTTGGGGATCATTATATTCATGTGTTGATTTATGCTTTTGTGAGATTCCTAGTTCATCCTAATTATTGTGCTTAATGATATTATTGTGACTTGTTCTTGAATGTTAGAATTGCATGAATAGTACACTTCATTAGCACACACTCTAGTCTATATTCATGTTGGTGCAAATATTGATGCCCCCCGGGGAAGAGAAACCTCAGGTGTGTTATGGGTAACAGGGTACGGGTCTGCCTGGGTATGTGCACGGAGGTCTTTTCCACGTATTGCTCTGTTATGTTTCCACCACACCAGTCGTAGTTAATTATGTAAAGTAGTCCAAGGGGTTATGAGTAGAGATAGTGAAAAGTATCAAGCTAGGGTTGTAAGAGGCCTAGTGTATAAATAATGTGCCTACTTCCCTTTGCCTCGTTTATTGGCCTAGGGAGTAGAACATCCATGATGGAACGCCTGAGACATAATCTTACGGGGAGAAACAGACCTACAATAACAGTTCAACCTTGTTTTACTCCCATAATTATGGAGGCGGTGTCAATGGAATGTTGTAAATGCACCCGACGTGACAGATACGGGGAAGTGTAAGCCATTGACCACACTACGTGTTATGAGCACTATATTATGTTTTTCTAATTCTCACATGTGAATGAATCAAGGATCAAATCATTAAATCAACCATGTTACACAAGCCGATGTGCTTCATTTTGCATGCGTTAACCGTTGCATTCAATATAGTTTTAGCTTGTTTAATTTGATTGATTATTAGTATTAGTTGAGTTTACGTGACAAGGGGTTTAGACGACCATGTTTGGTTTTCTTGTCTAAATCCTGAATTTTGTAGACTTAAATGGTACTAATGGACATTTTGTATCCACATGCTCCTAGATCTTCCTTGCGATAATGTTTAGTAGGTCACTCGTAGGTACTTTTTTTGTTACATTTTATGTGAATGATGTTCGTAAGTCCGGTAGAAGATATTGAAGGCTATTTGCAAGAATGGTAGAAGAGATCGAAGGTCATTCACCTCTAGAATGGTAGTAGACGAATGCTATAAACATCAATGCATAGTAGAAGGAGATTGGAGCCAAAGATAGGCGGCATTGGAGTTCAAGGCGTCCAACGAAGAAATGGTGAATCGTGGTCCGATGAGTTGTGCTAAAGTCTAAGAATGATCCGAGAAGAATTAGCCTTCAAGGTTGATTCCATTGGAATTTTCTTTCCAAGCACTACAAATAGACTACTAGAACTCAAAAATAGGACTAACGCTTCACCCGTAGAGAAGGAAAGAAGTTTAGTCGGCCAAAGCACAAATGAGTCAAGCCACTCATGCATAGCACCAACGGACCGCGCCAACAGTGTTCAGCAGGAGGGCATGGCAAGGCCAGCACCAAATACCACAGCCCGTGAGCACAAGTCTCAATCTGCGTTTAAAGTTGGCTAAGTATGTGCATGGACCATCCCATTAACGATGCCAAGACTAGCCAACGGCCCACGCCAAAGATCATGCCCCGTGCCAAATTCCTGAGCAAACCGATGATCCTGACGATGGCACACACCAAAGGCTGCTCCCGCGCCAAGTTTCTAAGCAGACTAATGCTCATGACGATGCCTGTCGCCCCATGGATCAGAAGTTCCAAATCCATAACGCTAATGGTGACCCATGTTAAAGGCCACGGTCTTCATTAGATGATGCGACGCTGCCTGTGCCAGATCTTGCAACCTGCACCGGATGAAGGGACACGACTCATGCCAGACCCTCACAGAAGTACGTGCCACGGGCCACGCTATCCGTAATGGTTGAACTAGGATTTAGTCATTTTAGCCTATTTTGGGACTATTTTTAGGCCCATTCCCCTTCTCCTATAAATGTAGCCTTAGTCTACCGGGTGAAGTATGTAGAGAGAGTTTATTTCAGTTTTAGACTATTAGGAGAGCAACTCTAGCAAGAGAAACACTCTCTCATTTTTATTTTCTTTCCTTTTATTTTTTCTTTGATCGTATGATGTGGAATTCAAATCCATATTTGAATTCCCTAACTATGGAGTATTTTCCATAGCTTGGGGATAAATTGTAGGCATGCTTTGATTTATATGCTTATGTGAGATTCATTAGATTCTTCCTAGTATTTGTGTTCATGATATTATTGTGACTGTTCTTGAATGTTTGAATTGCATGAATATTACACCACATTAAGCACAAACTTTGGGATATATTTATGTATGGTGCAAATATTGATGCCCCTTGGGAAGGGAAACTTGGGTGTTAGAATGGGTAAGGGAGTACGTTGCGTCTGCGTGAGTATGTGCACAGGAGACCCGAGTATTGCTCTAACTTATTTGCCATCGCACCAATCTTAGTTGATTACGTAAAGTAGTCCGAGAGGTTACGGGTGGAGATAGTGTATAGTAGCAAGCTAGGGTTGTAAGAGACCCTAGTGTCATAGATAAGGTGCCTACAACCCTTGGCCTAATTAATAGGACTATTTGGGAAGTAGCGCATTCATGGTGGAAGCCTGAGACATAATCACACTGGGATATTATGGCTCCCAACCTTGTTTAACTACCGATGTGCATTGAGTATTCTTTGGTTGGACCGAACGGCCACTTCGAGCTCAAGACCAGGTTTATAAATATGCTACATATCTTCCTTGGTAGGCAAGGGGAGAATGCCAATAAGCACCTCACCGAGTTCCATTTTTTGTGTGGTGGTACGGTCCCCCACGAAGTAGATGGATATTTTTACAAATTGAAGGCATTCCCATTCACATTGAGGGATGGTGCAAGAGATTGGCTCCACTACCTACCACCCAAAAGCATCAAAAGTTTGCTTGACATGAAGACAAAATTTCTAGCCAAGTACTTCCCGACCTCGAAGTCCGCTGCTTTGAAGAAGGACATAAGAAACATTCTCCAATGGCATGAAAAGTCTCTCTTCGATTATTGGGAGAGGTTCAAGAAGCTTCTCGCAAATTGTCCTTATCACGGCTATTCAGAGGGAGATTTGGTCTACTATTTCTACAATGGTGTTCTTGATGAGGATCAAAGATTAGTGAGGAGTTCTTGTGGTGGTACCCTCGGGAACAAGACTTCATCGGAGGTTATGCAGTTATACGAGGAGTTAGCGGGGGAGTCAAGAAATTTTAGCTTGAGGGTCGATTTCAGAAGGAGAAATCCAATGCCCACAAGTGACCCTTCCAATAGTGGAAAGCTTGAGGACCAAGTCTAAGCCCTTGCGTCTATGGTGAAATCCTTGATGACCAAGCCCGGAAATGTGTCACATGTTAAATTGTGTGAAATTTGTTACCTGGAACATCCTACAGACACTTGACGTACTTTGCAAGATGATTATGTCAAGGAGGTGAGTGTTATGGGGTATCAAGGTGGGCAAGGCTATCAAGGCAACCAAAACTATCAAGGCTACCAAGGTGCGCAATGATATCAAAGAAATCAAGGGTACCAAGGTGGCCAAGGCTAACAAAAATGGTCGTACAATGCGGGAAATCTTTGGTATGGAAACCCTCAAGGAGGCCAAAAAGCTCAACAATACCGTTCACCTCAATAACAATTCTAAAGGCTTCAAGACAAGCCTCAAGACCAAGGGGAGAGCTCGGGCCTGACAAAAGATGACATGATGCAAGCCATTCACCAATTGAGCATGTGTACGGAGAAAGGCAAAAAATTCCAAGATGAATCCAAGGTGAGCATTAAGAACTTGGAAACTCAAGTGAGCCAAATAGCCCAAGTGGTGAATCGGATGGAGGACCGGGAAAAGGGAAAACTGCCCTCTTAACTGGAGATCTATTGGTTTGAGAAGTGGTAGAGAGGTTGGCAATTCCCTAGGTGATGAAATTGTTGAAGAGGAGCTTAGAAGGATTGAGGTGTTTGAGAAAGAGGTTGAAGAGAAGCCGAGAATTTGGCCAAGGAAAAAGCAAGAAATGGGAAGGAGAAGGAAAAGGAGGTTATTGTTGAGAATTCAACCACCATTCCAGAACCTTCATCCCCTTCTCACAAAAAGGCAAAAATGGTGGAGATTCCTCCATATGTACTGGAACCATAATTTCTGGAAGCTTTGAAAGACCAGAAGAGGAAGAAGGACAACAAGAACATCTACGAATTCTTTCGTAGATATGAGATAAATATCCACCTCTTGAATGCCATTGAAAAAAATTCCTAGATATGATAAATTTCTTAAGGAATTATGTGTTGTGAGTAGAAAAAAAAAGAGCCAAGAATAAGTTGAAAAATGGGGAAAATGAGCATGTTTCTGCCTTGGGTAAAAAAGAACTACCCCCTAAGTGTAGCGATTCTGGTATGTTCACAATCCCTTGCATAATAGGAAATATACATTTTGAAAAAGCCATAGTTGATCTAGGAGCATCGATAAATGTGATTCCTTATTCTTTGTATGAAAGCCTCAACTTGGGACTTTCCACAAAATTGGGGTAGTAATCCAATTGGCTGATCGTTCTAGTGCATACCCTAAGGGTATTGTCGAGGACGTGTTAGTTAAGGTGGACTCCTTAGTTTTCCCCGTGAACTTTTATGTCCTTGACATGGAGTATGATAAACATGCCACCCCAATTTTATTGGGGAGGCTATTTTTGAAAACTTCTAGGACAATGATTGATGTGTATAAGGGTACCCTCACCATGGAATTTGATGGAATAAAAGTAGAGTTTAACATAAATGACTCTATGAAGTATCCTAGTGAAGAATATGCTTGTCATGCCTTAGATGTTGTTGAAGATGTTCTACAAGATGTTAATGAGCTAAGTGGTGATAATTCCTTGTTAGTTGCTTTGCAATGTGATAGTGATGATGCATACAATGTATATTCTATAAGCACTAACTTTAAGGAAAGCTTTGAGGACTTGAACTTGCTTGAAGAGATGAAACAAAGCCTCTCAAACCCTCTTCCTTTACTCTTAGAGGAACCCAAGGAACCAGAATTCCTTCCATCACTTGTGAAGGCTCTGGTAATAGAGCTTAAGCCTTTGCCAAGTGACCTCAAGTATGCATTACTTGGGGAAGGGGAGACACTCCCAGTAATCATTTCAAGCAAATTCACCCAAGAACAAGAAGAAAGGTTGATGGTGGTGTTACGGGAGAATAAAGAAGCAACTGGATGGACTATTGCCGACATCAAAGGCATTATTCCATCCACTTGCATGCATAGAATTTTGTTGGAGAAAGATGTGACAACCACAAAGCCGGTTGAACCCGCCTATGATGGAGGTGGTAAAGGCAGAGATCCTCAAGTTTCTCCAAGTGGATATGATTTATCCAATATCGGATAGTAAGTGGGTGAGCTCAACTCAAGTGGTATCTAAGAAGAGTGGGGTGACGGTAGTCGAGAATGAGAGGGGTGAAATGGTGCTCACTCGAGTCCAAAATGAGTGGCATGTTTGCATTGACTACCAGAGGCTAAATGCGGAGACCTAAAAGGATCACTTCCCATTGCCGTTCATTGATCAAATGCTCAAGAGGTTAGTAAGCCACCCCTTCTATTGTTTTTTTGTGGGTAATCGGGGTATTTTCAAGTAGGCATTGCCCCGGAAGACCAAGAAAAGACCACCATCACGTGTTCCTTTGGTATGTTTGTTTACCGGCGTCTACCTTTTGGGCTATGTAATGCCCCACAACTTTCCAAAGGTGTATGGTAAGCATTTTCTCAGAATTTGTTGAAAATTTTGTTGAGGTATTCATGGATGATTTCACCGTTCATGGTAATTCTTTTGACGGCTGTTTAGCAAATTTGGCACAAGTTCCTAAACATTGCATTGATACTAATCTTGTGTTAAATTATGAAAAGTGTCATTTTATGGTAGAGCAAGGCATTGTCTTAGGCCGTGTTGTGTCTTCTAAGGGTATTGAGGTTGACAAGGCAAAGATAGACACGATTCAAACTTTTCCTTATCCTACTAATGTGTGCAAAGTGCGCTCTTTTCTTGGCCATGTAGGATTTTACCGCCGGTTCATCAAGGGCTTTTCAAAGATAGCATCTCCTTTGTGAAAGTTATTACAAAAGGAGGTGGAATTTGTCATGGATGAGGGTTGTAAAGGGGTATTTGATACATTGAAGAAAAGATTAGTATTGTCCCCTATCATGCAACCCCCAAATTGGTCTTTGCATTTTGAGATCATGTGCGATGCTAGCAATTACGCCGTTGGAGCGGTTGTTGTTCAAAGGGTGGGGAGAGTGCCCCATGCCATCTACTATACATCCATGTCTCTCAATGAGTCCCAAAGAAACTACTCCACCACTGAAAAAGAGTTGCTAGCGGTGGTATTTTCTTTGGAAAAAATCCAATCTTACTTGCTTGGTACAAAAGTTATTGTATACACTGACCATGCATCACTTCATCATTAATGAAAAAGAAATGGGCCAATCCAAGATTGATAAGGTGGATCCTTCTTTTGAGCGAATTTGAGTTGGAGGTGCGAGACAAGAAGGGCGCAGAGAACCTTGTGGCCGATCATTTGAGCCAGTTGACTTCATGCCAAGACAATGAGGTAAATTCCTTAGTGAAGGAGCAACTACAGGAGGAGTTCCCCGATGAACAATTGTTCACAATTAGGGACCTTCAACCATGGTATGCCAACATTGTAAAGTTCCTGGTCGCTAGTAAATTTCCTCCTCATTTTTCTAAGGCTCAAAATGATGAATTGAAGAGTGGTGCTAAATATTATGTGTGGGATGATCCCTTTTTATGGAGACATTGTGTAGATCAAGTTGTTAGGAGATGTATCCCTGATAATGAAATACACTCAATTCTTGAATTTTGTCATTCTCAAGCGTGTGGCGGTTATTTTGGAGCAAAGAGAACCGCTAGGAAAGTCTTAGAAAGTGGCTTTTATTGGTGTACATTGAATAACCATACATATACCTTTTTCAAATCTTGTGATGCATACCAGAGAGTAGGAAATATCTCCTCTAGGAATGAAATGCCCCAAAGGCCTATTTTATATTGTGAAATCTTTGAAGCTTGGGGTATTGACTTTATGAGGTCTTTCCCTAATTCTTTGGATTTTCATATATTCTTCTTGCCATTAATTATGTGTCGAAGTGCGAGAAGCAAAACCCACTAGGACTAACGATTCTAAAGTGGTTGCAGAATTCTCGAAAGATAACATCTTCTCTAGGTTTGGGGTATCCCGAGCCTTGATTAGTGACCATGGCACCCATTTTTGCAACCGGACCATAGAGGAACTCTTGAAGAATTATGGCATCACTCACAAGGCATCCACCGCCTATCACCTACAAAAAATGGGCAAGCCAAAGTTTCCAATCGGGAAATCAAGTCCACCCTTCAAAAAATGGTTAACCCTAACCAGAAGGATTGGAGTTCTCAGTTGAAAGATGTCTTATAGGCATATAGGACGGATTACAAGACATCAATCGGTATATCACCATACCGGTTAGTGTTTGGTAAGCCATGTCACTTACCGGTGGGAATTCAACACAAGGCTTATTGGGCAATCAAAGAATTCAACCTTGATATAGATGAGGCCGGCTTGCATAGAAAGCTACAATTGGACGAACTAAATGAGATCCAGGCGAGGCTGGACCCACAAGCTTAGGACCAATTGATTTAGAAAGATATACTTTTCTGGAGTGTCATCAACATGAGGGTGAAGAACTCTAACGACAAGAGCAGTGTCATCATCCATCCCGCACTCTGTTATGTGCACAAACTTATGGCCCACATAGTGCTCTGCTCGGTGAAGCCGATGAATGTGCCAGAAAATGATATTCACTTCTTATGGCACTTAACGAGTGAGGGGTTGGGATATGGGTTATGGCCAAGCTATGGATGAACAGGGCCGTAGAGGTGGCTGGGAAGCCAAAGGGAAATATTATGGTTGGAGGCATGATTGGCCTCTTAGCGGAGTACCTAGGATTGGTTCCACCGGCTAATTTTTTGCGCTTGGGGAGGCGCACTTCCTACCTCATCATTGCAGAGAGGTTGGTGTGATTTGAGATGCTTGCCACTACGCGGACCACATGGGTATTTCATTGGTTATATGGTGCTAGAAAGGTCACCTTCATGGCACTTCCTCAGCCCCATTAGACGAAGTTGGAGTTTGATACACCCTTGGCGGACTTGGCGATTCCACCCGACTCCTTGTACAGAGAGGAATTTCAGTGCAAGCTCAATAACATTAGTCCAGCCCCTGTTCAGCGCGATGATAGTAGCTTGCCTTTCACTGAGTGGCAGCAACAACACTCTCCACAACCTCTACCAGAGACCGAGCCTATGCAGGAGGATTATATGCCACCTCACTACTTTGAGCCTCCGCCTGATTTCTATGAGTGTATGATGTAGACTATGCAGGATGGATTCTGTTGCCAGGACAGGATGATATTGGAGCACAATTTTTTTATCTCCCAGAGCTTGATCGACATGAATGAGGAGATTGGCCATCTGTCAGCCCGCATCCATGAGATGCAGTCCCAGGTAGGTGGTGCCTCAAGCCCTGATCCTGGAGTAGAGAAGCATAGAGCTAGGAGGCAAAGGAACACGGATTGGCTGGCTCGTTATCAGCAGCGTTATTTTGGTGGTGGTCTTTCTTCCTCAAAACAGTGATTGTGAGCATTATATTCTTACCCTTTCCATACTTTGTTTTGTACTCTTTTGCCCTATTTTGTCTACATTGAGGGCAATGTAGCATTTTAAGTGTGGGGAGGGGTATTTACTGATTTCACTGCTTGGTTTAAGGATGTTTTTTTCCTAGACTTTCTACTTTGTTTTGGATATCCGACCTCCCCAACTTTTGTTTTGGGGATTCTTTCCTTTTTATGATGTTAGCTTTGATATTTTTCATAACCTTAACATTTGGAATCACTTTGCTACTTTTTGATTGAAAAAACATGAACAAAAAATTGAAAATTTTGAAAAAAATAGAAATGAAAAAGAAAAAAATAAAAAGAATCCCGCTAAGTTGAAAACCCGAGAGATATCTTAGGCAACATTGGGGGTCTGGGCTGAAAACCCAAAACGGTGACCTACATAAAAATGAGATGCTAAATGTGCTGAAAAAGGTGAGATGCGAGCCTAAGAAACACCATGTGTTGCTAGTATAAAAACCTGAAAGGGCTCCTAGGCAAAATGAGAGAAAGAGAAAAAAAGAAAAAAAGGTTATGTACTCACTCATTAGCCGGCGTTGGAGTCATAAGGCTGTGGTAGCCATATGGATGGATCAGGTAGCTTAAGACCTATTTGGATTGGGAAATTTAGCGGGAAAAACGAAGTAAGTTATGAAATTCTTGATCTTTAATATACTTCATTTTTAGGATGATATATTGGTATAAAGTGGAGTATGTGTTTGAACTTGATGCATGCTTTTAGCTTCACCTTGTACCATTGGAATTGGGATTGTCAATTCAAGATTTAGATATGTTTTAGAGATATCAATGAATTGATAGGTTGATATGGTTTGGGTAGACTTAGGAATGGGGGTTGAGGGAAACTTCTCATTTGAACTTAACGTTGGGATGTGTGATATTGAGAGTTTTGTGAGGTATTGACTTGGGGGAATAGTAGTTAGGATGTGTATATGTCAGTTCCTTTGTGTGCTTGGATCTTTTCTTACTCGAGGGCGAGTAAGGTTTAAGTGCGGGGAGGTTTGATGTGTCCATTTTATGTGCATAATTTAGTACTTTTTGGGATTACCTTTGTGCTCTTCTGTTATCAAGAGTTTGTGTTTTACCTTGAAATTCTCTTAGGAGAGGTAAGAGTGACTTTACGCTCTTTTACCTTTTCAAAGTGGATTTTGCTTGACAAAGGAAGAACATAGAGACTTGAAGACCGGATGCCGTTGAAGATCACCTTTTGAAGACTTGCTTCAAAGATTTGAAGACTTGAAGCATGAGAGGAATTATTGTGAAGAAGAGTGCTTGCTACAAGAAGAAGAAAAGAAGACAAGGTTCTGTTCTGGCACCTATCGCGAGTCGCGATGAACCCGTCACGAGTCACGATGCACAGGTGGCCAGAACACAACCTTATCCCTTTGTACTATAAATATCATTCTCTTTCCTCTCTTTCATATTTCTTCTTCCAGCTGATTTTGGTACTATTCCAACCCTAGTTTTCCACCATTTTCATCTTTGATTTCTCTGGTTTTATGTTTGGTTTGTTAGCCTTAATTAGTATGAATTCTAGTAGCTAAATCTAGTTCTTGGGAGCAATTGACCAAGGCTTCCAAGTCCTTGTATTTAGAATAATTTATAGCCTATTTAATAATCCTACTATTATGCATTTATGGAGCATTGAGCGTGTTTGTTAATGTCATTAATTTTCTTGAAAGCTTAAGTATATGACATACTTGTATACTATGCTTTCTAGGGTTTGGGGAAATGGGTTGATTTCCCATTTTCTTGATAGGAAATCCAAAAGTATGATTTAGAGCTTTTGATTGTGTTGATAGATTGATAATTTTTAGATGAATATGATAATGTTGAACTCTTTGTCATGTTTGTTGCTTGTAGTAAATGAGAGAAGTATATGATCGTTGAACGTTCTTGACTAATCTTGTGTAGATGCATAGATTGGCTAAATGCTTAGACACGATGTAGTGTTCATAAGTGTTTCCAAGCTTGTTGATTCTTCATGTTCAACGCCTTTAATGAGATACTTTTAGTCGTGTTTCGATTAAGGGATTCATTGGTGAGGTTTGGCAAGAGATGTCGAATTCACTCTTACAAACTACTATCTAAGAAGGATAGAAGTCTAGTCTTCACAACAAGTAGTGAAAGTAGTAAATAGGTTGCATGTTCAATGATGGATAAGAAGCTTGGAAGTGGAAGTCAACTGTGCCCAAGATTATGTTAATTGTTGGTTTAATCACGTTTTAGTTTTTTTTGCATGCTTTGCATATTTAACTTGCTTGATTAATTAACTTTTTTTATCAATTCATAATTTAGGACCAAACCAATCCCCCCCATTTATATGTTTATATATATGCTTATATATAGTATGTTTTCTCCTATATATGTTTAAACACTTGGAAAGATCCTTCTTCTCGTGGATGACCCTGACTTTCCATTATCTACTTAATTGTAGATAGGAAGTATTATGGCATAAAAATATAACTTTGAGAGGTACGGCAATGACCTCCCAAGGCCACAATTTGCTAGGGGTCAACCACAAGGGTTTCGGGGGAACCAAGGAGATGAAAGGCCGGATCCATATGCTAACTCATTTAACCCAAGGTATCGAGATCATCCAAATTTCCAATGGAGGGAGGATAACCAACCTCAAGGATACTGGGATGGACAAGCCCCTCCTCAACATACCCTCAAGGTGAAGGCACATCCAACAACCATGCCTCGATCTAAAAATTGGATCGAGAGGATATCTTAGAAGTCATCAGTCAATTGGGAAAGAAACATGAAGTCTTTGTGGAGAGGTCAAGGCATGACATTGAAGACCTTGGTAATAGATCTTTCTTGAGTATCAAAAATCTCAAAGTTTAAGTTGGGAAACTTGCCACCTCGATGAACCGACTTGAAGCCAAGGAGTCCGGCAAACTCCCTTCCCAATCGAAGATCAATATGGGGAACGTGAGTGTTCTCAAGTTGAGAAGTGGGAAGGAAGTTTGTGAGTCCGAGAAGAAGGTGATGAAAGATGATGATAGGGTATTAGAGGCTACCAAGGAACACTTCGAAGAAGAGGAGATTTTGGTCAAGGAGGCACCTTCTAAGCAATTCTTCAAGTATTTCATATACTCAAGCTTTCAAGAACATTAATGACATTAAAAAAAACACATCCAATGCTACATAAATGCACTATAGCAAGAGTATTAAATATGTTACAAAGTGTTCTTAAGGCATGGGCTTGGAAGCCTTAGTCAATTGCTCAGAAGAACAGATGAATTAGATGAACCATGCCTAGATTTATAGATGTCAAATCCTACCTTGTCTATATCAACTTCTAGGGTTAGGGGCTCCCAAATGGGCATCGATTTTAGTCCTTGAAGTTTTAAGGAATAGTCTCCCCAATAGAATTGGGGGTTCACTTTCTTCGTGCGCCACATAAAGGACATAAAAGTCCACCGGAAACTCCAACTTGCCAACTCGCACCATTACATCCTTCACTAGCCCACGAGGACTAGCTTGGGAGTGATCGGCGACTTGGACAATCACCCCAGCGTCCCTAAGTTCACCTATGTCTAGGCATTCAAAACTACTATACGAGATTACATTTTTGGATGCTCCTAAGTATATCATGGCATTTTCAATTAGCTTTCCACCTAAAGAGATAGGAATAGAGAATATTCCGGGGTCGTCACATTTTTTAGGCAAATTTTGTGGTTCAAATGGCAACGAGCCCCATTTTTAAATGTCCTACCTTCCTAGTTAGTCTACTTATCTTTTTTGTTCATGCAACTTTAAGAAACTTAGCATATGATGGCACATTTTCAATTAACTCTAAGATAGGGATTGATACCTCAACCTTTTCGAGAATTTTTCAAATGCTTGCATCATTGGTTGCCACCTTTGGCCTGACCCTTGAAGCATTTGGAAATGGCAGTAGGATAGTCACTTGTGCCTCAGGCGGTGGTAACTCCTTTGTAGGCGCTTCACCAAAAACAATTTCATTCTCCTTGAAATTTGCCTTGTTGGCCTCCAATACCCTATCATCTTCTTGCAACACCTTCTTCTCGGACTCACAAACTTCCTTCTCACTTCTTAACTTGAGTGCGCTCACACTCCTTGGATTGATCTCCGGTTGGGAAGGGAGTTAGTTGGACTCTCTGGCCTCAAGTCGGCTCACACGGGTGGTGAGTTGCCTGACTTGGACTTCGAGATTTTTTATACTAAAAAAGGCCCTATTGCCAAGATCTCCACTTTCGCACCTTATCCTTACCCCTAAAACTTTATGCTTCTTTTCCAATTGATCGATGGTTTCCAAAATATCTTCCCGATCCGACTTGTAGAGAGATGTATGGTTGTTACCCCTTAGATATGGTTGAGGTAGAGCTTGGTTGCCTCCATACCCTTGAGCTTGGTTCTCTTCCCTCCAACAGAAATTTGAATGGTCTCGGTACCTTAGGTTGAATGAGTTTGCATAGGGATCCGGCCTTTTGCCTTCTTGGTTCTCTCAAAACCTCTGTGGTTGTTGACCCTTAGAAAACTGCTGCATATTCCCATTGTTGTATTCCACGGCCTTCACCTCTTGTAAGTCTTCCACTACTTGGGAACCGCCTCAGTTTGATGGTCAATGTTGCACACCCCGCACACTTTGACCTGATGAACCTTCCCTATTAAGAGTTCCTTCATCATAGAAGGAAGAGAAACTTAGGGGATTATGAAGGTTTATTCAAAACCTGAGCCCTTTACCTTGTGCCAAACGGTCACATTCCATTAGTTATTTCCTCAAAGGGAGCCATCGTATCATTTGGGCTTTTGTTGACAATTGATCCATTGCATGTGGAATTCACCCTCTGCATGTCTTCATCGCATAACCATTTGAAAAAGTAGTAGACTAGGTCTCCCTCCTGAAAGGATAGTGTGGACATCTTGCTAGTAACCTCTTGAAATGCTCCAAATAGTCATAAAGTGATTCAATAGCTCCCTGGGTGATATTAGATAGCTACTTCTTCAGTTCGGATGATTTGGATGCTGAAAAGTACTTTTCCATATATCTTCTCTTTATATCCATCCCAGAGCTTATACAATCGGGGAGGGAGGTAAATAGTACAACCAATCCTTAGCCCCATCTTAAAGATACAGTGGAAAGTAGATTATATTTATCCTCTGACACACCTAGAGGCTTCATATTTGTGAAGACCATGTGGACTCTGACAAGTGTTTGTTTGAATTTTCCCCTGGCATACCATGGAAGGTGGGGAGACATTCTATCATCCCACTCTTCAGTTCACAATTTACGTTCGGCGGCAAAGGAGGGAAAGTGATATATAATAGTTGGATCTCCAAATTTGGGGCCATGAGCTCCCTCAGCGTCATGTTATCACCTGCCATCTTTTTCAACTCTTCTACCACCAAAACTGATCTAGGTTGAACCTATACTTTAGATCTCCTCTATCTTCATTTCTAACTACATATGTTTTCAGTCGAGTAATGTAAAACTCCTAGTTTGTGGTACGAGTATGTACCATAAACTAGGGGTTAACAGAACCGTACTAGAGGCAATACTAACAAACAAATTAAAGGTAACAAGATTACTATCACGAAAGGTTCAATCAACACAAACAAACTAAACAAAGAAAGAAAAACAAAAGCAATACTAACTACTCAACTTACGTGTTGTGCTAATTGACAATTAAACTTAACTAGCATCCCCGGCAGCGGCGCCAAAATTTGACCCGCCTCCACTCGAGGTCATCAACTGTAGCTAATTTAACCCAAGTGAAGGCTAAGGAAGGTCAATGATAAGATTTATATTCTGCACCCAACTCACTACTAAGCTACCCATGCGGTAGTTAGTGGCAATTTCGGGTATGTCAACAGAGACACTAGGGCCTAATAGTCAATTAAAATACAACCATGTACGAGTTGTCAATCTGTGCGTTTGCTAGGAATAACTAGTATGGTAAAATGGGGGGTTTTGGGGTTTTTCAACTAACAACTACAAACATAAAGCTAAAACACAAGTAAAATATAGACAAACACTTGGGGAATATTTGCATCACATAGTTGATTAAATGTTTCGATCCCCAATTCAATCACATGTAATATTTTAGCAACCTAATCTAGTGCTCATAACATATGGTGTGGTTATTGGTCAGCACTTCCCTATACCTGTCACGTAGGGTGCTCTTGCAATCTTCCACCGGCACCATTTTCATAATTAGGGGTGTGCAAAAACAACCCGACCATTGCGTAAATCTGTTTCTCTCTTGTACAATTATGTCTCGGGCACTACACTACATATGCTCTACCCCTAGGCTTATAAATAGGCAAAGGGAGGTAGGCACCTTATCGATGACACTAGGACCTCTTACAACTCTAGCTTGCTACATATGCTATCTCTACCCGTAACCTTTTGGACCAACTCACCAGCTAAGACTGGTGTACAGTCATCGTAATGGTAAAACTTATAAAAGACCTACGTGAACACACCCACGTGGACTCGGACCCATCTACCCATATCACATCCAAGTTTCTCTTTCCCAGGGGGTATCAATATTTTCACCAACATGAACGTAGACTAGAGTGTGTGCTATTTGAGTGTATCATTGATGTAATTATAACATTCAAGAACAAGCCATCATAATATCACAAGCACAAAAAATTAAGAAGATCTAATGAATCTCAAAAAGACATTAATCAACACATGAATACAAATTTATCCACAAGCTATAAAACTACTCCTTAGACATGGAATTCAAGCATTTCATTAAATTCCACATCTTGGGCAAAAGGAAAAAGAGAAAGAACCTGGAGAGAATAGAGAATTTTTTTCTATCTAAGTTGCTCTTCAATCTACAAATGAACTAAGAAAAATGATACATGATCCCAAACCCTAGTAGACTAAGGCTATATTTATAGTAGTAGGGGATTGGGCCTAAAAATAGGCCAAAAAATAGGCTAAAGCCCTAATCAACCGCCGCTGACACGGGCCACCGAGGATCGCACGGCCCGTGCCACTGACGTGGCCTCGTGATAGCATGACCCGTTAGATTTGGCACAAGCCTCATGCCTTGTGCTGGCGTAGGGTGCAGGATCTGGAACATCCGTGCTGGGCACGATCCATGTCGTCTGGCGCTGCCCATTGTTTGGAGCTTCGTTATTGCACCTCTAATTCGCGGTCTATATTGTTTGGCATAGTCCGTTAAATAACTTTTTTTGAGTTTCTTGGCATGTGTCACTTTATTCTTCATTCCCGTTGACCGGTCTTAACATTTTGGACTTGGAACGGTGCGAGCCGTGTGAAACGGGATGGTCCACGCCCATACTTAACCATTTTTGGAGTGAAAAAGCATCTTGAGCATACGACATGCAGAGGTTGGCATGGCCCGTGCTAGGATTTGGCACAGCTCATGCAGCTAGGCACAACTCCTGCTAAAGGCCCCTGGCACGGGCCATATGGCATGGCGCGGACCGTTTGTGCTTAGTCTCATACCGGCCATGAGCCGTCCGTACCACCTAATGCTGCTTCGCCTGACTCACTTCTTTGCTCTGCTACAGATAAACCATTAGTTTAATTCTAGAGTTCATGTAGTTGATTTCATAGTGACCGAGAAGATAAATCTAATGGAACCAACCCCAAGGGATGATTTTTCTTGGATCATTCTCAGAACTTGGCGCAACTCTCGAACAACAATCCTCTGTTTCTTCCTTAGCCATTTTGAATCTTCAATGCCGCTATCTTTAGCTCATCCTTCTACCACCACAATGTAATGCCTGTGGTCTTCATCTACTACCATTATATGTGAATGGCCTTAGATATCTTCTATTGTCCATGTGAACGGCCTTCAATATAAATTGTGATAAAAAGTACCCATGAGCGACCTAATAATGATGATCAAAAGGGAGATCTAGGTGACCCTGGATACGATGTGTCCATTAGTATTAATTAAGTCTACAAGATGTGGGATTTAGATAAGAAACCAAAACACGGCCCTCTAAGACTCTGGTCACGTAAACTTAGCTAATACTAGCAATCGAACATAGAAAATAAGCCAATTATTATACCAAATGCATCGGTTAACGCATGCATACTGATGCACATCACTGAGCAATTTTATAAATGAAATTGTGAGTAAGATCATGTTGCTTTTGTGCTAGGGAGAAGTATTCATGACCACATACTGATGGCAGTGGAACTGATTAGAGCTATAATAAGAAAGGGGGAAGTCCTAGATGTATGCTACAAATGGATAAAGGCCTGTGACACAGTGGATTGGAGAGCACTGGAACAGATCCTGAATGAAAGAGGTATATGAAACAAATTAATTAAATGGGTGATGATTTTTGTATCTACCATTTCCTATAAATATATAGTGAATGTAAGACCTACAAGGATTGTTGAAGCTAAAAGAGGGTCGAGGCAAGGAGATCGAATCCCACCCTTACTGTTTGTAGTGTTAAGGGAGTATATGAGAAGGTGTATGCAAACTCTAGGAGAGAACTTGGACTTCAGGTATCATATCAGATGTGAAAGGTGAAACTTATAAACATAAGCTTTGCAGATGATGTTACACTATTGTCTAAAGGAGAGATATGATCAGTCAAAACTATGATTGAGACTGGTGTATATATGGTCCAACAAGCAAAGCTAGCAGCCGCTAGGCCCAGCCCAACAATGTTCAGCAGTAAAGGCGAACTCGGTTCAACCCAAACTATTGAGAACGTAAAGTTCTAAGTTCTAAGTTCTATGTACAATGGTCCTATTGATATTACTCAATCGGACCAGTTGCATAACGACTTGAATGGCCCAACCAAACAATAAGATTATATGATGGTTTCTATATACAGCCCCTTAAGGGATACCACCTTAACCTTAACTATGTAGTAACGCATGTACGTGTAGCGTAGAATGGAAAACTGATGTACGAGAAGACTCCAGTTAAGATATTAGGTTGTAAGATCTTAAACTCTACGTACTACAAAACTCCTTGTGATATTAGTATTGTGAAGAAACCATGAAGCTGAAGAAACAACTTGGGAACTAGAAACTGACTTGAGGGATAAGCTAGCAGCCGCTAGGCCCAGCCCAACAATGTTCAGCAGCAAAGGGGAACTCGGTTCAGCCCAAATTATTGAGAATGTAGGGGCACACAAAAAATGTGGGCCGGTGAATAAGGAACAAATGCAGACCATGAAGGCCACGAACTCAGAAAGTGGGATCGTGATGTACCTTACAATATCTTTCCTAAAACAAGGAAGCACGATCAGGTCAATCTATAAATACATCAAATGGAGGGGAAGTTAAGGTAAGCGCTACTATATAGATAAATCCTATTTCTCAAAGAGAGGAATGACTTGATCATCGGAGGGATTCTCCCAGAGTCATTTCTGGGATTGTCTTTGCAAGTGGAGGAACTACAGAGGTAAGCAGCGAAGAAGCTACCTGAACAAGCTACCACATGAGAGGCTTACAACATATTTGTTGAGTCTGTTGGACTGAAGGTTACTAGATCAAAATGAAGAATATACACTGGGGCTATTGAAAATGATCAGAAAGAGGAAATCATTAGACTGACATGATTTGAAAAAGCATAATTTCCCTTCAGATACTTAAAAGTGTCCCTAGCTAGCAGAAAGTTAACATTACAAATGTGTCAGCCACTGATAGAGAGAATTACTGAGAAACTGAGTCAATTGAGTGCAAGATTAATCAGTTATGCAGGGAGAATGCAACTTATAAAAAGTGTTTTGTTCTCAGTTCTGAATCATTGGAAGCAAGCCTTCCCACTGCACTGAAAGACTGTGGAGTGAAGGAGAGTTAATAACCAGAAAATCTCCAATAGCTTGGGACTAAATCTGCAATGAGAAGAAGGCTGGAGAAATAAATTTGATATCCTTGGTGTAATGAAATAATGTGAATATGATGAAGATAATATGGAATTTATGTGGTAAGTCATACATGATGTGGATCAAATGGGTGCATGTATATTTCATCAAAGATGTAGATGTTATAACTATAGATTTTCCAGCTAATTGCTCCTGGATTTTGAAGAGTATTTCTAACCACATAACAAAGGCTATGGAAATGGAGGAATGGAGGGAACAAATTGGAATGAAGAAGTTCTGTATGAAAATTGTTTATACGAAACTAAAAGGGGAGCAGATGGAGAAAACTGGTAACTGGAAATTTAGCTAGGCCTAGAGCAGTTTATTTACTATGGATGGCATGCCACAAGAGACTGGCTACTAAAGACAGGTTAATGAAGTTAAGAATACAAACAAATGGTAAATGTTCATTTTGCTTGGAGGATGAGACATTGCAACACCTACTCTTTGAGTATAATGCTACAAAGGAGATCATGATGGGAGTTTAAAAGTTGCTTCAAATATGCAGGGAACCGAAAGGCTGGTAGGAGGAGCTAGAGTGGCTTATGGCCCTTCAACTAAGCCAGTGAAGCAGAAGAGAAGGGTGTTCGCTCCCGAAAGAGCTGAGGTAATTAAAGAATAGGTGGAAAAGTTATTGAGGGCAGACGTAATCGAGGAGGTATTCTATCCTGATTGGATTGCTAACCAAGTCATAGCTCCAAAGCATGATGGAGCATAGAGGATGTGTATAGACTATACTGACTTAAATAAGTGCTGCCCCAAAGGCAGTTACCCATTGCCACCAATCGATAAGCTAGTGGAAGCCATCACTGGATATCAAAATTTTCCATTCTTTGATACGCATAAGGGGTATCACCAAATCCTTATGGCAGAAGAAGACAAGGAAAAGACATTGTTTATTACATATGTGGGCACGCACTGCTACAAGAAGATGCCCTTTGGGTTGAAGCATGCTGGAGCTACTTACCAGAGGCTGGTGGATAGACTGTTCAGGGGACAGATAGGGAAGAATATGGAAATATATGTGGATGACATGGTGGTCAAAAGCAAAAGTTATGAATAATTCTTAAAAGATCTGGAAGAGACATTTGGTAGGCTTCGAGAAGCTAATTTGAAGTTAAAACCATCTAAGTGTGTTATTTGTGTGAGGGTAGGGAATTTTCTCGGATTTATGGTCTCAGAGAAGGGATCGATGTAAACCCAGAAAAGTTCAAAGCTCTGAGAACAATGAAAACCCTACAATCGATAAAGGATGTGCAGAAGCTTACATGGTCTCTATCAGCATTAAGCAGGTTCTTATCGAAGGGGGCAGAGAAACACTTACCATTTTTTGATGTGCTTTAAGGGCAAAGAAGTTTGAGTGGAATGATAAGTGCGACGAGGCATTCGAGCAGTTGAAAGAACATTTGAGGACATTGCCTACCTTGATGAAACTAGACAAGGATGAGACGCTATACTTGTATATTTCCATATCATCCCTAGCAACCAGCGCGACCCTGGTAAAAGAAAAAGAAAAGGTTAAACATCAAATTTACTTTGTTAGTCATGCCTTGCAGGGGCTGGAGACAAGGTATAAAGTTCTCGAAAGGTTGATTCTAGCCCTCATACATGCAGCCCGAAGGTTAGACCCTACTTCTAGGGATATAAGATAGTGGTGCTCACGAACCACCCCATTTGAATGATCATGCTAAGGCCAGATATTTCAGGAAGAATGATGAAGTGGGCAGTAGAATTGGGAGAGCATGATATCCAGTATCAACCTCGAGTTTCGATTAAGGGGCAAGCGCTAGCAGACTTTATAGTGGAAACTACAGAATCCCTCGAGGTGTGTTTGGATTACATTCAGGATTAGGAGACAATGCAAATAAAGATATAGAAGTTATATGTGGATGGTTCGTCACATTCAGGAGGAAGTGGAGCCGGGGTCCTACTAACTAGCCATAATGGCAGAGATTATCCTTATGCAATGAACTTTGCATTTAAAGCAACTAACAATGAAGCAGAGTATGAGCCACTGATCATTGGATTGCGCCTCACAAAGAAGCTGCAAGTGGAGGAACCAGAGGTTTTCAGTGACTCCCAAATTGTGGTTCAGCACGTGAATGAAGAGTACGAGGCCAGAGAGCGTAACCTGTATAGATACCTCGTGGTAACGAAGAACTTGTTAAAAAATTTCAAATCTTATACGTTGACGTAGGTTTCGAGGGAAAGCAATCATAAAGCAGATGCTCTAAGTAAGCTCGCTTCTTCGGATTTGGGAACCTAATCCCAGCAGCAACTTCTTATGGAAACTTTAAGCAGGCGAAGTTTTGAAGAACCTGTGGTAATGGCGATTGAAGTGGAAGACTCCTGGATGAAAACGTTCGTGGCGTATCGTCGAGCGGGAGTCCTGTAAAAAAATGAAGTGGATGCTAGAAAGATAAGGTTGAAGGCTCCAATGTATGTTTTGTAAGAAGAAAGGTTGTATAGAAGGGGTCATTTACAGCCATTACTTCGATGTGTTAACCCTCATCAAGCCGATTATCTCATAAGAGAGGTTCACAAAGGGGTATGCGGTAGGCACCAAAGAGCTAGGTCCATGGCGAGGAGGCTCATTACAGCGGTGTTTTGCTGGCCGACAATGATCGAGGATGCGAACAGGTATATTCAGGCTTGCTATCAATGTCAGAGATATGCACCTATAACACATGTTCCACGGGAATAAATGAGAAGTATCTATAGTTTGTGGCCATTTGAAAAATGGGGGATTGATTTGATGGGCCCTTTTTCGGAAGCACCAGGAAAATTCAGATACTTAATAGTAGACTGATTATTTCACAAAGTGGGTAGAGCCCGTGCCCTTGACAAACATAAAAGGAAAAATAGCCATCGTTTTTTGCTGGAAGAACATTGTATGCCGTTTTGGAATCCCAAGAATGATCATTACGGACAACGAAACACATTTTGCTCAGGATCCCTTCAAGAAATGGTGCAAGGAATATCAGATTAAGCAAAAGATGACATCTATTTACCACCCCCAAGCAAACAGGCAAGTGGAGGTAACCAACAGAACAATAGTAAATGGAATATGAGCACGGCTCGAGGGGGTGAAAGGTAACTGGATATGGGAATTACCCAATGTTTTATGGGCATATCGGACAACCGAGTTTTCCACTACTGGGGAAGCGCCTTATAGTCTCATATACGGCTCAGAAGCAGTAATTCCTGCGGAAATAGGAGTTCTTAGCCCAAAGATGATGGTTGCTACAGATGAGACGATCAATTAACAAAACTGATGTCTGGATTTGGATATGGCGGAGGAAAAGAGAGAGTTAGCTTCCCTACACAATGCTAAAGTCAAGGAACGGGTTAGAAGATACCATGACAGAAGGGTAAAGAAGGTGTTGCTTAATCCGAGATACTTAGTAATGAGGAAAAACGAGAAAAGTAGAAAAGAACCCGAGGGGAAGTTAGCTGCAAATTGGGAAGGACCTTATAAAGTGATCAAATTGTACCCGGGAGGAAGCTATGTTCTCAAACAAATGAATGGGGTCCGAGTGCCATGAAGGTGGAACATTACCAACTTGAGAAAATACAACCAGTTATAATGTTCAAGTGGTTTGCTCTAAAGCGGCACTCTGGTTGATGTTCGAGTGGTTTGCTCTAAAGTGGCACTCTTGTTAATGTTCGAGTGGTTTTCTCTAAAGCGACACTCTAATTGATGTTTGAGCGGGTTTCTTTAAAGCGGCGCTCTAGATAATATTTCCAACTACGGCTGATGTTCGAGTTGGTTGCTTTAAAGCGGCACTCTAGTTGATATTCGAGCGGGTTACTTTAAAGCGGCGCTCTAGATGATATTTCCAGCTATGGCTAATGTTCGAGTGGTTTTCTCTAAAGCGGCACTCTGGTTGATGTTCAAGTGAGTTAATTTAAAGCGGCACTCTAGATGATATTTCCAGCCACAGCTGATGTTTGAGTGTTTTTCTCTAAAGCGGAACTCTAGTTGATGTTCGAGTGTTTTGCTCTAAAGCGGCACTCCTATGGATGTTCTAGTGGTTTTCTCTAAAGCGGCACTCAAAGGCTATCTTGTAATCTTGATGGGTTTTTTAGTAGGCAAGATTAGCAGGATATAGGTGGAAACACCAAACCTGGGTAAAATGCTCGTGTCTCTAAATTACTTAATTTCTACTTACCAAGCATATTCGTACTTTGCTCCACCTAAGGAAATTGCACAGGGCGCTCATATTTGAGGGGTAAAGTATACGAGATAGAAAGAATATTGGTTGTTTATTCAAACTTCAACAACTATATCAGGAATACAATATTGATACTAATAACTATCTAAATTTATTCATCTAAACGTATTTATCTAGTGGGAGGAATTCCTGCCTGAAACAATTCTTCAGTGGTGATAGGTTTTCTTATCTCCTTCACGTTTGCCTCTATTTCTTCGAGTTCTTCAAGTTTTATACCAGCTGCCCTTCAGATATCCTTCATTTGTTCCTCTATAGGATATTCTGAGGGATCAAGGGGAGTGACGATGATGGTGTTACATCATTTTTTTGTGGAAGGTTCGAATGGGCCCTTTGAGGATGACCCCGGCGTTTTTGCAATGTTTTGAGGAAGATCCTTGGGTAACTTTGCTTAAAGGGACAAGATTTTGTTCAGCTTCCTTTGTGGCAGACTTATGTGACCGAGGGGCAGAGTGAAAACTCGAGGGGTTACCTTCATCTCTGCCAGCCAATCGAGAATGAGATCAAAAGCTCTACCCATTCTCATGAATGTTGACTTCTTCCATCTAGTACTGAGCAGCTTTAAGTAGAAACTTGGGAAGATGATCATTGATGATTAAGTAGGATGAGGGAATGCCATGGGAAAGCATGTGGGCATGAAGGCTCACTTCGTGTGCGGCAATTTTTTCTTCAATATCAGCAAAATGCTGCCCCACTTCTGTGGCTTGTATTTTCCAGGCCTCAATCTCGCCAGCAAGTTTTACATTCTCATATAAAAGAGATTCCACCAAATAGTTGTCTTTATCTGAGGGGCTCTCTCGAGGGGCCGAATGAGGTTCACTTGAAGAAGAGGGATCCTCGCTAGCTATCTTCCAAGCGAGTAAGTCTTCTTCAAGGCTATCCACTCTGCATTGAGCTAATAGATATTGTTCGACAAGTAATTCCCTCTGGGCTGTCAGTCTACAATTTTTGCCCAAGCAACCAATTAGGCGACCTTCCACTAGTGGAAGCCTAGTCGCAGTGGCAAGGCAGGACTTCAGAGAACCAAACTTCAAATAAATTTGATGCATTAGTTCTTCTAGTTCTTCATCAGTGGGATCACACCCTTGACCACTTCTAAGGGATAAGTACCATTAAATTATTTGCTAAGGAAATCTTTAAAAAACCCCTTAAAAGTGGGATGGTTTTAAGATTGTCACAAATTCATCTTAGCTTCGAGTTGGTGATGGTCTTTAGGAGTCATTCTCTTGATTACACTTAGAAAGATCTCGAAGGTCGATCAGTAGCTATTTGTGTGTCTCATTAAGCTCTTTTTGGGCACTTGAAAGCTTCTCACGAGCGCTTTTTGACACCATTTTCAATGAATTATACTACGAAAAGAAAACAAAGGTAAAATCAATAAGTCTCGACAAAAAAAATGTATTTCTATTGATACTCAAAGTTAAAAAAAGGTTACAATTGAGGGGCCCGAAGTAAAAATAAATAAAATTACAATCAGGGACCAACCCTAGAATCATATTCCTTTGATGTGGAAGCAATCGTTTCTTCCACTCGGCAGGCGGTGGAATCCTGCTCAGGAGAGGCGTCTGTAGCCTCTGAAATGGGGGTCGCTCGAATCCCCTCAACGATGAAGAACTTCTCTTTGGACTTGATGAAATCCAATAGGGAAAAACGAAGGTCGTTGTTCTTGATGGCCTCATCCCATTTTGCGTCCAGAATGGTTTCGAGCTCTAGACTAACTAGTTCGTCCACTTGCTTAGCCAGATCTTCAAATAGAGAGGTGGACACGTGTGGCTTTAAAAAGTCCTCAGCTAATTCACTAAGCCAATTTGCTTGGCCACAGCCAGAAGATCTAGGAAAAGTTGAAACAGCTCAGGGTTGTTCAACAGCTTGTGCTTGAAGGCCTTGAGCAGTTAAACTTACGTGGCCGGATCCTCTGCAGCTTGAACCCTCTTTGTGAGGGTGTCCTTCTCTAGCGTCCATTGACGCCTCTTGGCATCAACACCTTTCCTCTTCCCTTCCAGAAGTTTTTGTTTTTTCCTTGAGCGCTCTATCCTTCTCTTCGAGGACTCTATCTTTCTCCTTGAGAGCCCGCTGGTGATCCTCAAGATATTTCTTTAGCCGTAAAATATCAGCATCTTGTTTGTTGAGCTCCTCGCGGAAGTTACCGTGACTAGAGGAACAAACGAAAAGAAGGCCGTCATTCTCTCGGTGGCCTCATGAAAAATTTGGAAAGCTTGGTAAAACAACTCTGCTCTGATTGATGATAAAAAAAGAGAGATATATATAAAAAAAGGAGAAAAGAAAATGGAGGAAAACCTTAGGGTCAGAGGCCATCTTCGAGAGGTGATGCTCGATCCCGGATGCAGATCGAGCATCATTCGAAGGGTGAGGAGATTGTTGATGAACATCCTCACCACCATGTGTCCCTATCAATGGCCTTAGTGAGGAGGAATTGATAGGATTGTTGTTCGCTCTCATTTTCTGGCAAATGCTCCAGGCGTGAGGTGGCTGCTTATGACCAATAGTTGAGGAAGGCCTTTTGCGGCCTTTTGCAAGAGGGGAAACCGGGTTCGAGGGGAGAGATGCTGGATTTGGGGGAGTGGAAGCCTAATTCAAGGACTTAATAATCCCCTTTGGAGGAGCCTGACCATGCTTCGAGGGCTTCTGCTTCTTTAAACCCTGAGCGAGACCCACTGAAAAAAGGAAAAAGAAAGTTAGTAACAATAAACTCAACAACACAACAACTAGGAGAAGTATTGCTCTATTAAGGCACCTTCGGAGGCTCCCGAATGCCTAACATCACTAACGATGGTCTCGAAGGGAGGGCCATCTCTGTGGCCCTCGAGTCTTCTTCTCCTCTTTCTGGTATCCCTTCAGAGTGTTTCATATACACATTCTTCGTAGATTTTGGGCGAGAACGAAAAAGCCGCCAATTCGGGAGTAGGGATTGTTGAAGAGGCTGTAGTCGAGGGGGTTGGACAATAGTTTTTGTCTATCCCTCTCGAGGGCATCTGGGCAGATATATTCCCTAGGTTTGGGAGATTCAACTGGCACGACCCAATTCCACGGAGGAACTCGATACCTCCTGCTATCAAATGAGATACTTTTCTTCTAGCTCTTCCAGCCACCCAAATTTCGAGGAACCCTGAAAACCTTATGGTGTACCTCTCGGCTGACAAACGTAACAATCATATAGGTAGACCGCCCACTATACGCCACAAAATATAGCAAACGAAGCAGTTTATAACTAGGCTTGATACCGAACTCGTCACATCTAGTCAAGAACATCATAATGATTACCAAGACGTTGGGGTGGACTTATGCAGAGCTCACCTGGAATTGTCTAAGAAGTTTGGAAAAAAAGGGCGGAAAGGGAAATGTGAGCCCACAACGAAGATGTCTGAGGGAAATAGACAATCTTCCTTTGGGGAGGGAGGTCATGGGGGGTATCTCCCTCTCGAAAGGGTTGAAAATCGACATCCGGGGCTACTCGTTGGTCAGGAGGGATCGAGTCCAAAATTTTGGAAATAGCAGTTCATACTATTGGAACAGGGGGCTCCCTCCGTGAGTCCTTTAGCCCCAATCTTTGATAAACTCCCTTTTTTCTTCTTTTGAGAGGGTTTAGTTGGAAGATATACCTAAGGCACTCTCGAGGGTGCTTCCTCCCCCTCGAGGATTGCCCTCTCCCCCTCTTCTCTGGCTTCGAGAGGTGCCTCCCTATAGGTCAAAGATGTACTTGACACCCTTTTCTACTCAGGTTCTGGATTCGGAGGAGGTTAGAACCGATCTTGCCACTCGTATGGGACCTCTTTATATAAGTCTTGCCCAGTCCTGGAGGCCAGTTTTCAACGGCATCTCAAGGAGGCATGTGAGTTATGGGGAAAACTCTCCCTTCCCCAGGACTATTACCAACATGATCAAATACGCCCTCTCCAGCATCTGAGTCGTATTAGAGTTCTTCAGAATGAGTGCATTCTGGATCGCTAACGGCCCTCTCCGGCATGTTAACCCCTGTCCCGCCTACCCTGACCTCGCCGGAAAAAATTTCGACAACGAAACCCTCATCAGAGCGGGCCATAATTGTAAGAGGAGGAAACAAAAAAGATTAGAATGAGAATATGGATAAAAGAACTTACTGATTTTTTGGGAAAGGTAATGGGAATTGAATCGCTCGAGAGAGAAATACAGAAAGAATGTTTGTAAGAATATGCCTGCAAACAATAAAAGTGAATAAGGAAGAGCGGATGAGAGGTAATTATGGAGGCTGAAGTGACAGATAATTATTACTGCTTTGGAAATATAAAAGTTATGGAAAGACGTAGTCGCTTTTTTATAATGCGCTGTTTAGGGAGCAATGACATGCGCGCGCCCTTTTGGAATCCTAAACGACGGAGTTGATTAGAAAATCAGGTTCTCACCCTCGAAGGCAGGAGCAACGAAGTGCAAGATTCGCTTTGAGTCCTCAAAATCCTCGAATTGTCCCATGTATTCGAGACCTCGAAGACCTTGGTGACGTTCCAGCTTTTCAAGGACGAGAACCTGCTTTTCTGGGGGCTCTTGATTAAAGTTAGGCCCAAGAAAGTCATTGGGCCGAAGGTATGACAGATCTGTTAGGGGAATATTTAATACTCTAGCTTAATTACCGCATTCGTTGGTAATTAAGGGCGATAATTAAGGAGAACGTTATTTAGGACATGGAGTATAAATACAAGGTACACATTTACTTATGATTTATTCTGTCTTAATCATATTTGGACGCTTGGACTAACTTAAGGATCAGAGTGATGACCCCTGGAACTCCAGGGACAGTTTAATTGCAAGTTAATTTGAAAAGAAGCCAAACCCATGAACCGGTCGGTGGTCAAAGACGCATCAGCACTAGTGGGTAGGGTTTTAGCACCCAGAAAAATCCATTTGACGAAATCGGGGATCAATTCCACAGGGTTTGGGGGATGCGAAACACCACGACGGGGAAGTTTCTGTGTGATGACGTGGTACTGTTCCAGTTCTTGAAGCCTGCGGATATAACATGGGTCTCGGAGAAGGAACCATGGATGTTTGGGAAGTATTTCGAGCACTACGAGGAGCACTACGAGGGTATGGTTGCTGTCAACTCGCTTTAGGATTTTAACATCATTTAGTTGACAATGCAATTTATAATACTCCATAGGTAAAACAAGTGAACAAGTTAAGTTGAAAATTAGGGAGGTAAGTAAATTTTAAAAATGAACCTCAAATTTATTATAAAATGTAATAAGAAAAGTTTTGAGAAAGATCATTTTTTTGTATGTTTATGAAAAGACGAGGTTGAATTAAAATTATAGAAAGGTTAAAGGTTTTAGTTGCAATGTTAAAAGTTTATTATGCAATGTATAATAGTTATAAGTTTATGACCAGATTACTACAATCCAAAACTTTTATGTTGAATTCTTTTAATTTACTGTTTAAACCTAGGTCTTTCCATAACTTATGAAAAAAATGTCTTTTTTCTAAAATGTATATTGATATTTATAATAATTATGTTAATATAATAATTATGTCATCGTTAGGAAACAGGATAATAATAATGTAATTGGATGGTCTATTTGATATCTTTTCTCACTCCATAAATTAACTACTGTTGACATAATAGTATGATTATGCAAAGAATAGTTTTGTAGACGGTGTAGTTGACCAATAAAGATCATAACGAATCTTATTTTCCCTTAAGCACAGCCGCATTAGCCAAAATGGTAAAATTAGCGATTGTGCGATTGTGTGTGTAGACTGTGTGCGAAACTAAGTGCGATTGTGTGTGCGAACTCACTTTTTCTTCCTCATCTCTTCATTTGACCGTTTTTTTACCGTTATTGTGTCGGTACCGGTCCTCCAATCGACCATTTTCTGGTTGCTCCGCCTTGGCGGGGCTTGTTCTCGCCGGCCGATATGGCGGCTTCCTCATCTACTCTCCCACCCCCTCCAAAAACTTTTTCTGCAGCTCTTCCATCAAAATCACCTCCTCTATCAACTCAGCTCCCAAATAATCCTGAACTAATCCCTAAATCTTCCCATCTTGGTGATCCAGCCTGCCTTTACTCAGATGAGCAAATTGCTACTCTATCGGCTCACTATTCCAATGCCTTGGTGGGTAAATTCACGAAGGGTAGATTTAGTATGGATCAGATGGAGGCAGCACTCAGAACTATTGGGTTCGAAGGTAAGTACCAATTAGGGTCTCTTGATTATAAACATATCCTAATTAGATTTGAGTTGGTTAATGACTACCAACGTTGTTGGATGAAAGATATATGGAATTTTAATGGTGTTTTACTTAAGATGCTTAAGTGGACACCTGAGTTCTCCACACAAAAAGAATCTCCGATTGTTCCGATTTGGTGTACGATTAGGGAAGTTCCCCTTTATTACTATAACCCTGCCTCCATTGAATGCATTGGGAACAATATAGGTAACTTCATAAAAAATGATTTTGCAACTGAGATGTTAACTAGGCCCTCTGCTATTAAATTCTGTGTTGAAATTGATCTTATGAAGCCTCTATCTCATTTCATTAGACTTGGTTCAATCTCAAACAATAAGAAATATCCAATTGAGTTTGAAGATATCCCTCTCTATGCAGTCATTGTGCTAAATTAGGTCATTCCTTGGGCCAATGTAGAGTTAATCCCCAAAATACAAATGACAGGATAGATGAATCTATCAGAATGCATGTTCAACCTCATCCTAAATGGCAAGCAACTGGAAAAATATTTGAACTGCCTCCACTGATCAATGATCCATCCTCCCCTGATCCTGTAAATGAGGGTGGAAGTCAGAATACCATAGTTGAGAATCCCACAACTCCTACCATTGAAAGGACTCAAACATCACAACGGACCCTAAATTTGAGTCCTGAAGATTCTACTACTAAGTTACTTCAGGCCACTGCATTTTCAAAACCAGTTTTGAAATCTTATGCAAATGATGATTCTCAAATTGGTTTACATCGATATGCTATGGAAGATTCCTTGTCTAACCCCACACTTTCCCAATATGGAAAGATGTCAAACAGATTCTCTATTTTGCAGGAAGAAGGTCCACAATTCCAGGATCATAATGAAGCAGATATCACATTTCAGGAAGATTTGGAAACTGACTTTGACCTGGAGACTGGAGAGTAACAAAATTCTGTGGAAATCACCACTCAGGAACTCCCAGGTAAGTTTCAAAATCAAGGTAAGGCTAAAAATAAAAAGATTACTTATCTTAGCCAATTGAATAAGATGCTATTGAGATCGGCCACAAAGGGTAATAAATCAGGTGAAATATGATAGACACACCTAATATAAATTTTCTGGTGTGGAATCTCCGTGGTATGGAAACCTCAATACTGAGACTTTCTAATTTGATTCTAACTAAGAAGATTCAGGTGCTTTGTATAATTGAGCCTTTACATGATAACTCTAAAATACACTCCTATATGACTGCTCTTAAATTTTCCAATTGTCTGGCCTTGCCTAATGGGAAAATTTGGTTAATGTGGTCTCATTTACTCAATGTCGCACTGAAAAATTGCCATGATCAATTTCTGCATGTTGACATATCTCATCAATCTTTCAATCTTTGTATGGAGGCGGTTTTCATTTATGCTTTAAGAAATAGAGAGGGCAGAAAATTATTATGGAAAGATTTAGAGCCAATTTCCAATGGAGATACAATTTTTATAGGGGATTTTAACACAATAACTAATGTGTCTGAATATAGAGGGCCTTCCAATCTAGCTCCTGGAAGCATTAGGGATTTTAATACCTGGATAAATTCCAATGGTATTCAGGAAATAAACACTGTAGGAAACTAGTTTACTTGGTGTAATTCAAGGCTTAGGAACCCTACTTCCAAAAGATTAGATAGAGGACTTTGTACCCTTTCATGGAGCTATAAATTTCCATCATCTTCAATTCAGATTCTTAATAGAAATACCTCAGATCATTCTCCTCTACTCCTGCAGATATCCAATCTTACTCCATCATTCCCTAAACTATTCAGATTCATTAATGCATGGTTTCAAAGGACAGAATTTATTGACTTAATTCAGGAAAATTGGGAAAAACCTATTCAGGATATTGGTATGATGAGATTTTACTTAAAACTGATTAGATTAAAAAAAGTGATAAAAATCTGGAACAGAGAATCATTTGGTAATATTGAGTCCAATGTCACTCTAGCTGAGGAGTCCCTAAGAATACAGGAAATTGGTTTTGATCTAAATCCAAACAACTCTGAACTTATTAAACTAAACCAGAAAAAAGCTCTTCTCCTTAGGGCTCTTAAGGAAAAAGAAAAATTTTGGAAACAAAAGGCAAGACTTAAATGGCACAAACTGGGTGATAATAATACTGAATACTTTCACAAGGTAGTCAAAGAGAAGAATTGTAGGATGCAGATTAATAAAATTAAAAACTCTGCAGGTCAATGGTTAAACCCCCAAACTGATATTCAGAATGAAGCAATTGCCTTCTACTCGGATCTCTTAACTGAACCTGATCAAAATACTGAAGATACTTTTTCCTCTCACTTTCTCAGTCAAGTTCCCAAAATTTTAAATAATGATGATAATCAATCTTTAGCTGCTCCCGTTTTAGAATCTGAATTAGAAAAGGTAATAAAAAGCTTAAATAGTAACAGTAGTCCTGGGCCAGATGGTTTTACCCCTAAGTTTTATAAAAAAATGCTGGTCATTTATTAAACAGGATCTAATGGCATCAGTGAATGACTTCATTTTAGGATCCAACATCCCAAAGGGGATATCTAGTACATGGATTACACTCATCCCCAAGAAAGCAACACCTAGCAATTTTGGTGACTTTAGGCCAATTAGTTTATCTAATGTACTTAACAAAATTTGCTCTAAGGTTCTTATGGAAAGGCTAAGGCCTTATATGGACACTCTCATATCTCCTACTCAATCATCTTTTTTAAAGAAAAGGGACATTTCGGATAACATAATTTATTTACAGGAAATGGTCAGATTTCTTGACAAAAAGAACAGGATTCCAAATTGCATTTTGAAATTAGATTTAATGAAGGCCTTTGATAGAGTAAACTGGCTGTTCCTTAGGAGAATTTTAGTCAAATTTGGTTTTAATGGGAATTTTTAAACTGCGGTTATGAGTAACTTATCACAGGCACATTTTTCAGTACTTGTTAATGGGAATCCAGTTGGATTCTTTAAAGCTTCTAGAGGAATCAAACAAGGTGATCCACTGTCTCCTTTTCTTTTTAATATTTTCACTGAAGCTTTCTCAAGAAGTTTAGCATATATTTTCTCTAACAATAGGCTTACTCATTTTTATTTACCTGCTTCAATCCCTGCTGTGTCCCATTTAATGTATGCAGATGACACTGTGATATTCATGCAAGCATCTAAATCTAACCTCATAAGACTGAAAGAATTTTTAGATGTTTTTGAGGTGACTTCAGGACAGAAATTTAACTTTGACAAGTCAGAAATCTATCTCAGTAATAGGGCTTCAGTTCTGAAAAACAATCAGGTTATGTCCATTCTAAAAATGAAAAAAGGCTCTTTTCCATTCAAGTATCTTGGCTGTCCCATATTTAGGGGAAGAACCTTAAAAAGGTATTTCCAACCTTTAATGACTAACCTGGATTCTAAACTACAAAGTTGGAAAAATAAGTGGCTAAGTGCTGGGGGCAAGTTGATTTTAATTAAACATTGTCTATACTCCTTACCTCAGCATTTATGGGCAGTTACTAATCCACCTAAAATTATAATTTGGAATTTTGAGAAAAGATTAGCTAGATTCTTTTGGGGGGAATCAAATGGAAAAAAAATAAAATCAGGAAAAAATGGTCTGATATCTCAACTCCTGTTGAATTTAATGGTCTTGGATTTAGATCTGTTAGAGCCATTATTGATACCTGTTCAGCTAAGCTTTGGTGGAAAAGCCAATTAGGGATTACTCTTTGGTCTAAATTAATTTGGTCACTGCCTCTGTCACATAGGAAATCTGTAACATGGAGGAGAATTTTGTCTATTAACTCTTTTGCATAACAAAATTCAGTAATCATCCATGGGAAGGGCACTTGCAATTTCTGGATAGCTAATTGGTGCCCGAGGGGGCCCCTGTGCAATATCATCCCTCAACATATAATTGCTGATATGCCAGATCTGTTTGTGGCAGACTTTATAAATAACAAATCCTTGGTTATGACTCAGCTTAGTTCTTTACTAGAAAATGATACTTTGTCATTTCTACAGGACTCTGTTTTGGTCCCTGGCAGAGAGGATAGATTAATTTGGAAGGTTGAAGCATCAGGTAATTTCACATCCAAATCAACATACAAGGCTCTCACTCATGTATCAAGTAACTTCCCTGCATGTAAATTCATTTGGAACAAGGCTTTGCAAAAGAAGATTTCTATATTCACATGGAAAATGTTGCAATCCCTTCTTCCCTTTGATGAAGTTCTTATTACCTTAGGGTTCAGTTTAGCCTCTAAGTGTCCTGCCTGTTTTCAATCAGACACAATTCAACATTTCTTCACTTCATGTCATATTGCTCAGGCAGTCTGGGGAAATATTGCTTCATTAGTTCATTTCCATATACATCCTGATCATTCCCTTATACAAAGATTCTTTATTTTTTGGAATACCAAGGATTTGGTTGGCTGGAAGCATTTTGTATGTAAAATCATACCTTCTATTACCTGTTGGTCACTTTGGAAAGCTAGGAATAGGTTCTTATATGATAATAAACCTTTCTCCTCAGGAAAAATCTCTAATGAGGTTCATGATTTGATCAAAATGGCTCTTTTAACTACACCAAGGACTTACTTCTCACGTTCTGATATGGACTCCTCCTTAAGTCATTGGATTCCTTTTAGTAGACCTCCTCCAAAGCCTAATATAGCTGCTATTTTTTGGGAAACACCACCTTCAGGATATATTAAAATAAATGTTGATGCCTCTTGGTATCCTGATAAAGCTGCAGTTGGTATGGTTGTTCGTGATAACTTGGGTAAAATGATTGATTTAGCCTCTGCCTCAATTGATGCTGGTTCTCCTATTGAAGTAGAAATGAGGGCTATCCTGTTTGCAACTGAGAAATTTTCTAATTTGAGAAATAAGTGCTATTATGAAACTGATTGTTGGTTGGCTGTGAACATGATTACCAACCCTTATTCTGCAAACTGGAACCTCTTTGATTTGGCATATAAAATTAATGTTCTATTGGGTAGTGCTCAGCTTCAATATGTTTACAGGGAAGGAAACTCAGTAGCTAATGCTATAGCTAAGCATCACAACTGTCACTTAATATGTCTGCAGCCTAACTCCATTCCCCAACATATTAAGGGACTGATTTCTTTAGATAGGGCACATATTCCTCAAGTTAGAGCACCCTAATAACTTCCTCTAAGGATTGATACTGCTAATCAAGTTCCTTTTATGCAGGTGTACTCAGAATTGATCAGGTTATTTATCATCTGCTGGGATGGAACTCTTGATCAAGATATACCATAGTTCGAAACTATACTGATGGTTCACATTGGATCTTCATGTTTTAGTTCAACCACAAAGAAGAGAAGGATTTTGATGATGCCATCTACCTGTTCTACGATTTTGATGATTAACTTCAAACTTTCCTATTTTGTATATTACTAATGTTAATTGAAGTTGCCTGGCCAAGGGAGAGAATTCACACAGGGGGTGGAGATTCTCTTTTTTGGATCGCAACTTCATTAAACCTTCACGCTACTCAGGCATAGCTGTCCTCATTGATAGTTTAGGTTTCTCTTATAGATTAGGACTTTTGGAGGCAACAATGTTGCATCGATGTCTCTCGATCTGGTCATACCTCTTGTACAAACTGTGATTACTGTCATAGGGCTTGGGGATCCCAATATATAACTCCCTCACCTTCAGGGTGTTTTCATTAAAAAAAAAACAAAATGGTAAAATTAGTGACAGAAGTTAATGATGATCCGACATAAAGAAAAAGGCTAATCCTCTAAAATTAGAAACAACTCACATCATTTCGGTTTATATTAGCACAGTAATACATCAAGAGTTCGTTTCTCAAGAATGATTTTTTCATAAATCATGAAAATTAAAATAAATGAAAAAAAAATTGCGTTGTATTATTCGGGTCATAAAATATAATAAAACTTATAACTACTATAGGTAGGTAGTGTAGCATAATTTTTTTAAAATATTGCAACTAAAGTCTTTTATCTTTTTATTATTTAAATTAAACTCCGTCTTTTTATAAATTTATGGAAAGACGATCTTTCACAAGATTTTATTGTTTTATTCTTTTCAACTTATATTTGATTCAATAAATTTATCTTAATTTTATTTACGGATAGGATGAGATAGAAGATGGTCTAATGAGTAATCAGTAATGATAAAATTCATAGTATTTTGAAATGAAATACTCCTCTGCTGTGTTATTTATTACACGATTAATATAAATGAATATTTTCTTTTATTTGACACTATTTTTATTTTTGGTAATATTCTTTCAATTTCATCCACTAATTATACTTTTTTATTTTTATTTTTACATTCAATTTCATCCATTTATTTTATTCACCTAAATTCAAACATCTAATCATATGGTGTCATAAATAGAAAAACGGAGGGATGGAGTATGTATTTTTTTCCACTCTCCAATACATGTACTTCTTTGGAGAAAACAGTCTAATCAGTAATCGATTTTAATCAAAATTCATAAATTAATACTCTTTAACTTTTCATTTAAACCTATCCACATATTTATTTATGAGAAAGACTCATATGGCACTGTCTTACCACAATTTATAGTGAGATAAAGTACAAAGTAAAGTTTTAAAAATTATGTAAAGTACCCCAGGTCATTTCTCATCCTTAAACAATTGTATTTAAAACCTCCGTCTAGGTGAGACCGTCTCACACACATTTTTATATTAAATACATATCTCAAAAACGTATATTTTAACAAAAATTAGATAATTTTAGATTAAAATAATATTTAAATAATACTCACTTTCAAATAGAAAAATACATTTTTGAAGATACAAATGAAAAAGTAAATAGCGTTAAAGAGTAAGAGTCCGTCTCTTGGAAGACGGTCTTTCCATAAGTCATGAAAAAATCAAGGTTTGAAGTGCAAATTGGAAGAAATGGAGATAAAATTTCTGGGTTGCATGAATCGGGTTATAAACTTTATAACTACTATATGTTGCATACAATAATAAAATTTTAATATTGCAACTTGGACTTTTTACATTTTATTATTCTAATTAAACCCCGTCTTTCCATAAGCATATGAAAAGACAGTCATTCCCAAGATTTTGCCAAAGAGTAAATATAAAATAAGGTGAATTAATTTGAAGGTGGGTATTTATATAATTATATTATTGAAAAGGTGCTTTTATAACCCTACCTATTTGACATAAGTGCCAATATAACCTTTCAATATTCAAAAGTGTCAATATAAACCTATCCAATCAGTGAAAGTGCCAATATAATCTTCTCCGGTAACTTTTAGTAGGAATTTTATAAAATTACATGTTTGCCCTTCAGAAAAAAAATTAGAATACTAAAAAAGTAGGAAATGACGTTATTACCCTTAGACTCATCAAGCCGCCGTACCGCAACCAGATTAGGTAGGGTTATATCAGCATTATGAAAATTGATAGGTTCAAATCAGCACATTCCTAAAATTTATAGGGTTACACCAGCACATTAGTAAAAAATGTAGGGTCATATCAACACATACTATAGAATATAGGAGTTTTAATGATATTTTGTTTATTTTGTTGTGTTTAGTCCAGATTGATGATTGGATGACATTTAATGTTGTGTGATTGTTATTTTGCTGTGTTCTTAGACATAGGGTTTTTATTGTTGATAAGTTTTGAAACGAAGCTATGATATGTGATAATGGTGTTTAATATTAATTCTGGTGTTATGATGTCAAATTTTATGTTATATAAGATATTGTTTTGATGTTATAATGGTGTATATGATTATGTGGTCGCCTGTTAAGGCCAGCGAGTACCACACTCTTAATATTTATAATATGTGTTGATATAATCCTATAAATTTTAAGAATGTGCTGATATAACCCTACAAACATTAGGAATGTGCTGATATAACCCTACAAATATTAGGAATGTGCTGATATAACCCTACAAACATTATAAATGTGCTGATATAACCCAATAAGATTTCATTGACATAAGCCTACATGTTACAGCGGCGGTCCGGCGAACTATGAGGGTAAAATTATCCACATAATTTTAGAGTTAGCCCTAAAGGTATTTTGGTCAATTTACATAGAGTCAACGCCGAAAAATTAAGGTCAATGCTGAGAATGAGGTCTAAGAGTTATATAGACACTTTCATTAACTAGTTAGCGTTATTTTTACACTAAATTTTTTTAAAACTATATTGATATTTACTCAAATAGATAGAGTTATATTGGCATTTATCCCTATATTATTAAACATTTGCTCGGCTTATTGCCTCACTTTGTTCCTATTTGTCATCATACCATCGTCATTTTATCAAAGACTACATCCGAACTAGTGGTCCCGTTGGGTTTTTTTTCACTTCTATGAAGATCCATAGTTATTCATAAAGCTTTTTTTTTTTTTAATAAAAACACCCTAAGGTGGGGGATGATATATTAGAGGCTCCCCATTCCTCATTAAGAACCAATTACAAGATGAGTCAATGTATGTGGTGAGGCAACAAAATTGCCATCCAAAATAACCTACAAGGATCTATACATAGTACTACTTGATATTAATAATTATAGACAAAAGAATGCTAAGGTTGCGATCCGGATGAAGGAATCTCCACCCCTCGTGTTAATTCCCCCTCCGGCCAGGCAACCTTAGAACACAGATACAGAATCTGGTTAATAGCAAAAGATTAGATCAGTAACTTGCGGCAGTAATCCGGGGGCAAAGAAGTTGTCCCCAGGAAGCTGTATGCCTATGTCACAGTAGTTCAGTTAGCAGGTAGCCATTGTCATGGTAGTTCAGGAACGTGAGCTGGTTGAGGAAGTAATTCAGCAACTCTCTGCAAAAAGGAACAAAGACAGATTAGCAGCATCTATCCAAAATAAGATGTATTATGATGCTCGAACATGTGGAATATGAGCTTTATCTAGGGAGATCAGTCCTTTGATAAGATGGGGAATGGTATCAGGCTGTATGCATACTGAAGAGCAAATGTGTTGTTTTGCAATAGCATTAGCAACAGCATTTACATCTCTGTAGACATACAGTAACTGAGCATCACCCAACTTTTTGTTAATTTTGTATGCCAGATCAAAATGAATCCAGTTAGCAGAATATGGATTTGTAATCATTTGTACAGCCAACAGACAATCTGATTCTATTAAGTATTTGTTACTTAGACTTGAAACTCTATCAGTCACAAAAAGAACAGCTTTCATTTCTGCTTCAAGTGGTGAACCAGCATGAACTGAAACAGAATCAATATTAATCATATTTCCCAAGTAATCTCGAATTATCATACCAACTGCAGCTTTGTCTGAATACCATGAGGCATCCACATTAACTTTTAGATATCCTACAGCTGGTTTTTCCCAATAAATAGTATTAAAATTAGGCTTTGGTGGAGGTCTACAAAAGGGAATCCAATGATTTAATGAAGAATCAATATGTGAGAATGCAAAGTATGTTTTTGGAGTAGATAAAAAGGCCAATTTTATCAAATCCTGAGCTTCATTAGAGATTTTGGCTGAGGAAAAAGGTTGATTATCAAACATGAATCTATTCCTAGCCTTCCAAAGTGACCAGCAGATAATTGAAGGAATGATTTTACACATAAAATGTTTCCAACTAACCAAATCATCTGTATTCCAAAATTGAAAGAATCTTTGTATGAGGGAATGGTCAAATTGAATATGAAAATTAACTAATGAAGCAATATTGAACCAGACTTCCTTAGCAACATGACAGGAGATGAAAAAATGCTGTATAGTATCAGAATTAGCACAAACTGGGCATTTTGAAGCCAGGTTAAAGCCTAATTTAATCAGAATTTCATCAAAAGGAAGAAAGGATTGCAAGAGTTTCCATGTAAAAATTGAGATCTTTTTTTGCAATGCCTTATTCCAAATAAATTTACAAGCTGGGAAATTACCTGATACAAGAGTGAGAGCCTTGTAGGTTGATTTGGAAGTAAAATTACCTGATGCTTCCAACTTCCAAATTAATCTATCCTCCCTATCCGGGATAAGAGTGGAATCCTGTAAAAAAATTAAAGTATCATTTCCTAATGAAGAACTAATTTGAGACAGTACATCAGATTTGTTATTAATAAACTCAGCAACTGTCAAATTTGTCATATTATCCATAGTATGTTGAGAAATGAAATTGCAAAGAGGCCCACCAGGGCACCAATTTGCAGTCCAGAAATTACAGGTGCCCATACCATGGATAATTACAGAGTGATGTTCAGCAAAACAGTTAATTGCTTCAATTCGTTTCCAAGTAACAGATTTTCTATATGATAGGGGGATTGACCAAATTAATTTAGACCAGAGAGAATTTCCTAATTGGCTTTTCCACCATAGTTTTGCAGAACAGGTGTCAATAATAGATTTCACAGATCTAAAGCCAAGGCCATTAAATTGAACAGGGAAAGAAATATTCTGCCATTTTTTCCACACTTTATTTTTTTTTCCATTGGACTCCCCCCAAAAAAACCTAGCTAATTTCTTCTCAAAAATCCTGATTATTGTTTTTGGTGGATCAGTTACTGCCCATAAATGCTGAGGGAGTGAATATAAACAGTGTTTGATTAGGATCATTTTTCCCCCAGCACTAAGCCATTTATTTTTCCAACTTTGAAGCTTAGAGTCAAGAATAGTTATTAAAGGTTGGAAATATCTTATTAAGGTTCTTCCCTTAAAAATAGGACAACCAAGATACTGGAATGGGAAAGAACCTTTTTTCATCTTTAGTATAGCCTTAACCTGGTTAGCTTTCAAAACAGTGGCCTTGTTACTGAGATAAAACTCAGATTTATCAAAGTTAAATTTCTGTCCTGAAATTAATTCAAATACCTCCAAAAAAGCTTTGAGTCTAATAAGGTTAGATTTAGATGCTTGCATAAAAATTACAGTGTCATCTGCATACATTAAATGGGATACAGCAGGAATAGAAGAAGGTAAATAAAAACGAGTAAGTTTATTATTTGCAAAAATATATTCTAAACTTCTTGAAAAAGCTTCAGTGAATATATTAAAAAGAAAAGGAGAGAGTGGATCACCTTGTTTGATACCTCGAGAAGCTCTAAAAAATCCAACAGGATTCCCATTTACAAGGACTGAAAAATATGCCTGAGATAAATTATTAAAAACTGCAGATAAGAAGTTACCATGAAAGCCAAATTTGACTAAAATTCTCCTAAGGAATTCCCAGTTAACTCTATCAAAGGCCTTCATTAAATCCAGTTTCAGTATACAGTTTGGAATCCTATTCTTTTTGTCTAGAAATCTGACCATTTCCTGAAGGTAGATTATATTATCTGAGATGTCTCTTTTCTTTAAAAAGGATGATTGAGTAGGAGAAATAAGAGAATCCATATAAGGTCTTAGTCTTTCCATCAGCACCTTAGAACAGATTTTATTAAGTACATTAGACAAACTAATTGGCCTAAAATCACTGAAGGAACTAGGTGTTTGCTTTTTAGGGATGAGTGTAATCCAAGTACTAGATATACCTTTTGGAATATCAGATCCTGAGATGAAATCATTTACTGATGCTAAAAGATCCTGTTTAATAATTGACCAGCATTTTTTTGTAAAATTTGGGAGTAAATCCATCTGGTCCTGGGCTACTATTACTTTTTAAATTTCTTATTACCCTTTCTAGTTCAATTTCTGACACAGGGGCAGCAAGAGCTTGATTATCCTCATTATTTAAGATCAAGGGGACTTGACTGAGAAAATGAGAGGAGAATCTATGTTCAGCATTATGATCAGGTTCAGTTAAAAGATCAGAAAAAAAATCAACTGCTTCTTTCTGGATGTCAGTTTGAGAGGTTAACCAAGAACCCTCAGAATTTTTAATTTTATTAATCTGAGTCTTACAGTTTTTTTCCTTAAATACCTTATGAAAGTATTCAGTATTATTATCCCCCACTTTGTACCACTTAAGTTTTACCTTTTGTTTCCAAAATTTTTCTTTTTCTTTAAGAGCCCTAAGTAAAAGAGCTTTTTTCTGATTGAATTTCATGAGTTCAGAATCAGATGGATTAAGATCAAAAACCATTTCCTGTGATCTTAGTGCCTCCTCAGCTAAAGTGACATTAGTTTCAATATTACCAAAAATTTCTTTATTCCAGATTTTTATCACTCTTTTTAATCTAATCAGCTTTAAATAAAATTTCATCATACCAGACTCATGGAGAGGTATATTCCAATTGTTATGAATTAAATCAATAAAATCAGACCTTTGAAACCATGCATTTATAAATCTGAAGGGTTTAGGAAAGGAATGGGAAAAATTAGCAATCTGCAGGAGTAAGGGGGAATGATCAGAGGTATTCCTGTTCAGGATCTGGATTGAAGATGATGGAAATTTATTACTCCAGGAAAGGGAACAAAGACCTCTATCTAATCTTTTTAAAGTAGGGCTTCTAAGTCTTGAATTACTCCAAGTAAATAGATTCCCTACAGTGTTAATCTCTTGGATTCCATTAGTGTTAATCCATTTATTAAAATCCCTAATGCTCCCAGGGGCAGGATTAGAGGGGCCTCTATATTCAGTCACATTAGTAATAGTATTAAAATCCCCAATAAAAACAGTATCTCCATTGGAGATAGGCTCTAAGTCTTTCCATAATAATTTCCTACCCTCTCTATTCCTTAAAGCATAAATAAAAACCATCTCCATACACAGGTTAAAAGATTGATGAGAAATATCTACATGCAGAAATTGTTCATGAGAGGATTTTAGAGAGATCTTAAGAAGATGTGACCACATTAACCAAATTTTTCCATTAGGTAGGGCCAAACAGTTTGAGAAGTTTAAAACAGACATATATGAGTGGATTTTAGAGTTATCATGCATTGGCTCAATTATACAAAGCAATTTAATCTTTTTATTTAGGATCAGATTTGAGAGTCTCAGAATAGAAGTGTCCATACCACGAAGATTCCAAATCAAAAAATTAATATAAGGTGTGACTGTCATATTTCACTTATTTTAATACCTTTTGTAGCTGATCTCAGTAGCATCTTATTTAACTGACTGAGATAGGTAATCTTTTTTATTTTTTCCTTACCTTTGTTTTTTGACTTACCTTGGAGATCCTGAGTGGAGGATTCTTGTCCTCCAGTTTCCAGCTCCAACTCTAAATCCGGCTCCTCCTGAGTTGACATGTCTGCATCAATCAGGTTCTGAAATTGTGGTTCCTCTACCTGCAAAAGAGAGTATCTATTTGACATCTTTCCATAATGGGAAAGTGTGGGGTTAGATCTTGAATCCCTCATAACAGATTGCCGTAAACCAACTTGAGTATCATCAAAAGCATAGGATTTCAAAACAGGTTTGGAATATGCAGTCTCCTGAAGAAGCTTAGAGGTAGAGTCTTCTGAAACTGATTTTTGTATCAAAGGAGATGTATTAGACCTGATGGATCTAGGAGTTGAGGGAGAAACCACTAAATTATTCAGGGGCATCACTTTGAATTCAGGGGAAGATGGTTTACTGGAAAAATCATTCATCATAGGAGGCAGTTCAAAAATTTTCCCTGTGGCTTGCCATATAGGTTGAGGGGGAGCCTCTACTGCAGTAGGTTCATCAATTTTATTCATAACATTTTGGGGGTTTGCTCTACATTGGTCAAAGGAATGCCCAAGTTTAGAACAGTGACTGCAGTAAAGAGGAATGTCCTCATACTCAATATAATATTTCCTATTATTTGTGAGTGAACCAAGTCTAATAAACTGGGGTAGGGGTTTCAACAGATCAATCTCAACACAGAATTTAATAGCAGATGGCCGAGTTAACATTTCAGTGGCATAATCATTTTTAATGAAATTCCCAATATTATTCCCAATGTTTTCAATAGAAGCAGAATTATAGTAATAAAGGGGAACTTCTTTAATCGTACACCAGATCGGGACAATCGGTGATTCTCTTTGTGTGGAAAACTCAGGTGTCCATTTTAGCATCTTAAGTAAAACCCCATTAAAATTCCATAAACCTTTCATCCAACAACGTTGATAATCATTTATCAATTCGAATCTAATTAGGATGTGCTTAAAGTCAAGAGATCCTAATTGGTACTTACCTTCGAAGCCGATGGTCTTGAGAGAAACCTCCAACTGTTCCATACTTAGTCTGCCCTTCGTGTATTTTCCCACCAAGGCATTAGAATAGTGGGCCGAGAGGGTCGCGATCTGCTCGTCAGAGTAAAGACAAGCAAGATCGCCTAGGTGGGAAGATTTTGGGACTATTTCAGGGTTAGTAGGAAGCTGAGAAACCAGCGGAGGTGATTTAGATTGTAGCGCCGCCGCAAAAGTTTTTATAGGAGGAGGGGGAAGGATAGATGATGAGGCCGCCATCAACGGCAGGTAAAGAAAGACTCCGCCAAGGCGGAGAGAAACGAAGAAAAATGAGAAGAAAGTTAGATGAGATGCAGAAATGAAGGGGAGAGGAGAAGCCAAAACCCTAGCGTCGCACACACTATCGCACACTCAATCGCCCGCAGTAGTTGAACTTAGGTACGCGTGTGAACTTCTAGTTATTCATAAAGCTATGTTTTTTAATGTTTGAAGTAAATTTTCATTTTAAAACTAATGGAATACAAGCAAAGTTTTCACTCACCTAAGAGTATGATTACCAAAAGATTGAGCCTAATTTAGTCCACTTAATTAAATGGGTTGAATTATTACAATCGTTAATTTCCCATAAGCCATGGCCGGTTGGTATTAGTGCTTAATCATGGTAAGACTTAAAAAGTTACAAACAAATTGAGGTCTTCGAGTGGGGAATAATCACACTAATTGGGCTCTTTTTAATTTTAAGCAGGAAATTATGAAGTGCTAAAATTTATTTATAATTTATTTATGTATAACTTAAGCTTGATAAAAACACGATGAATAACACTCTAAAATGGACTAAGTAAAATAAGATACATGAGTGATCGCGAATTTGGAATTCCCTTCATTATAGCCGAATTCGCACACTTACCATTTAACAGTTAAAGTTGTTGAACTTTAACCATATATTTAAATAGTAGTGGCTCTCCTGACAGGCGGTCTGTGCATAAGCTTATGGACATACCACTTATTTCTTACCTTATACACTGCATTTCTTAAATTACATAAAAAATTTAAAAATTTTGAAAATATTTTTATATATCATATATTTTTATATTTTCACCTTCAAATACATAATATTACTTGTTTTAACTTATAAAATGCAATATTTAAATTTTATAAAAAAATTATAAAATTTAAGGCAAATGCCCCTGAGGACTGTCATTAAGCTTGTGGAAATGCCACCTTTCCTGAGATTTTCCCTTTGAATAGATATATGAATAATAATATTAACGCAAGGGATATTATTAAATTCGTCGTAACATATACTAGTAGTTTCTAAATATTAATTTTTTATGTGATGTGATCATGCATAGTTATATATATTAATAGTCAAACATATTTTCAAAGACTACGAAAAAAATTCCATGCAAATTCCGCTGGGACAGGGGATGGACTACTACTATAGTACTCCCTCTATTTGCTTAAATTTGACACACTTACCATATTTGTATATTTTTTTAAGTTAGTCACATTTCATTTTATGGCAAAAAGTACATCTGTAACACCCCCAAACCCAAACGCAAGTGTCGGGTCGGGTCTGGGCATGCTACCGAAAGTGCTAACAGTAATGAGCAGGTAAATTTTATGCGGAAGCGATTTAGATAAATTCAAAAAAACCTAACTTTACTATTACAGTAACAGTATTATTACAAATGTTAAATGGAGGTTTCACCTAACTGTTACAGAATCAAAAGTTTACTTTAACACTCTTAGCAGTTTACCCAGAATCTTTATCAAACGAAGTAAAGACAACAAGCACTCTTCTTTTACTGTTCTTCTTCACCTGAAAAAGGATTATTTAACTAGGGTAAGCTCCTTGCTTAGTGAGGTTCCATCGCCTGTATTTACCTAGTTGAGTTTTAGTGATCATAGAATAACAATTAACAACTAGCCATGTATGTCCTAGCACATAGTAAAAAGGATACAGATAGTTAATGCCGAGTTGCCGCCAAGTGCCTATATGGCAACTGTGACTAACATACACGACATAACCTAGTCAGTCAGAATTCACTTTTCCATTCACGCTGGTGTTCAATTATGAGCTCGTATCAGTCAGGTGGTTATGCTAGCATACCAAACTCCATGTGTAGTCGGTCTAATCAGACGGTCCGGTCAGTACTGTTCCCCACCGACTTTGACTAAACTACAATCGCGTCGGGGCCCCCAAAATTCACAGACAGGTAATCAGGTAGCAGGTAATTCAAGTTTGACACGGCAAGATAAAGTACAAGCCAGTCATCAGAGCAGTATATGATTCAAGTTTGACACGGCAAGATAAAGTACAAGCCGATCTTTCACAGAAGATATCAGAGCAGTTCAGGAGTTCAATTTCACGATAATCTAGTATAGTATGATAAAATACACACTTAATTCAAAAGTCAGTAAATACCATCATTTGAGTGTAACCGTTATATTTATCTCTCGTGGCTAAAGTATCGAGTAAAAAAAGGTTTGAGTATCAGATTTCGAGTACAGGGGTTCGAGTACTTACAGTTCGAGTTGTTGGGTAGAGGTTCGAGCAAAGAACTCAAGTGGAGAAGGTTCTAGTGGTATGTTTATCAAGTGGTACTGGTTAGAGTGGTAAATGGTATTAGTTTGAGTGGTGAGGTTCAGTTGGAGAGATTCTAAAGGTACGGGTTTTGTTGGTGAGGTTCGAGAGGTAAGGTTCTAGTGGCACTAGTTCGAGAGGTAAGGTTCGAGAAGTAAGGTTCGAGAGGTAAAGGTTTCAGTAGTACTAGCTCGAGGGGTAAGGTTTGAGGAGTACAGTTCGAGAGGTAACGGTTTTGGTGATATTAGTTCGAGAGGTACGGGTTCGAGAGGTGAGGTTCGAGAGGTAAATATTTCATTAGCACTAGTTCGAGGGGTAAGGTTCGAGAGGTAAAGGTTTTGGTAGTACTAGTTTGAGGGGTAAGGTTCGAGGGGTACATATTCGAGGGGTAAAGGTTTCAAGGAACTAGTTCGAGGGGTAAAGGTTTCCGAGTACTAGTTTGAGGGGTAAATGTTTCAGGGAACTAGTTCGAGAGGTAAGGTTCGAGGGGTAAAGGTTTCAGGGAACTAGTTCGAGGGGTAAGGTTCGAGGGGTAAAGGTTTTAGGGAACTAGTTCGAGGGGTAAAGGTTTCAGTAGAATTTTAGCAGGGGTTCGATGGGTAGTATTTTGGCAGGAGTTTGAGAGGTGGTATTTTGGCAGGGGTTCGAGAGGTAGTATTTTGGCAGGGGTTCGAGAGGTGGAGCTGCAGCAGGGGTTCCAGAGGTGGAGAGTTTAGCTTGAGAGAGTCAGGTTCTGATGGCATTTTTTATGTATATATATATATGTAAACATAAACTCAGATTTTACTAAATTCGTGCTAGGGCAATGCAACACTCACCTTAGTTAAACTTAGCTTGACAACCGCTGCTTCTACTTCACTGCTTAACCACTGTTCTTTGGTAAGAATTTTTTTCTTAAGGTTGTGATTTTGAGAAGGAAGTCACTGGTATTTATACTAGATAAAACATAGGTTCTGACACCTACTCACCCTAAAATTTTATCCTGTAACCTCAAGCCTACTCCTCACGTCCGCCGTTCATTCCTTCCCAGCAATACCACTTGCCCAAAAAATTACTTTGGATAATTTTTCACATCCGTTGCTAGATTTTCTTCATGGTAATTTTCTTGTATTTAATTATTTCTTTACTCATTTATTTGCTTATTATTACTATTGTCATATACTATACATATATGTATGTATAATTATGTATATTTTCTTCTTGGTAATTTCTCTTACTTAATTATTTATTCACTTATTGTTATTAGTATTATTATTATATATATTATATATATATATATATATTATATTTTTATATATTTTTATTTATTTATATATATATACATATATATATATATATATATATTGGAGAATTAAAGGAAAGATTGGGATATTTGATAAAATTTAACTATTACATGTTCTCTAATTCCTATTTTGGTAGGGGTTTTTGCAATCTCTTCCCCCCCTTCCCACCCCCCCTCCCCTTAATGAATTTTGTCCCCAAAATTTTCATTTTCGGCGAACAACTCCGGGTAATTATCCTTCATTTCAGCTTCCAACTCCCAAGTTGCTTCCTCGACCTGTTGATTTCTCCATAACACCAAGACCATAAGAATTTCCCTAGTTCGCAAGGTTTTGATTTTCGATCCAATATCTTCACGAGATTTTCCTCGTACATTAGCTTTTCATTCACTGCTAAGTATTCATGGTTTAACACGTGTCCGGGGTCAGGGTTGTACTTTTTTAGAAGTGACACATGAAAAACATTGTGTAATTTCCCAACTGGCTGGGTAGGTTAAGTCGATACGCAACTGGCCCGACTCGTTGTATGATCTCAAAAGGGCCAATGTACCTAGGACTCAGTTTTCCTTTCTTGCCATGCTAGACTAGACCCTTGTGAGGGGGTACCTTCAAAAACACCTGGTCAACCTATTCCAAACTCCAAATCCCTCATTCGATGGTCCGCGTAACTCTTTTGTCGACTTTGAGCCGTCTGTAAGCATTGCTTTATCAATTTGACCTTATTCACGGATTCCTCAATCATACTGGCCACTGACAAAATCTTTTTCTCTCCCACTTCATCCCAAAAATGGGGTGTCCGACACTTCCTTCCATAGAGTATTTCATATGGGGCTATACCAATGGACGAATGATAACTATTGTTATAAGCGAATTCTACCAAAGGTAAATGAGTGTCCCAACTTCCCCCAAAATCTATAACACAGCTTTGGAGCATGTCCTCCAAGGTTTGAATTGTCTTCTCCGACTGCCCGTCTGTTTGTGGATGGGCACTTGTACTAAAGTTCAATTTGGTTCCCAAAGCTGCTTGCAGTTGCCTCTAAAAACGGGAAGTGAATCTCGGGTCCCTATTAGATACGATAGTTATCGGGACCTCATGCAATCTTATGATTTCCCATATGTATAGGAAAGTCAGTCTTTCCAAGGAATATTTAACGTTGATCGGTAGGAAATGAGCCGACTTGGTCAACCTATCAACCACCACCCATATTGCGTCAAAATTCTTTAGTGTGTGGGGTAATCCCGTCACAAAGTCCATCGTGATGTGATCCCACTTCCATTCGGGAATATCCAATGGTTGTAACAACCCCGATGGCTTCTGATGCTCGGCCTTGACCTGCTGGCACATTAAGAAACGTGCTCCGTATTCTGCTATGTCCCTTCTCATATTATCCCAGCAGTACCGCTGTTTCAGGTCTTGGTACATTTTGGCCCCCCCTGGGTGTACCGTATACTTGGATCGGTGAGCTTCTTCCAACACTCTTTGGGTGATTGTTGAATTGGGGTAGACAAAGCTTACCTCTACAAGTCAGTATTCCTTCACTATTTACTTCATAGTCCGGCAACTTCCCTTCACCGAGAAGCTTTTTCTTCTTCACCAACGATTCATCTAACTCTTGAGCTTTCTTAATCTCTGTGGGTAAAACCGTTTGTACCCTGAGATTGAAGAATACAAGTCGGTCAGGTTTAGTCTCGCATTCTCAATTCTCTGACTGTGATAACATTTCTATCTCCTTTATCCAGATGTGCGCCAAATTCACCTTCCGGCTTAGTGTGTCTACCACCACATTCGCCTTTCCAGGATGATAGTTGATTACACAGTCATAATCCTCCCAAAACTCCATCCGCCGACGTTGGCGCATATTCAGGTCCTTTTGGGAAAATATGTACTTCAAGTTTTGATGATCTGACATTACTTCAAACGTGACTCCGTATAAAGTTTCAACTTCCAAGATGCATAAGCAATCATGTGGCCCCTTTGCATCAATACGCACCCGAGACCATCTCCTGAAGCATCAGTATATACTATGAATCCGTCCTTTCCCTCAAGTAGGGTAAGGATTGGGGCAGTGGTCAGACGTTTCTTCAATTCTTGAAAACTAGATTTAGTCTTCTTATTCCATTCGTACTTAAATCCCTTCTGAGTTAAGCAGAATAAAGGGGATGCTAGCTTAGAGAAGTCTTTAACGAAACATCGATAATATCCTGCTAGTCCAAGAAAGCTCCGTACTTCTGTACTATTGTTCGGCACCCTCCAGTTTAGAATTGTCTCGACTTTAGAGGGGTCCACGAATATTCCTTCCTTACTAATCACGTGCCCCAAAAAGTTCACTTGGTTTAGCCAGAATTCACATTTGCTAAACTTGGCGTACAACTTTTTCTCCTCAAGCAGTTGTGATACCTTTCTTAGATGCCCTTCATGCTCCTGCTGAGATTTGGAATTGACCAGGATGTCGTCAATGAAGATGACAACAAACTTGTCTATGTATGGCCGAAATATTCGGTGCATGAGGTCCATGAATACCTCCTGTGCATTGGTCACTCCAAATGGCATTACCAGGAATTCGTAATGACCATATCAAGTATTGAAAGCTGTCTTGGGTATGTCCTCCCTCTTCACTCGTAACTGGTAATACCCTTGTCGCAAATCCAGTTTAAAAAATATGACTGCCCCTTGGAGTTGATCAAACAACTCCTATATAATGGGAAGAGGGTATTTATTCTTAATTGTCACATTGTTTAAGCCTCGATAATCGATAGACATCCGAAGAGAGACATACTTCTTCTTAACAAAAAATACCGGGGCTCCCCAAGGAGAGGTACTTGGTTGAACAAATCCTCGAGCCATAAGTCTTTGAGTTGTAGCTTCAACTCCTGTAGCTCTAGCGGTGCCATACGATAAGGGGTTCGAGAAATAGGTGCGGCTCCTGGAACAAGATCAATAGTAAATTCAGTCTCCCTTTCAGAAGGTAAACTTACTAGTTCCTCGGGAAATACCTCAAGAAATTCTTGGACCACAGTTATACCTTCTCCCTTTAACTGGTCCACTGGCTTATTCAAGATATAAGCTAGTATTCCAGTTGCTCCTTTACAAATCATTCGTTGAACTTTGACTACTGCCATAAGTAAGGAGGATAGTCTCTTCCTTCCCACATCTACTTTAATCGAAAGTTACTCGGGTCGACACCGCTTAACTTCCTTCGTATGACAATTTAACTGGGCGTGATTTTTAGCAAGCCAACCCATGCCAAGTATCACCTCATATCCCTTTAAAGGTAAATTAATTAAGTCTTTCGACAATTCCCAACGTCCCACATTCACCTCACAGTTTATACATACACGTCCAGTTAGGATTTTAATATCATTTGTGGGTGTGCTAACCTCTAATTTATAGGGTAAGTCCTCTATTTTCTCTTCCATATTATCAAGAAAGGAGTAACTACCAAAAGAATGAGAAGCACCGGGATCAATCAAAGCTTTAGCTATTTTACCCAGGATAGGAAGGGTACCTTCGATGACCTCGGTCGAAACCGGGGCTTCACTATCTTCCATCGCGTGTACACGAGCTTGCACCTTTGGTTGACTGCCCCTACTTGCTCCTCCCTTCAGAGCAGACTTAGCGACCGATGCCTGGGACCTCATGGGTTGAGACAAGCGACTCGGCTGAGCTTGCGAGTATTCAGATATTCTATGTTAAGCGCTTCCACACCGTTGGCACTTGTTTTCCCTCTTCCAGCAATCCTTTTCATCATAGCCTCCCTTTTCGCAGTATGTGCAATGCACCTGAGTCGTCCATCTCGAGGAAATGCTCAGGCTTCTTAAAGTGGTCGATGGTCGGGATGTGTCTCCCTTAGGGACTTTGTTTTGCTCAAAGTTTGCTCCCTGTGGGTCGGGCATGTATAGGGATTGGGACTTTACATTTGTCCTTCTCGACTGATGTATGGCTCGTAAGGCATTCTTGGTTTTCTCCATTCTGCAAGCATATTCGATGGCTGTGGCATAACTGTTCTGATAGGTCGGGGCTAGGGCATCCTTTAATTCCAGCCTTAACCCTTGGATAAATCTCCTCTTGCGTTCCTCGTCAGTCGAGACCATCTTCTCTGCAAATTTAGAGAGTCGAGAAAACTTTACCTCATACTCTATTACACTCATCAGTCCTTGTTTCAAGTTTATGAACTTCGCTTCTTTTCTTTCTATAACTAGAGGTGGAATGAACTTCTTCTTAAACTCCTTTTCAAAATTCTCCCAGGTACTGGGAGTTTCCTCCATGTCCCACTTCCTTTGTATTATGTTCAACCAGTCTAGTGCGGCGCCTTCTAATTGGAATATAGAAAAATTCACCTTCCGTCCATCCGCATATCCCAAGGCTTGAAATGTTTGAGCCATTGTTTCTATCCAATTTTTGGCTGCTTCATCACCTGGGCCGCCGTTGAACCTGGGTGGATGAAACTTCTGAATCGTTCCAAGGTCGCGTCCTCCGTCTCTGGTCTATGACTTCGATCCCTGACCGGAGATTGAGCTTGATTATCTCTTTCTATCACGCGGCTTAAAATTTCAGTGACTTGACTTGCGAATAATTCCATCCCATCGGTTGGGGGATTTCGTTATAAGATATTTGCGATAAATTTTATAGTCCTCTAGCGTCGTCTTTCAACGTAAAAAAATTGGGATTCGCTTCTTGTTCTAATGCTTATTCTACAAACGGTTAGTATCTTAGCTGTAAGGTTTTCCCCTAAAAGTCCGCTTCTAAATCTAATCGACCCTCGAATCCTTGGTGGAGTCACCTCTTTCTTCTTGCTTAGCTCCAGGGTACGCTCGGTCCATTAAATCATCCCGCAATACAGCAAGAGCTTGCTCCATCGTGCCTCGAGTCTCCCTTATATGCCTCCAACATGATTCGGTTGGTTGTCGACGATAGGCGATCAGACCTTCCTGTAGTTCTTGGGCATTCACCAGGGCTAAGTCTACTTGTCGAAAGACTTCTTGTCGCTTTGCATCCTGTTGTCCAAGCTCCCTACTTCTTTGATTTCTTAGTCGGTTGTTTTCGATGACCGCCATTCGCCCTTGTCTCTTCTGCGTTAGCCCGCATATATTGTTCCCACATTGCATCTCTTGTTAATTGTTCTTGGGTCTCGAGGTTAAGGACCCTACCTATTAATTCTGCTCATTCTATGATTAAAGCATGCACAATCCAATTTGGGTAAGCTTGAGTTTCTACCCATTGGGGATTGTTTATTACTTCCGTCCAAGGAAGAAACATCTCTGGGAATGCTCCGAAATGTCTTTTCACCTCAATAACTTCTTGAAAGGCATTGCTTGCAATTTCTACATCATTGTCCATCTATTAACATAACAAACTTATTAGCTTGACAATTTATTCACAACTAGCCCCCCTTACGTTATTGTCCATCTTAGCATTTATTTACAATTAGTCAATATAGATTTAGTGATAATGTACCGGCTATAAATGGCTATATTCCCAGCGGTAATATAGCAGTTATAAATGGCTATATTCCCAATGGTAATATAACAGTTATAAACGGCTATATTTTATAGTATAAACACGAATTTATCCAACAATTCAAAACCACATTTTCTCTTCTATCTCACATTCTTCTCACCACATTTTCTCTCAATTTGTTGATAACATGTTGAGACTAATGTTAGCCTTTGTTGCCGTAATTATCATTGTACTACATGTTAGTATTGTCACCGGGGATATTACACCGGAAGAATTTTGTTACAGTTCAGTAATGGTTGGATTCATATATACCCTTTTATTTTTCACAATCCTCATAGACTTCTGTATTTCAAATTACATTTGATAAATTATTTTATTTCCCTATTAGACAGTGACATCAATAAATTGTTAGTTTTGTAGACAAGGTTCAACCATGTCTCTAATATCTATAATTGTTAAGCAAATGTGAAGTCTTTTATTAAATTAAGTTTTGATTTGCCTTTAATTGATTTGAGGAATCTCTGATACCACATCTGTAACACCCCCAAACCAAAACGCAAGTGTCAAGTTGGGTCTGGGTCTGCTACCAAAAGTGCTAACAGTAATGAGCAGGTAAATTTTATGCGGAAGCGATTTAGATAAATTCAAAAAAAAACAAAAACCTAATTTTACTATTACGGTAACAGTATTATTACAAATGTTAAATGGAAGTTTCACGTAACTGTTACAGAATCAAAATTTTACATTAACACTCTAAGCAGTTTACCCAGGATCTTTATCAAACGAAGTAAAGACAACAAGCACTCTTCTTTTGCTGTTCTTCTTCACCTGAAAAAAGGGTTATTTAACTAGGGTAAACTCCTTGCTTAGAGAGGTTCCATCGCCAGTATTTACCCAGTTGAGTTTTAGTGATCAAAGAATAACAATTAACAACTAGACATGTATGTCCTAGCACATAGTAAAAAGGATACAGGTGGTTAATGCCAAGTTGCCACCAAGTGCCTATATGGAAACTGTGACTAACATACACGACATAACCCAGTCAGTGATGAAGGCTATCAGTTCAGAATTTACTTTCCCATTCACGCCGGTGTTAAATTACGAGCTCGTATCAGTTAGGTGGTTATGCTAGCATACCAAACTCCACGTGTAGTGGGTCTAATCAGACGGTCCGGTCAGTACCGTTCCCCACCGACTTCGACCAAACTACAATCGCATCGGGGCTCTCAAATTTCACAGACATGTAATCGGGTAGCATGTAATTCAAGTTTGACATGGCAAGATAAAGTACAAGCCCGTCATCAGAGCAGTAAATGATTCAAGTTTGACATGGTAAGATAAAGTACAAGTCGATCTTTCACAGAAGATATCAGAGCAGTTCAGGAGTTCAGTTTCACGATAATCTAGTATAGTATGATAAAATACACACTTAATTCAACAGTCAGTAAATACCATCATTTGAGTGTAACCATCATATATCTCTCTCTCTCTCTCTCTCTCTCTCTCATTTCTAGAGTATCGAGTAAAAAAAAGGTTCGAGTATCAGGTTTCTATTACAAGGGTTTGAGTACTTACAGTTCGAGTTGTTGGGTAGGAGGTTCGAGCAAAGAACTCAAGTGGACAAGGTTCTAGTGGTATGGGTATTGGGTGGTACTGGTTAGAGTGGTAAATGGTATCAGTTCGAGTGGTGAGGTTCAGTTGGAGAGATTCTAAAGGTATGGGTTCAGTTGGTGAGGTTCGAGATGTAAGGTTCTAGTGGCACTAGTTCGAGAGGTAAGGTTCGAGAGGTAAGGTTCGAGAAGTAAGGTTCGAGAGGTAAAGGTTTCAGTAGTACTAGTTCGAGGGGTAAGGTTCGATGAGTACAATTCGAGACGTAACGGTTTCGGTGATATTAGTTCGAGAGGCATAGGTTTGAGAGGTGAGGTTCAAGAGGTAAAGGTTTCATTAGTATTAGTTCGAGGGGTAAGGTTCGAGAGGTAAGGTTTGAGAGGTAAAGGTTTCAGTAGTACTAGTTCGAGGGGTAAGGTTCGAGGGGTACATATTTGAGGGGTAAAGGTTTCAGGGAACTAGTTCGAGTGGTAAGGTTCGAGGGGTACATATTCGAGGGGTAAAGGTTTCCAGGACCTTGTTCGAGGGGTAAGGTTAGATTGGTACATATTTGAGGGGTAAGGGTTTCAGGGAACTAGTTCGAGGGGTAAAGGTTTTAGTAGGGTTCGAGAGGTAGAGTTGTGACAGGGGTTCGAGAGGTAGAGTTGTGACAGGGGTTCGAGAGGTAGAGTTGTGGCAGAGGTTCGAGAGGTAGAATTTTGGTAGGGGTTCGAGGGGTAGTATTATAGCAGGGGTTCGATAGGTAGTATTTTGGCTGGGGTTCGAGAGGTGGAGTTGCAGCAGAGAGGTGAAGAACAGTAAGAGAAAAGTGTTTTATATCTTTACTTCTTTTGAGAATGATCCTGGGTGAACTATTAGTATTTTAAATTGAGCTATGAATCTGTAACAGTTAGTTGAAACTTTCATTTAACATTTTTGTTTGACATTTGTAATAAATCCTTTTCGTTGTAATAGTAATTTAGGTTTTTGAATTTATCTAAACCACTTCCGCATGAAATTTATCTGCTCGTTACTGTTAGCACTTTCGGTAGCACGCCCAGACCTGACCCGATACTTGCGGTTGAGTAAGGGGGTGTTACAACATCATTCTCAACCACTCATTAAACTTTGGGCAATATGTAAATATAACCCTATATGTTGGAGAAAGTGCAAATATAACCTTGAATTTATTTTAGTGCAAATATAACCCTGACTATTATACATAAGTGCAAATATAACCCTGAAACCATTATTCCAGCATTGACTGGCCATTTTCGGCCATTGGCTGATCGAAAATGGCCAAAATGCCCTTCTAACCTAATATTAAATTTTAAAAGATAAAATTTCCCTTACTACCACCACAACCACCTTTCCACCACCAGCTTGCCGCCGCTGCCCCACCACCACCACCACCCAGCCAGCCCTGCCCGTCCACCACCTTCCGCCCATCCCTCCTCCACCCTATCATTTTCTTGAGCTCCGTCGTTGGACATCATCAGCCCCACCACCAACTTCCATCATCTCCAGCCCCCGAGCCTCTGAAACCACAGCTCCATCGCCTGCCGCTGCCTATCAACTGCCACAACACAAAGCTTAAATTGGGATTCCATTTGTCGAAGAAACCACAAATTCATTGGGTTTCAAGCCTAATCATTCAATCCAACAAAATCACAAACATATTAAGAATTTTCAAAAAAAGAATTTTTAGATAATCCCATATTCAGAATCTAGAGGAATAGCACAAAAACAACTCAAACTTCAACCAAGAAATGGAACGGAGCCCACAAACCTGAAGACAGAGGAGAGACTGAAGTCTGAAGCATAAGCGCAACAGAAAAAGGGTTCAACTTTGAAGCAGAGCCGCTCCACCACAACCTTTAATCTCCACCATCCCACCACCGGCCCAGGACTTATGTCGAGCCTCTGCCGTTCACCACCACACCAGCTTCCATCATCTCCCATTAATTGAGGCGGTGCAGACATTTCCTTGTTTCTTCCACACCCAAGCCCAAAGCCCATTAGGGTTAACCAAAAGATAGATTCCATTAATCCCATTAGCTTTTCCAATTGCTTGATTTTCCTCTGCAGCTCAAAACCTCTCTCTATATTAGCCTCTAGTAATCCCATTCATTTTGGCAATTGCTTGATTTTCGTTCTGCAAATCGAAACCATGGCTCAATCCTTCCGGTCCCTTTGTGAAGAAATCAAAATCATCCAAGAAAGAACCCTCCGCCGCAAGAGGATGGTAGAAGACTTTCGGGACTCAAAACAGGCAAGAACTCTAATGCTGATGACCAGTGCTTATTGCCTAGTGAACGAAATTTCCGTGCGACGGTGAGAGGGCTAGTCCGAGATGATAGGGCTTCAGGGAAAGAGGGAGTCAGGTCTTGTTGGAGATGATGGGGTTTTTAACGTCGTAAAAAAAAGGAAAGAGGAAGAAGGTGATAGGGAAAGAGGAAGAAGGAGTAGGGTTTTTTACGCCGTCAAGGGGTATGAAAAGTTTTTTGTGTTTTTATATTTTTTTATAGAGAGGTAAATTGATCTTTTCAGTGTATTCTGTCCTCCAATTCCCGAAGAAGGTTACATTTGTACATAACCTAAATATCTAGAGTTATATTTGCACTTTCAATTATGGCAAGGTTATATCTGAACTTTCGTCAATTATTTAGGGTTATATCTGCACTTTTCTCTTAAAATTTTTACTCTACTCATTCAATTCCCTTAACACATTTCAACTTTTAAAAAAAGTGATTTTATAACCTTACCTAGTTGTCATAAGTGCCAATATAACCTTCCGGTATTCGAAAGTGCCAATACAACCCCTAAATAGTCAGTGAAAGTGCCAATATAAACCTCTCAGGTAACTTTTGGTCTAAAAATACATTTTTCCCTTTTGAAAAAATACATTTTTCCCTTTTGAAAAAATAAAAATACTACAAAAGGAAATGTCGTTATTACCCTTATAGTTATTAATACTCCAATATTGTCGGACCGCCACCTGACCACCACTACACCGCTGCCATAATAGATAGGGTTATATCAGCACATTATAAAAACTGGTAGGGTTAAATCAGCACATTCCTAAAACTTATAGGGTTATATCAACACATTCATAAAAAGTGTAGGGTTCTATCAGCACATACTATAGAGTATATATTTTTAATGATATTTTGTTTATTTTGTTGTGTTTAGTCCGGAAGGAAGGTTGGATGACCTTTGATGTTGTGTGTGGTTGTTATTTTGTTGTGTTCTTCAACCTAGGGTTTTAAATGTTGATTAGTTTTGAAATGAGACTACGATATGTGATAATGGTGTTTAATATGAATGATGGTGTCATGATGTCGAATTTTATGGTGCATAAGATATTTTTATGATGTGATAATGGTGTATATGATGACGTGGTTACCCGTTAAAGCTAGCAGAGTACCACACACTTAACTTTTATAATATGTGTTGACATAACCTTATAAGTTTTGAGAATGAGCTGATATAACCCTACAAGTTTTCAGAATGTGCTTATATAACCCTATCGGTTTTTATAATGTGCTGATATAACCCTACCTATTACGGTCGCAATGCAGCAGTAGTCTGACGGGGGTCTGCGGTGGTTCGACGGTGGTCCGAAGGTGGTTCAACGGCGGTCTGATGGCTGTCTAACTATGAGAGTAAAATTGTCCACCTAATTTCATATTTTCCCCAATGGTTATTGTGGTCAATTTACACAGAGTCAATGCTAGAAAATCAAAATCAATGCTGAAAATGGGTCTGAGGGTTATATTGGCACTTTCATTAAATAGTTAGGGTTATTTTTGTACTAAAAGTTATCTCAGGGTTATATCGACACTTATTCAAGCAGGTAAACTTATATTAGCACTTATCCTAAAAATATTTAAACATATAAAATAAAAAATAGTGAAACAGAGGTTGCATTGAGTTTGACAAGTTGGAGTCCCTTAAAAGTGGTCTTTATGTTATGCGATATAGGAGATTGGCAAAAGGCGATCATCTGCTCGCCCTCAGCGGCCCATACCAGCCCACACCCAGGCCATCGTATGAGAGGTAAATCACGGTAGCCCAGCACCAGGACCCATGGGCTTGGCATTACCTCGGTGCGCATAAGGGAGCCTTGCAAAGCAAGAACTCCCCACACTGCCGCTGCCGAGGATCGAACCTGGGTTTATTGGCTTTCCCACCCATGTCCCAACCACTGGGGTACACCCGTGGGTGTGCGATGTAGGAGATTGGGGTTACACGATGGGTGGTCTAAGACAAGGCTAACCACATCACAATCAAGGGTGGAACTACCATGGTGCGTGGTAGGGTTTCAGCCCTATTTGAAATTCTGGCGCCATGGTAGTAGTGGTTAGTAGAGCTTCCCAGTGTTCAAAGGTTATGAGCTGCAATTTTTCAACTCAAGCTCTGTTTTTTCGGCCACTGAGAGTCGGAGAAGAAGGCCTCTGAAGACCTTTTTTTTGTCCATATTTTATCAAAACGACATCGTTTTAGTTCAAGTCGAACGACGTTATTTTGATTAGTACTGAAGAAAAAAAATGAGATTTAAAATTGAAGTCATTGGATTGGGCCATTTCCACAGTCAGAAAAACAAACATTTCTCTCCCAAAAATGGAGGAGCAGAAATGCGCCTCCACTGGCCTCCAGCTCTGCTCCCGCTCCGGACTCCGGATGCCATCCCACCACCGTCCCTCCTCCAGCCCCACCTAAAAAAAAATTCTAGTTCCAGCACTGATCTCACAATGTTGCAACTTGTGCATAAACTTGCCCTGTTTTTGAATTTCAGTTATTGTGAGGATCTCATCGAGTCCTCAATTTATCATGTCTATTCATGGATACATTGCAATGATTCTCGCACTGCACGAATGGATATTTATTTGAGAATATGTAGCGAATGACGATTTTTAATAAAACATATGAAATAATTGTTGTAAGTTTAACTCAAATATTGTATCTTTTGTACTTTATATTTCAATATTTTATTTAGCTTATTATATATGACAAAATCTTGTGAAAGACCATCTTTCCATAGGTTTATGGAAAGATGAAGTTTAATTAAAATAATAAAAGGTAAAAGGTTTTAGTTGCAATATTAATAATTTATTATACAACGTGTAGTAGTTATAAAGTTTATAACCTGGTTCATGCAACCCGGATATTTTATCATCATTTCTTCTAATTTGCACTTTAAATCTTGGTCTTTCCATGGCTTATGGAATGAGATGATAGAGACATGAATTGTCATTTTCCATGGCTAGTGTGTGATATCGTATCTATGGATGCTTGTCATTTGTTGCTCGACAGACCATGGCAATTCGATCGTCACTCAACCCATGACGGTCTCGCGAACACATACAACTTTACCTTTGGTGGAAAGAAGATCATGCTCCTCCCCTCCAATCCCGCAACAGCCACACCACGCCGCCCAGTTGCTACTCTCATATCTTGAGCCGAATTCGAGGAAGAGATGGCAGAGACATGCATTGTGTATGCGTTCCTCTACAAATCCACCACCAACGCATTTCCAGTCCCCATCACTGTCCATCCGATTTTGGAAGAGTTTCGTGACGTGTTTCCATGTGAGCTTTCGGCCAAACTTCCGCCACTCCACAGTATCTAACACCAAATCAATTTTATGCCCGATGTAGCGTTACTGAACTGCGCCCACTATTGGATGAGCCCCTCCGAGCACTAAGAGCTCCGCCATCAAGTTGAGGATCTTCTCAAAAAAGGACATATTCAGGAGAGCCTCAGTCCTTGTGTCGTCCTCGCACTCCTAAAGGCCAAAAAGGATGGCACTTGGCATATGTACGTTGACACTCATGCAATTAACAAGATTACGGTGCGCTGCAATTTTCCCATCCCGTGCCTCGATGATCTCCTCGATCAATTGAGCAGCCACCGTGTTTTTAGCAGGTTGAACTTAAAGAGCGGGTACCACCAAATCTGTATCCATCCCGGCGACGAGTGGGAAACCACCTTCAAGATACGTGAGGGCCTTTACGAATGGCTCGTCATGCCTTTTGGCCTCTCTAACGCACAAAGCACCTTCATGCGTACCAAGCACTTCATCTGTTCATCGGTAAATTTGTGGTGGATTATTTTGACGATATATTGGTTTATAGTGCTAACCTTGAAGATCATTTGCAACATCTTTGGGAAGTTCTTCAAGTGCTTCACAATCACGCTTTCTACGCCGTGGAGGCAAAATTTGTTTTCCTCACTGACCGAGTGGTATTTTTGGGCTACGTCGTCTTGGCCGAGGGCTTAAGCATTGATGAGTCAAAAATCTAGACCATTACATCTTGGCCGACGCCACGTACAGTTACCGAGGTTCGGACCTTTCACGACATCGCCTCCTTTTACTACCGATTTATCCCACATTTCAATTTGATTATGGCGCCAATCACCGAGTGCATCACGTCAGGACATTTCCACTGGACACAACCGGCAACAAACTCTTTCGAGATGCTAAAAGTGAAGCTAACCACCGTGCCAATTCTGGTTCTCCCCGATTTCAACAAACCATTTTTACTCCACTGTGACACGTCTAGAGTGGGTATTGGCGCCGTTCTTAGCCAAGGAAACCAACCGGTCGCCTATTCTAGCGAGAAACTCACCGGGCCCAAGTCTCGCTATAATACATATGGCATGGAGTTTTACGCAATAGTTCGAGCAATCCATCACTGTCGGAATTACCTCTTCCACAAAGAGTTCGTCCTCTACACCGACCACGATGCACTTAAACGCCTCGGCACTCAAGATAAGGTATCTTCCCGCCTTTGGTTGCAAACCCTAGAAGTTTCATCTTTCCTATATTACATTCTACATCACTTATGGAAAGACCGTGTTTCAAGAGACAGACTCATTATATATTTAATACAATATTTTTGTATTTTTACATCAAATATTTTGTATTTATATTCAAAAATATGGTAATTAATTTTAAAATATGTGATGGTTGTTTCAAAAGTTAAGAAAATGTCATTTTTCATAATACTTAACTTTTCTTAATATAGGAATTGCACACAATGATATTTCAAAGTTAACGTACTCACGATATAATTTATAGTGACACAGAGAGTAGGCACTATATAATTTTTTTTGATATACCATCTTCAAATTTATTTAGTATAACTAGGTTGAAATAAAGTTTTTTTTAAAAAATCCATGGCAATAACTTATATTGATTAACATATGAAATTACCAGAATATTGGCATAAAATAATTAAAGTAATTAAAGTTTAGAAATTATTGATTTTGACTTGACGTAAACAAGTTATATTTCTTCCTTGGTTAAAAATTTCAGTGTCATCTAAAAAACAATCTGCCGATAAACACTTAGAAAGAAAATCATGCAATTTGAACAGATTTGTTAGGACATAAATTAAACAAATAAAAGACTTAACACCAATGAGAGTGGCGCAGAGGAAACGTGGTGGGCCCATAATCCACAAGTCCCAGGGTCAAAACCTGGCTCTGATATTAGGGAAGCTTCCATTTGTTCCAAGTTTGTTTTTTCATTTTGAATCCCCATTTTTTACATTTATCACCAATTACCCCTTAATTTTTTTCACCATCAATTTATCCTCATTTTCATTCTCAATCCTCCAATTTTACATTTATCACCAATTACCCCCTCCATTTTTTTAAACAAATATTCGAACTCCGTCACATTAATAAATCCACGTTGCCTCACACAAAGGGGGTGAGGCTCCCCTGTGTCTCACACAAAGGTGGGGTGAGACTCCCACACAACTCACACAAAGTGAGGCTCCTACACCTAATATGGTGCAAATGGAGACTGAGCCCCAGAAATAGCCCCAGGCCGAATTCGAACCTGGGGTGCTCCTAGGACGGGCATACGCCCTGGCCACTGGTCTAATCTCAGTTGGTTCCCCTCCATTTTCAATTCCCCATTTTTACACTTATCACCAATCACCCCTTAATTAATTTCACCATCAACTTATTCCCTTTTTCATTCTCACCCCTCCAATTTTTACATCTATCTCCAATTACCCCCTAATTCTTTTCACCATCATCATCGTCTTCTCCATTAAAAACCTTCAACTCCCCGTAAAGCCTTAAATTTTGCCTTTCATTCACACAAATACGCTAGAATTGCAGGTATGGTCGTACTAAATTCTTCGATTCTGCAGTATTGGACCCGCCGCTCTTTGTCGAGAATGGCGAGCAAGGTACGAGACACCTTCGTCGGATTCTTCAAAGAAAAGGATCACGTCAGCTGGAAATACATCCCCGTCGTCACTTTCAATGATCTCACCCTTCTCTTCGCCAGTGCCGGTGAGCTCTTCGATCCATCTCCTTTCCCGCCTTAAAAAAATCAATATCACCGCATCACTTCTTTTCATATTTATATGTAATTCAATGCAGTTTTAGTTTAGTTCAATTGTTAATGGTGACAATTTGTATGAAATTCAGTTTAGTTCAACTCAATTGAAAAGAACAATGCCTGGTTGTTGCTGATCATATCAGGACTCTTTCTTTTGCTATTTCCGACGGCTCCTGTCCAGGTAATCTAGTTAATGGAATAGAATTTCCCATTCAAATGTATAGTTTTTATTCAAAACTGTTAGCAAAAAGGGCTATTATCTGCAGAGCTATCACATAATTTGGTCATTTTGGCTGAGTGCTGTGCGTTCACCATATGATAATACAAAAAAGAAAAGAATTGTTGAATTTCTATTGTATGTAATGTGTGCTTGGATTTTGTTTGATTGACAATCCAGAGGGTGTAGTCATTATATATATGCAGAATCTACTTATTTGCTTTCAAATGTTAATGCGCTGTTGATATTTGGTTTCGGGTTTCATTTTGAAATTTATTTTTCTGTATGTAACACGGGCCGTGAGTTTGTGTTAAGACGCATACTCTGACTTGGGTGCCTATAATGGCTTACATTTTTCTTAATCTTGCTGTGAAAACCTTCCTTTCAATTGTGATATCTTTCTGAAACCTAATTACTGAAACCCTTGCTACAAAAGCTATTTTTTGTATGAATAGTATAGTTGCTAGATCACTTTTCCCGTGACAGAGCTGATCAATGAACAACTACTTGTGCTTACGTTTTTCTTTTCTTCCTCAGTGGCAGGATGCTTTTCTACTGTGGGATGCTTATGGATTTCCATTGGATCTTACTCAGGTGAACTGAGTCTAGTTACTATGTATATCAAATATATGTGTTATTTTGCTGTTACATGATCTAAACTTGTAATTGTTGGTATTATTAGTTGATGGCTAAAGAAAAAAAAATTGGAGGTCGATGTCAATGGCTTCAAAGTTGCCTTGAATGAAGCAAGTGAAATATCAAGAAATGCATAGAATAAGGTCTTGTTTTCATAATATTATCCTTTCACACGAGTGTTGCAGCTACTTTATTATAGAAGAATAGAACCTATACAAACTATAAATTTCAAAACTAGGTTAGGATCTTGGGATATATGACGCATCTAATAGCGTCATTACCTTTTATAATTGTGATGTGTTTCTCAACAGACAGGTGCTATAATTATTGCATTGGATGCTGCCGCTACCTCAGCTTTGCGCAAGGATGGGGTTGATTCAACTAATGACGTGTTTAAGTTAACGTGGTTTAAGGTTTTTTGACAAGGCCCTTTGTTGCTTATTTATGTTATCCTTCTGCCGTTTTTCTTTTATAAGTTGCTTGGACACCGTTCTTCATCTTTTTGTTGATAGAAAATACTTATAATTGTGAAGCAAAGGTTTTTATTCAGGAAACGTCAGAAAAATCATAGTCACAATCGATTTATATATAATGATAATTATTTCTGGATAATTAAAGAATCTTTTGTGCTGGAGATAGTTATTAAATTACATCTGTTTTGGTAAGAAAATATGCTAATGAAAACATGAAGTTTGATTTTGTCAAATTTCTGTAGTATCTGCTGTAACTATTTTGTTGGTCTTGCGCGTGAGTGCATGATTGCCTTTTCTAGTTTTTCATGAATACATACTTTTGACTCTGCAACCTTGGTGAATTGTCTTTTATATTTCTTAGGTAGGTATTAAAATCTCATCTTCATGGAATTGGTTTCGTAATCAGGATCATGAAAGCGCAATTAGAGCAATTTATTGCGGGAATGAGTCATTGATAGTGTCTTAGGTGACAATGAAGTTGGTATTATTCTTGAATCCACAAGCTCTTATGCTGAGCAAGGGGGTCAGGTGAGCTTACTGCTTGGATGTTGAGGCAATTTAGATTATAGAACTGAAGGAGTTAATTGTTTTTTTGAAGTTCTACATTTATCCCAATTTGTAGTTTGTCTGACATTCAGGAATTCGCATATCTTCCATGTCTAAATCATCAGATGGTGGAAATTGTATCTAACTGAAGATGTCATTCGACTTCCTTTTACTTCAGGTATTGAACTTGGTACTACTACTATTTTGGTAGGGATGATAGATTGGAAAATGAACTGTTGTTATGTTCCGTAAGTAGTATCAAGTCATGAAAGCCAAAAAGAAGACGGCCGAGGAGAATATCTAGAATGTCATATGCAGTATGCGAGGCAGCTCTATAAGCCATACATGAGAAGCCTCAAATACGAAATCTCTATAAGGCAGACAAAAGCTTCTTGATTGTACAAGCCTCAAATACTGCAGCAGACTATGCAGAATCACAGCTAAGAGAATTTGACACGTATTGGAGCAATTACTGAATCTCATTGAACTATATTTGCTCATCATTATCAGAGCAACGAGATCATGATGGTGCCAAGTGCTATTAGGACATTTCTTGGTTACTCTTGGAGATGTGATACATTTAATGTTAGAGCTGAAAGCATAACTTTCAAAGGAATCCATACTGATCTGGAGGCCAAGATTTCCATACTTGAGGTACTGAACTTTGTTAGTCTTTCTGTTTTTGGTTTGGAAAACATGATAGAATGGAAAATGAAGCGGTGTACGCGTGGTGTTAGTAGAATCAATCCATGAAAGCCAACAAGAAGACGGCTAAAACAAGAGCTTACTGCCCTGCATGAAAGGATTGCTGAAAATGAGAAAGTTGAAGCCGCGCTTACGACTACTACTACAGTTCAGCTACAAAAAGGTGAGATCTTCCAAGCAGTGGTGGAACTAGGAGCATATGTTAGGGGGGGCTAAAAAGAGGAATTTTTTTTTTGCAATGCTAAATACAACAATTTTTTAACAAACAACGCTTACATAATAATATGAATACATAATAATTAGATTTTTACAACAAAGAACTATCACTGCATAAAAAACTACGTTCCAATACTTGGGTTGCTAGAACTAGAACCACTAACCACATGAGACAACTGTATCCTACGATGTTTCATACGCCGATAACTTTTCAAAATTGGTTCATTATCGATCCCAACAAAAATCTCCTTCTCAATATGCACTGTCATAACATCATTCATCCATTCATTTCCCATTGTGTTGCGTAAATCAGTCTTGATTCTCTTCATGGCTGAAAAAACTCGTTCAACAGAAGCAGTTGCAACTGTTAGAACTAAGGTTAACTCAATAAGATGATATAGCAGTGGAAAACATGTATACCTAGTTGTTTGAACCATCTTTTGAGCAAGACTTCTAAAGTCCTCAATAGTCAAAAACTCATGATCAAGTTGTACATTATGAATGAAAGTACTAAGTTGTTGATGAAGGCGGGAACGATCTTCTACAGAGAAGTCACTTGGATATAGTTCAGCAAGACGAACTAACTTACCAATATCAAACTTAGAAAATGAATCTCTTGGATCAAGGCAAGCCATACAAGTGAGTAACACCATATTTGCTTCCGGAAACCGATTGTTCATTTCATGAATCATCCTATCAACAACCTAGTATTCAAAAAATAAAAGGTTAGCATGTAGCAGTAAAAAAAAATTACAAATCAAATCAAATCAAATCAAATAAGGTATGTAAATTATAAAAGTAATACCTGAAGAAAAGTATCAACACGAAAGAAATCACCATTGGTCTGCATTTGCGTAAGTCGTTTCCTACGACCACGAATTGTTCGTTCATCTTCCATATTAACTACCGAGATGTCATGATTAGCACAAAATGCGTTGACTTCATTTAACAACTCATCCCAACCATTCTCTCTGCATTTTTGCAACTCAAAATTCATTGTATTAATCAAACTCACAGCCAACACAATATTTTAATTCTTTTATTGCAAAGTATGGGACAAGCCATCTACAACTCCCAACAAACGCTTCATCATAAGCATCACAAAAACAAATTCATAACTCTCCATTTGCTCAAGCAAACCGCTCGCTGAAGTCTTACTCAGATTTGCATCACCATTATCATGGACGTTTTCAATCAATTGCAAACTAGATTCCCTCATAGTAATGAAACGAATAATAGTAGTGTAATGTGACCCCCAACGATTATCCCTTGACCTTCTCAAACTAGTCTCTTGATTTTTGCCTCTTCCACTCACAATATCTCCATTCTCCAATCCCCCTACAATTCTAGCATGTTCTAAATCAAAAAGCATGTCTTTTCTTCTACATGAAGCTCCAGCTAAATTCACAATCATACCAAGATAAATGAAAAACTGACACACAATTCGATTATCATTAGCAACAGCAAGAACAACCAATTGAAGCTGGTGAGAAAAACAATGGACATACCTTGCAGATGCGTTTTCTTTCAATATCAAAGCTTTCAGTCCATTATATTCTCCTCGCATATTTGAGGCTTCATCATATTCCTGACCTCTTAACTTTAACATTCATAATTTATGCTTTGCAAACAATTCATCAAGAGCACTCTTCAAACTAATAGTAGAAGTATTACGCACATGCACAACACTAAGAAAACGTTCAAGAACGCAACCTTGTTTGTTGACATATCTACCCCTATTTTCTCTTTTATGGATGCACCTCTAGCCTCATTAACCAATAGAGAAAAATAACTATCTCCAATTTCATTAATAATAACATTTGTTACCTCACTAGCATAAGCACTTGATAGTTCTGTACTTTGGGAGATGTGAGCTTGCAATTTCCAGGGCCATTTTCATTCATGGTCTTAGGAACAACATCATTTCGCTTGGAATTCCAGTCAATCATTTCGAGATAATTACCCTTATTCAGAGAATCCAGCCCTTTATCACGGCCACGAAAAGCCATACCTTGATTTAGCAAGAACTGTGTCACATCCAAAGTGACTGTCAAATGCATGCGATATGCAATCTCTGATTCCCGCCCATGTGCCTGATAAGAATGAAGGATACTCTGTCTTTGATGCTTAAATGCATACAAGTGTTCAGCTGCATCATTATGAGAACTACCTGCTACGCCAACATGTTTCTTATAGATATCAAGCACTTTCTTCCAATTGTTAACCCCACTCACAGTAAATGCATCCTCTCCATCTCGACATGATCCCTTATGTGAATTCCTAAAGAGATAGCAACAAAAGCAAAATGTTGCATCCTTTGACGCACTATACTCCAACCAATCAAGTTTTTCATACCAAGAAGGTCGAAAACATCTATAGTCATTTTCATGCTTTGTCTTTGGAAAAGAATGACCCTTAAGTTGGCAAGGACCTCTTAACACATATTCTCTCATCACTTGATCTCTAATAGAAACATCAAAATCCTTAATAGGTTTACGTTTCCCGGGATCATTTAAAACATCATCCGAATTGAACTCAACACGAGAATGCTTTTGACTACTACCCTCTTCATTAATCCTCTCTTTATTTGGTTCACTCGGTCTCTTAAAAATAGATGATCCACTACTTCGAATTAAGAATTTATCCATATCCTATTTGACATAAAATAAGAAAAATATGTCAAATTAAATATGTATATGCTATTCAGTATTCACAATTTCTCAAAAAAATGTCTAATTAAATATGTCTAATTAAATATATAAAAAATATGTCAAATTATTCATATCTATATTTAGCACAATTTCACAATTTCACAATTTCAACACAACCACTAAATTATTCATATCTATATTCAGTATTCACAGTTTCACATAAATAAGCAATTCAATTCAAGTTATTCAACACAAATTACACAACAAAAATATATTAGCTCCTTGATACCTTGCCCTTAGTTTGGCTTGGACGCGGACCACGTGGTCGCTGGTTGTGGTTGAGGAAGAGGACGGCGGCAGGTGGCGGCACGGTAGGCGGTGGTGGATCTGCTGCCGTCTGCATTTTGGCTGGAGCTTGGAGGAAGACAAGAGTTTATTATGTTTGGCCCGATGGAGTTTTATTAGTTTCTTAAATTTTATTTGGGCCAATTGGGTTTCAGCCCAATTGGCCTCAATTATTTTTTGCCTTCACCTTAACAAAACGACGTCGTTTCACTTAAGCCAAAATGACATCGTTTTGTTTAGTTAGAAAAGGAAAAAAAATTGGTCATCTTCTTCAGCAGCTGCAAAGCTGAAGGCGGATCCGGCCGCCGGTGGCTCAAAGGGGGGCAGAATCTGGTGGCTCTAAGCCTAAATTCTGGGCCACCGGATCCTAGGGGTGGCGCTAGCACCCCCTCGCCCCCCCAGTTCTGACGCTGCTTCCAAGCTAATAACACACATACTGTAATTGTATATAGCCATTTTCAGATGAAATAACACAAACACACACTGCAATTGATAAGAAGGGTAGAAATTGATTAAATTGCAAAAGCTTAGAATGAGAAAATAGGTTGTCATCTATTTACTCAGCAGTGGATCTTCTTTACAAATTACAATACATGCTAAAACAAAGCAAAATATCTGTCCAAAATATCAGTCTATAGTCATCTTTCTAATGACTGTTGTTTTACTAAAACACAAATCTTTCCTCTGAAGCATCCCATTCAATGCCATTCACCATGTCTTTGAATTCCAAGACATCTGAATCTGTCCATTCCCAGAAATGCAAAGGTTCTGATGCAATTCCCTTTATCACCTCTTCGAATTCCAAGGCATCTGAATCCGTCCATTCCCCGACATGCAAAGGTTCTGATGCAATGCCATTCATCAGCTCTTCAAATTCCAAGGCATCTGAATCCATCCACTCATCCAAAATGGTGGCGCCACCATTATTATCATCCAGCACCAGCACCACCACTGGTGCAGCCATTTGGTTGGAAGGTTCTTGCTATGATTTCAACTTCTTGATGGGCTCAGTACTCTCAATGGATGATGAGTTCTTCCTTTTGTTTGATACAGTGCTTCTCTGAGTGGATGATGAGTTGTTCTTAATCACCTTGCCGCCAATGCAACTCCTATCGTCATATCTCTTAATCCTGCAAATCACCCGATCCTCCCAATCACATCCCCGAATTTCAAGAAAGGCATCAGCAGAGATAGTCCAATGGCCAATGGTTTCTTTACCATTGTTGGTCCTAAAGGACAACCTTTTGTAGTGTCTGATGACGAGGTCCTTATTTCCGGGGAAATGCACTTCGATCGGTGTCGCCCGTGCTGTGCCAGGTTCCACATCCAGCCATTCTTTTCTTCTGGACATTGCTGGACTTGGAGGTGGTTCCGATGTTTTCCAACTTGGTGTGCAAATATAGTGTCGGAATGTTGTGGGAGTCGAGGCACCAATGGCAGGGATCAGAGAACTTGTCCCCGGGATTGAGTTGATCGCCGAACACCGTCGATTGTGGGATGATGTCGGAAGTAGGGTACGAGATTCCGAGAATGTGGTTCTTCAAGTAGTACGAAATGAGCTCCGCCACCGTGGGATTGAACTCCCTGCCACTGCGACCCATCTCCGGCGAATTCGTGGGTGGGTAACTAAACTTTCCTTTTTCTTCTTTCTTTCTTTTCTGAAACCTAATAGGATTCGGGCGTGAATGAATGAAAATGAATGAAGGAGGGAATACAGCACAGGGTGGATATTTATAACAAAAAAGTTTCCTTTTTCTTCTTTCTTTTCCAAAGGAAATTTGGAACAAATAGGATTCACTTTTGGGTTAGGCCCATTAAGGTTACTATAACCGCCTTTGTATTAATTAAAATAAGTCTGAAAAAAATCTACCTAGAAAACACATTAAATACTAATTCTGTATTAAAAATGTATTAATTACTAATAGAAATCTATAAATATTAATTATAAAACATAACCTAATATATTAATTTTTATTTATTGAAATATTGAGTTAGGATGATAAAATTATATTAGTGCCTAAAATAAGGAATTTTTAGCAACTAAGTAATTATTCAACAACAATTGTAAAATATAAAAATAAAATATATTTTATTGGTATCGAAATAATAAATTGTAAACTATTTTCCCAAAAATATTTTTAGAAAGAGCCTAATCAACTGCTTTCAACGGATTATCAAAATTATTCTTGAAAAAAGTCAAATCAACATGAATGACTTGAAAACAATTGAATTTTTCACTAGTGCAAAACTTCAATCGACAGTGGTGGATCTTTAAGAAAATGTTATTCAAGCACAACAAATTAAGGGTTGAAATTATATGAGAAAAATGATTATGTTATTTTATTCTCAGATGTGTAAAGTAGAGCAATAAAGATAAGTTTTTTTCTTCTCTACATTTACTTATCTATAAAAAGAACCTTTTCAAATAATATATAATCGAATAAAAGGTTTAGAAACGAAATTTTGTTTAAATGTATTTTTAAATTATTAAATAGATTGCTTCCACTTTTAAGCTTTACTATAACTAATTCATTATACTATGTTAAACAAAAAATGTGTTTCTCGCTAATATTGTTGAATAATAATACAAAGTCTTATTTTAAACCATCCGACCATTAAAAATAGTCATTTTATAAGTAATATAATTATTGGACGGATCAATATTTATTTATTTATTACAACACGATTTTCATAATTTTAAAATGTATTTTAAAATATAAAAAATAATAAATTGAAAATATATTTTAAAACATGAATAATTATAACCTGACTAAAAAAACTCTATGAACGAGTTTTGTTAGATATACTCTCAAATAATAACTGATCCACTTTATAAAAAAGTATTGCTCCAATCACATAATATGTATAATCCAAATAATCGCAGCAGTTGGGGTTATTGCGAGGGATAGCTTTGGCAATCCACTCTTCATTAACTCAACCACAATCACGGCTGAATTTCCTCTTCATGCTGAAATACTTGCCATACAATCTGCTTGTCTAACATTCCAACATCTGGATGATTCTTTAATCATTGAATCTGATTCTCTGTTAGCTGTTAATATGATTAATGATCCATACTCTGCTAACTGGAAACTTTTCAATTCGGCTTATAAAGTTAATGGCTTATTATGTCGAGCTGTGCTTAAACATGTTTACAGGGAATGTAACTCAGTGGCTAACGCAATTGCAAAATATCATTCTTTCCATAATCAGTCACTTAACCTTTCTAATGTGCCAGTTCATATAAAAGGTCTCATTGCCTTAGATAAGAAGCAATTTCCTCACATTAGATTGCAAAAACATGGCTATGATAAGGGTTGATACTGTTGATGGAAATTTTTACATGCAGGTATAAGCTGGATTATGATGAATCGGTATGAAGTGACTCCCTTCAGTCCTCAAACTGCTGCTTTCTTGGCTCTGATTTGAAGGCCATAAATTTGGTTCTGTTTTCATTTATGCTTTGTGCACCATGATTCCTGTCGTTCATATCTACAGCAACGACAAAAATAGGAAGATTTCAGGAAGTATTGCCTGAATTATCCCATCTTTGGTTCACTAACTACTACTTCTAACTGCTTGCTTACTGACAGATTTAATCACAGTAGTTGCCTGGCCAAAGTACGAATTAACACGGGGTGTGGAGATTCGTTGACTTTGGAATCGCAACTACTTCTTTTAGACATTCCCATCAATCTTGTATAGATTACAACCTTAGTACTAGACATCGCTTTGTAAAAATTACTGTCACTATTTATATGGCTTGTTCTTACTGGTTTGGGGCACCAATATATCAACCCCCACCCTTGGGTGCTTTCATTCAAATAATTGTATAATAGAAATTATTTGTTTTGGTGTTGTCAATCGAAGATATTGAAGTCATTTTGACTAATCTAAACCCAATTTATCTAAAAATTAATATTATAATATGTTAATGATTTTATTCTTTACAATATATAGTCAATCATTACTTGTTAACATACTATATTATAATTTGTTACTGATTTTATCCTAAGCACCATATAATAGAAATTGTTTGCTTTGATGCTGTCAACCGGGGATATTGAAGTCATTTTGACTAAGCTAAACCCAATTTATCTAAAAATAACATACTAATATTATAATATGTTAATGATTTTATTCTTTATTAAACATAATCAATCATTACTTGTTAACATACTAATATTATAATGAGAAAGTCTCCTATGAGACCGTCTCACCATAGATTATAGTGAGATGGGGGACTAAAATGCAATTTATAAGGAGTGAAGAGTATAATACGCGGGTTGAAACGGGTCAAGTTTGGATCATAAACAAAATTTGGGTCAAAATCCCTTCGTTGCACCCTTTCTTTCTATTTCTTCTATCCCCGCGTCCTTCACGCACCTCCATCCTCCTTTCTTCTCGACGAACTGAATGCCTGAAACCCTCTCAATCACACCTTGGAATAGGGACCAGGCTTACGATGATGGATTGTCTCATGGAGATCGTGTACTATGGGCCAGAGGAGGCGGTGATAGGGATGATGAGCGGTAAGATTTTGGGGAAGCTGGTGGGTTTGCAGAGGGCAGAGACACTTTTTCGGTGGTACAGCTGACGCGGGGAGCGACACAGGCAGCGGGAGAAGAGGGTTTCTAAGCAAGAGACCATCTGTTTAAGAACGTGATACTTCATCTATATGTTTTGTACTTTCTAGGTCCATTAATCTGCAGGCAATCATTGTGAGTATTTTTTATTGTTATTGCTATTACTCTTTAGCATACAATAGTTTATTCCAGATGAAGTTTTATGTACACTCTTCCAGTAACAAATAGGGATTGTGCATTTATGCAGAGGTTGCTACAGAACATTCCTTATGAGATTCCGTGGCTTGATGTTTAGCACACAGATGGGAACAAGTATTTTAAAGGAAGCAACAAACAAACAGAAAGCGAGAGGATGGTAAACAAGGTGATATGCAGAACATATTAGATGAGAGATGTGCAGAAATAATTCTTTAAATTGATAATTACAAGTTGATATGCACATCATCTATTTAAGACCATCTATGATAGATGTGCAGAAAATTTGTTTCCTAACCTAGCTGATATGCAGAAAAAGTTGCAAATTGGAGGCATATGTTCACCATTATAGACCCTCATATTAAGCGGGATACTGGTTATTATGTCAAGGATGTTACTAGTAAGGATTTTGAGGGATGGTGCTGGCCTGGTTCCTACTCATTAAATTAACAAACACTTTAAACACGTGAACTAATAAATCTTTACTAGTTGTAAGCTTTTGCAAAAAAAAAGTTTGAACAAATTTCTTAAAATGATTAATAAAGACTTGTTTAAATTGATAATTAACAAGCTGATATGCACACCATCTGTTTAAGACCATCTATGATAGATGTGTAGAAAATTTATTTCCTAACCTAGCTGATATGCATAATAAGTTGCTGCAAATTGGAGGCATATGTTCACCATTGTAGACCCTCATATTAAGCGGGATAATGGTTATTATGTCAATTATGTTACTGGTAAGGATTTTGAGGGATGGTGCTGGCCTAGTTCCTACTCATTAAATTAACAAACACTTTAACCATGTGAACTAATAAATCTTTACTAATTGCAAGTTTTTGCCCAAAAAAGAAGAAGAAGAATATTTGAACTAAGTTCTTAAAATGATAAATAAAGACTTTTAAATGGATAATTAACAAGTTGATATGCACATCACCTGTTTAAGACCATCTACAATAGATGTGCATAAAATTTGTTTCCTAACCTAGCTGATATGCAGAACAAGTTGCTGCAAATTACAGGCATATGTTTACCATTCGAGACCCTCATATTAAGTGGGATAATGGTTATTATGTCAAGGATGTAACTGGTAAGGATTTTGCAGGATGGTTCTGGCCTGGTTCCTACTTATTAAATTAACAAACACTTTAAACACGTGAACTAATGAATCTTTACTAGTAAGTTTTTGCAAGAATAAAAGAGAAGAATGTTTGAACTAAGTTCTTAAAATTATTAATAAAGACTTCTTTAAATTGATAATTAACAAGGTGATATGCACATCATCTATTTAAGACCATCTATGATAGATGTGCATAAAATTTAATTCCTAACCTAGGTGATATGCAGAATAAGTTGCTGCAAATTGAAGACATATGTTCACCATTGTAGACTCTCATATTAAGCGGGATAATGGTTATTATGTCAAGGATGTTACCGGTAAGGATTTTGAGGGATGGCGCGGGCCTGGTTCCTACTCATTAAATTAACAAACACTTTAAACACGTGAACTAATAAATCTTTACTAGTTGTAAGCTTTTGCAAAAAAGAAGAAGGAATGTTTGAACTAAGTTCTTAAAATGATTAATAAAGACTTCTTTAAATTGATAATTAACAAGTTGATATGCACATCATATGTTTAAGACCATCTATCAAAGATGTGCAGAAAATTTGTTTCCTAACCTAGCTGATATGCAGAACAAGTTGCTGCAAATTAGAGGCATATGTTCACCATTGTGGACCCCCATATTAAGCGGGATAATAGTTATTATGTCAAGGATGTTACTGGTAAGGATTTTTAGGAATGGTGCTGGCCTGGTTTTTCCATGACTTATGGGAAGATCGTCTTTCAAGAGACAGACTCATTATATGTTAATACAATATTTTTATATTTTTACATCAAATATTTTGTATTATATTTAAAAAATATGGTAATTAATTTTAAAATATACAATGGTTGTTTCAAAAGTTAAGAAAATGCCATTTTTCATCATACTTAACTTTTCTTAATATAGGAATTGCACACAATGATATTTCAAAGTTAAAGTACTCACATAATAATTTATAGTGACATGGAGAATAGGCACTATATAAATTTTTTTGATATACCATCTTCAAATTTATTTAGTATAACTAGGTTGAAATAAAGTTTTTTAAAAATACATGACAGTAACTTATATTGATTAATATATTAAATTATCAGAATATTGACATAAAAGAATTAAAGTAATAAAAGTTTAGAAACTATTGATTTTAATTTGACGTAAACAAGCTCTATTTCTTCCTTGGTTAAAAAGTTCAGTGTTATCTAAAAAAAACCCGTTGATAGACACCTCAAAAGAAAATCATACAATTTGAACAGATTTGTTTAGACATAAATTAAACAAATTAAAGACTTAACACCGATTAGAGTGGCGTAACGGAAACCTGATAGGCCCATAACCCACAGTTCCCAGGATCAAAACTTGGCTATGATTTTAGAGATGTTTCCATCTGTTCAAAGCTTCTTCTTTTTTTCATTTTATATCCCCATTTTTACATTTATCACCACCCTTAATTGTTTTCACCATCAATTTATCCTCTTTTTCATTCTCAATCCTCTAATTTTACATTTATCACCAATCACCCCCTCCATTTTCAATCCCCCATTTTTACACTTATCACCAATCACCCCTTAATTAATTTCACCATCAACTAATCACCTTTTTCAATCCTTCGATTTTACATCTATCACCAATTACCCCCTAATTCTTTTCTCCATCATCATCATCTTCTCCATTAAAAACCCACAGCTCCCCGCCAAGCCCTAAATTCCACCTTTCATTCACAGAGATATGCTAGAATTACGGGTATGGTCGTACTAAAGTATCCGATTCTACAGTACTGGACTCGCCGCTCTTTGTCGAGAATGGTGAGCAAGCTATGAGATACCTTTATCGGATTCTTCAAAGGAAAGGATCACGTCAGCTAGAAATGCATCACCGTCATCACTATCAATTATCCCACCCTTCTCTTTGCCAATGCCGGTGAGCTCTTCCATCCATCTCTTTTCCCGCCTTTTTAAAAATATTCAAAATCACCACATCACTTCTGTTCCTGTTTATATGCAATTCAATTCAATTTTAGTTTAGTTCAATTGTTAATAGTAAGAAATTGTATGGAATTCAGTTTAATTCAGCTCAATGGAAAAGAAAAATATATGCTATATCGCAATCCCTGACACAATTTCTATCAATAAACAAGTTAGTTCCACTATTCAGTGTTTCATGTTTATGTCGATAGATATTTAGAAATCACCAAAGTTTACACTTTTATTTTATATAACCTTGTCCCTTAATATGTACTATATACATAATTGAGTTTGAAAGACATCTCAGAAAATAATGGTATGTATCTGAGGTTACTTCATGTAACAGCCTATGGTAGGCCTTGGTTTGGTCAATGGGGCTACAAATTTGAGAGGGGAAGCTTCGCTATAAGCCAATTAATGTATCATAATGTAGTTGAAGCTTAACAAAGTATTCCTTTCGCTATATTTTCTCATCATTATCAGAGCAGCGATATCATGACGACACTGTCGAGGTACCAAATGGTATCAAGCCATTTCTTGGTTACTCTTGGAGATGTGATACATTTTATGTTAGAGCTGAAAACAAAACTTTCAAAGGAATCCATACTAATCTGGAGGCCAAGATTTCTATACTTGAGGTACTGAACTTTGTTATTCTTTCTGTTTTTGGTTTGGAAAACATGATAGAATGGAAAATGAAGCATTGTGCGCATGGTGTTAGCATAATCAAGCCATGAAAGCCAAAAAGAATATGGATGAAATAGGAGATTACTGCCCTGCATGAAGGATTATTGAAAATGAGAAAGTTAAAGCCGCGCTTACGGCTACTACTACAGCCCAGCTACAAAAAGGTGAGATCTTCCAAGCTAATAACACACATACTGTAATTGTATACAGCCTTTTTCAGATGAAATAACACAAACACATACTATAATTGATAGGAAGGTTAGAAATCGATTAAATTGCAAAAGCTTAGAATGAGAAAATAAGTTGTCATCTATTTACTCAGCAGTGGATCATCTTTACAATACATGCTAAAACAAAACAAAATTTCTGTCCAAAACAAAATTGAAAATACATGCTAAACAAAACAAAATCTCTGTCCAAAATATCAATCTATAATCATCTTTCTAATATGGTTGTTTTAGTAAAACACAAATCTTTCCTCTGAAGCATCCCATTCAATGCCATTCATCATGTCTTAGAATTAAAAGGCATCTAAATCTGCCCATTCCCCAAAATTTTCTGTCCAAAACTGAAAATACATGCTAAAACAAAACAAAATTTATGTCCAAAATATCAATCTATAATCATCTTTCTAATATGGTTGTTTTACTAAAACACAAATCTTTCCTCTGAAGCATCCCATTCAATGCCATTCATCATGTCTTCGAATTCAAAGGCATATAAATCTGCCCATTCCCCGAAATGCAAAGGTTCTGATTCAATGCCATTCACCACCTCTTTGAATTCCAAGGCATCTGAATCTGTCCATTTCCCAAAATGCAAAGGTTCCGATGCAATGCCATTCATCAGCTTTTCGAATTCCAAGTCATCAGAATCCATCCACTCCTTCGGCATGTTGGCACCACCATCATCATCATTCAGCACCACAACCACTGGTGCATCCATTTGGTTGGAAGGCTCCGGTATCGTGGCGCCACCATCATCATCATCCAGCACACCACTACAGGTGAAGTCATTTGGTTGGAAGGCTCCTGCGATGATTTCAACTTCTTGTTGGGTTTAGTACTCTCAATGGATGATGAGTTCTTCCTTTTGTTTGATACAGTGCTCCTCCGAGTGGATGATGAGTTGTTCTTAATCACCTTGCCTCCAATGCAACTTACATCGTCATATATCTTAATCCTGTAAATCACCTGATCCTCCCAATCACAGCCTCGAATTTCAAGAAAGGTATCAGCAGAGATGGTGTACTCGTTCATGGTCCAATGACCGATGGTTTCTTCGCCATTGTTGGTCCTGAAGGAAAACTTTTTTATAGTGTCCGATGATGAGGTCCTTATTGCCGGGGAAATGCACTTCGATCGGTGCTGTCGTGCTGTGCCAAGTTTCACATCCAGCCATTCTTTTCTTCTGGACATTGTTGGACTTGGAGGTGGTTCCGATGTTTTCCACTTTGGTGTGCAAATACAGTGTCAGAATGTTGTGGGAGTCGAGGCACCAATGGCAGGGCTCAGAGAACTTGTCCAAGGGATTGAGTTGATCACCAAACACCGTCGATTTTGGGATGATGTCGGAAGCAGGGTACGAGATTCTGAGAATGTGGTTCTTCAGGTAGTACGAAATGAGCTCCGCCACCATTGGATTGAACTCCCTGCCACTGCGGTCCATCTCCGGCGAATTCGTGGGTGGGTAACTAAAATTTCCTTTTTCTTCTTCCTTTCTTTCTTTTCCGAAACCTAATAGGATTCGGGGCGTGAATGAATGAAAGAGGGAACCACAACACATTGTGGATATTTATAAAAAAAAAAGTTTCCTTTTTCTTTCTTCTTTCTTTTCAAAAGGAAATCCATAACAAATAGGATTCACTTCCGGGTTAGGCCCAGTTGGGTTTACTATAACCGCCTTTCTATTAATTAAAATAAGTCTAAAAAAATTACCTGAAAAACACATTAAATACTACTACTAGTATAATTCTGTATTAAAAATGTATTAATTACTAATAGAAATCTATAAATATTAATTATAAAATATAACCTAATATATTATTTTTATTTTTAGAAATATTGAGTTAGTATGATAAAATTATATTAGTGCCTAAAATAAAGAATTTTTAGTATCTAAATAATTATTCAACAACAATAGTAAAATAAAAATAAAATATAATTTATTGGTATCGATATAATATATTGTAAACTATTTTCTCAAAAATATTTTTAGAAGGAGCCTAATCAACTGCTTTCAACTGATATATCAAAACTGTTCTTCAAAAAAGTTAAATCAACATGAATGACTTGAAAACAATTGAATTTTTCATCAGTACAAAACCCCAATTGACAATGGTGGATCTTTATTCAAGCACAACAAATTAAGGGTTGAAATTATATGAGAAAAATGATTATGTTATTCTATTTCTCAGATGTATAAAGTAGAGCAATAATGATACTCCCTCTGTTCCACTAATAGTGGTGCCATATGTTTAGGTGCTTGAATTTAGGTGCACCATAAGTTTTTTTCCTCTCTACTTTTACTTATCTATAAAACGAATGTTTTCAAATAATATATGATCGAATAAAAGGTTTATAAACTAAATTTTGTTTATTTAAAAAAATATTAAATAGATTGCTTCCTCTTTTAAGCTTTACTACAATTGATTCATTATACTATGTTAAAACAAAAAAAATGTGTTTCTTGCTACCATTGTTGAATAATAATACAAAGTCTTATTTTAAACCATTCAACCATTAAAAATTGTCATTTTATAAGTAATTTAATTATGGGAATGATTCAATATTTATTTATTTATTACAACAAGATCTTCATAATTTTAACATGTATTTTAAAACTTAAAAAACAATAAATTAAAAATATATTTTAAAACATAAATAATTATAACCCGACTAAAAAAATTCTATGAACGAGTTTTGTTAGATATACTCTCAAATAATAATTGATCCATGCTATATCATTTTAAAGATATCAGAAAATTATTGCTCCAATCACACAATATGTATAATTCCAGTCACTATATAATAGAAATTGTTTGCTTTGGTGCTGTCAACTGGGGATATTGAAGTCATTTTGGCTAATCTAAACCCAATTTATCTAAAAGTAACATACTAATATTATAATGTGTTAAAGATTTTATTATTTACTATATATAATCAATCATTAACATACTAATATTATAATTTGTTACTGAGTTTTATCCCAAACACCATATAATAGAAATTGTTTGCTTTGGTGTTGTCAACCGGGGATATTTAAGTCATTTTTGCTAAGATAAACCTGAACTATCTAAAAATAACATATTTATATTATAACGTGTTAATGATTTTAGTCTTTACTATATATAATCAATCATAACTTGTTAACATGCTAATATTATAATTTGTTACTGATTTTATCTCAATTATCTCAAACACCATATAATAGAAATTGTTTGCTTTGGTTCTGTCAGCCGGGGATATTGAAGTAATTTTCACTAAGCTGAACTCAATTTATGTAAAAATAACATTATAATATTATAATATGTTAATAATTTTATTCTTTACTATATATAATCAATCATAACTTGTTAACATACTAATATTATAATTTGTTACTGATTTTAATTATTTACTACATATAATGAATCATAACTTGTTAAAAATATATAACTTCTAAAGATATATTTAAAATGACAAAATGACAGATTTGGTACCCACTTTTAGGCGAGTAACAAGTTTCGTTCCTCTTTCTGCAAATCGTTCCCAAAATGTTCCTGCATTATTAGAAAATATTCTCAATTTATTCCCACATACTATTAGCCAGTTTAAGTCAGTCAGCATTGAGCCAGTCTTTCTAACGATGATTATGTCGCCATTCGGAAGCAAGAAATATGGAAAGTAAGGACGATAGAAGAGACAATGCGTATGGTTGGATTGGTGGTGCTCGAAACATGGTGGATTAGGCAGTGAGAAAGAACTGAAAAAGGGAAAATAAAAATTAATTAATTTAACCTCAAAAGTTGTTAACTTATATATATTTTAAAATCTCGGTAGCTGTTGGCAGGTCCATTAACTTATTTAAAATGTGTTATGTCCGATAAAGGAACCAATTGAGGACATTTAGTAATAATATGGGAACCTTTTAGGAACACAGTGCAAAAAGAGGAACAAAACCTATAATTTTGCCTAAAAGTGGGCAATAAATATCTTATTGTACTATATCTATTTATATATCACTGAAGAAAATCTAAGTAACACATAATCTGAAATGGGAAAGTCTCAGGAAAAGCGGCCTTTCCATAAGTTTAAGGACAGTCCTCAGGGGCATTTGCATTAAATGTTGTAATTTTTTTATAAAATTTAAATATTGCATTTTATAAGTTAAAACAAGTAATAATATGTATTGGAAGGTGAATATATAAAAATATATGATGTAAAAAATTGTTTTCAAAATTTTTAAATTTTGTATGTAATTTAAGAAATGCAATGTATAAGGTAAGAAATAAGTGGCCTGTGCATAAGCTTATGGACAGGCCGCCTGTCAGAAGACCCACTCATCTGAAATAACAAAATGTTCAGATTTTTTTATACAATGATAGAGTACTTTTGATAGAAATATGTATACATATTATTTATTTATTTATTTTTAATCTATTTATTTATATATGAAAAAATATTTTTTAAGACCGACTAACTGTTAAATAAGGACATTTCATAATTAGTGAGACTAATAAAGTCATTTGATATTTACTTTTATTTATTGCAATGTGAAACATATAATTATGATAACCTTTTAAAATGAATATCAACATGTAAATAATTGCATTTTAAATAATTTGAATGAAATGTTATAAAAATAATTAATTTTTAATGTATTAAATATTTAACTATTTCTAACTAAATTAATTATTTCACTTCATAATTCATATAATTTTCTTTAGATGACTAAACTTTAAAATTTTAAATAAAACTTAATCTCAATATTTTAATTAATGATATCGTGCTACGCGCGATGATACTCCACTAGTTTATATACAACATAAATAGCTAAAAGATTATAGGTATATATGTCATTTATATTGGATCTCAGTTGAAAATTTGTAAGTCAACCTTAGTCAGATGTCAGGTTAACTTACTCAAACAATACAAATTAGAGATTAAGGGTTTTATAAATGAGCACTTTTTAGAAAATCGAATCTATATAAATACATAAGCAATAATTTAGAGTTCCGTACGTATTTAATTAATTGAATTTTACCAATTTAAAAAGAATGTATTTTAGTCATTTTTACTGTTTTTATATTTGAACAACGTAATCATAAACTCATGCAAATTGGAATCATTTCGACACTTTAAAAGAAGGTACATTACCAATTTTCTTTACCTATTCATTTCTCACCAATAATTCACATGTTTTTCCTCATTTTTATGTCACATCATTTGAACTACCCTGTCCAGTTGGTCTTATTTGGTCTTGAGTTTAATTTTGGAAAAGTGAAAAAATGACCCTATAAGATTGAGAAAGTGAAAAAAATGACCTTGTAAAATGTGAAAGTGCGGAATTAACCCTATCTTTTGATCAAATTGTGCAGTTTTACCCAATTTACACTATTCCGACATTGACCAAACAAATTCAGGCATTGACATTTTATGAAAAGATAAATATATCCCTACTCTTAAAGCAAAAAAATTGAATGACAAAAATACCCCTAAGTTCTCCTCTTTCTTCATCTTCAAACCTGCCGCACCACCATATCCGCCACCTACTGCCACCGTGCCACCAGCTCCGTTGCTATCCACCGCCAGCTTTTCCACCTTCTATCGCTCGCACAGCATTTCTACACTACTCAAAAGCCTACTTCACCGGAAAAACAACAGCAACAACACAAACTGAATTAAACTTCACAATTACACATCAAATTTCCAGAATCTAAAAATGAGGAAAAAAACCTAATTTTTAAAATATGAAAACGAGGAACAAAAGCCAAGCCGCCGAGCCTCCGCCGCTCTGCCTCCTGCCCAGAACCACCGCCACTAGTTATCTCCCACCGCTGGAAACCCTGGCCCCCCGCCGCTCCTCCTCTCAACCGTAGCCCACCGCTCCTCCTCCTTACAGTCCACCACCTTAGACACCGTTCCCCACCAGCTCTGCCGCCACCACCCCATCCCATTGACCACCACCACCAATCGACCACCACTGCTGCTCCACCATCCCATCGACCACCACCGCCGCTCCACTGTCCTATCGACCACCACATCCGCTCCTTCTCACAGTCTGTGCGCCTCAAACACCGTTCCTCACTATCTCTACCACCACCACCCCGTCCAATCGACCACTGCCACTGTTCCCCATCTTTTCCACCGCGCCCTTAACCCTAGCCCTACCGCTCCCTCAACCCTAGCCCCCTGGCTACGCAACTAATTAGACCACCTTCTCCTCTACGTAACCCGACAAAGCAAAATAGAGATGCGGCGGAGAGTAATGGAAATTGATAGAAATGGAGATGGAAATGGATTAGTGGTGGGGACAAATAGAGATGGAAAGGGTATCCAACAGAGAGATATGAAGAAGGAAAGGGTAAACGTGTATTTTCATATTTTATTTTATTTTTGAATTTTTAAAATCGTGGGTATTATGGTCTTTTCATCAAATTCTGGTCAAATTGGTTGTTGACAATTTGGTCAACGTTTTCAGTGTTATTTTTGCACTTTCAGATTTTACAAGGTAATTTCTGTACTTTTGCCCAAAACTTAGGGCTAAAAATGTACTTCACTCATTAATTATTAGTGCTAAATTTAGTTCATTGGTGTTGATTTGAGTTCAATGGTGCTGAGTTTAGTTTATTTGTGCTGAATTGAATTTATTTGTAGTTTCTTTTTTCAAAAAAATGAAAAGAATGACTCCCAAAATGATGTTGCAGGCGTATCATATTTTACTTTTAAACTTATTATTCAACATGTGACTGTGGATGACTAAAATAAATAAATAAATATTTATTTGTTTTCTTTCAGTACTGAGTTTATTGATGCTGAATTTAGTTTATTGGTGCGGAATTAAGTTTATTGGTGCTAAAATGTGTTGAAACTAAACCCAACTGGACAGAACCAAAGTCTTGTTTTAGACCAACTAATCTTTAGACTGGGTCATTTCATAATTGATGAAACTAATGAGAGTGATTTGGTGTTTGTTTTTATTTATTGCAACGAGAATCCTGTAAAGTTAAAAAATATTTTAAATATGTCATAATGTATAAATAATTATAATTGGACCCTAAAAGTTATTGAAGTGGGGGTTTTCAAGATTGGTCTACTGGTTAATTGGTCCAACAAGAGACTTTCTCTTTGAACTAAGCTAAATTTTAATAAATTTTAATATATCGAACTAAATTATCAAATGAGGAGGACAAAATACTAGAGTACAACATTAATGCTTACACATTAAAGTTTGTCATGCATTCTTTCATCGGTTCAATCTAATTCACCCCACACAAGTCATTTGGAGTGAAAACACCAAGTGCACGACACATTTTTCACTAGTTTATGTACCCTAATTCTATAAAGAAGCCATAACAGATAATTCTAGTTTGCTTCTCCATTCTTCACCAGACTTCAAACTTATTGGCTTCTCAATTGTAGCTCCATCCACACACAACATTTGTTTGTACTCTGTTAATGTCAAAATTTGTCATGGGCTTGGCCTGGAGCTGGCTGTCCTGGGCCTGTTGGAGAAGTTATGAGAGCTCTAATATGGTTCTGATGTAGATAGGTACCTGTAAAAGAATACCGGTCACTCAGGGTAGGGTGGATTATGGCCGCGCCCGCTCCAATGCCCAAGTCAAATATGATAATATGAGTGTCGATATGGTGATGCTGCAATATCGTGGAGGTTGTAGTCAACTTTTCCTAAAATGAGGGCGTTCTACTCATTTTATAGTTGTAGGGTTTGGTCTTTGCTTGGGTTGGATACTAGGCTTTTGGGCCTGGTAAATGGGAATATGAGTCTTAAACCCATACATCATCAAGTCCCCCTAGTGCGATGTCTCATTGCTGAACAACGAGGGGAATTGGGATAATGCATGTCTCAACATCATGGACGCTTGTCAGGATGTCGTTACTGGCGAGTGTTCTTGTTCATCAAGGTGGAACTTTGCATCTTAACATTGTCTCTCGTGGTCATTGATCTGTGTTGCAGCCCTGCTACTGTCAGCCTGGATTTTGCCTTACGACTCCGTAAATTTTCTTCAAGGGTTGTGTTTCACGGCCCCGTTAATGTCGGCCTGGACTTTGCATCTGGGCCGTCTAAATCATGACCGAACTCTCTCATTTTGGCCTCATCAATTCTTCAGGCATAATCATATTTTGCTTCCTGCAGCATCAACCTGGACTCTACACAGTAGCTCTGCAAAATCTACCTAGGTCATTCATTGTGACCCTTTTAGTGTCGGTCTGGGCTTTGCATTTAGGCCTTCTAAATCATGACCGAACTCTCTTCCTTCAGCCTCGTTAATTCTCCAGGCAGAGCCATACTTTGTTGCTTGTTGCGTCAACCTGAACTCTGCACGGCAACTCTGTAAAATTCTATTTGGGTCGAGCATGACTACCCTTCTGGCATTGGCCTGGGCTTTATGTCTTGACCTTATAAATCATGGATGAACTCTCTCATTTCAGCCTCATTAATTCTTTAGGCAGAAGCATGATTTGCTGCCTGCAACGTCAACCTGGACTCTGCATGGCGACTCCGTGAAATTCTTCCTGGGTCGTGCATGACGACACTTCTGATATCGCCTTGAGTTTTACGTTCCGGCCTTCAAAATCTTGACTGAACTCTCTCATTTTGGCCTGATTAATTCTTTAGGCAGAACCATACTTTGCTGCCTGCTGCGTTAACTTGGACTCTGCCGGACACCTCAGTAAATTTCTTCTTAGGTCGTGCATGGTAACCCTTCTAGCATCGGCCTGCCTTTTTATCTTGGCCTTCTAAATCATGACCGAACTCTCTAATTCTGCCTCATTTATTCTTCAGGCAGAAGCATGTTTTGTTTCTTGTAGCATCAACTTGGACTCTGCATGGCAGCTCCGTGAAATTCTGCCTGTGCCGTGCATGGCGGCTCTTCTGGCGTCGGCCTAGGCTCTTCGTCCTGGCCTTCTATATAATGACCAAACTCTCTAGTTTCGGCCTCAATAATTCTTTACGTAGAACCATACTTTGCCGCTTGCTGCATCAATATAGACTCTGCATGCCAGCTTCGTAAAATTCTGCCTGGGTCGTGCATGACAAACCTTCTGGCATCAGCCTGACCTTTGCATCCTAGCCTTCTAAATCATGACCGAACTCTCTCATTTTGGCCTCATTAATTCTTTAGGTAGAACCATACTTTTTTTCCAGCTGCGTCAACCTGGACTCTGCATGACAGCTTTGTAAAATTTTGCCTGGGTCGTGCATGGCTTCCTTTCTAGCATTGCCCTGGCTCTGGGTCCTGTCCTTCTAAATCATGACCAAACTCTCTCATTTTTCATGCAGAAGAATATTTTGATGCATGCTGCGTCAACTTGGACTTTGCATGACAGCTCCATAAATTATGCCAGGAGAATCTTGCTAGGGCTTGTACCTCTCTAGCTGTTGGCAGTCAGGGAGGCTTGTCATCTTATTTTTGTTTAATGTTCTAAGGTGGAATGTATTCCATCATTTTTTTGGATTTTACCCGTATCATCTCCTCTTTTTCATGAATGTGTTAGTAGTGATGGCATCTTCCTGGCATAGCTTTTTCTTGCTTGCTTTCTTTACTTTGCATCAGCCTAAGGAGGCTGGCTAACATCTCCCTGATTGTGCGGGTCAGGGGTGTTTTTCAACAGCCTTAAGAGGCTGAATATAGGTCCCTGACTGTTGTAAACCCAGAGCTGCTTATGTCGGCTTGTTGCTCTTGGCCTGCACGTCTGGCTGTCATAAGCTAGGGATGCTTATTTCGGCCTGTTAGTTCTAACTGGTGTAACTCCGACTGTTAGAAGCCAAAGATGCAATCCTGGCCCGGGGAGGCTGACTTGCATCTCCCTTCTAGCATTGGCCAATGTGTTCTTTTTGTATTTCCCTGCCAGCATGGGCCAGGTGCGCTATCCTGCATCTCTCTACCTTTGTGGGCTGGGTGTACTTCAGCCTTATAAGGCTACCCTGTAAGATACAACATTTCATACTAGTGTGTTCCAACTTGGTTGATAACACTAACATGTGTTAGTTTAGATGATATCATCATGCATCAATTCTTCGTCAATAATACGATCCTTCTCTTTCCCCTCTCTCTCCCCCTGAACAGGTAAAGGGTTGATCAGCGCCCTGCGTAAACATTCAGAGGGGTGATTATTGCCTTGCCATTTTAGGCTGAGGGTTGATCATGTTACGACTAAACTTTCTTTGCCTAAGTCGACTTATCTACCATGCTGTCACACATCAATTTAAGTGACAAAAGGCATGCAAATGTAATTGACACTTGTATGAATTCTTCTTTCGAGCAATCATACGTAGTGCCTTTATTTTTGGATATCATAACAACAAATGCGTATATACTAGCCCAAATTTATTTTCCAACTGGTACACACATAATGTTTGTACATATAACACAAGTGAAAAACTGTATGTTTATGACCTTAGTGGTTGATGATGTAGCCTCCCTTGTCATTTAGCTGTTTCATTGTCTGCCTGTGTTTTGCATTCTTGCTACGCTGCAGCATCGTGATCCGGTCTACAGTTCACTGGCTATCATGAGCAAGAGCTTCTTGTTGCGGCCTGGAAATTTGGCCTTACACTCTGCATCTAATGTGAGTTAGAGCTGTTGACTTTGAACATTTAGGATCCAGTCTGTCATTCGCTGGCTATCATGAGCTAGAGCTGCTTGCTGCAGCCTAGCGATCTAGCCTGACGCTTTACGGCTATGGTTATAGCTAGAGTTTGTTTCTTTTCCTATTTGGACCTGGCTTGTGATCTGCTGGCTTTTAAAGCCAGGATCACAATTTTGGCCTGGGTCAGACTCATTATTTAACGGCTATGGTTGTTGCCGGAGTTCTTTTCTTTGCATTTTGGACCTGGCTAGTGATTTGCTCTCTATTAGAGCCAAGATTGCAATTTTAGCCTGGGTTAACCTCATTACTCAGCTGCTATAGTTATGGCCAGAGTTACTTTCTTTGCTTGTTTGGACCTGGCCTTCGATCTGCTGGTTGTCGGAGCAAGGATCACAAGTTTGACCTGGGCCAGGCTCATTACTCGACGGCTATGATTGTAGTCAAAGTTCTTTTCTTTGCCTGTTTGGACCTGGCCTACGATTTGCTTGCTGTTGGAGCCAGGATTGCAATTTTGGCCTAGGTGAGGCTCATTATTTGACGCATATGGTTGTCTTCGGAGTTCTTTTCTTTGTCTGTTTGGACCTGGCCTGCGATCTGCCGACTGTCGGAGCTAGGATCGCAATTTTAGCTTGGGTCAGGCTCATTGCTCAGTGACCATCGTGGTATCGAAGCTGCTGGATGTTGTGTTGTCGGGCATGTAAGAACTACACATTTCATGTTTACGTGAATAACACCAACATGTGTTAGTTTAGATGGCAACGTAATACATTAGCTCTTGCTTATAATATTTAAAATGTATTAAATAAATGATAAAGACTTGCAAACATAAAACATCTCTCGCATATAAATATATATATATATATATATCTTGAATGAATATAAGCGATATATATAGCAATACCATTTCTTTACTTTCTTCTTTTCTTTTTCTTTAAGGGGATTATATCATGGCCCCGCCTTAATAGGCCTAGCGGTTGTTGTTCTATCCAAACATGCTAAAGGTTTATCGTTACTCTGTCTGAACATGTTGAAGACTGAACTTTCTTTGTTGCGGCATATCAGGTCATGACCCTACCTTTCATGGGGCTGAGGTGCCTTGCTTATCGATTTCACCTTCAGGCCTGCATAATCAAGCATTTCATGCTAACACATCCTGCCTCGGTGGGTATTGCTATCACGCATCAGTCTAAGAATCAACATAATACATCCGTTCTTTAATTTCACAGTAAGTGTTATTGTTTACCCACACATTTGACAAAGGTATACAGATGTAGACAACATTTGTATGCATACTTTCATAAAAAAATATGTACGGTCATACCACCTTTTGTTTAGGCTGTCATGTCTTGGATCTGTATGAACAAGTAAAAGGGGTTGAGTTTTACCTGTCGATAACCCCACAAAATATTGTTCATGCAGGTTGAGGGGTGATCCCTGCTCCGCCTGAGCAGGCTGAGGATTGATCAGCGCCCTTTTCGGCAGGCTGATGGCTAAACTTTCTTTGCCTATTATTTTACTGCCCGACCTGTGCAACTATGCATTTCATGCTCACATGTCTCAATTTAAACAAACCACGCTAGCATGTATCAGTCCAACAAATAATATAATTTATCAACTCTTTATTTTCAGTTTTTTTAATAAACAACTTTTACAACTTTATTAACCATGCTATCATTTATAATCTTTAATGACAAAGGCATGTAGAACATAGTTGGAACTTGCATGAATCCTTTTTATCTTTAAGTAATCATGCATAGTATTTTTAGTTTTGGATTTCAACATGGTAGTCACATACATAATTTCTTAAATTTATTTTCTTACCATCATGCACTAATAAAGTATTTAGTAGTATTAGGAGAATAAATACTTTCATGGAGCTATGTGATTTTGCTCGAAACACTTTATGTATGCTTCTACAGAGAGCCATGCTAAGGTTACTGTTTAAGTGAAAAATTTTATATTTCTAACCTCGGTGACTGCTGATACAGCTATCCTTATCCTATGGGTGCTCCACCGTGTGGCTATTCTTTGGGCTCCAGCTGCCCTGCGGCATTGTGGCTGTGCTCTTCCTTAAACAGTGCTCGCTTTGGGCTGTGATGGGTATTGCTACCTGGGCTCTGTCGAGTCCTGTTGCTACGACATACTTTGATGTCGACTCTTAGTGCTTGTTCTGGGTCATGCTTGCTTTGGGTTGTGCCTAGTTTTGATGCTGCCTTGAACTATGCTTACCTTGGGCCCTATCGAGTCTTCGATGTCAATATTGTACTGGAGTTGTTTTATTTAAAGCACATTTCAATGGTTACACTACCTGCTCGGATTTTCACTTGTTCTTCTCTTGATTGTCTTCGTATGCAAGCCCTTAATTTTCATACCTTCCAAAGATGGTTATTATCATGCCTCCATTGTTCTATCTTTAGAGGATTTATTGGGCCTGTTGCACCCCCCTTTTTCCCTTTCAAATTCCCACTTCATTTATTACTCATTATTCTATTGTCTTCCTCTGCTCGTCTTGCTGCCCTTTGCTTCCTTGCTTTCAACTTCCCGACCGGCTTATCACTCTCTTTCAGGTACCCTCTCTGCTCTTTCTCCATCTTTCTCTTTTCCTCATTCGGTTTTTGTGCTAAAATAGCTTCGACAGTTGGTCCCCCCATGGAACATTTGTATTGTGCCACCACTAACCTTGAGTTACTCTTAGCCTATAGTGTGATTAAGGTTGCTTTAATGCTAAGGCAATCACCTTTCATGATATTCGCGAACATGTCTCACTGCCGGGCTCCGGCCAAACTGTGTTGAACGTGCCCGAGTACATAATTAAGGTCTATCTTGAAACCCTAGAACACCAATGCCTTAGGTTCCCTCTATCCTCTTTCTTTCAGGCCACTCTGGCCTTTTATGAATTGAGCTTGATCAATCTTCCCCCTAATTGTGTCTGCCTCCTTTTGGGCTTCAAAGTTTTGTGTCGTCTCTTTCACCTTGAGCCCAATATAACTCTGTTTTGGGTCTTCTTCTAGCTATCTAGAATGCCTCTGAATTGGACCTTCTTAAAGTTACAGCATGATGGGCATACATTTCTAATTGACCCCCGCACTCGTGTCGAGTGGAAGCGATGGTTTATTTTCGTAGATGAGGCTCTGGTCTAGGGCTTGAATGGGGCCCTTGAAGATATTCCGATCATCTTGGAAAAAGTACGGGGGTCTAGTTCTAGCGCCACTGAGACAACCATTATACAATCCTTTATCTCTCATCTCGAGGCGGTGCGAGTGAAGTGCGATCGCCTTTTGTGGGATTCCGCTCTATGGGCATGTTGGCATGTCTTACCTGCCTGACGACATTGCTCCTGGTGACGACCCCTCCGACTTGAGTGGCATAGGTTTAGAATTTCCTTGTTTCTTCGTTGTCTTTTACTCATTTTATCTTTGCATGATTTTTGGCTTTCTAACTTTCTGTTTCTTTTATGCAGAAATGTTTGTTACCAACTTCTTGGGGGACTTGTCAAGGCTCCCTCGTCGGGCTGCTAGTTCCTATCCCAGCGGTGATACTACTGGCGTTGTGTACCAGAAAAAGGAAACCATTACGGTGCCTGACATTGAAGTCTCTGATGAGGAGTCCCTCGAGAAGAAGGCTCATCGCAGTTTGGGGAGAAGAGTTAAGAAGGGGAGGCACCAGTGCTGATCGAGTTCTCATCGAGACGATTCCTGAGGAGGTTTCCTGAGATTTTGGCCTCTCAGCCTGCTGCCCAGCCTAAGAATGTCACCCTCGGTGCCCTACCTATTCAGGGAGTTCCATTCTCGCATCCATTCACCCGCGGCTCTTTCTCCCAAGCTAACCTGCATCTACTCTTTTGCGCACTACTGCAGATCGGACTGAGTTTGTCTCTCAGGCCCTCCTATTCCTCATTGCAAAGCCTAGCTCTAGGAAAGGTCTTTGAACATCTTTGGGTCTAACTCGCTTGCTGATTGTTCTGCCTCGGCCATCCTTGAGGTATGTGTTTTACTCTTTTCCATTTCTATTGGTTTTCTGGCTTCCTAGTATTGCTGGACTTACGGTTTCTCTTTGACTTTTTCTAGGTCTTTTGAGCTACCAGGGCTATGCAGGAAGAGCTTGATAACCCATGAGCTGAGAACAACGAGCTTAAACGGTAGTTTGCTTCACTGAAAGCCAAGGCTCAACGTGTCACTGAGGTTGAGCAGGACCTTGAGCTAGAGAGAGGGGTTACTAGCTCCCTGCAGACTTCTTTGGCTTGTGCTAAAGCCAAGATGGCTGAGCTGGATGCCTTCCACGATTGGGCCTTTACTCGTGGTTTCTATAGTCTATATTCTCGTGTTGTGCAGAGCGCTTAGGCCTCTGAGATGCTGAGTGATGCCCTTATGAATGCCATTCAATTTTATTCTGAGAATGAGGATGCAGAGAGAAGATGCTGTGGGATATGGTTTTATTGAGTACTTCACCAAGCTCAGCCCTGATATGATGCTGGGCGAGCTCGGTCGTTGGGATCCTAACCATAATTTAGGCCATCAACGGTGGGGAGGCCATGAGGGGAGAGGTTCAGGCTGGTGGTGGTGCCGATGATGAGGTGATCATGAAGGGTGATGCTCAGGCTGTTGTGTGTATGAGGGGGGGGGGGGTGATGATACTGCTAAGCCTTAAAAGGCTTTGTAATTTGAATATTTTTTTCTTCCTTTTTTTTGGGGTGTGTGTTCCCCATGTTGGACTTGTTGGGTATGAGGTGCTCTTTCCAGCTTTTTTTTGCAAATTTGACAAATTTTCCTCCTTATTTGCTTCTAGTATTTTCCTCTGGTTATTTCTACTTATTTTGCCTGACCGTTCATCGTAAATATGTGTTTTGCTCGTTTTCGACTGCCTTTTGGACCTTATTTCCTTCTTTTTTTTCTCTTTAGCTAAAATTTTCATTTGATGACCATTGAGGCTCGTTTTTCAACGATTTTGTTCTTACCATTGTCGATGTCCTTATTTTTAGCAGTTGTGGTTGTGGCTAAAATGCCCCCTCTACCTGTTTGTTACAGTTTTAGCTTGAGTCAAGCTCCTTACTCTGTAATAGTTCTTCTTTTTGTTTGGACCTAGCCCGCACTCTCACTGGTTGTTAGAGTTGAGATTGCAATTTTCCCTCTTACTCGAAGGCTATGGCTGTGGCCGGAGTCCATTTCTTTTGCCTATTTGGACTTGGCCTGCAATTCCCTGGCCATTGGAGCTAGGATTGCAACTTTAACCTGGGTCATGCTTGTTACTTAACGGCTATAGTTGTGGCCGAAGTTCATTTCTTTTGCCTATTTGGACATGGCCTGCATTTTCCCTAGCTGTTGGAGCTAGGATTTCAACTTTAGCCTGGGCTAGGCTTATTACTCAACGACTATGGCTATGGCTAGAGTTCATTTCTTTTGCCTATTTGGATCTGGCTTGCAATTTTCCCTGGCTGCTGGAGCCAAGATTTCAACTTTAGCTTGGGCAAGGCTCGTTAATCAACGTCTATGGATATGGCCAGAGTTAATTTCTTTTGCCTATTTGGACATGGCCTACAATTTCCCTAGATGTTGGAGCCAGGATTGCAATTTTGGTTGGGCTCAGGCTTATTTTACACATTTTTTGGCCATTTTCTCCCCTTCATTCAAAGTCAGTGAAAGAGCAAAAAGAACTAGGATGCATGCTGGGATTTCCTTAAGATTATGTTCCTTATGGGCTAACAAAAGACTTGATCTTCTCAAGAATCCCACCTAGCCTACCCAAAAAATCATGCTGTCTGGTTACAAGTGCCGAATACATAATCATATTTTATAGCTACTTAGGCATAGTACCTTCTTAGGTGGACAATGTTCTAAGTGCGGGGGATTGGCCTGCTGACTAGCATTTCCGCATTGTAAGCTCCCTTTCCTATAACCTCAACCACCTTGTATGGGGCTTTCAATTCTGCATCTAGCTTCTTCTGTCCCTGGGCTCTACATGCTCCGTTTCTCCTTAACCCAAAGTCTCCCAGTGTCAGGGATCTAGGCTAGACCTTGCTATCATAGTGCTGCTCCATCAAGGACTTGTACGCAGCCTTTATCAACCATAATTTCTCCCTGATTTCATCCAGCCCCTCCAAGTTTTCTCTGATTTCCTGGTCGTCCCCTTCTTGGTTCATTTTCTCAACTACCCCCCTGCTAGGCACATTGACTTCTAGAAGAATGATGGCCTCTGTCCCAAAGCACAACCTGTAGGGGGACTCCTCTATGGCTGTTCTTGGCGTGGTCCTGTATGCCCACAACACACTTACCAGCTCTTCTTCCCATTCTCCCTTTGCCTATCCCAGCCTTCTTTTTAAGCCCTGAACTACATCATGTTCATAACTTTTGTCTTTATTTTTGCCTGTGGATGGGCCACCAATGTGAAATGATGCCTTATGTTTAGGCTAGCACATCAGGATCTAAAGGGTTCATTAGCAAACTATTTTCCATTGTAGCTTACTATCACCTGCGGGATGCCGAACCTACACACTATGTTACTCTAGGAAAAGTTCGTAATCTTTTTCACTGTCGCACTTGCTACAACCACTACTTCTACCCACTTGGTAAAATAATCTATTACCACCACTAAAAACCTCTTTCTTTCTGCTGCCTCCGGGAACGGTCCTGCAATGTCGATCCCCCATTTGGAAAAGGGCCATGGCAATCTTATGCTGGTAATCTGCTCTATAGGGAGCCTTTGAACCATGGTATGCTCCTAACATTCGTGACATTCCTAGAACATTTTCTCCAAATCTACTCTCATAGTTGGCCAGTAGTGTAATCATGCAGTGCTCGCAACACGACTGTCCTTTGTCCCTGATGGCTTCCACAGCTTCCCTTGTGTATTTCTCTTAGGATTGTGTCTTCCAGCATAGGCTCTGCACATCTGAGCCACGACCCAGTGTACCCTTTCTTATATAGCAACCCGCCCTTCAGAGCTCCCTGTAATGCCTTCCTTCTGACTGTTCTTGCCTCTTTATCATCTGCTGGCAACGTCTCATGTTCCAGGTTACTTTGGAGGGATGTTGCCCAGGCTGCCATGAGGTTCGTATTTATTGACTTTCTTGCTAACTCCTAGACCAACACAGACTTGGTTAAGTGTGCGGTTGACCATTGTACTGGTTGGCCACTAGCTTGGAGTTTCCATGGGCCTGCAATTTCTTTGCCCCCTGCTTCCTAGCTATCTCCATGCCTGCTATCAGTGCCTCATACTCTGTCTCGTTATTTGAAGTGGGAAACTTAATAATCAAGGCGTAAGTTAGCTCTACGACTTTTGGATCTGATATTACCAGGCCCACTCTGGTACTTTCCACTCTAGATGCCCCACCTACATACAGTCTCCACACATCTGAACCTGACAGATTGCTCGCATTCACGACCATGGTTGGGTTTTGTGCTTCTTCTGGTGTTTCATTTTCCTTGGGCATTTCTGCCAGAAAGTATGCCATTACCTTTCCCTTCATTGTTTTTCTTGGGGAGTATTCAATGGCATGTTCTCTCAGCTCCACTGTCCACGTCAGCAATCTCTATGAAGCTTTTGGCTTGGTCAGTATCACCTTCAGCGATTGATTGGTCAGTACGATCATAGGGTATGCCTGAAAGTATTTCCTTAGCCTCCTCACTGCGTGTACCAATACCAACGCTAGTTTCTCCTGGCTCGTATATTCTTGTTATGGTCCCTGCATAGCTCGAATCACAAAATACACTGGTCGTTGTATTTTTTCCCTCCATTACCAGCACACTACTGATTGTTTTCTCATTTGCTGCCACGTACAGGTACAGGGTCTCCCCTTCTTGGGGCATGTCAAGGTCAGAAGATCCTTCATGTAGGTTTTTAGCTCCTTGAATACTTTCTCCTCGAGCCCCCCTATTGTATTTCCCCCTTCTTGTCTACACATCCTTTCAAGGTTTTGAAGAAGGGAAGTCCTCTCTCTTCTGCTTGGGACATGAAGCGGTTCATGGCTGCCAGCTTCCCATTCAGGCTCTGGACCTTTTTCACCGTGCCTGGCGACTTCATTTCCAGAATTGCTTAAACTTTCTTGGGGTTTGCTCTCAGCCCCTCATTTGACACTATGTGCCCCAAAAACTTTCTTTCTCCTACACCGAATTGACATTTGGCTGGGTTCAGCCTCATCCATGTCTCTTTCTGTACCAAGGTCTCCTTGGCTTTCTCCAAAAGGGTCTCGTACTGGCTGCTAGGGATGGCAATGGGGCGGGGCGGGGCGGGTACGGATTATGGTAACTCCATACCCATGGCCATCTAAAACTTTTACACCCATACCGACCTCATCACTTATAGCGGCTACAACATCAATATCTCCAAAATTCATTTTACTCACCTCATCTATATCTAAAAAAAACACACCTAAATTTTACTTTAAAATTAATAATTTCAATATTAAAAGTTTATTAATATTTACATGAAAATATTATAAGTAAAACATGTGCATTATGCACAAATAATAGTTTATTATATAATAAATTAGTGTGTACATAGTGGGTATAGTGGGGCGGGGCGGGGAGGGGCAGGGGTGGGCGGGTATTAACTTATATCCATGCCCGACCCACAACCCATGAAAGGTATCATTTTTCATACCCTTACCCGCCCCACCCCTACAAAAACTTCATCCATGCCCACCCTATTTGGGCGGATGCAGGGCGGATCTCCACCCCATTGTCATCCCTACTGGCTGCTCTTTATGATCATATCATCTACATACACTTCCAAGTTCCTTCCAATCTATTTTTGAAAAATCTTGTCCACCACCCTTTGGCATGTGGCCCCGACATTCCTTAATCCAAATGGCATCATTCGATAGCCAAAGAATCCTTTTCAGTTATGAAGGTTTTTTTATATATTGCTCTCTAGCATGGGGATTTGGTGATACCCCTTATATGCATCAAGAAAACACTTAATTGGATAGTTAGTAAGGGCTTTTACCTTTTGGTATATGACCTGCAACGGGTAACAGTCCTTGGGGCAAGCCTTGTTCAGGTCCGTGTAGTCCACACACATTCTCTACCTGCCATCCTTAGGGTCACCCAAGTCGCATGTGGGATTTCTTGTAGGATCCCCGTTGTGACTAGCTGGCTCACATCCCTGTTTACTACCTTGTTTCTCTCCCCGCAAAGCATCCTTTGCTTCTTCTTGACCGATTTGTGGGACGGGTCCACCTTCAACTTGTGACAGCCCACATCTTTGGGAACTCCGGTCATATCATCTAGTTTCCATGCGAAGGCTCGCCATTTTTCCATTAGCACCTCTACTAGCTTGTTTTTCACCCCAGGAGGGAGTGATGTCCCTACCCACACAGATTGATCCCCGCTTATTTTCACTGCTTCCATTTCTACACCCAACTATAATGGATCACCTCCACCTGTGATCCATCCTGACAGGCCAAGCCTTGTTGACCTGTCTCCCATGGCTTCCGCTCCCATCTTCTCGTTTGCGCTTACTGACGATCCTATGGAATTCCATAGCTTTCTGCTGGTCTCCCTTGACTGCTGATATCCCACCCCTTATTGGGAAATTTCAAGAGCAGGTGTAGGGTTGACACAAGCCCCTTCAGCAGTGCTAAAGCTGGTCTGCCCAGTATCAAATTATATGAGTTGTTCGCCTTTACAACTATGATTTCCATGTCCATAATTTTGCTTTTATCTCCTTTCCCCACCATCAAATGGAGGAGTATAGTTCCCTCATACCATATTATCATGTTTGCAAAATCTACCAATGGAAACTCCGTTGGCTCTAACTTCTTCCTCGTGTTCTCATCCAACTTCTCGAAACAATGCCAATACATGATTTCTACAAAACTTCCACTATCCATGTAAGCCCGGTGGATCCTCTTATTCATCATCCTTACCATTATCACCATTGCATCACCTCCCGGCGGCCTGTCCGGTATGAGGTCATTGGCATCAAACGTTATTGCTTCATTTGGCCTCAACTTCCAGTCTACTTGTGTTCGATGCTGTGTCTGATTGCAACGTGCTTTCCAGTGAGACTATGTCTTTCCTCCAACACTTTCTCCTATGATAGCATATATGTCTGTCACTATTGCTGCCCTATTTTCCTCTGCTGGGGAGTCCTCTCTCTGCCTTTTCCTCAGTTTTCCCCAACTTCCGATCTGGCGACTTCCTTTCCCTTATCAGGCATGCGCTCCCTAATAGAGATTCTTGCTCTACCGTAACCCTCTAGCTGCCTGCGAAACCATCTCCATGCTTGTTCTTGCCCTGATAGGTGGCCTTGTTATGGGCTCTCACACTCTTTGCTAAGTGTTCCAGCTCACCATTTTGGATGCAGTCTTTAATGTTGTGTTTCAAATTGAAGCATCATTTATGTCGTGGCCATGATCATCGTGGTAATCACAAAATTTTGATTTATTTCTCTTGTCAGTTTTTTTCTTCATCCTCGCTGGCATGTCCAGTATACCTTTCCCTGCGTACAGGGAAAAGATTTCTTTGGGCGTTTTGATGAGCGGTGTAAAGACCCTTTCTGACTTGTTGAATCTGCTGGGCACCCACGTTAGTGCATTCAACCCTTTTTTTCTATCCCTATCTGCCTCAGTCCTCCGTTGGCCCTAGCTACCTTGTGTCTCATTTTTTCTCCTGTCAGCCAGGTGTGCCCTATTAAAGTCCCCCACTCTTTTCATTAGCTCGTCAATTACCCTTGGTGGGTCCAGGGTGCAGTCCCTCAGTAATAGCTCATGCCTTAAGCCATTTGAGAATGTGTCAATGAGAAATTGATTACTACTCTCCTCCATTTGATTTGCTTCATCATTAAATTGCTCACAGTACACTGATAGTGTTTCTGTTGGCTTCTACCTGATTTCCAGCAACTCAAAATGCGTCTTTTAAATTTTTTTCCTCTGCATGAAATGCACCAAGAACTTCTGCTCCAACTGACTAAAGCTGTTAATCGCTTCATCCTCAAGGTTCTTGAACCACACCCTGGCTGTTGTCGTCAAGGTGGTTGCAAGCACCTTGCACCAAACTGTATGTGGTATTGCAAAAGTAGCCATATTGGTGCAAAATGTATGCAAGTGGTCTTCCTGATCTGCCTCACAATTGTATAGTCCCAAGTTTACCAATATCTTCAACTTTGGATCCACCGTGAACATCTGGATCCTCCTGGTGAAGGGCGAGCCTCAGCTCTCTTTCCTCGTTTCTTGCTCTAGTCCCTTGACAGGGGCCTTACCCCATGGCGTGCTCTTTCACCCTCAGTGGTGGCACGTAGCCTTCCCACCACTCGTGGTCCGCTACAGTTCCCCCCCTCTGGCTTGTACCTTTCTTCCAGAGGTGGCTTTGCTTTGGGCTGTCTCCGAGCCCTTCCCCCTTTGGTTAGGTTCCTCGTTGTCACCTTTATGTTCTGGAAATAGTTTGGTTGGCTGCAAGACCAACCCCCTTTGCCTTGTATCCCTGCTTTGGCCGTCCCCCATCTCTTTTAGCCTACTCATGAGAGCCAAAAAGAAGACGGTTGAAACAAGAGCTTACTGCCTTGCATGAAAGGATTTCTGAAAATGAGAACGTTGAAGCCGCACTTATAGCTACTACTATAGCCTAGCTCCAAAAAGGTGAGAATGTTGAAGCCGCGCTTACTACTACTATTGCCCAGCTACAAAAAGGTGAGATCTTTGAAGCTAATAACACACATACTGTAATTGTATATAGCCATTTCAGATAAAATAACAAAAACACACACTGCAATTGATAGGAAGGGAGGAAATTGATTAAATTGCAAAAGCTTAGAATGAGAAAACAGGTTGTCATCTATTTACTCAGCAATGGATATATGCTAAAAAAAGCAAAATTCCTGTCCAAAATATTAGTCTATAATCATCTTTCTAATGCTGTTGTTTTACTACAACACAAATCTTTCCTCTGAAGCATCCCATTCAATGTCATTCATCATGTCTTTGAATTCCAAGACATCTAAATCCATCCATTCCCCAAAATGGAATAGTTTCAATGCAATGCCATTCATCACCTCTTCAAATTCCAAGGCATCTGAATCCGTTCATTCTTTACAATGCAAAGGTTTTGATGCAATGCCATTCATCAGCTCTTTGAATTCCAAGGCATATGAATCCATCCACTCCTCCGGTATCGTGGCACCACCATTATAATTTTCCAGCACCACCATTATAATTATCCAGCACCACCACCACTGGTGCAACCATTTGGTTGGAAGGCTCCGGCATCGTGGCACCACCATCATCATCATTCACCACAACCACCACCACAGGTGCAGTCATTTGGTTGGAAGGCTCCTATGATGATTTCAACTTCTTGATGGGTTCAGTACTCTCAATGGATGATGAGTTCTTCCTTTTGTTTGATACAGTGCTTCTCCGAGTGGATGATGAGTTGTTCTTAATCACCTTGCCGCCAATGCAATTTCCTATCGCCATATCTCTTAATCCTGCAAATCACCCGATCCTCCAAAACACAGCCCTGGATTTTAGGAAAGGCATCAACAGAGATGGTGTACTCATTCAAGAAAATTTTATTATGGTGGTTACAGTAGATGTCATTGGATGCAAGGGTCAATAACCAATTTGATAAATGTGTTCTCTCTGATTTATATATTTTTCTTGCATGCAAAAATGAGGATGCATTTGGTAAATGCATCCTCATGGATTTAAAAAATATTGTCCAGAAAATAGGAGGACGCATTTAACAAATGCGTCCTCTCAAGTTAGCAATTTATTTCCCATGTTAATTGGAGGACGCATTCATCATGCATTAATACCCAGGAAACCTCCACTAGCTTCTAAAAATTTTCAACCGAAATATTCTTCCCTGCATGAAATTGCCCTCCTACCCATGCTCAGGCTTCGCCGTCTCTATCTCTGGACCTCAGCCACCTTTAGCACGCATGGGTTCGTTCCTCCGCCACCTTTACCTTGTACTTTCTCTTTGTTTATTTTCAAATCTGGTTTGTTTTTTTGTGTTTGGTAGGTGAAGCCCCGGCCGGACGTTGCAGACTAGCGTGCTCCCGCTGGAACGCTGCACGCACAGCACGCACCATCGGTAGGTCCACGCGTTGAGCTCATGCGCTGCCAGCAGCTCCGCGCGTGTTAGTCACGCACCGCCAAAATTTTCGAGTCTCCGAGAGGTACCTGAAAAAATCATGATTATACGAATGTATTGAATGATTATTTGTGATTTGATTATGTGTGATTTGTTCACTAATTTTGTTTTATTGAACTTGTAGTAATAGTGTAATTTGTGAGGTACTTGAAAAAATCTTGTTCATATGAATGTGTTGAATGATTATGTGTGGTAGGAATGATTATGTTTGGTTTGATTATATGAATGTGTTGAATGAGGTTGTGTGATTGTGTGTGATTTATTCACTAATTTGTGTATTGAAGTTCTAGTAATGATTTAATTTGTGCGGTGTAATTGAGTTCAAATTTTATATTATGAAGAGTCATTACCGATGTTGTAATGTCGTATGTCAATTGTGATGGATAATCGATAATAGTGTATGATTTGGTTGTCCGATGACAATTGAACAATGTATGGTTAAGGGTTTGAGGAGTTGAATAAATGTTGCCGAATAATATCGATGTTCTGAATATGGAATTATATGTTCAATAGTTGTATAATGTAGTTGTACAATGCTTTTGACGGTGTACTTGTACAAAGAGGGTCAGATTAAGTTTGATTTGACTGTGGGTGTGTATTATGATCCTCCCATACCTGAGAAAAATGTGACTCTCGAACGGAGGTTAAACCACTCTGAGTTAGTTGAATTAATTTTGACAAGACTTGGCATTGCAAGTGAGGGGTTTCTATTGAAAATATATTATCGTTGTCCTGAGCTGATTGGGTTTTCTATATACTATCGATGTTATAATTTGGAAGATGACGAGTCTACCTCGACCTTCTTCAACATTGTTGATCGAATGTCATTGTACTCAACCGATCTGTACATTAATATCGAGGAGATGTCAAACACCATTGACCGTATGGGTGATGCTAGTTCGGGCACGTTCATGTCATTGTTGAGCAATATTGAGAACTATACACCTTTTCCAACGTTACCACCGCTTGTACATTGCCAAGGTTTTGGAGAACCTTCTGTCATTGATGAGTCAAGTCAGCCCAATGCGTATGTTAACATAGATTGCACTCAGTTATCCACAAGTTCTGGTATATATGGTGTGCATCATGAGGAGATGAATGCCTTCGATGATGATTATGTGGGTGAAATTGGGGAATATGTTGGTAGCGATGATGAAGGTAAGAAAAGGTAACTTGGAGAAGAAAGTGAAGATGATCATTCCTTATCAACTGATTTGAATTCAGGGGACGATGATGAACAAGTGGTGTATAAGAACAATGTAACAATGACGTTCCATCTTATGGCGAATCCTGATACGGAGGCCTACTTTATGGATTATGGGGGGCCTGATGAGAATGACTATAACCCAACTAATTGTGGCGAAATACTTCCAAGTTATGTTCAAGCGACTGTTTAAGTTGCATTGGGTATGCAATTCCGGAGTAAGCCAGAAATGGTAGACGTTAGTTCCAGGTGGAGTTCGATGATGAACAGGGAACACCAGGTCGTGGAGAGCAGGTCACGTACATTGTATGTGAAATGTAAGGACATTGTTGAAGGAAGTGGAAATTGTCAATGGATTGTTAGAGCCAGCAAGAAAGCTTCCCATGAGATGTGGGAGATCACCATATGGGCAAGTAGTCATGGTTGTATTGGTGCTGGTCCATCAAATGGTAACAATAACCTGACATAATTGATATTCGCTCGTTCCATTCGCCATCAGATTGATGCGAACCCTTCTTACATGGTGAAGGATGTCCAAGCGCATGTGAAGAAGGAATTAAATGTGACCCTTTCCTACAAGAAGGCATAGTATGCTCACCAGAAGGTTATTGATTCAGTATTCGGAACATGGGAGGAATCCTTTGAAATGTTGCCAACATTTATGGACGAGCTAATCAGGGCCAATTCGAGCACTGTTGTTGATTGGGCAGACGTACCTGATAGAATACACGACCATGGGTGTAGGAAATTTAAGTTTGTGTTCTGGGCATTTGGTCAGGCTATCGAAGAATTTTGCCACTGCATGCCGGTGATTAGTATGGATAGGACTCATTTAAGAGGCGCATACAAGGCTATAATGCTAGTTGCGGTGACACACAATGCGAACGATTACATACTGCTCATTGCTTATGCAATAGTTGATGCTGAGACTAATGAGAGTTGGAACTGGTTCATGCTAAAACTACAACAACAATGGGTGGTGATAGTAGGCCAATAAGTATATCAAATCGTCATGATGGGATTTTGAATGCAATGAGACATATGGATGAATGGATGGAGCCAGCAGGATACCACCGGTTTTGCTTCAGGCATTTTCAGTCCAACTTCCTTAGTGCAAAAAGAGGAACAAAACCTGTAATTTTGCTTTAAAGTGGGCACCTAAACTGTCATTTTCTCAATTTAAAACCATAAATATCTCATTGTACTATCCTTTTTATATATCACTGAAGAAAACCCAAGTAACACATAATCTGAAATAACAAAATGTTCACGATCTTCATAATTTTAAAATATAAAAAACAATTAATTGAAAATATATTTTAAAACATAAATAATTATAACCTAACTAAAAATAACTCTATGAATGAGTTTTGTTAGATATAATCTCAAATAATAGCTGATCTATGCTGTAAATTTTGAAAAATATAAAAAAAGTATTGCTCCAATCACATAATATGTATAATCTCAATCACCGTATAATAGAAATTGTTGGCTTTGGTGCTGTCAATCGAAGATATTGAAGTCATTTTGACTAAACTAAACCCAATTTATCTAAAAATAAAATACTAATATTATAATATGTTAATGATTTTATTATATACTATGTATAATCAATCATTACTTGTTAACATACTAATATTATAATTTGTTACTGATTTTGTCCCAAGCGCCATATAATAGAAAATGTTTGCTTTGATGCTGTCAACTAGGAATATTGAAGTCATTTTGACTAAGCTAAACCCAATTTATCTAAAAATAACATACTAATATTATAATATGTTAATTATTTTATTCTTTACTATATATAATCAATAATAACTTGTTAACATACTTATATTATAATTTGTTACTGATTTTGTCCAAAGCATCATATAATAGAAATTGTTTTCTTTGGTATTGTCAACCGGAAATATTGAAGTCATTTTGACTAAGCTAAACCCAGTTTATCTAAAAATAACATACTAATATTATAATATGTTAATGATTTTATTCTTTACTATATATAATCAATAATAACTTGTTAACATACTAATATTATAATTCGTTACTGATTTTAATTTCTTACTACATATAATGAATCATAATCCCAAATACCATATAATAGAATTTGTTTTCTTTGGTGCTGTCAACCGGGGATATTGAAGTCATTTTGACTAAGTTAAACCCAATTTATCTAAAAATAATATAATAATATTGGAATATGTTACTGATTTTATTCTTTACTATATATAATCAATCATAACTTGTTAACATACTAATATTATAATTTGTTACTGATTTTAATTCCTTGCAACATATAATGAATCGTAACTTGTTAAAATATATAACACCTAAAGATATATTTAAAACGACAAAATGACAGATTTAGTACCCACTTTTAGGCAAAATAACAAGTTTCGTTCCTCTTTTTGCAAATTGTTCCCAAAACGTTCCTGCATTATTATGAAATGTTCTCAATTTATTCCCACTTACTATTAGTCTATTTATGTCTGTCAACATTGAGTCGATCTTTCTAACGATGATAGTGTTGCCATTTGAAAGCAAGAAATATGGAAAGCAAGGACGATAGAAGAGACAGTAAGTATGGTTGGATTCGTGGTGCTTGAAATATGCTGTGAAATTTAGTTTTACCTAATTACTTCAATTGTGATTACCGTGTTCCAACATCACATAATTAACCAAGTTTGTAAGTAAAGTAAAAAAACTTTAAGAACACACAAAATTGGTTACGCAGTTTGGTGAAAGTCACCTTCGTCTGCAGGGCCTTGGCCCAGTTCAGAATGAATCCACTAATTAGAAAGATAGTACAAGATGCATCATACACAATACTTATCTTTTCTAATTCAACTCTTGAATTCTACTAGCTCCTCTAGTTACCGAACTGCCTTGATCAGACTCCCTCTCACCTCGAGATCCGTCGACGCTAGATCTCCTCCTCCTGAGGAATTAAGAATTTCGTTCTAAACCTTGAGATCAAACATCGTTGATCATGTTGGAACACCAATATAAGGCTATGTTCTACTATGATGATATCAAAACTCTGACTGCAGATTTTCTCTATATAATTGCGTAAGTAGCTTAGCTAGTAATGTCCACCATATATAGCCCATCTGCACTTCTCAGTTGCCTGTGCGAATACAAATCTATCTTCAAAATATTTTCGTATCAATCAAATCTTGTTGAAGATAGGATTTAACAAATCTAATCCCTTTAAGGAATTTAGAATATTTTGTTCCAATCTTTTTCCATAACAGAAATCCTTCTTACTTCCAACTCTACCAATTTTAATCCAATCCCACAAATATGGGAAGGAAAATATCTAGTAAATCAATTATGATTGAACGAGATTATTTCTTCTCAGACTCTTCCTTTCACGATATCCTTCTTCCATAAGGACTCCTTCTTTGATGTTACAACATAGTCATATTTGCATTCACCCAAAATTGCCAACTAACACTTTTGGACTTTACAACCTCCCCCTTTGGCAATTTGTGGACTCATCAATCTTTTGGACTTCAACAAAATTTTTGCATAATTAGACCTCAAGTACTCTACAGATGGATGTTGGAACATGAGTTGAAAATAATATTTTAGCTTCCCATGAATCCCCCAACACCAAAATAATATAGACCCTCAACATCCATATTGGAACATCAAATCATAAACAGTACTTAGTTATTAAATTCAACCACCAACCAAAACATGCAAGTACTGAAAATTGGAGAAAAAAACAATATTATAAATTATCCCAAAAACATCAGATATCATCACACCTTTAGCTTCTAGCTGGGATTAACACAATACAAAAGAAATCCAGTGAAAGAAATCCAGAAATTGAAATTCATAAAACCTAAAATACTCCCCCTTGGGGCCATAAAACATGCCAAATATCCGAAACATCCCAACTAATATAGACCTATCTGGCCTCAGCTTCTTCAACATTTGCATCCTGGATATTATCCTCTGAATCCAATCTCTTTAGTTCCTCTTCCAGTGCAGCAATCTAAACTTGTAAGGCTACAATTTTAGCTTTCACAATATTCTTCTTGGCCTCTTTCCCTTTTGGAACTGAGAATCCTCCTTGTGATAGCTTCCAAGGCAAATCTTTCACACTTCTCAAATTGAAAGTCTTCTTATTGGGCTTCAGAGGCACCACAACAATAATAACATCACCCTCCCATGCCTTCACATTTTCTCCTTTTAGAACATCAAAGATAATACAAGGATATGGCAGAGAGTTTTTAGCCCTTGCAGAACTAGCATTCTCCAAGATGTTAGCTTGGATAATTAGACCAAGATTCATAAGAGATTTAGTGAAAATACAGTATAGTACCTTTGCCATATCTCGAGTGGGGTAGTGGTGTTAGAAGATGGCAACCAAGAGTTAATAGCTACCCAGAATAGACAAAAGTACTGGGTACTCATACTTGATTCTATGGCATTACCCTGACAAAGCCACTCAGTCTGATATCCTCCGGTGACCTCAATCAGGATCTGATCAAGAGACACTTCAAAGTCTTCGGGAAACATTGATCCAAATGCAGGTGTTAGTAGTCCCAATAATTTTTTGATCTATTCTTTAGACAATCTGACTACCTTCCCTCTAACATATACTCTATTGTACTAGGGTGATTCAGGATCAATATTTCCTTCTATCAAATTTGAGTTGGACTCATGTACCAGAGTCTGGTTGTATTTCTTGTATAGTGAGTCTACTTTCGTAAACCCCAGATATTTCAAAATTTCAGTTAATCCACAATCCTTGTAAGCCACCAGATCAACAAGATGTTTAGCTATCAGTCTTTTTTTTGCAGATATCCTTACTGGTCTTTTGGCATCCTTCATAAAAAAACTTGGAACTCAGAGCCTCCTTAACAGAGATGAATGGTTTTGAACCTTGACCCATGGTAGTATGTTTCTTCTTCTTCTTCAGTTGTTCATTCTCCTCTAGTGGGCCTTTTGTTTTTTACCTTTTGGACTGAGTTTGCACAAACTCATCTAGTACTTCATCACTGGAAAAGGTTAAATATTCAATACTAACTTCTTGTGTTGGAACATCATCCTTCTCATGGCCTGATGTTGGAACATCATCAAGGCTTGGTTCTTCAGTTCCTGCAGCAGACTGTTCTGGTGTTGGAACATCATCTCTAGTAATGTTCTCATTCGTTTCTCCCCCTATTTTCATCTCATCAAATCATGCTCATCTAGTGCATCTTCCTGAGCACTTCTAGGCCGACCCCTTCCTTCCTCTGCTGCTGCTTCTCTCTCTGGGGTCTGAACGACATATTCTCCTCCAAATTCAACATCCATATCTTTCTCAGCTTCTACATCCTATGTATCTCCTGTATCCTGTGTTAGAACATCATGTGTTGGGATATCTTCGACACATCCTTTGATATCCCTTCTTCATCATTTGTTTCCTCCTCACTATTTGAAGCCAAACCCCTAAGTTTTTCAAGGTTCTGGCTAACATTAGGATCATACACCTGTACAACTTTGTAACTCGCAGAGCTTAGAGTCCTCCGCCTTTTAGGACATTTTTTTACTTCCCTCAACTCCACTTATCATGCATTCTTTCATTGGTTTAATCAATTCACCCCACACCAGCCATCTGGAGGGAAAACACCAAATTTACTTGACACATTTTTCACTAGTTTATGTAACCGAATTCTATAAAGAAGCCATAACAGATAATTATAGTTTGTCTCTCCTTTCTTCACTGGGCTTCAAACTTATTGGCTTCTATATTGCAGCTCCATCCACACACAACATTTGTTTGTACTCTGTTAATGTCAAAATTTATCATGGGCTTGGCCTGGAGCTGGCTGTCCTTGGCCCGTTGGAGCTGCTATGGAAGCTCTAATATAGCCTCTGTTCGGGCCTCCTTCTAGCATGGTTCCAGCGTAGATAGGTTACATGTAAAAGAATACAGGTCACTCAGGGCGGGACGGCGCGTGGCTACGCCCACTCCAATACCCAAGTCAGATATGATAATATGAGTGTGGAGATGGTCATGATGTAGTGTCGTGGAGGTTGTAGTCAACTTTTCCTAAAATGAGGGCTTTCTCCTCATTTTATAGTTGTATGGTTTGGTCTTTGCTTTGGGTTAGATGCTAGGCCTTTGGGTCTGTTTAATAGGAATATGGGCCTTAAACCCATACATTATCAAGCCCTCCTAGCCTGATGTTACATTGCTGAACAGCGTGGCATGTCTAAACATCGTGGACGCTTATCAGGATGTTGTTACTGGCGGGTGTCCTTGTTCATCAAGGTGGAACTCTGCATCTTGACTTCGTCTCTCGTGGTAATTGATTGGTGTTGTTGCCCCGCTACTGTCAGCCTGGATTCTGCCTTGCAACTCCGTAAATTTTCTTTTGAGGCCACGTTTCCTGGCCCCGTTGACGTTGGCCTGGGCTTTGCGTTTGGGCCTTCTAAATCATGACCAAACTCTCTCAATTTGGCCTCATTAATTTATAAAATATAATCATATTTTGCTGCTTGTTGCATCAACCTGGACTCTGCATGATAGTTCCACAAAATCTGCATGGGTAATTCATTGTTACCCTTTTAGCATCGGCCTAGGCTCTAAGTCCGGGCCTTCTAAATCATGACCGAACTCTCTTGCTTCAACCTCGTTAATTCTCCAAGAAGAGCCATACTTTACTGTTTGCTGCTTCAACCTGGACATTGCACAACACCTCCGTAAAATTCTGCCTGGGTTGTGCATGGTGACCTTTCTGGCATCTGTCTGGCTCTGTATCCTAGCCTTCTAAATCATGATCGAACTCTCTCATTTTGGCCTCATTAATTATTTAGGCATAAACATGTTTTGTTGCCTGCTGCATCAACCTAGACTCTGCATGGCAGCTCCGTGAAATTATGCCTAGGTCGTGCATGGCGACCCCTCTTGCATCGGCCTTGGCTTTACATCATGACCTTCTAAATAATGACCAAAATCTCTAGTTTCAGCCTCAATAATTCTTCAGGCTGAACCATACTTTGCTGCTTGCTGCATCAACCTGGACTGTGAAAGCCAGCTCCATAAAATTCTGCCTGGGTCGTGCATGGCGACCCTTCTAGCATCGGCCTAGGCTCTGCGTCTTGACATTTTAAATCATGACCGAACTCTCTTATTTTGGCCTCATTAATTCTTCAGGAAAAAGTATACTTTGTTTCCAGCTGCGTCAACCTGGACTCGGCAGCTCCGTAAAATTCTGCATGGGTCGTGCATGGTGACCCTTCTGGCATTGGCTTAGCTCCTTCTAAATCATGACCAAGCTCTCTCATTTTGGTCTCATTAATTCTTAAAGTAGAAGCATATTTATTGCATGATTCATCAACCTGGACTCTGCATGGCAACTCTGTAAAATTTTGCCTAGAAAATCTTGCTGGGACTTGTACCTCTTTGGATGTCGGTAGTGAGACTTGTCATCTTCTTTTCGTTTTATGTTATAAGGTGGAATGTATTCCATCCTTTCTGGATTTTACCCGTATCATCTTCTCTATTTTACAAATGTGCTAGTAGTGAGGCCATTTTTCTAGCATAGCTTTTTCTTGCTTGCTTTCTTTACTTTGAATCAGCCTAAGGAGGCTGGCTAACATCTCCCTGATTGTGTTGGTCGGGGGTGTTTTTCATCAGCCTTAAGAGGCTGCCTGCAGGTCCCTGACTGTTGTAAACCCAGAGCTGCTTATGTCGACTTGTTGCTCTTGGCCTGCACGTCTGGATGTCATAAGCTAGGGATGCTTATTTTGGCCTGTTAGTTCTAGCTGGCGCAACTCCAACTGTTAGAAGCCAAAACTGCGATCCTGGCCTGTGGGGGCTGACTTGCATCTCCCTGCTAGTATGGGCCAAGGTGTACCTTTTGTATTTCCCTGCCAGTGTGGGCCTGGTGTGCTATCCTGCATCTCCCTGCCTGCGTGGGCTGGGTGTACTTTGGCTTTTTGAGGCTGCCCTGTAAGACATAACATTTCATACTATCATGTTCTAACTTGGTGGATAACACTAACATGTGTTAGTTTAAATAACATCATTATGCATCAATTCTTCGTCAATAATACGATCCTTCTCTTCTCCTCTCTCCCTGATCATGTTGTGGCTAAACTTTCTTTGCCTGAGTTGACTTATCTACCATGCTGCCATGCGTCAATTTAAGTGACAAAAGGCATGCAAATGTAATTGACACTTGTATGAATTCTTCTTTCGAGCAATCATACGTACTGCCTCTATTTTTAGATTTCATAGCGACAATTGCGTATGTACTAGCTGGAATTTATTTGCCCACTAGTACACACATAATATTTGTACATATCACACAAGTGAACAATTGTATGTTTCTGACCTTGGTGGTTGATGATGCAGCCTCCCTTGTTAGGTAGTTGTTTCATCGTGTGCATGTGCTTTGCAGTCTCATTGCACTACTGCATCGTGATTCGACCTGTAATTTGCTAGCTATCATGAGCCAGAGATGCTTGTTGCGGCCTGGCGATCTGGCCTTATGCTCTGCGGCTAATGTGAGTCAAAGCTTTTAATTTTGAGCACTTTAGATCCAGCCTGCAGTTTGCTGGCTATTGTGAGCCAGAGCTGCTTATTATAGCCTAGTGATCTGGCCTGACGCTATGCGGATATGGTTGTGGCCAAAGTTCTTTTCTTTGCCTGTTTGGACCTGGATTGCAATCTGCTAGCTGTTGGAGCCATGATCGCAATTTTTTCCTGGGTCAGGCTCATTATTCGATGGCTATGGTTATGGTCGGAGTTCTTTTCTTTGCTTTTTTGGACCTGTCCTGCGATCTGCGGGCTGTTAGAGCCAGGATCACAATTTTGGCCTGGGTCAGGATCATACCTATTTTTTTAGGCTGTCATGTCTTGGCTCTGCTTGAACAATTAAAAAGGGGTTGAGTTTTACCTGTCAATAACCCCATAAAGCATTACCCTTTCTTTGCCTGTTATTTTACTGCCCGGCCTGTACAACTATGCATTTCATACTAACGTATCTCAATTTTTAAAAATACAACGCTAGGATGCATCAGTCCAACAGATGACATGATTTATCAACTCTTTATTTTTAGTTTCTTTAATAAATAACTGTTACAAGGGTTGACTTTATTAAACTTTAATGACAAAGGCATGTAGAACATAGCTGGCACTTGCATGAATCCTTTTTATCTTTAAGTAATCATGCATACTGTCTTTAATTTTGGATTTCAACATGGCAGTCACTTACATAATTTCTTAAATTTATTTGCTTACCATCATGCACTAATAAAGTATTTAGTAGTATTATGTGAATAAATACTTTCATGGAGCTATGTGATTTTTTTTTAAACACTTTATTTGTGCAAGTGCCCACTGGTGAAGAAGGGGTGTTGGCTCGTTAGTGGTGAGATCGTTGAATCATTGACTCGAACATTTGTCACCGGTGAGACTCTTGAGATTCTTGAGCGGACTTGGCAGACTCGAGAAGTTGATTAGGTCAACTCGTCTAACTTGGTGGCTGAGTCAACTTATTGAGTTAAGCCGAGTAGGCTCGCTGAGTTGGGTTGACTCGTTGGAATGACTAGGTTTGCTTCTTGGGCTGGGCTGGGTCTGATCTCCTTTCTGCTTCATTTTTCTATTCTACTGAGTCTCTCTACTGCCCTTTTATTTTTTTCTTTTCTTTTCAGAAAAAATAATTGGACACTTGGATCTAGAGAATGGGTATGTTCTTCCCCTTAAAAATTGAAAACAAATAATTGTATGAATAATAGAGTTTGTTAGCTGTGTAGATGTATTTGGTCTAGCTGTTGTACAGGCTTGTTAGAGCAGCATCCGTTAGAGCTGGGTGAGGGCCTTGATGTCGGGTCTCCAGAGACGATGCCAATAATAATGCCAAAATTTGTCATGGACATGGCCTGGAGCTAGCTGTCCTAAGCTTTTTGGAGCTTCTATGAGAGTTCTAATACGGCCTCTGCTCGGGACTCCTTCCAGCATAACTCAAGTGTAGATAGGTACCTGTAAAAGATATGGGTCACTCAAGGAGGGGCAGCATGTAGCTGCGCCCGCTTCGATGCCCAAGTCAGATCTAATAATATGAGTGTGGAGAAGGTGATGATGCAATATCGTGGATGGTGTAGTCAACCTTTCCTAAAATGAGGGCTTTTTCCTCATTTTATAGTTACAGGTTTAATCTTTGCTTGGGTTGGATGATGGGCCTTTGGGCCTGGTAAATTGGAATATTAGCCTTAAATCCATACATTATCATACTCTTTATCCCCAAGGTTCCCTATGCCTCTTGCTTTCTTCTCCCATGGATTCCACACCACTATCAACGATAGAAACGTATAATTTTACTTGTTATATCTATAACAGTAGCATTTAAGAGACATGAAAAGGTTGGATGGATTTAAAAATTAGACACAGAATTTGATTGAGGAAACATTGATTTGCATCATTCGCTAACATGGTCCCTCGATTACTGTTAATACCAAAATTTTCTATCTAACTATTGATGATCTCCTTGAGCCCAGTATACTTCTGGACCTACAAGACATGCAGACTAAGGTCAGGTAGGCAGGCTGCTTTGACGCTCTAGTCAGTCATGTATGTCATGTGGGAGAATATTCTAGGTGAATAGTGTTGTGATTGTAAAGTTACCTTGTCTGAACTTGCCTTCCACTTGATATATGCATTTGATGGCTGATGGGATGGTATCTATACGTCTCATCACATTAGAATTTTCATCACATCAGCTACTCATTATTTCCATTGGGGCTGCCACTGGGTTGCCTTGCTTAGTCGGGCTGAGACAATTCCCGACTGGGCTTTAGGCCCATACGTTATCAAGTCCCCCGAGCTTGAGACTTAACTGGCAGACACAAGGGCGAGGTGTTGGGCTGATTTTCATCTCTTAGGACCTTAGGGTATCGAGATCTTTGGTCAGGCAGGTCATGGGAAGCTTACCTACTTTCTGCTTCCTGACCTCTAGACCTCTTGGAGAGAAAACTAGCAGTTTTATAATTTTGAATCGTCAATATTGTGCTGGAGTCATTTTATTTAAAGCACATTTCTACGGTATGCTACCTGCTCAAATTTTCTCTCATGTTCTTCTCTTGATTGTCTTTTCATGGGAGCCCTTAATTTTTGCACCTTATTGAGAAAGTTTTTATCATGCCTTCACCGTTCTGTCTTCCAACGAATTTATTGGCCATGTTGAACCCCCCCCCCCCCTCCCCTTTTCCCTTTAAAATCCCCACTTCCTTTATTATTCATTATTCAATTGTCTTTCTCAGCTTATTTTGCTACCATTTGCTTCCTTGCTTTCAACTTTTGAGCTGGCTTATCACTCTCTTTAAGTTACCCTCTCTGCTCTTTCTCCATCTTTCTCTTTCCCTCATTATATTTTTGTGCTAAAATAGTTTCAACAGTTGGTCCCCCCAAGGAACATTCGTACTGTGACACCATTAACCTTGAGTTATACTCGACCTATAGTGTGATTGAGGCTGCCTTTAACCCCAAGGAAATCACCTTTTATGATATTCACAATCATGTCTCGCTGCCAGGCTACTGGCAAACTGTGCTGGACGTGCCCGAGTGCATGATTGTCTTGAAACCCTAGAATACTGATGCCTTAGGTTCCCCATTCCCTCTTTCTTCCAGGCCACTCTGGCCTTTTATGAATTGAGCTTGACCGATCTCTCCCCTAATTCCGCCCGCCTCCTTTTGGGCTTCAAAGTTTGGTGTCGTCTCTTTCACCTTGAGCCTAGCATTACTCAATTTCAGGTCTTCTGCCAGCGAGCTATAATGTCTCCAAATTTGACCTTCTTAAAGTTTCGCCATGATACATTTCTAATTAATCTTTATACTCGTGTCGAGTGGAAGCGATGGTTTATTTTTTCGTTGATGAGGCTCTGGACTTGGGCTTGGACGGGGATTCGGAAGATCTTCTGATCGGCCTGGAGAAAGGGTGGGGGTTTCGTCCTAGCGCCATCGAGACAGCCGCTAATCTCCAATCTTGAGGTTGTGTGAGTGAAGTGCGACCACCTTTTATGGGATTCCGAAATGCGGGCATGTTGGCATGTCTTACATGCCTGACGGCATCATTCCTGGTGATGAATCCTCCGGCCTAAGAAGTATAGGCTTAGCATTTCCCTGTTTCTCCGTTATCTTTTAATTGTTTTGTCTTTGCATAATTTTTGGATTTCTAACTTCCTATTTCTTTTATGCAGAAATGTTTGTTGCCAACTTCCTGGGGGACTTGTCAAGGCTCCCTCGTCGGGGTGCCAGTTCCTGTCTCCTACCTGCCGATGAGGATATCGCTAGTATTGTGTACTAGAAAGTGGTAAGCATTACGGTGCCTGACATTGAGGTCTCTGACAAGGATCCCCTTCAGAAGAAGGCCCACTGCAGTTCCGGGAGAAGAGTCAAGAAGGAAGGCACCAGTGCTGATCGAGTTCTCATCGAGACGATTCCTGAGAAGGTCCCTAGGACTCCAGCCTCTCAGCTTGCTGCCTAGCCTAAGAATGCCACCCTCGGTGCCCTACCTATTCAGGAAGTTCCGTTCTTGCCTTCATTCACCCATAGCTCTTCCTCCAGGGCTAACTCTGTGTGTGCTCCTTTGTGCACTGTTACAGCTCAGGCCGAGTTTGTCTCTTGGGCCCTTCATATTCCTCATTTCAACGCCTAGCTCCAGGAAAGGTCTTTGAACATCTTTAGGTCTAACTCGCTTGTTGATCGTTCTGCCTCGGCCATCCTTGCGGTATGTTTTCCTCTTTTCCCTTTTTGTTGGTTTTCTGGCTTCCTAGTATCGCTGGACTTATGGTTTCTCTTTGGCTGTTTCCAGGTCTTTTGCGCTACCAGGACTATGCAGGAAAAGCTTGATAACCTACTGGCTGAGAACAGTGAGCTTAAGTGTGGGCTTGCTTCACTGAAAGCCAAGGCTCAACGTCTTACTAAGGTTGAGCAGGACCTCGAGCTAGAGAGAGGGATTACTGGCTCCCTATAGACTTCATTGGCTCATACTGAAGCCAAGATTGCTGAGTTATATGCCTTTTGTGATTGGGCCTTTACTCATGGTTTCTTAAGTCTATACTCCCGTGTTGTGCGGAGTGCTAAAGCCTCTGAGATGCTGAGTGATGCCCTGCTGAAGGCCATTCAATCTTATTCTCAGAATGGGGACTGCGGGTTGGTTTTGGTAATACTTTTGTTCCTTTTCGTGATTATGGTTTTACTGAGTACTTCACCAAGCTCAACCCTAACATGATGATGGGCGAGCTCGATCGTTGGGATCCCAACAATAATTCTGTTGAGCCGGACGCACACTTTACCAGTGGGCCACATCAAGCCATCAACGTTAGGGAGACCATGGGGGGCGAGGTTCAGGTTGCTGGTGGTGCCAATGATGAGGTGATCATGAAGAGTGAGGCTCTGGATGCTGTTAGGGAGGGGGGTGCAGGCTGATAATGCTGCTAAGCCTTAAAAGGCTTTGTAATTTTGAATCTTTTTTTCTTTTGATAGTTGTGTATTCCCCTGCTGAGGCATGAAACAATATTTTTTTTTCTTGCTTTTGTTTTGGGGTGTGTGTTCCCCCTGTTGGACTTGTTGGGTATGGGGTGCCCTCCCCCCCCCCTTTTACAAATTTGACAACTTTTCCTCCTTATTTACTTCTAGTCTTTTCCTCTGGTTATTTCTGCTTGTTTTGCCTGACCATTCGTCGTAAATATGTGTTTTGCTCATTTTCGACTGCCTTTCCAGCATTATTTTCTTCTTCTTTTCCCTTTAGTTGATATTTTCATTTGATGAACATTGATGCTCATTTTTCAACGGTGTTTGTTTTTACCATTGTCGATGTCCTTACTTTTAGCAGTTGTGGCTGTGGCTAGAACGCCTCGTCTACCTATTTGTTATAGTTTCAGCTTGAGTTAAGCTCGTTACTCTGTAATAGTTCTTTTTTTAGACCTAGCTTGCACTCTCACTGGTTGTTAGAGCCGGGATTGCAATTTTGCCTCTTACTCGGAATCCATTTCTTTTGCCTATTTGGACTTAGCCTGCAATTTACCTGACTGTTGGAGCCAGGATTGCAACTTTATCCGGTTCAGGCTTGTTACTTAATGGCTATGGTTGTGGCCGAAGTTGATTTCTCTTACCTATTTGGACCTGGCCTGCAATTTCCCTAGCTGTTGGAGCTAAGATTGCAACTTTAGCCTGGGTCAGGCTCGTAGTAACGGCTATGGCTGCGGCCAGAGCTCATTTCTTTTGCCTATTTAGACCTGGCTTGCAATTTCCCAAGCTGTTGGAACCAAGATTGCAACTTTATCCTTCGTAAGGCTCGTTACTCAATGTCTATGGTTGTGGCCAGAGTTCATTTCTTTTTCTTATTTGGACCTGGCCTGCAACTTCCCTGGCTGTTGGAGCCATGATTGCAATTTTGGTTGGACTCGACTTATTTTACACATAATTTCGGGCATTTTCTCCTCTGCATTCAAATTTCATGAAAGAGCAAAAATAACTAGGATGCAGGCTGGGATTTCCATAAGATCATGCCCCTTATGGGCTAACAAAAGACTTGATCTTCTCAGGAATCCTGCCTAGCCTACCCGTAAAATCATGTTGTCTGGCTGTAGGTGCCGAATACATAATCATGTTTTATAGCTACTTAGGCATAGTACCTTCTTAGGGGGACAATGTTCCAAGTGTAGGGGATTGGCCTACCGCCCAGCATTTCCAGCTTGTAAGCTCCTTTTCCCAGCACCTCGGCCACCCTGTATGGGCCTTCCCATTTTGCATATAGCTTCTTCTGTCCTTGGGCTCTACTTGCTTCATTTCTCCTTAATGCAAAGTCTCTCAGTTTCAGGGATCTGGGCTTGACCTTGCTGTTATATTGCTGCTCTATCCAGGACTTGTACACAGCCTCCTTCAACGATACTTTCTCCCTGATTTCATCCAGCCCCTCTAGGTTTTCTCTGATTTCCCGGTCATCCTCTTCTTGGTTCATTAGCTCAACTACCCCCCTTCTAGGCACATCGATTTCTGGCGGAATGATGACCTTTGTCTCAAAGCACAACCTGTAGGGGGACTCCTCAATTGTTGTTCTTGGCGTTGTCTTGTATGCCCAAAGCACACTTACCAGTACTTCTTCCCATTCTCCCTCTGCTTGTCCCAGCCTTCTTTTTAATCCATGAATTATCATCCCGTTCGTCACTTTTGTCTGTCTATTTTCCTGTGGATAGGCCACCAACGTGAACTGCTACCTAATGTTTAGGCCAGCCCACCAGGATCAACTATTTTCCATTGTCACTTACTATCACCCGCGGGATGCCGAACCGGCACACTATGTTCCTCAAGGAGAAGTTCATAATCTTCTTCCCTGTCACACTTGCTACAACCACTACTTCTACCCACTTGGTAAAATAATCTATTGCCACCACTAAAAAAAATCTTTCTCCCTGCTACCTCCGGGAACGATCCCTCATTTGGAAAATGGTCATGGCGATCTTATGCTGGTCATACATTCTGCAGGGAGCCTTTGTACCATGGCATGCTCCTAAAATCTATCATATTTCTTGACCATTTTCTCCGCGTCTGCTCTTATAGTTGGCCAGTAGTAATCATCCTGCAGTGATCGCAATGCGACTGTCCTTGGTCCCTGATGGTTTCCACAGCTTCTCTCATGTATTTCTCTTAGGATTGTGTCTTCTAGCACAGGCTCTGTACATCTAAGCCATGACTCTGTGTACCCCTTCTTATATAGCAACCCGCTCTTCAGGGCATCCTGCAATGCCTTTCTTTCTAACTCTTCTCGCCTCATTATCATTTGCTGGAAATGTTTCATGTTCCAGGTAACCTTGAAGGGGGCATTGTCCATGCTTACACAAGGTTTGTACTTGTTGACTTTCTTGCTAACTCCTCAGCCAACATGGACTTGGTTAAGTGTGTGGTTGGCCATTGTACTGGTTGGCCACTAGCTTGGAGTCTCAATGGGCCTGCAATTTCTTCGCCCCCAGCTTCCTGACTATCTCTATATCTACTATCAGTGCATCATACTCTGCCTCGTTATTTGACATGGGAAACTTAATAATTAAGGCATAATTTGCCTCTACACCTTCTAGATATGATATTACCAGGCCCACTCGGGCATCTTCCACTCTGGATACCCCATCGAAATACAGTTTCCACAGATCTAGACCTGCCAGACCGCTCGCATTCACCACCAAGGTTGGGTTTTGTGCCAGACCTGCCAGACCGCTCTTCTTGGGGAGTATTTAATGACGTGTTCTCCCAGCTCCACTGCCCACTTCACCAATCTCCCTGAAGCTTCTAGCTTGGTCAACCTTCAGCGGCTGATTGGTCAGTACTATCTTAGTGTGTGCCTGAAAGTATTGCCTTAGCCCCCTCTCTGTGTGTACCAATGCCAGCGCTAGTTTCTCCTGGTTCGTATAACTCGTTATAGTCCTAACAGAGCCCAGCTCACAAAATAAGTGGTTGTTGTATTTTGTTTTCCGCCCCTACCAGCGCATTGTTGATTTCTTTCCCGCTTGCTGCCACGTACAGGTACAGGGCTCCCCTTTCTTGGGTTTGGCCAAGGTTGGGAGATCCTTCAGGTAGGTTTTAGCTCCTCGAATGCTTTGTCCTCGAGCTTCCCTCACTATATTCCCCCTTCTTGTCTACATATCCCTTTAAGGTTTTGAAGAAGGGAAGTGCTATTTCTTCTGCTCGGGACATGAAGCAGTTCATGGCTGGCAGCTTCCCATTCAGGGTCGGGGCCTCTTTCACCGTTCCTGACGACTTCATTTCTAGAATTTCTTCAACTTTCTTGGGGTTTGCTCTCGGCCCCTTATTTGACACTATGTGCCCCAAAAACTTTCTTGCTCCTACACCGAACTGACATTTGGCTGGGTTCAGCCTCATCCATGTCTCCCTGAACTGTACCAAGGTTTCCCTGACATCCTCCAAAAAGGTCTTGTACTGCTGGCTAGGGATAGCAATGGGGCGGGGTGGGTACGGATTATGGTACCTCCATACCCATGCCACCTAAACTTTTTATACCCATACCACCCCCATCACCCATTGTGGGTACAACATCAAAATTCACCCCACCCCATTGGGTATTATCTAAAATCCACCCCTGCCTAATTACCCACTTGGGTCTCCATATCCATTTCAAATTCATTTTACTCACCTTATTTATATCTCCAAAAAAAACACCTAAATTTTACTTTAAAATTAATAATTTAATATTAAAATTTTAAAAATATTTACATGAAAATATTATGAGTAAAACATGTGCATTATGCATAAATAATAGTTTATTATATAATAAATTATTGTGACATGGTGGGTATAGTGGTGCGGGGCAGGGGTGGGGCGGATATGAACTAATATACATACCCGACTCACTACTCATGATGGGTATCATTTTTCATACCCTTACCCACCCCACCCCCATGAAAACTTCATCCATGCCTGCCCCATTTGGGTAGATGTAAAACGGATCCCCACCCAAACCTACCCCATTGCCAACCCTCTTGGTTACTCTTTATGACCATATCATCTACACACACTTCCAAGTTCCTTCCAATATGTTTTTGAAAAATATTTTCCACCACCCTTTGGTACGTGCCTTGGCATTCCTTAGGCCAAATAACATCATTCAATAGCCAAAGTCTCATTTTTCAACTATGAAGGCTATTTTTCTATATTGCTCTCTAGCATGGGGATTTGGTGATACCCCTTATATGCATCAAGAAAACACTTAATTGGATAGTTAGTAAGGGTGTTTACCTTTTGGTCTATGACTGGCAGCGGGTAACAGTCCTTGGGGCAAGCCTTGTTCAGGTCAGTGTAGTCCACCCACATTCTCCACTTGCCGTCCACTTTTTTCACCAACACATGGTTTTCCATCCAAGTCAGGTAAGGTATTTCTAGTAGGATCTCCGCTACGATTAGGTGGCTCACCTCCTTGTTTACTGCCTCGTTTCTCTCCCTGCAAAGCATTCTTCTCTTCTGCTTGACCGGTTTGTGGTACGAGCTCACCTTCAACTAGTGACAGCCCACATCCTTGGGGACTCCGGTCATATCCCCTGGTTTCCAGGCGAAGGCCCGCTTGTTTTCAATTAGCACCTTTACTAGCTCATTTTTAACCTCAAGAGGGAGTGATGTCCCTACTTGCACTAATTGATCCTCGCTTATTTTCACTGCTTCCACTTCTACACCCAACTTTATGGATCACCTCTGCTTGTGATCCATCCTAACAGGACGAGCCTTGCTGACTTGTCTCCTTTGGCTCCCGCTTCCATCTTCTCACTTGCGCTTGCTGAGGGAAACCCTATGACATTCCCTAGATTTCTTCTAGTCTCCTTTGACTGCTAATATCCCTCCCCCTGTTGGGAATTTCAAGAGCAGGTGTAGGGTTGACACAATCCCCTTCAGTAGTGCTAAAACTGGTCTGCCCAGTATCAAATTATACAAGTTGTTCACCTTTACAACTATGAATTCCATGTCCATAGTTTTTCTTTTATCTCCTTCCCCCAAAATCACAGGGAGGATTATAGTTCCCTCATGCCATATTATCCTCTCTACAAAATCTACCAATGGAATCTCCGTTGGCTCCAACTTATTCCTCGTTTTCTCATCCAACTTCTCGAAACAATGCCAATACATGATTTCTGCAAAACTTCCACTATCCACGTAAGCCCAGTGGATCCTATTGTCCATACCATTACCACTATTGCATCTTCTTCTGCTGACCTATCAGTATGAGGTCATTGGCTTCAAACTTTATTGCTTCTCTTGGCCTCACCTTCCTGTCTGCCGGTGTCGACTGCGTTGTTTGACTGCAACGTGCCTTCCGACGAGACTTTGTCCTTCCTTTAGCACTTCCTCCTATGATAGCATATATGTTTATCACCGTTGCCGCCCTGATATCCTGTGCTGAGGAGTCCTCTTTCTATCTTTTCCCCAGTTCTTCCCCACCTCGAATCTAGCGACTTCATTTCCCTTATCACGTATGTGCTCCCTATTAGAGCTTCTTGCTCTGTTGTGACCCTCTTGCTGTATGCGAAACCCTCCACACTTGTTCTTGCCTTGATAGGAGGCCTTGTTATGGGCCCTCGCACTCTTTGCTAAATGTTAGCTCACCATTTTGGATGTAATCTTCAATGTTGTGCTTCAAATGGATGCAATCATTCGTGTCGTGGCCATGATCATTGTGGTAATCATAAAATTGGGATTTGTTTCTCTTGTCGGGATCTTTCTTCATCCTCGCTGGCACGTCCAGTATACCTTTCCCTGCGTACAGGGAAAAAATTTCTTTGGCCATTTTGATGAGCGGTGTAACCTTTTTGACTTTTTGAATCTGATGGGCACCTGCCTTAGTGCACTTAGCCCTCTTTGTCTTTCTATCCACGTCTGCCCCAGTCTTCCATTGGCCCTGGCCGCCTTGTGTCTTTTTTCTTCTTCTGTCAGCCAGTTCTGCCCTGTTGAAGTCCCCCACTCTTTTCATCAGCTTGTCGATTGTCTCTGGTGGGTCCAGGGTGCAGTCCCTCAGCAACACCTCATGCCTTAAGCCGTTTATGAACGTGCCAATGAGGAACTGATTGCTCCTCTCATCCATCTCATTTGCTTCATCATTAAACCACTCCTAATATGCCGATAATGTTTCTGTTAGCTTCTACTTGATTTCCAGCAACTCGGAATGTGTCTTTTGAATTTCTTCCTCTGCATGAAATGCGCCAAGAACTTCTACTCCAACTGACTGAAGCTGTCAATCATCTCATTCTCCAGGATCTTGAACCACGCCCTGGCTGCTGCCCTCAAGGTGGTTGCAAACACCTTGCACTAAATGGCATGTGGTACTACAAAAGTAGCCATATTGGTGCAAAATGTATGCAAGTAGTCTTCTGAATCTGCCTCGCCATTGACTGCCCCAAGTATTTAGGTATCTTCAACTTTGGGTCTCTCGTGAACATTTGGATCCTCCTGGTGAAGGGCGAGCCCTTGCTCTCTTTCCTAGCTTCTTGCTCCAGTCTCTTGATTGGGGACTTGCCCATGGCGTGCTACACGTAGCCTTCTCGCTATTTGTGGTCTGCAGCAGTTCCCCCCCCCTCCAACTTGTACCTTTCTTCCAGAGGTGGCTTTACTCTAGGCTGTCTCCAAGCCCTTCCCCCTTTTGTTGGGTACCTCGTTGTCACCTCCTATTCTAGGAATAGTTTGGTTGGTTGTAAACCCATCTCTCTTTGCCTTGTATCTCCATTTTGGCAGTCCACCATCTCTTTCAATCTTCTCATCACCTTGTTCTAATATGCCATAGTGCCTGAAGTATCTCCGATTTGTTTGCGAGCTCCATTGAGGTACAGATCTGGTGTTTCTCTCCCATCGGGGTAGAGTCCTCCTCCAGGTGTGCCATGTCCTCTATAACCACCTGGTTGAATAGGTTTCCCACCGATTGTGCCTCCATGTCATTCAAGCTACATGGATGCTAAGAAGATTATGCGATCCCCACAAACGGCACCAATGTTAGTACCAAAATTTGCTATCCAACTGTTGATATTCTCCTTGAGCCTAGTATGCTTCTGGACCTACAAGACATTCATACTAAGGCCAGGCAGGAAGGCGCAGTTTCGTGCCTCCAGTTAGCCATGTATGTCATGTTGGAGAATATTTCAGATGAATAGTGATGTGATTGTAAAGTCACCTTGCCTGAACGTGTCTGCCCCTTGATATATGTGTTTGGTGGCTGATGAGACGGTCTCTGTACATCCCATCACATCAGTTACTCATTATTCCCATTAGGGCCACTCCTGGGTTGCCTAGCTTAGTTAGGCTGGGACAATTCTGGACTTGGCTTCAGGCCCATGCGTTATCAATTACCAAGTTAAAATGCAAAATCATGGGTACTTTTCGCTTCTATGGAGATATGATAATTTAGGAATGTTTAGGTTTTCTTACCTACAAACCTTTTTTCCTGATGGCAAATGTTTGTTTCCTCTCATGATCAAGCACTGCAATAACATTTGAAGAACTAAGATATACTCTATCTACCTGCACAAAACAAACGAAAAAACATTCCAATATTTACATAATCAAGATTAGTTCATCTTTTTAACATCTAATCTTCATCATGATGTGAATTATTGCACTTTATGTTGAAGATTAAACTTGATTTTAGGTTTAGGCCAAATGACATTTTTAGTGGCCCATAATCTAGAAGGAGTCTAAGGGAGTCTTAGAAGAAGGAAATGTTTTAGAGCAAGTTCTAGAACATCTCTAGAATGTTTAGATTGTGATGAAATTATGGGGAGTATTCTAGAGAGTAAATTGTAGCCCTTAAATTAGAGTTGGGATGACAAGATTTCAGCCATTGGTTGGGGGATACCACTAGTATAAATATGAGTGATGTAGTAGAGTTTCAATCAAACCAAAAATAATAGAAGCCATCTCCCTTTATAAATAGTCTCTTGCTCTAAATTCTCCATTTTCACCCAAAATTTCTGAACCCGTGTTCAACCATTTGATAATGTATGGGCCTAAAGCCCATATTCCTATTTACCAGGCCCAAAGGCCCATCATCCAACCCAAGCAAAAAAGAAACCATATATCTATAAAATGAGGGGGAAGCCCTCATTTTAGGGTAAGTTACTACAGCCTCCATGTTACCCTAGCTCCACCCTCTCCACACTCGTATTATCACATCCGACTTGGGCATCAGAGAGAGCACGACCACATGCTAACCCACCCTGAGTGATCAGTGTTCTTTTACAGGTATCCAATCAAAACTGGAATCATGTTGGAAGGAGGCGGGAATAGAGGCTATATCAGAGCTCTACCGCAGCTCCAACAGACCCTGGACAGCCAGCTCCAGGCCAGGCCCATGACAAATTTTAGCATTAACAATTCAAATGGAGAACTTGGAGGAAAAAGACTATTTACATTAGGAGATACCTTCATCTGATTCTTCGAAGGAGAGGATCACATCAGCTAGAAATACATCCCCGGCATCACTCTCAATGATCCCACCCTTCTCTTCGCTAATGCCGGTGAGCACTTCGATCCATCTCTTTTCCCATTTTTTAAAAAATTCAAAATCACAGCATCACTTATGCAATTCAATCCAATTTTAGTTTAGTTCAACTATTAATAGTAAAAAAATGTATAGAGTTCAGATTAGTTCAGCTCAATTGAAAAGAACAATGCTCTTGGAACATGTCAATAACTTACTTACATTTGCCTTAATCGTCTACTTCTTAGATGATGTTGGCTGAATTTGAAATCTACAGGGCTGATAAATGGTATGAAGCGGAATGGTGGAAATTTGAGAATGGGAAATCGTGAGCATTACTATGTGGCTAGCTTTACCCTTGTAGTTCTGTATGGTACTTACGTGTTGAATTATTCACCAAATATGTTGAGTTATGAACAGGTAATTTAAGTGTGATTCTGGTGAGTTATATATTATATTGCAATCCCTGGCATAGTTTCTATCAATAATCAAGTTAGTTCCACTATTCAATGCTTCATGTTTATATCGACAAATATTTAGTAATCACCAAAGTTTACAAAGTTACAAAGTTACAAAGTTTACAATGTTATTTTACATAACCTTGTCCCTTAATCTGTACTATATACAGAAGTGAGTTTGAAGGACATCTCAAAAATAATGGTATGGATCTAAGGTTACATCATGCAGTAGCCTATGGTATTCCTTTGGCCTATATTTACTCATCATTATCAGAGCAGCGAGATCATGATGACACTATCGAGGTACCAAATGCTACCGATTACTCCTGGAGATGTGATACATTTTTATGTTAGAGCTGAAATCATAACTTTCAAAGGAATCCATACTGATCTGGAGGCCAAGATTCCCATACTTGAGGTACTGAACTCTGTTACTCTTTCTGTTTTTGGTTTGGAAAACATGATAGAATGGAAAATGAAGCATTGTGCGTGTGGTGTTAGCAGAATAAAGCCATGAAAGCCAAAAAGAATACAGCTGAAACAGGATCTTATTGCCATGCATGAAAGGATTGCTGCAAATGAGGAAGTTGAAGCCGCGCTTACGGCTACTACTACAGCCCAGCTACAAAAAGGTGAGATCTTCCAAGCTAATAACACACATATTGTAATTGTATATAGCCATTTTCAGATGAAATAACACAAACACACACTGCAATTGATAGGAAGGGTAGAAATCGATTAAATTGCAAAAGCTTAGAATGAGAAAACAAGTTGTCATCTATTTACTCAGTATGAATCATCTTTACAATACATGCTAAAACAAAGCAAAAAATTATGTCCAAAATATCAGTCTATAATCATCTTTCTAATACTGTTGCTTTACTAAGACACAAATCTTTCCTCTGAAGCATCCCATTCAATGCCATTCACCAGGAACAAAAAATGTGTTTCTCGCTACCATTGTTGAATAATAATACAAAGTATTATTTTAAACCATCCAACCATTAAAATAATCATTTTATAAGTAATATAATTATTGGACTGATTCAATATTTATTTATTTATTACAACAAGATCTTCATAATTTTAAAATGTATTTTAAAATATAAAAAATAATAAATTGAAAATATATTTTAAAACATAAATAATTATAACCCGACTAAATAATGTTCTATGAACGAGTTTTGTTAGATATACTCTCAAATAATAATTGATCCATGCTATAACATTTTTAAAATATGAAAAAATTATTGCTCCATTCACATAATATGTATAATCTCAATCACCATATGATAGAAATTGTTTGCTTTGGTGCTGTCAACCGAGGATACTGAAGTCATTTTGACTAAGCTAAACTCAATTTATCTAAAAATAACATACTAATATTATAATGTGTTAATGATTTTGTTCTTTACTATATATAATCAATCATAACTTGTTAACATACTAATATTATAATTTGTTACTGATATTATCCCAAGCACCATATAATAGAAAGAGTGGGTCTCCTGACAGGCGGTCTGTCTATAAGTTTATGGACAGACCACTTATTTCTTACCTTATACACTGCATTTCTTAAATTACATACAAAATTTAAAATTTTTGAAAATATTTTTTATATCATATATTTATATATTTTCACCTTCAAATACATATTATTACTTGTTTTAACTTATAAAATGCAATATTTAAATTTTATAAAAAAATTACAACATTTATCAAATGCCCTGAGGACTGTCCATAAACTTATGGAAAGGCCGCATTTCCTGAGACTTTCCCTAATAGAAATTGTTTGCTTTGGTGCTATCAACCGGGGATATTTAAGTCATTTTGACTAAGTTAAACCCAGTTTATCTAAAAATAACATACTAATATTATAATATGTTAATGATTTTATTCTTTACTGTATATAATCAATCATAACTTGTTAACATACTAATATTATAATTTGTTACTGATTTTATCCCAAACACCATATAATAGAAATTATTTGCTTGGGTGCTGCCAACCGGGGATATTGAAGTCATTTTGACTAATCTAAACCCAATTTATCTAAAAATAATATACTAATATTACAATATGTTGATAATTTTATTCTTTACTATATATAAGCAATCATAACTTGTTAACATACTAATATTATAATTTGTACTGATTTTAATTCTTTACTACATATAATGAATCATAGTCCCAATCACCATATAATAGAAATTGTTTGCTTTAGTGCGGTCAACCGGGGATATTGAAGTCATTTTGACTAAGTTAAACCCAGTTTATCTAAAAATAACATAATAATATTGTAATATGTTACTGATTTTATTCTTTACTATATATAATCAATCATAACTTGTTAACATATTAATATTATAATTTGTTATTGATTTTAATTCTTTACTACATATAATGAATCATGACTTGTTAAAATATTTAACTTATAAATATATATTTAAAACGACAAAATGATAGATTTGGTACCCACTTTTAGGCGAGATAACAAGTTTCATTCATCTTTTTGTAAATTGTTCCCAAAACATTCCTGCATTATTACAAAATGTTCTCAATTTATTCCCACATGCTATTAGCCAGTTTAAGTCAGTCAACATTGAGTCGGTCTTTCTAATGATGATAGTGTCGCCATTCAGAAGCAAGAAATATAGAAAGTAAGGACGATAGAAGAGACAGTGAGTATGGTTGGATTGGTGGTGCTCGAAACATGGTGGATTAGGCAGTGAGAAAGAACTGGGAAAAGAGAAAATAAAAATTAATTAATTTAATCTCAAAAGTTGTTAACTTATGTTTTTTTTAAATCTCGGTAGCTATTGACGGGTCCATTAACTTATTTAAAATGTGTTATGTCTGATAAAGGAACCAATTGAGAACATTTAGTAATAATCTGGTAACCTTTTAGAAACATGGTGCAAAAAGAGAAACGAAACCTGTAATTTCGCATAAAAGTGAGCACCTAAATTATCATTTTCTCTATTTAAAAATGTAAATATCTCATATTTCGCCTAAAAATGGGCTCCTAAATTCAATATTTAAATGTTTCTAACTAAATTAATTATTTCACTTCATAACTCATATAATTTTCTTTAGATGACTAAACTTTAAAATTTAAAATAAAACTTAATCTCAATATTTTAATTAATAAAATCGTACAACGGGCGATGGTACTCCACTAGTTTATATACAACAGAAATAGCTAAAGATTTATGGGTATATATGTCATTTATATTGGATATCAGTTGGAAATTTTTAAGTCAGCCTTAGTCAGATGTCAGTGAGGTTAACTTACTCAAACAATACAAATTAGGGATTAAGGGTTTTGTAAATGAGCACTTTTTCAAAAACTCATATCTATATAAATACATAAGCAATAATTTAGAGTCTCATACGTATTTAATTAATTGATTTTTACCAATTTAAAACAAAGGTGTTTTAGTCATTTTTATTGTTTTTATATTTGAACAACGTAATTAAAACTGATGCAAATTGGAATTATTTTGACACTTTAAAAGAGGGTACATTACCGATTTTCTTTACCTATTCATTTATCACCAATAACTCGCATAGTTTTTCCTCATTTTTATGTCACATCATTTGAACTACCCTGTCCAGTTGGTCTTATTGGATCCTGAATTTAATTTAGGAAAAGTGTAAAAATGACCCTATAAGATTGAGAAAGTGCAAGAATGACCTTGAAAATTTTGAAAGTGCAGAATTAACCCTATCTTTTGATCAAATTGTGCGATTTTACCCAATTTACACTATTCCGACATTGACTGAACGAATTCAGGCATTGACACTTTATGAAAAGATAAATATATCCCAACTCTTAAACAAAAAATTGATTGACAAAAATACCCCTAAGTTCTCCTCCTTCTTCATCTTCAAACCTGCCGCACCACCATATCTGCCACCTGCTACCGTCGCACCACCAGCTTTGTCGCCGTCCGCTGCCAGCTTTGCCACCGTCTGCCGCCCGCACAACATTTCTACACTATTCAAAAGCCTACTTCGCTGGAAAAACAATAGCAACAACACAAACTAGATTAAACTTTACAATTACACATCAAATTTGCAAAATCTAAAAATGAAGAACAAAGCCTAATTTTTAAAATATGAAAATGAGGAACAAAAGCCGAGCCGCCGAGCCTCCATCACTCTGCCCCCTGTCCAAAACATCTGCCACTAGTTATCCCCCACCGCTGGAAACCCCAGCGCCCTGTAGCTGCTCCTCTCAACCCGACTATATATAATCAATCATAGCTTGTTAACATACTAATATTATAATTTGTTACTGATTTTAATTATTTACTACATATAATGAACTATAACTTGTTAAAATATATAACTTATAAAGATATATTTAAAACGACAAAATGACAGATTTGGTACCCACTTTCAGGCGAGATAACAAGTTTTGTTCCACTTTTTGCAAATTGTTCCCAAAACTTTCCTGCATTATTACAAAATGTTCTCAATTTATTCCCACATACTATTAGTCAGTTTAAGTCAGTCAACATTGAGTCGGTCTTTCTAACGATGATAGTGTCATCATTTGGAAGCAAGAAATATGGAAAGTAAGAACGATAGAAGAGACGGTGAGTATGGTTGGATTGGTGGTGCTCGAAATATGGTGGATAGGCAGTGGGAAAGAATTGGAAAAAGGGAAAATAAAAATTAACTAATTTAACCTCAAAAGTTGTTAACTTATATTTTTTAAAATCTCAGTACCTGTTGATGGGTCCATTAACTTATTTAAAAATGTGTTATGTCCGATAAAGGAACCAATTGAGAACATTTAGTAATAATTTGGGAACCATTTAGGAATATGGTGCAAAAAGAGGAATGAAACATGTAATTTCTCCTAAAAGTGGGCACCTAAATTATCATTTTCTCTATTTAAAAACATAAATATCTCATTGTACTATATCTATTTATATATCACTAAAGAAAATTCAACGTAACACATAATCTGAAATAACAAAATGTTCGGATTTTTTTATACAATGATAGAGTACTTTTGATAGAAATATGTATACATATTATTTATTTATTCATTCATTCATTTATTTATATATGACAAAGTCTTGTTTAATACCGACTAACTGTTAAATGAGGATATTTCATAATTAGTGAACCTAATAAAGTCATTTGATGTTTACTTTTATTTATTGCAATGGGATACATATAATTATGATAACCATTTAAAATAAATATCAACATGTAAATAATTAATTTTTAAATAATTTGAATGATATATTATAAAAATAATCAATTTTTAATGTATTCAATATTTAAATATTTCTAACTAAATTAATTATTTCACTTCATAATTCATATAATTTTCTTTAGATGACTAAGCTTTAAAATTTAAAATAAAACTTAATCTCAATATTTTAATTAATGATATCGTGCAACGCGCAATGGTACTCTAGTAGTTCACATATAACGGAAATAGCTAAAATTTTATGGGTATATATGTCATTTATATTGGATCTCAGTTGGAAATTTGCAAGTCAACCTTAGTCAGATGTCAGTGAGGTTAACTTACTCAAACAATACGAATTAAGGATTAAGGGTTTTATAAATGAGCCCTTTTTAAAAACTCGAATCTATATAAATACATAAGCAATAATTTAGAGTCCCATACATATTTAATTAATTAATTTTTACCAATTTAAAATGAAGGTATTTTAGTCATTTTTACCGTTTTTATATTTGAACAACATAACCGTAAAATCATGCAAATTGGAATTATTTCGACACTTTAAAATAGGGTACATTACCAATTTTCTATACATATTCATTTATCACCAATAACTCACATGATTTTCCTCATATTTATGTCACATCATTTGAACTACCATGTCCAGTTGGTCTTATTTGGTCCTGAATTTAATTTAGGGAAAGTGTAAAAATGACCCTGTAAGATTGAGAAAGAGCAAGAATGACCTTTTAAAATTTGAAAGTGCAGAATTAACCCTATCTTTTGATCAAATTGTGCAGTTTTACCCAATTTACACTATTATGGCATTGACCGAACAAATTGAGACATTGACATTTTATGAAACGATAAATATATCCCTACTCTTAAAGCAAAAAATTGAAAGACAAAAATACCCCTAAGTTCTCCTCCTTCTTCACCTTCAAACCTGCCGCACCACCATATCCGCCACCTACTGCCACTGCACCACCAGCTCCATCGCCGTCCACCGCCAACACAACATTTCTACACTACTCAAAAGCCCATTTCGCTGAAAAAACAACACAGGCTGAATTAAACTTCACAATTACACATCAAATTTGCAGAATCTAAAAACGAGGAACACAACCTAATTTTTAAAATCTAAAAACGAGGAACAAAAACCGAGCCACTGTCGCTCTGCCCAAAACCACCGCCACTAGTAGCCCCACTGCTGGAAACCCTTAGTCCTCCGCCGCTCCTCCTCTCAACCCTAGCCTTCTGCTCCTCCTCATTACAGTCTGCCACCTCAGACATTGTTCCTCACCAGCTCTTCCTCCCACCACCACCAATCAACCACCACCACTGCTCCACCACCCCATCAACCACTACCGCCACTGCTCCACTATCGCTTCACTGTCTCATCGACCACCACCGCCGCTCCTCCTCACAGTCCACCGCCTCAAACACCATTCCTCACTAGTTGTGCCACCACCACCCCATCCAATCGACAACTGCAACTGTTCCCCCTCTTCTCCGCTGCTCCCTCAACCCTAGCCCCGCCGCTCCATCAACCCTAGCCCCCCAGCGACGTAACTAATTCAACCACCTTCTTCTCCACGCAACCCGACAGAGCGAAATGGAGATGCGGCGGAGAGTAATGGAGATGGAGAGAAATGGATTAGCGGAGGAGACAAATGGAGATGGAAAGGGTATCCAACGGAGAGAAATGGAGAAAGAAAGGGTAAAGGTGTATTTTCATATTTTATTTTATTTTTAAAATTTTGGGTATTATGGTCTTTTTATCAATTTCCGGTCAAATTAGTTGTTGACAGTTTGGTCAACGTTTTCCACTGTTATTTTTGCACTTTCAAATTTTACAAGGTCATTCCTGCACTTTCGCCCAAAACTTAGGGTTAAAAATGCACTTCACTCATTAATTTATTAGTGCTAAATTTAGTTCATTGGTGTTGATTTGAGTTTAATGGTGCTGAGTTTAGTTTATTGGTCTAGAATTAAATTTATTTGTAGTTTGTTTTTTCAAAAAAATGAAAAGAATAACTCCCAAACTGATGTTGTACGTGTAATATATTTACTTTTAAACTTATTATTCAACCAGTGAATGTGGATGACCCAAATTAATATTTATTTATATATTTATTTTCTTTCAGTGATGAGTTTATTGATGTTGAATTCAGTTTATTAGTGTTGAATTAAGTTTATTGGTGCTAAAATGTGTTGAAATTAAACCCAACTGGACAGAGCCAGAGTCTTGTTTTAGACCAACTAATCTTTACACTAGGTCATTTCATAATTGATGCAACTAATGAGAGTGATTTAATGTTTATTTTTATCTATTGCAACGAGATCCCTGTAAAGTTTAAAAACATTTTAAATGTGTCATAATGTATAAATCATTATAATTTGACTCTAAAAGTTATTGAAGTGAGGTTTTTATGATTGGTCTACCGATTAATGGGTCCAACAAGAGACCTTCTCTTTGAACTAAGCTAAATTTTAATAAATGTAAATATATCGAACTAAATTAGCAAATAAGGATGACAAAATACTAAAGTACAACATTAACGCTTACACATTAAAATTTTCCGTGCATTCTTTCATCGGTTCAATCTAATTCACCCCACACCAGTCATTTGGAGGGAAAACACCAAATTTGTGTGACACATTTTTCACTAGTTTATGTACCCTAATTCTATAAAGAAGCCATTATAGATAATTCTAGTTTGCCTCTCCATTCTTCACCAGGTTTTGCTGCATGTTGCATCAACCTGGACTCTGCATGGCAGCTCCGTGAAATTCTGCTTGGGTCGTGCATGGCGACCCTTCTGGCATCGGGCTAGGCTTTGCGTCCTGGCCTTCTATATAATGACCAAACTCTCTAGTTTCAACCTCAATAATTCTTCAGGTAGAACCATACTTTGCTGCCTGCTGCGTGAACCTGGGCTCTGCACGCCAGCTCTATAAAATTCTGCCAAGGTCATGCATGGCGTTCTGGCATTGGCCTGGGCTCTGCGTCCTGGCCTCTAAATCATGACCGAACCCTCTCATTTCGGCCTCATTAATTCTTCAGGTGGAGCTATAATTTGTTGCCAGCTGCGTCAACCAGGACTTGACACGGCTGCTCCGTAAAATTCTGCCTGGGTCATGCATGGCAACCTTTCTGGCATCGCCCTAGCCTTCTAAATCATGACCAAACTCTCTCGTTTCGGCCTCATTAATTCTTCGAGCAGAAGTATATTTTGATGCTTGTTGCGTCAACCTAGACTCTGCATGGCAGCTCCGTAAAATTATGCTTGGAGAATCTTGCTGGGACTTGTACCTCTCTAGCTGTTAGCAGTCAGGGAGGCTTGTCATCTTATTTTCTTTTAATGTTCTAAGGTGGAATGTATTCCATCCTTTTTGGATTTTACTTGTACCATCTCCTCTGTTTCGCGAATCTGTTAGTAGTGAGGGCATCTTCTTGGCATAGCTTTTTATTGCTTGCTTTTTTTACTTTGCATCAGCCTAAGGAGGCTAACTTGCATCTCCCTGCCTGTGTGGGGTAATGTGTGCTTTTTGTATTTCCCTGCCAGTGTGGGCCAGGTACGCTATCCTGCATGTCTCTGTCTGCGTGGGCCGGGTGTACTTCGGCCTTATGAGGCTGCCTTGTAAGATATAACATTCACACTATAGTGTTCTAACTTGGTTGATAACACTAACATGTGTTAGTTTAGATGACATCATCATGCATCAATTCCTCGTCAATAATATGATCCTTTTCTTTCACCCTCTCTCTCTCCCCCCCCCCTTGAACAGACAAAGGGTTGATCAGCGCCTGCGTGAACATTCTGAGGGGTGATTGTTGCCTTGCTATTTCAGGCTGAAGGTTGATCATGTTCTGGCTAAAATTTCTTTGCCTGAGTCGACTTATCTGCCATGCTACCATGCATCAATTTAAGTGACAAAAGACATGCAAATGTAATTGACACTTGTATGAATTCTTCTTTCAAGCAATCATACGTAGTGCCTTTATTTTTGGATTTCATGATGATGATTGCGTATGTACTAGCCCAAATTTATTTGCCCACTAATAAGCACATAATATTTGTACATATAACACAAGTGAAAAATTGTATGTTTTTTACCTAGGTGGTTGATGATGCAGCCTCCCTTATCATGTAGCTATTTCATCGTGTGCCTGTGTTTTGCATTCTTGCTGTGCTGCAGCATCGTGATCCAACCTGCAGTTCGCTGGCTGTTATGAGCCAGAGCTGCTTGTTGCAGCCTGGCGATCTGGCATTACCTCTGCAGCTAAAGTGAGTCAGAGTTGTTGACTTTGAACACTTAGGATCCGGTCTGCCGTTCGCTGGCTGTCGTGAGCCAGAGCTGCTTGTTGTGGCCAGGCGATCTAGCCTGACGCTCTGCAGCTATAGTTGTGTCGGAGTTTTTTTCTTTGCCTATTAATACTTGGCTTGTGATCTGCTGGTTGTTGGAGCCAGGATCACAATTTTGTCCTGGGTCAGGCTCATTATTCACACACAATTATTGCATAATCAATTCACAAACAATCATAAATAATCAATTTACGTATAACATAATCGAGAATTCTTAAATACCTCTCGTCTCGGCAAAGGCGGAGATGTCAGAGAGGCTCTCGAAGACTGAGACTCGGACTTGGACATTCGGACTCATAAGCTCTCAGACTCTAACAGATAGCAAGCGTACGGCGAATGCTAGAGGTGCTAGCAGACCGCGTCGCTGCGAGCAAACGACAGTGCAGTGGGTAGACGGTGAGAAGAGGAGAGGGTTTGATTTGGGATTTTTTGGTTGTGAAGGTAGTGTTTGATTTTCCCAACCTGATTTTGAGAGTTTTGTAATTGGGCCAATTGGATTTAAGTCCAATTGACCAACTTTCTTTTTTTTTGCCTTTGACAAAAACAAACGACGTCGTCTCACTTATATCAAAATGATGTTGTTTTATTTAATGAGGAAAGAAAAAAAAAATCGGGCAGCATCTTCCTCAAAGCTCCACCGGAAAGGGGCACTGCAACTAAGTTTAGGGGGCAGAATCCATGGATTCTAGTGGCGCCTAGGCCTAAATTCTAGACCACCGCATCCTATGGGTGGCGCTAACACCCCCTCGCCCCTCGTGGTTCCGTCCCTGCTAGTCTTTATCACTCTTCTCCTTCGGCTTGGTCTCCTCTGTGATTGATTCGCACAAATTCTTTCCATATAGATGATCCTCCATCATGAGCTTCCAATAGGCATAGTTTTCTGCTTGAGCTTGAACATTTTTCCATCATTAGTGATACTTGCCTCCATCTTGACTCACACAAAAAACCGATGCCGATCAACCTTGCTTTGATACCACTACTAAGAAAAACTCATATTTCCCTCTTCATGCGGTCAAGATTATTAATGAAAAAATAAAGAAAAATAAGAGACCCAACGGTGAGTTACCGTTGAGATTGGAACCCAATAGTAACTCACCATTGGATATGTTTTTAAGTTAATGAGAAAATGACAATTTATGTGCCCACTTTTACCCAAAATAATAGATTTTGTTCATTTTTTTTGCACTATGTTCCTAAAAGGTTCCCAGATTATTATGAAATATTCTCAATTGGTTCCTTTATCTGACATAACACATTTAAATTAAGTTAATAGACCCGTCAATAATTATCAAGATTTTAAAAATTAAAATTTAACAACTTTTGAGATTAAATTAATTAATTTGTATTCTCGTTTTCAAGTTCTTTCTTCACTTACTAATTCACCATGTTTCGAGCACCACCAATCCAACCATACTAATTGTCTCTTCTATCGTCCTTACTTTCCATGTTTCTTGCTTCCCAATGGCGACACAATCATCATTAGAAAGGTCGACTCAATATTGACTGACTTAAACCACTAATAGTATGTGGGAATAAATTGAGAACAATTTTTAATAATGTGGAAATGTTTTTGGGAACAATTTGTAAAAAAAAAAGGAAAGAAACATGTTATTTTTCCTATAACATGAATCTGATCCGAGATATATCGACCTGAACACGCATCCGGCACGACCGAATTCAACCCAAAACCTGAATCTAACCCGAGATATATTGACCCGATTAAAATTATTAAATTTTATCAAAATTTAATTATTTTTTATCAAAAGTTACAAGAATGTCAATTAAGGTTGACCTTTAGTTAGTGTTTATATACGAAAGTTAAGTAGGGGTCCACCTTTGATAACTTAAACTAAACATTTTCATTCGCGGTAAAATATAAAAAGTCAAGTAAGGGCTGACCGGTGATTAGTAAAAATAAACATTTTGCATTAGGTATTTATGCATGGAAAGTCAAGTGTTGATTATTAAAGAGTTAAAGAGTCTAACCTTAGTTATTATTTATTATAGATAGACAATTAAGTAAGGTTTACCTTTGTTTTAGTTAAAGTCAAACTATTTCATTAGTGTTTATATACTGAAAGTAAGGCGGGAGTTTACATTTAATAACTTAAAGTCAAACATTTTCATTAGTGTTTATATATAAAAAGTAAGTAGGGTTGACCGTTGACTAGTTAAAGTCAACTTAGTTATTAGTTATTATGTATAAAAAGTCAAGTAAGAGTTAACCGTTTAACAGCTAAAGTCAGGTTAGTTATTAGTGTTTATATATACTAAGTCAAGTAAGAATTGACTGTTGATTAGCTAAAGTCAAATTAGTTATTAGTGTTACATATAAAAAGTCAAGTGGGGGTTGATTGTTGTTTAGTTAAAGTCAATCTATAACTATTAGTGTTCATATATAGAATGTCAAGTGAGGGTTGACCGTTGATTTGTTCAAGTCAATCCTTAGTTATTAGATTTTTATATGTAGAAAGTCATATAAGGGTTGATAATTGATTAGTTAAAGTCAACTTAGTTATTAGTGTTTATATAGAAAGTCGAGTAAGGTAAATCGTTGATTAGTTAAAATTAATTCTTAGTTGTTAGTGTTTATATATAGAAAGTCAAGTAAAAGTTTACCGTTGATAAGTTACAGTCAAATATTTTCATTCATATTTATATGCACGAAGTCAAGTAAGGATTGACCATTATTAGTTAAATTTATCTTAGATATTAGTGTTTTTATATAAAAAGTCAAATAAAGGTTGACCATTGATTATTAAAAGTCAACTTAATTATTAGTATTTATTATATAGAAAGTCAAGTAAGAACAAGTGGTTGATTATTTAGACTCAAATTAGTTATTAGTATTTACCTATAAAAAGTCCTGTATGGTTTGGCCGTTGTTTAGTTAAAGTCAATCCTAAGTTACTAGTATTTATAAGTAGAAAGTCACGTAAGGATTGACCATTGATTGATTAAAGCCAATCCTTAGTTATTAGTTTTTATATATAGAAAATCAAGTAAGGGTTAACGATTAATTAGCTAAAATCAAATACTTCATTCGTATTTATACATACTAAATCAAATAAGGGTTGACCATTGATTAGTTAAATACATTTGATATTAGTGTTTTTAATAAAAAGTCAACTAAGGTAAAGCATTTATTAGTTAAAATCGAACTTTTCAATTCATAAGTATATATACTAATTCAAATAAGGGTTGACTTGATTAGTTAAAATTAATTTAGTTATTAATATTTATGCATACAAAGTCAAGTAAGAAGTAAGGGTTGACTAACAGTAAGCCGACCCGAAAATAACTCGATCCAATCCAACCCGATAACCCGAGTAAAAAATTACACAACAATAACCCAACACGATCCGACCCAAAGAAAAAAATTGACCCGCTTCAAATTGACACAAAAGCAACCCAACCCGCCTAACCCGGCCCAAGAAAAAAATTAACACGTTTCAACCCGACACGACCCGGCAACTAAAAATTGACAAGTTTTCAACCCAACCTGTTTTAACCCAAACCGTTTCCAACCCGACACGAACCCGACATGTTTACCCGAACTAACACCACTAATTCTAATAGTTGCAGCACCTAGCATGGCCCTTGACCAAGTTGGACCACAAACACAGCATCTGCCGAGGCGATTGGTAATGTGCAGTATAATAGTCTTCCATGCACCCATATTGACAGAACTTCCAGCTGTGAGAATACTGCACTTGCATCGAACTGTTGAATTGCTCAACCCACATTCCCATACTCACATCCTCCATTTTGAATAACTGCTACCATTATCTTGTAAATATTAGTTGTCTAACAGGCCATTAATATACAGCAGTATAACAATTTGATTCATTTCATACCCGTAGATTATGCTTCAGATGCTGAGATACAATATACTTCCCAATGTCGCTGGATATTATGTATCCAGGCCCATTGGCATAAGGTGGATATATTTCTTCAGGCCATTCCTGTTTCAGAATATCACTAAATGAGCTGAATCAAAAACAGTATTAACTCTAATAAGGTCTTTGAATCACAGGAATGCTGCATACCTGAGAAGACACAGCCCATTTACCACTTCGAAGAGGTCGATGCAAGAGGTTTAGATTGCCCATATAAAGCGGTCTTTTGGGGGATACACCAGTGATTTCTTTCAGGACGCTATCAACTCTTACAAACGTGTCATCATCACATTTCATGATATATGAAGCAGACACATTTTGAATCTGCAATAATGTAACATAGAGCAGCCCATGCAAAGCTGTAATGCTAAGACTCTGAATTAAATCGATCAAAAGAAGAATACTGGACCGAAACTAACCCCATATCCACAGATCGCAATAGTTTTCAGAACTACTAGTTCATATCGATCCATAAACGGGATAATTACAATGTCCCCAAAATAATCAGCCTCTTTCTTCAAAACAGCATTCACCTCCTTCCTTGCATTCTACATGTCATTTATTGAACAGGTAATTACTACTATACTGTAGGCAAAAAACAGAAAAGAGCTGGAGAGATTAATGATGAACCATTCCCAGATCATCATGTCATACAGTAGTCATACCAGCAACAAAAATCATCAGACCAATTACACACAGATACAAAGATATAGACAAGTATTTCTTGTGTCTATCCAACTATTTGATTTTCAGTTCTGTATACTTTCACTAAAACACAAAATATCTAAAAGATTTCTCCTGAGTATTCACAATTTAAAAATGAGTACTTCTCTTGAAAGACGGTCTTTCCATAAACTATAGAAAGAGCAGGGACTCAAGTGCAATTTTACCACAAAAAGATGAAAATTTGTGGGTTAAAGCAATTAAAATCCGGGTCAAACTTGGGGTATAAGCTATTTGGGTAACCTCACATGCCTATTTGAGTTATATTTAGAAACATTACATATTTAGAGTAAAACATATAAATTTATATGTTTTACTCTAAATATGTAATGTTTCAAATCAAAACTTAAATGTTTCACTTGCAGTTACTATAGTATAAATCTCTAACTTCATATTATTCTATTTAAACCCCGTCTTTCCATATGCCTATGGAAAGACAGTATTTCCCAAGACTGTCTTTAAAAATTTACCCGTTAACATACATAAATGCAATTATGCAACTTTGAGAAAAGGCGTTTACATGCAAGTAAGCCAATAACATTCAACACATGCTGGCTTTGGACAATGATAGCATGCCTAATGCTTTAAAATTAAAAGACTGAATGATCCTAACTTTTCCTTGCTCTTCCACTTCTCTCTCCTGTTCTAACCCAACTCAAGGGATCCAACATTAGTCATTTCAAGCAGGATACCAAATTAGTGAGGCATTAATCAGAGGAAATGGAAAGAGTTGTGTAAATACTAAGCATTAGCCCAACAAACTATTCCAGGCCTTGGTTCACCCGTATCTGCAGTTTCCGTTGCAATACACAGAATTGAATGCTGAAAAACTAATGTGAGAATGGTCGAGAGAAGCTTACCAAAGCAACAAAAAAGCGAACCATTACATCCAAGGACCTGATTGCTGAAGACTGCATCCAGGTTTTCCTTACAGCCATGCGTTCTGCGAAGTGGTTAGTTGCAGATAGAACACCTATAAAAAGCTGAATGCTATGCAAAGGCACAGGAAGCGATTTCCACTGTTCCGAGAAATCTAATACTCTCTGGGGTGAAAAACTTGGATGCGAGGTTGGAAGAGACGTAGCATGAATTGAATCAATATCCACATCTCCTTTCATAGCCAAACCTGTGGCATCTTCTAATGTAAATCCCTGGAACAATGGCAACCAAGTGACTATTAAAGCATGTCAAAACTTAAAAGAGCTATATATTTTTAAATTAAATCATCCATCTCTGCTTTGCATGACAGTCGTAGAAAAATCTTGGCACTGTTAATTGTTCCAAGAGGTGATCGACATCTCTGCAATCCATTATACCTTCACATATTGCCTTGAGTGCTAGAATGTACTGAAAGCTAAACGGATGAATTTAGGGAAGATCACTTGATAAAGAAAGCTCATAACCAGCCACTTCAATTACTATGAACTTCACTCCCTTAGAATATGTGGAGTTTTCATCACACCCGGCACCTTTTTACCAGGTAAAACCCATTCAATTACCGAACAACTATGTCGAAAGGGGGAGAACCTTAGTTTCCTAACAACTTGAATTAAGAATCAACTTTAGAACTTTTTTAACCTCAATAATTTCACCATGCAATAACCATACTTTGATTGAAGATCTTAATCTAGCTCCAATACATTAGAACAAGCGTGGAATTGCAGGAAAATTAAGCAGTTAGAAGGTGTTGATTGCTAATCCAGCTACTTCAACTTCAAAGCTTATAAGTAGCGAGAAATTAGCTAAGGAACACCAAACTCTTTTATGTCAAACTAGTGGCACAAACATTGTGCCAAGCAGAAGTAAAAACGTTTATCAAAACATATCATTAGCAAGGCTATAAAAGTATATGGAAAATATAAGTACACAATTATAAAGAGAAAGTCTCTTGTTAGACCGGCGGTTAGACCACTCATGGAAACCTCTTTTCAATAACTTTTAGGCCCAAACTATAATTATTTATACATTGCGATACATTCTAAAAGTTTTTCAAAGCTAAACCTTGTTGCAATAAATAGAACCAAACATCAAATCACCCCATTAGTTACATCAATTATAAATGACTCCATCTAACGGTTAGTCGGTCTAAAACTAGAATTTGTGAATTATAAAATATGAAGTCACAAAATGAAGGGAAAAAATACAAAGCCTCAGTTCCTGCCTTCCTTCATAAAAAACAAGAGAGAGAAAGAGAGAGAGAGAGACTCCATCAGCCATCTGCCATTATAACTTGAACCATATTTTACCAGAATATGTTGATAACTCCATCAGAATTTACAATGACCTTTTTTGTTTGTTGAAGATTATTGAAGGGGTCATATAGATGGGCTATAACACAGAACTCAAAACCTTTAAGATCAAACATATGACCAGGAAGAAAAGGAAAAATATAAGCACAAATGGTGGTTAAACGAAGTTCATTTTAAGCTCACGTATTTTTGAAAAAACTAATCAATAGTGCTCTCAGTGCTTTCACATCATCAAAGCTCAACATTTCAGTCACTGTGTTACACATCTGGTAGTTAGCAATTACCTTTATATATACATATATATATATAAAGGTAATTCCCTCCGTCCCATAATTAATGGCACATTGCTTTTTCCAATTCAAATTTATAAAACTTTGACCATAAATAAAAATAATATACATAATAAAAATATCATGTGGGATCTTGTTAGATTCATCTTAATGTCTATTTTTTAAATATCAATTTTATATGCGTAATTATTATATGTAGCTAAAGATATTAACAGTCAAACATGATCATTGAAGACCGTGAAAAATAAATTATACCATTAATTATGGGACGGAGGGAGTGTATATATATATATATGAAAAAGAAATTGTCCCCCCATATATATATATGAGGGAAGGGATCTATAAACTCCCTTATTTGTACACCAATTTATAAGCCAAATCTCAACCATCCATCTAACATAATCTCACCCATTCAATTTGTTTTAATAAAATTATAATTAAAGAATGAGTGTGATTATGTTAGATGGATGGTTTGAGATTTGGTGTATAAAATGGTGTGTGTGTGGTGTGTGTGGTGTGTGTGGGGTGTGTGGGGGGGGGGGGGGGTGGGGGCGCTTAGAACTTATTACAAAGGTATGAAGCTGATAAAAAAGCTGAAATGGTAAACATTACCATGAATCGACCAACATACCGTTCGATATGGAAATGAAGTCATGTGCCGACCCCCAACATTAATATGGTATCCCTCTACACCAGCTCGTATAGTCAGAACAAATACATGGTCTTCTACAAATGGAAATGGCCAGGTAACCTCTGGCATTTTTGGTCGTCCAATAAACCTGTCAAACCATGAGAATATTTTGGATTCCTTTGAATCCATAATATCATTTCGCATCCATTTCTCACATCTCAAATGACCATCAACTGCAAAGAATAATAAGTCAGGTACATAAAAAGTTAATATTGGACTGCAAAAAGAGAAACAGAAAAAAGAGAACTAAAAGAAGTTGAATAATAAAAAGCAAAAGCAAAAAAAAAACTGTAAACTGAATCTCTTAACTCTGGAATTCAAGTGTACCACCAAATCCATATAGAAATGTTCACTAATTATTCATGAATTGAGCAAAACAAGGGATTCATGGAGAGCTGCCATGCAGAGTGTAGCATCCTTTAGTTACACATATCTACGGCTTTATCTGTTCTAGTTGTACTCTTTTCTTCGATTTTTTTTATTATTGTATATTTTATATTCCTATTACATCTCTCACAATTACTAGCACACCCTTTCACATTTCCAATACACCAATTCCTTTTTCCAATAAACAATTTACATTTCCAACAAATTGTTGCAGAAACGCTAAAAAGACTTAAATGAACAAAGCCTATACTTTCTATTTGCAGTTTACAGCCTATACTTTCTATTTGACTACTGAAATTTCTTGTAGTTTACAGCCCACCAGAAGGAAGGTCGTGAAAATAGCCATTGTTTTCCCGCAACCTTCTCAAAGCAGAATGAGCAGGAGATTTTCACACATTTACAGAAGGAAACCAAAATCAAGGAAATTCACATCTGCACCTAAGTGCTATTGAGTTCTACGAAGGATACCAGCATAATTAGATAATTTAGCTTAATTTTCCTATTCAGCAACTCGGTGCAGGATTTTTAGTTTGTTTTCAGCTATCTTCAACTAGCAGAGGTGAGGAGTTCTGGTGAAATTTTAAGCTTTTGGGAACATACCGATTTCTATCATTCCTGATTCGAGTCGAGGTGCTAAGTTTCATGAAGGTAAAAGTTACCTTTTCGTCATTCAATCTTCATGAGAGAGTCAAAGAGAAATCACTGGCTAAATGGATTCAATTGAGCAATAACCCCAATTAATGTATCGCTAAGAGAAGCGTAGTTAAATAAAGTTTGCTGCAACAGTTTCATGTATGAAGCATGTATTCTTAGGGTGTGAGGCCAAAAGGTCATTCTGTGAGACAAATGGTTCTAAGAGAGATTCCAACAGAAACTTTGACTTTCCAGCACATATATTAACACCTTCAGTTTCCTTCATTTCTGAAATTAGTTTCCTAGCTTCCTAGAGCCAAGTGATTAAGAAAAGAAAACCATGCATGCTAATGAAGAATAGTTTCTAGCTTTCCTGTTATGTACAGCATAAAACCAAAGCACCAACTCCTGCCAAAGGAATGGGAAAAAGGCGCCTAATGGGGCCCAATTATTTGTATCAGAAGTGCTACCTAAAGGCATCAAGGCTCTGTTTGAACTTTTTTGTGTGTTTTTTTCTCTTTTTCTCTCAAGTCTGAAAATCTTCCAAATAAAACCTGAGAGCAACTACTTTATTCAGCGTGAGATCACCATTGATCCTTCAAATGGCTTTCTAATATATTTTTTAACAAGCTTGAAAAGTGAACAGGATAGTGTGCCATGATGGGTCTTCCTTACCACATCTAGTCTGTGTGATCTAGGGTGATAACAGTGTCAGTTTCTATAACTAGTTTTCTTTTATATCTGACTCCAAGCATTCAATACACGAAACATAATCTCCACACTCAAATATGCTTGATAGTTGCTTCAGGTTTAAGATTGTTATCGATCCAATCAAAAAAGAATAATATGTAAGACAATAAAGGGAGCATTTATTGGAGGGGGGGTACAGTAATAATTTGGACTGCATACCAAGCATGTCATCATCACTTTTGGATGCCACGCCATCACACCTCTGGGCAGTTCCCCACTGCATCCTATAGCACGTATTGTGCTCAATCACTGGCTGATGGCTCCAATCACCACTTAATCTAGGATTCAGATGCAAAATCTTCGGTGGATCCTCTCCAACAACCGCTTTCAAACCTTGCAGTTCAATCATAAACTGAGAAATTAGAACAGTAGGATCAGCCCTGACTCGAGCCAGCTGAAGCACATACTCCTCATGAGCCTTATGAGGTGTTCCAATAATAGTGATTGAAGATCCTGCAGCAAGCCCACAGGGAAGGAACATAATATTATCTCCCCTGGACAATTCTACTCCACTCATTGACACCCACGAAGGACAGGACTCAGGCTTTCCCTCGAGTACAGTATCCATCACAATATCCTTCCCCTCGTAATGATCCACTTCTTCCCATGCCTTGATACCCAAGGCCCATGCCTCATCTGCCATTTTCTCAACAATTGAGAAATCACTTGTCGTATTCCTCCGTTTTAATATCGCAGAGGCTATTCTACCATAGTGAAGTGGAAGCGTCTTAACAGGCCGTGGAACACTTTTTTTGTCTTCTACACGAGGCATCAAAGGGTCATCTTGGCTTTGCAGAATCCTGTGAAAGCTGTCCTTATAAACAGAGTTCACAAGCGGTTCACTATCAACCAACACCCCCTCCTTTACCACTGCATCACTACTACCCAAAACTGTAGCACTCTCCAGAAAATGTGGTAACTTGAAGCAAAGAAGAATCAAATACAATGCAATTAAAGCTATACAAATATGTGACAATTTGAACCTCCTTACACTTACTTCATTTTTCATTTTCTTCATCATTCTTACCACCCCATTCCACACAAACAATCCTAAAGCCACATATGTAAAGCTAATGCCTCAACAATCAATCAAAGCCTTTTGGTCATATGAAAACAACACGAACTAAGAAAACATAGATTATGTAACTGAAATCCAGGGCTTCTTTCAGCAATGCAGATTCAGCACGAAAGACAGATATAGACTCAAAGCGCAAGTATGTTAATTTCAACAACTGTACGCAAAAACCGAATAATGGGAATGTGAGCCCACAAAAGAAGAACCCTAACCTCTATAACCATGAACTCTGTAACATTTCTTAAGTGCAAAAGAAGGGCAGGGACACTGTGTACAGATGTGAGGCACGCGCGCTTTAGATTTGGGCCCGGAATCGGTTGTACTCGTAGGAGTTCATGGTAGTGGCTTCTCTCTGTGTGTTTCAGACATCACAAACGATTACTAGTACTCCGTATTCTTAGTTACGTCACATTCACGGCTAAGGTTTTTTTTTTTTGAATCAGCGACTGATATGTTTGTCGAGAATCCGATGAGTCTTAATTAAATTCAGTGAAAAATATTTGTTTTCTATTTCAGCTCATCGAATATCTATTTGATCTACTCTTAATTAAATTCAGTGGAAAATACAAAATTGACCCTGCTATTTTTTAAATATTTCGAAATAATTTTGTGTTCTTCAAAAGTGATGATATAAGAGCATCTCCAATGCTTAGAGCACCATCCACAAAAATATGAGTCATATTTATTTGGCAGCTTATTGGCGCCATTGTGATGTACTCCCTTCGTCTCACCAATTTAAGTCTGTCACCTATGAAATTATCTCGTGGTAAAATCAGGGACTAACGCCACCGCAAATGGGATAGGAAGTTTGGGTTGTTCATCAATAGGGGTTTCAATTGGCATTGACGTCGATTTAAAAGAAGAGATGGTGGACTACGGAGAGAACAGGGAATGGACGAGAGAGATGTGCTGTGGTCACTGTGTTCAGGTGGGAGAGGATCAAACTTGGGCCGGATCAGATTCTGAGTGGGCTGATTCAATTTTGGACTTGATTCTTAATAATCAGATCTACTTAAAATATTCAAAAATCAAATTGGAATAATTAAAATTTAATTAGGATGTTTAAACATCAAATAAACATACTAAAAATAAACATCAAATTAAAATAGGTAAAATTTTGGGAAAGATTCCATAGGCATATGGAACTAAGAAAAGACGAGGTTAAATTAGAATTATAGAAAGGTAAAAGGTTTTAGTTGTAATATTAAAATTTTATTATGTAATGTGTAGTAGTTTTAAGTTAATGACCCGATTAATGCAACCCGAAACATTTATGTTGATTTCTTCTAATTTGCATTTTAAACTTTGGTCTTTCCATAACATATGGAAATAATGTCTTTCAAGAGACGAACTCATTAAAATAGTTAAGCATCAAATGAAAATACTAAAAATACACATTAAAATTTAAATAGTTAAACATCAAATAAAAATAATTAAACATCAAATGAAACCAAATAAAAATACACATCAAAATAGTTAAAGATAAAATAAAATGCTAAAATTTGCAACAAAATATAAAAGCTATAAATTAGAGTCCGTCTCTTGAAATACGGTCTTTCATAAGTTATGAAAAGACCAAAATTTAAAGTGCAAATTAGAAGAAATTAAGATAAATTTTTTGGGTTGCATGAATCGGGTTATAAACTTTATAACTACTAAACGTTGCATAATAAAATTTTAATATTGCAACTAAGACCTTTTACCTTTTATTATTTCAATTAAATTCTACCTTTCCATAAGCCTATGGAAAGACGGTCTTTCCCAAGACTTTTCCATAAATATAACAATAAAATAACATTATATAAAATCAAAATATTTAAATATTAAGAAAAGCACAAATAAATTTTAAAACATCAAAATATGCACCAAAATGTAACACCAATATCGAAAAACATAAACAACGGTATTTAAATTTTAAAAAACTAATTCTAACTATTGAAATGAGGGCATACATTGAACAAAAGTAAACATGAATTTTAAAACATTAAAATATGCATCAAATAAACATGATGCTTAAAAAGTCGAGAGCGAAGTGCATATATTCACGAAAGTGCACATATAACTCTGTGATAATTGAAAGTGTAAATATAAATCCTAGAAGTTAGTGTATGTGGAAATATAACATTTTCCGACAGTTTTAGGCCAAATTTTGTTAAAAAGATAAATTTACCCCTCGATAAATTTTTTATAAAAATATTGAAATTACTTTAATATCCTTGAAACCCTAATCTTCTTCCTTCATTTTTTTTTTCTTTTCTTCCTTTTCTCTCATCTTTTCTTCTCCCGCAGCTTCTTCGTTTTTCTTCTTCGTTTTCTCAATTCTTCGCCACTGCCAATAGCCGATCGTGATTGCACCGCCGTCGGACATCACCAGGCCCAGGTCCACCCACAGCACGACAGCTACACCAACAACGTCCTAAGGGCCCCGCAGAGGAGCAGCGGCCCAACGACGACTCAAGTCCTCGCCGTCGTCACCCTCTTTCCCCACCGGCGGCACCCTGCTCGCCGTCGCCAGCCTTACTCTGGTCGGAAACTTGATTAGGCTGGCCCTCACCACCCCGCTCTTCCTCCTCGCTACTCTGCTGTTGGGCCTGACCGTGGCATGGTGGCACTGTAGTCTGTGATATAGTATTTTTTTGTCCAGTTTCACAAATTCTTATCAATAACTCAACCAACGCAATTCACACACACTCAACAAAAATATTCAGATGGATATGGACAAAGTCCCCTACCACGAAGCCCAGTTCGTAGATCCAAAATGGGGTGCTGAAAACAGTGATAATGTTGGTAGTGCAGGAGCTTTCCCGCCGGAAAATCGGATTCTTGCCGAAGAGGTTTATCAGAGCATCACCAAAGGACTCAACTTTGGCGCCTTCACTTCCGATTCCGATCATAGACATGGCGAAGATTAAGGTCCGGTCCGAACGGGAAGAAGTGCTACATAAATTAGTTGGAGCTCCTAAGGAATGGAGAATGTTTTTGGACAAAAATCATGGAATCGGGTCGGTGTGGCAGAAATTTGTGGCACGGGTGGGGGGGAAACGACGAAGCATTCCAAGGTTGCCGGAAGAGTGAGCGGCGGGAGGAGGCAGAGGTGGAGGTGGAGCAGCGGAGGGGTGGTGTCCAGCGGGGGGCATTTTTGTCTTTTAAATTTTGTTTTAGGCCTAAAGGGTATTTTGGTTATTTCTGGTTGGTCAATGGTCGAAAATAGTAGGTCAATGCCGCAACATAGTCTTTAGGGTTATTTTTGCACTAAAAATTATTTCAGGGTTATATCTGCACTTTCTTATAATATATGACGTTATATTTGTATATTTTCCAAAAGTCAAAGTCTGCGCCAAAATGTAGCATTGACATCAAGAAAAATAAAAGATCAATATTAAAATTTTAAAAACTAATTTACACTATTGAAATATCAAGAATACATTAAACAAAAACTACATATCCCAAAATAAGAAACAAAATTTAACTTTAAAACACATAATTTTAGTGAAAAATGACTTATAAGAAAATATCAAAAGGTTTTGTTGAAACATCAAGTACTGAAAATGAAACATCAAGTCTGGTAGTAAAAACCAGCGCATTGTGCAGAAATGAAGAAAAAAATTGATCTACAAATTTTTTCGACCTGGATTCTTGACCCGCGGGATTCTTATAACCCGGAATAATTAATTCTCCAATTATTTATGCCCATCACCCCCAAAAAGTGGTATTTGCACCCAAATCCCTCCTTCCTTTGCCAAACTTTCTTAAATTATATATGGAACCCATCTCTAATTAAACTTCATAATATTGCACATTAATCCTTGGTCTCGCCACGAAACCGTCTCGCACAAGACTTTGTCCACCACTTTTGGTCACTCTACTTTTAAAAAATCAAATTTAGTAAACGTTGACCATTAATATAAGTTAATATATACAATAAAAATATCATGTGATTTATTGTTAGATTCATCTTAACATCTATTTTCTAAATATCAATTTTTTATGCAGAACTGGTACATGCAATTAGAGATATTGACGGTCAAAGATGACCATTGAAGACCATAAAAAAGTTGAGTGGCTAATTGATGAGATGTCAAATGCATGTATTTTCCGGAGCATGTAACATATCTTTTGTTATCCCTTTGTTGTAAGATTGCTAGATTTTAGTAAGGGGTTTAGATGATCATTTTCGGTTTTCATATCTAAACCCTTCATTTTTTTAACCTACGTTTAGTCTAATGGATTTTTGGTCCTTACGAACATTTAGATTTCTTTTTGTGAGCTTAATTTGTAGATTGCTCGTGAGCATTTCAGAGTGGTTTAGTGAAGGCCACGAGCCAAAATGTGGTAGAAGATAGAAGAGTCGAAGAAGGAAGACAAAGAAGCGGATGAATTGTGACTCAGAAGTTTGGACTAAGTTCTTAAAATGTTTCGAGAAGAATTAGCCTACAAGGGTGGCATCATTGGATTTTTTTCTCGAGCACTATAAGATTGATTATAAGAACTCCAAAATTGGAGCAATGGTTAACTCGTAGTGACGCAAAGACCAGCCGGTGAAGAAGATCGGGCACGAAGCCCGAGCACTGCACTGCACGCCAGTGTGCCCTAAAACGCAAGCGCGACACCTCGCGAACCCAGGGCCTTGGCCAGCACTAACAAGGATTGCCAGACCCGGGAGCCCTGCGCGACCGGCCGCGCATGCCTTAAAGCAAACCATGGCGCAGCCTCTCAGGTCCTCAACATGCACCCGGCGCAAAGTCTCACGCACCCGTGCATGGCGTCTCTCGCCAGCGCCCTACCTCGCGCCACCGCGCCCCAGGTCCGCATCAGCCTGTGCGGTCCCTCGGGCGGCCAGCGAGCCTACTGCTCCTTTTGACTTGTTTTTTACCCACTTGGATTATAAATAGCCTCTTTTCTTCCCCATTTTCCCAAGCCCGACTTGGGGGCTCCAAAACCCTAGGTTTTCTTCTTTTTCTTCCATTTCTTCTTCTTTCTTTGTAGATTTATGTTCTATGTTATCTAGGCTATTTTTGTACTTGGGAGCTATTGATTGAAGCTTCCGAACACATGTAGTGAGATTCTTAATTTTGCTCATTTATGAACATTTATTGGGAAGCAATTACTGTGTCTTTAATGCTATGTTTTACTTCATTTTTACCATGGGTTGTTTGAGAATAAGAAGTGTTGTATTCTTGAAGTGTTAGGGTGTTTGGAAAGTTGCAAATTTCTTAGCTCATTTGACATGAAAATCCAAGAACATGGAATTAGAACTTTTTGTGTATAAAGTATTAGGGTGTTTGTATGATTCTGGCTAGATGAGTATGTTAATGTGGATTGTTCTCATATTTATCCTGTAGAAGCAAAGAAAGGTTGAACCTTGAATGTGGTTTGTTATAGGGTTAGCCTAATAAATGTTTTGTTTGGTTAAATGGCTATGTCTTTGGTAGAAGGCTTGTTGTTATCAAATATATTGTTCTTCGTGTGAAATGTCATTGATGAAATACCTTTAAGTGTTGTTTGTCTAAAGTGATTGTCAATGAAGTTTGCAAAATTTCGTTGTTTGTGTTTGCAAATTACTCTTAAGAAGAAATGAATGTTGATCTTCAATATGGAAGTGATAGCATTCCCCATAGGCATTAAGTGAATGAATGAGTGAATGAATCTAGGATCTATAAGAGATTTGGAAGTAAAAATTTATTGCCCCCAAGGCTTTGTCTTTTTTAGCTTTTATTTTTTTTTCTTAGTTGTTGCATGATTAGTATAGTTACTTGACTTTGTTAATTAGCTTGTCTTAAATTTCATAACTTAGTAAAAACCAACCAAACCCCCCCCCTCTGTACTTACTTTTATATATATATATATATATATATTTATATATATATATATCTATATATATATCTATATATATATCTATATATATATCTATATATATATATATATCTATATATATCTATATATATATATCTATATATATATATATATCTATATATATATATATCTATATATATCTATATATATCTATATATATATCTATATATATATCTATATATATCTATATATATCTATATATATATCTATATATATATCTATATATATCTATATATATCTATATATATCTATATATCTATATATATGTGTGTGTGTGTGTGTGTATATCTACTTCTAGTCTAGTATCCACCTTATATGTTTAAACCCTTAGGAAGATCCCTCTTCTTTGTGGACGACCCCGATTTGCCACTATCTACTTAGTTGTAGTTAGTAAGGATTTAGGGCTTATAAATATAGACTTTGAGAGGTACGGCGATGACCTCCCAAAATTTTGCACCGCTGCTGAGGACGAGACATTTATTTTTAAGTATTTGGGCATATTTGGTTGCATATTAGCTAGTTGTTTTTATTTTCCACTTCTTTGTGGTCTTTTTTGTTCAAAGTAGGTATTGCTTAAGTTCTTGGTGAATTTTTATCAAGAATCCTTGCAATATGAATCTGGACTTTTGAAAAAGAAAATTATTTTTTTAAAAAAATGGAACATCTCACCTTGAGGGAACTCATGATGAGAAGAGAGGCTCAACAAGCAATGTTTTGTAGGAAATTTCATTCCGATCATCTTACCGAGTCTTGCTATATGTTGAGAGAGAAGTACTAGGAGGAGGAAAGAACCCTTGGTTTCCAAAACCAATGGTATTATGAAGAGTTCTACCAAGAAGGTGGAGTTGTCGATTTCAAGGGCAGGAAGCTCAAGAATGGTATTCATACCATGAATCTTACAACATGGAGTGGTGTGGTAATCCAGATTGGTGGTATGATAAAGAGCCGGAAAACCAACAATAAGAGCAAAATAGTTGGCCTTCACCATTTTATACCATACCCCAAAATTGAGTCCCACAAGAAGGTTCAAGTTTGACACATGTGGAAATCATGAATGCAATAGCAAACTTGAGCAACTTGGCCAAGACTAGTGAGGTCTCTTCTAGTCTTGAGGCTTTGGAGGGGCATGTGAGCAATATCATGGAAGTGATAATCCGAATGGAAGCTCGTTATTCCAAAGATACACCATCCCAAGTCGAACTCAAAGATTCAGTGAGTGAGGTCACCTTGAGAAATGAGTTTGAGTTCGAAGGGGATGAGGAGTCGATTGTGGTATACAAAGAAGTGGAGGAAGGGGTGATTGTGCTACATTCATTATTCTTACAATCATTACCTCTACCCCTACCTAGTGAACCAACTCCACCATTTCAGAAGTTTTGAGGGAGATAAGAGAGGAGCCAAAAGACTATCCCAAGCCTCCTAACCAACCATCTCCTTTTAAACCATCTCCACATCCACAAAATTTCCTCTTAAAAGTTGTGTACCCCTCACCTCTCTATTTTTGGATGCTCATGGTGAAGGGATTCAAACCTTCACCATATGGATAACATTAGGGTCATGCCGACGATCTTAAAAATATGAAGCTCCTCGGGAGGCAACCCAAGATTCTAAGTTAGGTTAGTGTTTTTATTTTCTTGAAAAGAAAAATCATCAACCATGTCCTCAATCCCTTATCCAAAACCACAAAGATACCACCACAATCCACTACTAAAAACCACCATCAAAACCACCATCTAGGAGTATAATGTGCCCATTTTATACGATTATATTAGGAATTTTACGATTCACTTTTGTACACTTTTGTGCTCTAAATGTGACATTTTACCTTGAATTTCTCTAAGGAGGGTTAAAAGCAACTTTTACGCTTTTATTACTTTTCTAGAGAATTTTGTGTGATAAGGTAATTTGTTTGAAGACTTTGAAGACTTTGAAGAATACCTTTGAAGATTTGAAGACTTATAATTGAGCTTTTGAAGATTTTAAGAATTGAAGAAGTGAAGAGAAGAGAAGGATATGAAACAAAAAGGAGAAAGAAGAAATGGTGCTGGACTTGGAGTCCGTCGCGAGCACATCGCGACTCACGATGGATGAGGGGTCAGAAACCCTTCTTTCTTTTTGCACTATAAATACTTACCTTATCCTCTCCTCTTCAAAAGCTTTTGGACACCTTCTTCTTCCTACGTTTTTGTGAGTTCAAACCCTAGTTTTTCTTTCTTTCTTTTCTTAGTTTTTGTAGGTTAATCATATTTTTTAATTGTCTAGCTTAGTTTTATCTTGGGAGCAATGGATTGAAGCTTCCATTTTTATGTAGTAAGAACTATATATATATATATATATATATATATATAATTGGTGCTTTTGCTATTGTACATTTATTGAGCTTTGAATGTGAATTGTTAATGGCATTGATGTTGTTGGAAGCTTGAGTATATGAATTGCTTGTATGATTACTTGTTAGGGTTGGGAGAAAGTAGCTAATTCTCCCCTCTTTTAATGTGAAATCCAAGAGCATGAGTTAGATCTTTTTAATGATGTAGATGTATTGATTATTGCCAGATGAATGTGATGATGTTGAATTCGTTGTCATGTTTGTTTTAGGTAGAAAATGAGAGAAGTCAATGAATGTCGATTGTTCTTGGCTAATCTTGTGTAAATGCATGATTAGTGGAAGTAGTGAATAGATTTTGTCATTCGTTCTTAAAACCTTTGTTATTTAGCATTCATGTGTTCTTAATGCTATGTTTCACTTCATTTATTCCATGTGTTGTTTGAGAATAGGAAGTGTTTGTATGATTGAAGTGTTAGGGTGTTAGGAAAGTGACGAATTCCTTAGCTCATTTGCATGAAAATCTAGGAACATAAACTTAGAACTTCTTGTGCATAATGTGTTGTGATTCTTGCTAGATAAGTATGTTAATGTGGATTGTTCTCATATTTATCCTATAGATGCAATGAAAGGTTGAACCTTGAATGTGGTTTGTTCTAGGTTTAGCCTAATTAATGTTATGTTTGGTTAAATGGCTATGTCTTTGGTAGAAGGCTTGTCGTTGTCAAATCTATGGTCCTTCGTGTATGATGCCATTGATGAAATACCCCTATGGTCGTTGTTTGTCTAGGGTGATCATTAATGAGGTTTGCAAATGGTCGTTGTTTGTCTTTGCAAACTACTATTAAGAAGGAATGAATGTTAATCTTCCATTGGCATTCCCCATAGATAACAATGGTGATAGGATGAGTGAATGGTTCAATGATCTACATTAGATATGGAAGTGGATATCGATTGCCCCCAAGGCTTTATCTTTTGTAGTTTTAAAACTCTTTTTCTTAGTTTTGTTTGATGACTTAACATAGTTGCTTGACTTTGCTAGTTGTCTTGTCTTTTAACTTTTATAACTTAGGACCACCAAACAACCAAACCCCCTCATTTACATGCTTATATATATATATATATATATATATATATATATATATATCTACGTCTAGCCTAATAACAACCTTTTGTGCTTAAACGCTTGAGAAAATCCCCCTTCTTCGTGGATACTCCGACTTGCCTCTGTTTACTTAGTTGTAGATAGTAAGCATTTAGGGCATATAAATATTAACTTTGAGAGGTACGGTGACGGCCTCCTAGAGTACTAATAGTTTATTTTTATGGGTGTTGATCGAGACTTGCATAGTTGTGGATTCGTAGAGGATGGGTCAAACTTGCATATTTGGCGGAGTTTGAGAACATGAATGAAAGAACATTCATTGAGAAGTGAGAATTGTCATCACCGGAAATGACCTTTAAGATTCTAGTTGTGATTATTTTTTCTTTCTCCCTTATTTCTTTATCTTGTCCTTTTCACATTGAGAACAATGTGTGTTAAGTGTGGGGAGGTAAAGAGAAATATATCTCATTGTATTGTATTGTATTGTATTGTGCATATGCTCCACTTTGATTTATTTTGTTTGAAAAAAAATGAAAAAAATGAAAAGTTTTTCCCACTAAGTTGAAAAACTGAGAGGGAAACTTAGGCAAAAGTGGGAAGCCCAGATAGGTCAAAAACTCGAAAGAGCGACCTATACAAAAATGAGAGGTCAAATGGTATGGAAAAAGGTTAGAGTGAGCATTCAAAAATAAAAATGTGTGAAGCTAGGATGAAAACCCAAGAGGGATCCTAGGCAAAATGAGATAAAATGAGAGAAATAAAAAAATTATGATTCTCTTGATTTGTCCATTTGGAAGCTTCTTAGGTGGAGTAAGCTAGTTTTACACTTGTATTTTATACCTCACCTTTGACTCGTATGATGGTTGTTTAGATTATCTTAAACTTTGGGATGTGAGAGTGTGAGAGATTCTTATGTCTTGGGGGTTAGGGTAGTCTAGGAATACATTGTTGGATGTTTTGGGAAAACTTTTGCATGTTGGTTTACTCTTTGATCTTTGCTTGTTCTTGTTTACTCGAGGACGAGTAAAGGTTTAAGTGTGGGGAGATTTGATGAGACCTCAAATTCATGTATTTTCTGGAGTATTCAACATATCTTTTGCTATCTTTTTGTTGTAAGATTGCTAGATTTAGGTAGGTTTACATCATAAGGGGTTGAGATGACCATTTTCGGTTTTCATATCTTAATCCTTCATTTTGTAACCAATGTTTAGTCTAATGGATTTTTGGTCCTTACGAGCATCTAGATTTCTTGTAGTGAGCTTACTTTTTAGATTAATCATGAGCACTTCAGAGTGGTATAGTGAAGGCCACGCGCCAAAACATGGTAGAAGATAGAAGGGACAAAGAAGGAAAACAAAGAAGTGGATGAATTGTGACCCATAATTTTGGACCAAGTTCTTAACATTATCCTAGAAGAATTAACGTACAAGAATTGCATATTGGATTCGTCTTCTTGAGCACTATAAGATTGACTACAAGAACTACAAAATTGGAGCAATGGTGACTCAAACCGAATATTTGGACCAATTTCTTAAAATGATCCGAGAAGAATCAGCGTACAAGAGTTGCATAAGTGGATTCATCTTCTTGAGCACTATAAGATCGACTACAAGAACTACAAAGTTGGAGCAGTAGCTCACTCGTAGTGATGCAAAGACCGGCTGGTGAAGAAGTCCGAGCACGTAGCCCGGGCGCTGCACCGCCCGCCACTGCACCCCAAAACACGAAGAAAAATGCCTCTTAGTTCAAGAAGGTGTGCCCAACGCGATGCCTCGCGAACCCACGCGTTGGGGCTTTTTCCAACGCTAACTGGGCGTGCCAACCCCATGTGCCCTGCATGGCCGGACGCACGCCCGCGCGCGTTGAAGCAAATAGTGGCATAACCTCTCAGATCCTCAGCGCTCACAGTGTAGAGTCTCACACGCAGTGTCTACGCTAGCGCCAGTGCCACAAAACCTTGTCTCGTGCCACAACACCTTACCTCGCGCCACCGCACCCCAGGCCCGCATTAGCCCGCACGGGCCTACACGATCCCTTGCGCGGCCAACACCTGCTGCTACTTTAGGCTTCTTTTTTACCCACTTGGACTATAAATAGCCCCTCTTCGTCCCCATTTTCCCAAGCCAGACTTTGGGGCTCCAAAACCATATGTTTTAATCTTTTTCTTCCATTTCTTCTTATTCTTTGTAGATTTATGTTCTATGTTATGGGTTTTGATTATCTAGGATAGTTTTGTACTTTGGAGCTATTGATTGAAGCTTCCAAACCCATGTAATGGGATTCTTGATTTTGCTCATATATGAATATTTATTGGAAAGCATTTATTATGCCATTAATGCTATGTTTTACTTCATTTATACCGTGGGTTGTTTGAGAATAAGAAGTGTTTGTATGATTGAAGTGATAGGGTGTTTGGAAAGTTGCAAATTTCTTAGCTCATTTGACATGAAAATCCAAGAACATGGAATTAGAACTTTTTGTATATAAAAGTGTTAGGGTGTTTGTATGATTCTGGCTAGATGAGTATGTTAATATAGATTGTTCTCATATTTATCTTGTAGAAGCAAAGAAAGGTTGAACCTTGAATGTGGTTTGTTCTAGGGTTAGCCTAATAAACGGTTTGTTTGGTTAAATGGATATGTCTTTGGTAGAAGGCTTGTTGTTATCAAATTTATTGTTCTTCATGTGAAATTATGTTGATGAAATACCTTTAGGAAATTTTTGTCTAAAGTGATTGTCAATGAGGTTTGCAAAATGTCATTTGCATTTGCAAATTACTCTTAAGAAGAAATGGATGTTGATCTTCAACATGGAAGTGATAGCATTCTGAATGAGTGAATGAATCTAGGATCTATAAGAGTTTGGAAGTGGAAATTTATTGGCCCCAAGGCTTTGTCTTTTTTAGCTTTTATCTTTTTTTCTTAGTTGTTGCATGATTAACATAGTTATTTGACTTTTCTAGTTAGCTTGTCTTTAATTTCATAACTTAGGAAAAACCAACCAAAACCCCCCCTCTTTACTTACTTTTATACATTTAAATAAATAAATATATATATATATATACACACACACACATATATATCTACTTCTAGTCTAGTATCCACCTTATATGTTTAAACTCTTAGGAAGATCCCTCTTCTTTGTGGATGACCCTGATTTGCCACTATCTACTTAGTTGTAGTTAGTAAGTATTTAGGTCTTATAAATATTAACTTTGAGAGGTACGACGATGACCTCTGACCAATAGTTATGGGACGGAAGGAGTATATCATTGATAGGGATTAGTCAAGTTTTGAACTCCAATGCAGGCATCGTAAATCAATTTTCACAGTGACGTGTCACAATGTTTTTTTTATTATTAACTATTAAATGTTATATTTATTTTCATTCAATATATATTATTTATATTCAAATAGTACAACACCGTATTTTATTTTACATTTTATACATATTTAATTAGAGAAGGTTTCTTGTTAGATCGCCTAACGGTCATTAGATCAATAATAAAAAATCTCATTTATGTTATTTTTAATTTTTGATTTCATCATCTATCTTCAAGATATATTTAAAAGATGTTTAAAATTACGGGAACCTCATTCAAAAGAAGCATTTCTTGGTAACTTTTCTTTTTCTCTCTTCTTTTGTTGTTCTCCGAAAGAACAACATCCGAGCTTGGTTACTTGAGTTGCCTGCTCCCGTTCTATCCAGCCTGCTCATACTGCGTCTGACTTGCTTCTACACCATTTGGACTCCAGATCAGACCAAAAGAGGTGCTCGTGAGATTCACGTCCGCGACCTTCCAGTAGCGCGTGTGTCCACGCGCAGTTGTACCAAACATGCTGCATCCCTTCAGAGTGTGTGTTTCCATGCGCCACACAGAGACGTACGTCTCTTCTTCCATTTGGCTTTGGTTCAGAGAAAATTTATTCTTCACTTACTTTTTTTTATTGTACATCACAGTAGATTGCCATTTTTGTTATGGCTTTTTTTGCCGGTACAGGGACGTTGCCACAAGGATTTGTGACGACCGCTTCCTCTGGCATCCCTATACAAACTGATTCCAGTCCTGCTCTATCTGACGACCAATGGAGTACGACCATACATTTATTTAACCAATTTAATTTTTTATATGACCGTGGGTTCGGTACCCTAAATTCTTGATTCGGGAGCCTCATATCACATGACTGGTGACAAGGGTTCTCTGACTGATAATACTACTGCTACCAATTCTGTGAATACTGCATGATGGATCTGTATCGTCTGCTACACAATATGTTTCTATTTGCTTTGGTGATGTCACCCTTATTCATGTGCTCTACATACCTACTTTACGATGCAATTTATTATCATGCTCTAGACTGTTATCCGGCTTAAAATGTCTAGCTTTGTTTACTGAAAATTATTGCATTTTAAAAAAAATCAGTACGAGGATTGTGATTGGTGTAGGTGAACAGCAAGGGGGGGTTTATTGGCTTCATCTATTGGATTCTCGCGTTCGTCCTCATACCCTGCAGTCTATTTCGACAGTTGCTTCAGTTTCTTCATCCAATTTATGGCATCAACGTTTTGGTCATCCCTCATCTACGATGTTTTCTCTATTCCTACTCTTGACTTTAGCCCAAATAATACTACTATACCTTGCTCTGTATGTTATAGAGCAAAACAGACTAGACATAGTTTTCCATTGAGTTTTACAAATGCTACTGCATTATTTGAATTAATACATTGTGATGTTTGGTTTCCTTATAGAACACCATCTTCTAGTGGTGCATTTTTCTTTTTATAATAGTTGATGATTATTCCTGAGATGTTTGGGTTTATTTATTAGTGGCTAAGTCAGAAGTAGCTTCTAGATTTTTGGAATTTTGTGCTCTGGTCAAGAATCAATGGGGCCGACTATACCCTTTGTCTGGGCTGACAACGGGACTGAATTTTTCCTTTGATATCTCATTTTGCTGCATCTGGGATCATTTTTGAGACATTTATGGTTGATACACCACAGCAGAATGGTCGGGTTGGACGAAAGCATCACCATTTACTCAACGTGGCACGTGCCTTACGGTTTCAAGCCAGTCTTCCAATTGAGTTTTGGGGAGAATGTGTTCATACTGTTGTTTATCTGATTAATCGGACACTGATGAAACACCTCAATGGCCGCACTCCCTTTGAGATACTATATGGACAAGCTCCAAATTACTCATCTTTAAAGTTATTTGGATGCTTGTGTTTTGCTGCTCACGTTCCCAGATACCACGACAAGTTTGCACCAAGAAATCGGCGATGTTTGTTTCTTGGTTATCCTGCCGGAAATAGAGGTTATCACTTTTTTGACCTGGAATCCTGCATCATCTTTAACAGTCGGGATGCCAATTTTTTTAAAGACTGGTTCCCGTATACAACAACTCCGATATCGGCCTCTTTCATAAATCCCAGCGGCATCACATGCCCAGCTCGTGGCACCACTGGCCCCGTCGACCGCCGCCAACCCTATGCCACCGGTCACCGCCGCTCCAGTCCGGCCGTCGTCGTACCGTTACCTCCAGATGCTGCGGCACCTATACCGCCGACCACTTCTTCGATTCCAGCAATCGACCCAGATCATCAGCAACCCTTGTCGGTCTGCCTTAATGATGCACCGCACGGGATACAGCCGCCTCATGCGCTTCACACATCATCAGTGAACGGCAATCACGCATCTCACGCACCACCGACTCCGGTGACTCCTTCTGTCTCGCCGCCTGGCGTGGTATCTCTGGCCCCGACTAATTTCGCTTACCGTCTGCTTCTGTCAGCTCTGCCACCTTTTTCGCTGATTGTTCCGACATTTCCTACCACTGCTGAGTTGCCTCATATCAGACAGAGTGTTCGAGCTCGCAGATCTTCTCCTTATTTGGAAGAATATGATTGTGATGATTATGCATGTGATCTGACTACTGAAGACCCTCCTAATGCTACATTCACTCATGCATCGTCACTATCCTCAGGTGTTCTTTATCCTCTTACTGATTATGTAAATTGTGATAATTTTTTCTAGTATGAATTCAAGATTTTTGGGTGCAGTAATATCTAGTGCAGATCCCACCACTTATTCTGAGGCATCACATCATGCTCATTGGCGAGATGCTATGACTGAAGAGCTTACTGCGCTTGAGCGCAATCAGACTTGGACTTTGGCCCCTTTACCTCTGGATAAGAAAGCGATTGGGTGCAAATGGTTTTATTAGACAAAGTTTAAGTCAAATGGTACTATTGAACGTTATAAGGCACACCTAGTGGTTCTTGGGAATTGCTAGGTTGAAGGGATTGATTATACTGAGACATTTGCTCCGGTTGCGAAGATGGGAATCGTTCGCCTATTCTTATATATTGCGTCATTCGTGGTTGGGAATTGCATCAGATGGATGTCTATAATGCTTTCCTGTATGGTGATTTGCTTGAAGAGGTTTTTATGCAACCCCCACCAGGCTATGCCGCGTCCCATGGTCAGGTATGTCCCCTTCATAAATCTCTTTAGGGTCTTCGCCAGGCTCCTAGAAATTGGTTTGCCAAATTGGCTCAGGCTTTACGAGCTTTTGGTTTTGTTCAGAGTAAGGCATATTGCTCTTTGTTTGTCTTTACCCGTGGATCAGTTTCTTGCATGTTCTGATTTATGTGGATGATTTGGTCATTGTTGGTATCTCTTCTGCACTCATCTCTGAGTTCAAGAAATACTTGAGTTCTTGTTTCCATATGAAAGATCTTGGTTTACTTAAGTATTTCTTGGGCATAGAGATTGCTAGAAGACCGGAGGGGATGTTTCTTTGGCAAAGGAAATATGCCTTGGACATTTTATTTGATACAGGTTTATCTGCCTCTAAACTGACTGACTTTTGATGGAGCAGCAACACAATCTAGCATGTGTTGATGGCCCGCTTTATCATGATCCTGAGCAGTACAGGCGACTGGTTGGGCGCCTAATATACCTTACCGTCACACGTCTTGAGCTTAGTTATTCGGTTCACACATTTGCTCAATTCATGAAATCTCCTTGTGTTCCCCACTGGCAAGCTGCAGTTCGTGTGTTGTACTACTTGAAGAGCCATCCTGGTCAAGGTTTATTTCTCTCTTCTCGTAGTGCGTTACAGTTGACTACTTACTGTGTTTTTTATTGGGCTTCTTGCTCTATTACCCGATGTTCTCTTTTCGGTTACTTTGTGATATTAGTGATTCTCCGGTTTTTTTGGAAGACCAAGACGCAACCTACAGTTTCTCGGTCTTCTGCTGAAGCGGAGTATCGTGCTATGGCTATTACTAGTTGTGAGTTGTTATGGCTTATGTCTTTACTGAAAGAATTAGGGGTTGCACATACTGCTCCTATGCGTTTGTTTTGTAACAGTCAATCTGCTCTTCATATTGCAGCAAATCCAGTGTTCCATAAACGTACGAAGCATATTGAGGTTGATTGTCATTTTGTCCGGGATCTTGTGCAGTCTGGTACTATAGTTACTCATCATATCCACACTACAGATAAACCTATGGAATTGTTTACCAAAGCTCTCGAACATAACCAGTTTCATCTATTAGTTGGCAAGTTGGGCATTTTTGATCCTCATGCTCCAACTTGAGGGAGTGTGTTAAGGAATATAAATATTACTTGTAATTGTAATTAGATTCTATTTTTCCTTTTCTTAGCTTGTATAGATATTTTGTACACATTATTACCCTTATTTTCTACCCATTTTCTTTCGGTATTTGAAGATTACTGAAGCATATTTCCAGTGCATCCATGGAAGGAGAATTGCAACAAAAAAAAAACGAGTGTAATTAGCATTGGAAATATCATTTACGAGATTGTGTTAGACATATTCATGTCAATCACATTTGGTCGCAAGGTATCTTGTTGCTTTGCATTGTGCTTCACAGCTTCTCTCTCATGATACTGGAGAGAAGAAATGAAAACATGTTGCAGAAACTGTTCTTGACTATTTTATTTTTTTTAAATGTTCTTCAACTCAATTATTTATGTATAGAAACAGTATTTGAGTTGTGTCTTTAAAAACCACAGCATATATATAATGCTAGCTAGTACACTTTTTACATGTTCACTTCATGTGAGTAAATCTGTTTCATTTTTTACCAAAAAAAAAAAAAACTTACGAACTAAGTAGTTTTTTTTTTTTAAATTAAACCATCCGAAGATGGGGGGACATTTATAGGCTCCCCTAACCGTATAGATGGCTAAAACGCCTAGGAGTTCATACATGATAATATAGGAAACATCCTTATGATAATCCGATAACTATCTGAAAATCCTGATTGCAATTGCTATCAGATAAAATTGAACTATCCACATTTAGCCTAGTAATGCAGATAATGCTAGTATTGTATCTTCCTATATGTATAACTTTCCGATGTTTTCCATGAACCGATCGGCGAATCGAGAATCGAAACCCCAGTATGTCCGTGAAAAACAAGCAAAATGAAATATAATTAGAAAGATAGTCTCTGCCTAAAGTTTCAATGTGTGTGAGAGCTCGATCAAGTTGCCTTCTCATACTTCCATGTGTCACCGTACATTCCAATGGTCATACTCTGAGTAGCCCAACATGTGTAGTCTCTTCCTCCTAAGCCTATTAATCTGCAATGAAGAAAACAAGAAAGAAGCAGTCTCTGTGCCTCAAGAAAACATGAGCCCGAGAACCATATTATGTGTGATCTATGTTACCACTTACAGTTCCTATTCTGACCCCCTGAACTCCATTTTTATCTAGCATAATCAAGCCTTTAAGGAAAGATGAGGTATTGCTTGTGTTTAAATCTCCATTTATGGATTTCTCCCGAGCATATTTTGCCAAAAAATCAGCCACCGTGTTTGCTTCCCGTGGGACATATTGGATTTGGTTTTCTGTGTGCAGCTCATGCAGATGATAGTTAAGAGAAAATAGTATCCATGAGCCAGAATAAGGATCGTGTATTGCTCTAATTGCTTGCTTGCAATCTGACTCAAGTATACTACCTCTAATATCCATATCTAAGCAGATCTGATATGCAAAAAGAATACCTTCCAGCTCTGCATGCAGAGGAGAATCAGATTTAAAGGTTTTGGCTCTCATAAGTTTCACATCTCCTCTCCAGTCTCTAATTATTACAGCACAAGAAGAGTCTCCCCCATTTACCCATGAAGCATCAGTGTTCAACTTAAGACCATTTGTTGGTTTTTCCCATTTTACTGCTGAAATTGAGATTTCTTTCTTCCTTTTTAGAGTTATACTAGGAATGATTCCTGCCTGGATTAGTTTCTTATGTTTGTCAGGATTTCCTTTCAACGGATTTGCAGTGAAAATTATGAGCATCAGGTCCTTAATATTCTGAAAACATGCATCTACTGAAAATGCAAGATTTTCATATAATACTTTGTTCCTATACGTCCAAAGAGACCATGTTGTAACAATGAGTGCAGCTATGTATACATGATTCAGATTCTTAGAACCTACCTTAATGGAGAGATAGTGATCAACTAGATGACTAAAACTCCTAAAACCAGGTGGATGCAAATTCAGAAGGCTGTTAACTTTTTTCCACACTGCAGTTGCCTGGTGGCAGGAGTTAAAAAAATGGTTGATAGAATCCGAGTGGTTCGAGCATATGGGACATTTAGAGGCTAGTGAAAAACCAAGCTTACACAGAACATTTTCAAAAGGCAAAATTCCATTCAAGGCTCTCCAAATTAATATAGACATTTTAACTGGTATGAAATTTGACCATACCTTGTGTAAACTTCTGATGCTTGTTCCCCTCTGCCTCAGGATCTTGTAGGCTGAGCTGACTGAAAAATTCCCATCCCTTGAAGGTTCCCAAATCAGTCTGTCCTCATGTGAATTCTTGATGGCTACCTCCTGCAATATTGTAACTATATTGGTAGCCAAATATGGCTCCAGAGAAGGAAGATTAGAGTCTTTGTTCAGGATGAAGGTGCTTAAGGTGATATCAGGGAAGGGAATTTCCACATCATCAGGCCATTCATAATATAAAGCACCTTCTCCTGACCAGTTTGAGTTCCAGAAGGAGCATTCCCCCTTTCCATGAATTACTCTAGTCAAACTATTTGTTTTTTCAGTAATGGAACAGATTCTCTTCCATACCTGAGATGTCTTATAGGAATCAGGTAGTGTCCACAGGTGGTGAGACCATTGAGTGGTGTTCCTTTGAAGCTTCCACCATAACTTACAGGAGAATGAGTCAACTGTGGCTTGAAGGTCTCTAAACCCTATCCCATTCTCTTGTATTGGCATACTCATTTTACTCCAAGCTCTCCATTTTTTCCTTGCCTCTGAACTATCAGTTGCACCCCAAAACAGACCAGAAGCCATCCTTTCCATCTTCCTCAAAACTACCTTTGGAGGTCTTAGTATAGCAAACAAGTGAGTTGGGATTGAAAGAAAGCAATGGTTTATTAGTATGATCTTTCCCCCTGTACTAAGCCACTTATTTTTCCAGTTATTAATGCTTTTTTCCATTCTCTCCAGTATAGGGTAGTAGTATCTCTGAGTGTTCCTTCCTGTGAATATGGGAATACCTAGGTATTGAAAAGGAAACTCTCCCGTAGTCATCCCTAATGCCCTTCTTATGGTCTGAATTCTATCTACTGGGGTGGTAGGAGCAACATAGAAGTTAGATTTAGAAAAATTAACTTTCTGTCCTGTTGTTTGCTCATATGCACTGAGAAATCTTTTAAATCTTTTCAGATTTTCCTTATTTCCACTGAGGAATATAGCAGTATCATCTGCGTACATTAGGTGAGTTATCTGTGGGCATGTCTTAGGTAAATCAAAATTTTGCAGAAAACCTGTGTTGAAAAGTTTTTTAATTCCTCTAGAAAAGGCCTCAGATAGTATATTATACAGAAATGGAGAGAGGGGATCTCCCTGTTTTATTCCTCTATTTGATGCAAAGTATCCTGATGCTACACCATTAATTATCACAGAGAAATGGGCTGAGGCTATGTTCTGCAGTATCCGGTTCACAAAAACACCATGAAAACCAAATTTAAGGAGAATTGAATTAAGAAAAGACCATGATACCCTATCAAAAGCTTTCTGCATATCTAGTTTGATGATTAGGTTCTGCTTCCTAGATTTCCTCTTTAACATTCTGGTCATTTCTTGCATCAAAATTATGTTATCTGTGATATCCCTCCCTTTCATGAAAGCACTTTGTTCAGGAGATATTAGTTGAGACATGAAAGGCTTAATCCTTTCCATCATCATCTTGGAAAAAACCTTGTTCACAAAATTTGAAAGACTTATTGGTCTGAAGTCTGAGAAAGTGACATGTATTGTTCTTTTAGGAATTAGAGCTAGCCAGGTACTAGAAATAGCCTTAGGAATTTTTCCACTTTTCAAAAAGTCATTTGCAGCTTCAAGTAAATCTGTTTTTACATTTTCCCAAAAGGTGGTATAGAAAAAACCAGAATATCCATCAGGACCAGGGGAACTGTGTTTATTAAGGTTAAAAACTACAAACTTTAGCTCGTGGATCAGGAAAGGAGACAGCAGTTGATCATTTTCTTGTTCAGTTATTACTCCAGGTATTTCAGCTAGAAAGTGACTCATATAAGTTCCCTGCTTCTGTGGTTCTTCTTCATTGAATAGAGCTTTATAAAATCCCACTGCTTCCTCTTTAATCTTTGTTGGATCAGAGATCCAAATTCCTTGTTCATCTCTAATCTTACTGATTCTAGATTTAGTTCTTCTTTCCCTAATTGAGTGATGGAAATAACTAGTATTAGCATCACCATATTTAAACCAATTCAGTCTTGCCTTTTGCCTAAGGTAGATTACTTTCTCCTTTTGAGCCCTCATCAAAAACTGTTTTGTGTTATTCAAATCTGTCAATATGGAGTCAGTTGGAGTTTGTTGAAAAGAGATTTATAAGTCATTTACCTTATTCTCATATTGAATCAGATTCTGATCAACATTGCCAAAGTGAGTTGTATTCCATTGCTTTATTTCCTTTTTAAGCCTTTTTAATTTATAAACCATCCTATACATTCCTCTGTAGGGGGTTTCCAGGTTCCAATTAGATTCCACTAAATTTAGAAAGTCCTGTCTACTGGTCCACATCTCCTGAAATCTAAATGGTCTAGGGGCTTGTTCCTCAGATGATTGTATTGATAATAAAAGAGGAGCATGATTCGAAGACAGTCTATTTAGAACATGTATTGAGCTGTTAGGAAAATTTTCAAACCAGTCTAATGAGCAAAGTCCCTTGTCTAACCTTTGGAATATTAACTCTTTACATCGTTCCTTATATCTGTTACCATGTAAAAGAGTTACCTACAGTGGGAATATCATGCAAATCCAGATCCCTTAGAAAATTATTAAATTGCTTCATGCTTTTTTTAGGGGTTGACTTCCTCCCTCTATACTCAGATACTAAAGCTACAGTGTTGAAGTCACCAATAAAAATAGAAGGAGGAAGATTAGCTGCCTTTAGGTCCTTCCATAAGGATTCTCTGATTAATCTATGTACACTTGCATAAATAAAAACACAGTTCCAACTCAGAGAAGATAAAGAGTCAATTATATTTACTTGTACATACTGATCAGTCTCACTTAAAACTGAGATGCTAAAAGACTGGTTCCAAAATAGCCAGATTTTAGCACTCTGAGCAGAGTAAGCATTCTGATATCCCAAGTCATATTTAAACTTTATGATCTTCTGATTTTCTTGCCATGGTTCAATTAGGCACATTATGTCTAACTTGTGTTTTTGTTTCAGGATCTTAAGTCTGTCAATTGAGGTACCAACTCCCCTTACATTCCAAACTAATACATTCCCAATTATGGTGTGTGTTATCATTTAAAAATTTTGGGGTTGGCTTTTTGTGTTGATCTGAGATTTCTACTAGTCATAGCTGAGTTTTTACCTTTTTCTCCTGACTTTCCATTGTTATGAGTATTCACAGATGAAAGATTCTGCTCTGAGGGACTTACCTGTGCCTGTGGCTGCTCACATTCTTTTTCCAAACTAACCATCTCAGAGGTTTCTGATGTTTGTTCTTTCAATTCTTCCTCTGTGCTGGAGCTATCCTCTGCTGAACCTTTTTGTGCTTGCTCTTCAAACTCCATTTGTACTTGTTCTTTTAGAACCATAGGGGAAGTATTTTGGTTAGTATTAACATCAATTGCTAAGGTAACTTCCTGGGACTCAACTGTTTCATGGAAAATCTCAGCAATCTCCCCTTCCTGCTCTACCTGTTCATCATCACTATCTTCCAAGGATTGGAAGGCATTAGAAATTGTTACTGTGTTCTTATTTGTTTCCTTTTCCATTGTGGGGGAATGGGTAGGGGAGTGGTTCTTTTTTCTCCAAATGGATGTGGTTATTGGCTTTGATATATCATCTAGTGAGTAAAATGGACCATTACGTTTTTTATGACTTACCTTAAAGAAATTTATGTTTCTGTCAGTTAAGATTCCGGTGTTTATTGTTTGATTCTGCACATCCTTTTCCTTTTGTGAAACTGTTAGAGCAGATGTCCCTCCCAAGTTTGTTTCCTCTGTTGGGTGAGGGCTTGTTCTCAGATTGTTATTATGGGCAGTATTCTCTAACTTCTTGTTAGTTATTTTCCTCAGATTAGGATGCAGAAAGTTGAAGTTTGTGTTACTATGGCCAATTATTTTGCAGTGAGTGCAATATGTTGGCAAATCCTCATACTCTATTGGGTATTCAGCAACCTTGTTTCCTATACCTACCATAATTGATTTAGGGAGCTGAGCTAACAAGTCTATTTCTACACAAACTTTAATTGCTGAAGGTCTGGTTAATGCCATTGTTGCAGCATCCATCTTAAGAAACCTTCCTACCTGACTACTTATACCAATTATAGCAGAGGTGTTATAGAAATTTAGTGGTAGTTTGTGAAAAGTTACCCAGACTGGTACTATGGAAGATTCCACTGATGGGGAGAAATCTGGTGTCCATTTCTGCATCTTCATTGTGTAACCTTGTATTGACCACTGTCCCTTCATCCAACACCTTTGGTAGTCTTCATTTTCCTGAAATCGAATCAAAACGTGACGATAATCAATAGAGCCAATTTGAAATTTTGATTTAAAACCTATTGATTTGAAGGACTGTTGTAGAGAATCCATTTGCGGTTTCCCTCGGATGAACTTTTCGACGAGGGCGTTCTGGTAGTGCGAAGCTAGGATTTCTCCTTCTTCGGGGGGGGGAGTATATATGCTATCTTTCCTTTGAATTCTGTTGTCGGGTGTAGGTTTGGGGTATCCGGAAGGGACGAAAGGAGGGGGGGTTGTTTTGTGTTGAGAGCTTGGACAAAGCTTCGAGCGACCGGGGGTTTAGGAAGGATAGGATCCGGGGGCGGAGGAGGCGTCGGCGACGCCATGATCAACCGCCGAAGTGTCTATCAAGCGAATAATAGGACCGTTTCAGTGAGAATTGGGTGAGATCGTTAGCAGTTAGAAATGGAGGTGAAGAAGAAGAACAGTGACAGTGTGTGAAATCGCACGTTTTCGCACAAAGTAACAGTAATACGAACTAGGTAGTTAAAATAATTAACAACCATTCTCTAAATACATGAACTAATATTTTTGCTAACTATAAGTCTTGTAGAGATGAAAGTTTCAAGTAAGTGTTTAAAAACTATTAACTAACATACTAAATACATTAACTAATATATACTTGCTAATTGTAATTCTATCATTATCATATAAAATATGAAAGCTTTAAATAAATTATTAATACAATTAACAAACATCCTAAACATTGAAACTAATTTATACATTTCCTGATTGTAAATTCTATCATTATCTTGCAAAAAATTAAAGTCTAAAGAAAATCATTAAATCACGTAACAAACACTGTATATATGGACTAATTAATATATTTTCTAGTTGTAAGTTACTATCATTATCTTTAGTAAAAGATGAAAGTCTAAATATATGAACTAACTAGTTAAAATATTTGATAGATGTAGGTTTTGTTATCATCTTTTTAATATAAAAAGGTCTAAAATATGTCCTTAAAACGATTAACCAACATTCACATAAATTAATTAATATATCTGTTAGTTGTAAGTTCTAATATTATATTTTAAAAAATATATATATAGTTCTAAAAATGGGCCAAAATAGGGTAAACCCTAGCTCAGTCGCCGCTCAACATGGGGCGTCATGGATGACGCAGCCCATGGCAGTACCTGGTGCGGGCCACGTTACTTCATGGGCACAGGGTGCCAGTTCTTGAGCGTGGCGTGCATCATCAATGTGGTGCGGGGCGCATCTGGCACTAGAGCGGGCTGCACCATCTCCTACGGGGCATCATCAGAGTGTTGAATCTTGAGCTCCTAATCTGTGCCAGTAGTCGTTGGTGCGAGCCATGGTGAGACTTGGTGCTTTGCTCAGAAAACTTGGTGCGGGCCACCGAAATTCCCAGATCTCGAGTGATGGTCTTGGCATAATGACTTGGAATGGTGTGAAACGCCTAAAATGGGACGTCAAGCACCCATACTTAGCCGCGTGGAGGGGTCCTTCGGTTTGTGCTTTGCAGCCCGTCGTGTCTCACTCGGGTCGCGTTACTGCCTCACGTCGGTCTAGCGCAGGGTGTCTCCTCTTGCACGGGCCGTTGGTGTAAAATCATGCACGAACCACGCTATCTTGTTGGTGCTTCGGTGGCTGAACTAGTTTCCTTCGCTATGAAAGAAGTATTAGTCCGATTTGAGAGTTTTTGTAGTCGATTTTATAGTACTCGAGAAGTCAAATCTAATAGAGACATCCTTGAAGGATGTTTCTTCTTGGATTATTCTCAGACCGAGGAACAACTCATCAGATCACGATTCCCAATTTCTCCGTTGGCCGCTATGAGCTCCGTAGCCGTCTATCTATGACTTTAATATCCTTCTGCCACACATTAATGATCGTGGCCTTTATCGACTACCATTCTAATGTGAATGGCCTTCATTTCTACTACCATCCTTGAGAACGACCTTCAATATCTTCTACCACCCTTATGAACGACTTTCACATATAATGTAAATAAGCAGTATCCACATGCGACCTAATAAAGATGATCACAATGAAGATCAAGGATCCCGTGGATAAAAGATGTTCATTTAATTCCATGTATTGGGAATAGTTTCTATTGCTTGGGGATAAATTGATGTGACTTGGTTATATATTTATGCCTTTTGAGATTCTATAGTTCCTCCGCACGGGCATGGGCAAGGAGCCAGACGTCGCAGGATGGAATGATCTTTTATATGGCTCCAACCTCTCTTTCACTTAGTTACTTTCATTAGAAATAATGCAAGAACTAAGTGTGGGGAGGGGTTGGAATATCTTCTATTATGGTACCCACTTTGCTACTATCTTTTTCAACCTATGATTCTACTGTTTTGGATTTTTGAATGACTATCTTTTTCATGTTTTTTTTATTTCCCTCATTGAAACCTTTGTGTTTTTGGCGCGAGGGCACCATTTTTAGGATTTTGGGATGTTTTCGGAAGTTATTGGTGGTGTATTTTTTATGTATGACTATCTTTTGTAGTATGAAGCTCTGTTACCCTGACACATAAGACTAGGTGGAGAATCGCGTGTTAATTTGACACGACATGTGACATGACACATGACACACATCAAAATTTGGTCGAGTTGCGTATCGGTCGATAAATCTAAAAATAGGTGTCGGTGTCGGAAGAAAGGGGAAACAAATGACTTAGAAAGTTGTGGATACTTATTGTTTATGTTTTTAATTTATTGATTTGTTTCTAGATTCTAGGTAATTAAGTAAAACTAATGAAAATGGACACAAAATATATTCAAATTCATTAGTTTGACTTAACTTCCTAAGATCTAAAAACAAATCAATGTGTTGAAAGAAAAGATAATTGTCAAAATGGATAAACTTTCTTGGCTTCCATACCCATGTCAATATACATAGAGCCATAAAATAATAAAATATAGGTGTGCCGGAATACATTTTATGATACTTTATATGGTAGACGTGTTGAAAACAAAAGTCAAGACACTCAGTTGACCAACTCGGCATGTCGATTAAAATATCAAATTCGAGTGTCACCGTATCTGATCCCTACTCGGACATGACACTTAATACGAGTCTGGGTAATATAGATATGAAGCCCATTTTTGGGGCATTTTTGTGCTACCCAAAAAATGGAAAACTTGGAAAAATGAAAAAAGATATATAAAAACCTGGACAAGTTGAAAATCCAAAAAGGCGACTTGGGTAACATTAGGAAAAGTCTGGATAGGTCCAAAGGCCTAGGTAAAAATGAGAGGCTAGGCTCGGCTAGGCTTATGAGCCTAGGAAAAAATTAGAGGCCATGTGGAAAAAGGTGAGAAGTGAGTACCCCTTGTGTGTTAAAGCTATGATGAAAACCCGAAAGGGCTCCTAGGAAAAATGAGAGAAATTGAGAGAAAACAAAAAAATAGATTGAATGCATGCTTCCACGGGGGATTATTTTGGAAGACTACTCTTTGATTGCTTTTGGGATCATTTCGGGAAAAGTAAGCTAGATTAACACTTATCATTTTGGCTTACCTCTTTCCACACTTTACTTTTGGGTGGTTTGATTACTTGTGTCTTTTGGGGAGTGGGAGAGTTTTGAGATTCTTACTTTCTTGGGGGAAAGAATTTATTATTGGAATAAGTTGAATGTTTCAGTTAACATACTCTTGCACGCTGCATTTCGCTTGATTCTTTTTCTTGTCTTCTATTTACTCGAGGACGAGGGTTAAGTGTGGGGAGTCTGATCTGCTTCATTTTATGTGCATTAACCGATGCATTTGACATACGTTTTAGTTACTTTTGCTTGGTGCATAGACATTATTAGTTGAGTTTACGTGACAAGTGGTTTAGACGGTCATGTTTGGTTGTCTTGTCAAAATCCCGCGTTTTATAGATTTAATTGGTACTAATGGACATTTTGTATCCTCGGGCTCCTTGATCTTTATTGTGATCATCTTTATTAGGTCGCATGTGGGTACTTTTTCTTTACATTCTATGTGAAAGCCGTTCGTAAGGGCGGTAGAGGATATTGAAGGCCGTTCGTAAGGGCGGTAGAAGATATTGAAGGCCGTTCGCAAGGACGGTACTAGAAATTAAGGTCATTCACATTAGAATGGTAGTCGATGAAGGCCATGTTAATTAATACTTGGTATAAGGATATTGAAGCCAAGATAGGCGGCTACAGATCTCATAGCGGCCAATGGAGAAATTGGGAATCGTGATCCGATGAGTTTTTCCTCAGTCCGAGAATGATCCAAGAAGAAATATCCTTCAAAGAAGGTTTCATTAGATTTGAATTCTCGAGTACTATAAAATCGACTACTAAAATTCTCAAATTGGACTAACAGTTCTCCTGTAGTGAAGGAAACTAGTTCAACCGGCTGAAGCACCAACAAGATGGCGTTGGTCGTGCATGGTTTGGCACCAACGGTCCACGCCAGAGGAGACACCTCGTTCCATGGAGACCGACGTGAGGCAGTGGCGCAACCCATGTGAGACACGACAAGCCGCCAAGTACAAACCGAAGGACCCTTCCACGCGGCTAAGTATCGGCGTATGACGTCCCATTTTAGGCATCCTGCACCATTCCAAGTTATTATGCCAAGACCATCACACGGGATGTAGGAATTTCCACAGGCTGCGCTAAGTTTTCTGAGCAAAGCATCAAGTCTCACCATGGCCCGCACTAATGGCTACGGACACGGATCAGGAGCTCAAGATTCAACACTCTGATGCCTCGCAGGAGACGACGTAGTCCGCGCCAGTGCCAGATGCGACCCGCGCCAACCCCAGCGCTCTGCACCACATTGATGATTCGTGCCATGCTCAAGAATTGGTGCCCCGCACCTATGAAGTGGCATGGCCCACGCTAGGTACAACCATAGGCCACGTCATCCGTGACGCTCCGTGCCGGGTGGCGGCTGAGCTTGGGTTTACCCTATTTTGGCCTATTTTTAGGCCCAATCTCCTATGACTATATGTGGAACCTTAGTTTACTAGGTTTAGAGAGAAGACACTCATACTTAGACTTTACTTCATTTTTAGATTGCACTTTCAAGAGTAGAGGAGATTCTCTCCTTGGGAAACTTTTTCTTCTTTTTATTTTGCTTTGATCCTAAGATGTGGAATTCAAACCTATATTTAAATTCCATGTCTAGGAAATAGTTTCTATTGCTTGGGGATAAATTGATGTGACTTGGTATATATTTATGCCTTTTGAGATTCTATAGTTCCTCCTAATTTTGTATTCATAACATTATTGTGATTTTATTTTGAGTTTGAATACATGAATATTACACCACATATAAGCACACACTTTGGCCTGTATTCATGCTAGGCACCCATATCAATGCCCCCCTGGGAAGGGAAACATGGATGTTTGTATTGGTGGAGGGGAACGAGTCTGCGTGAGTGTGTGCATGGGAGATTTGAGGTAACCCTTATCCACTTACCATCACATCATTCTTAGCCAACTTTGTAAAGTTTTCCAAAGGGTTCCGGGTAGAGAGATAGCTTAATTAGTAGCAAGCTAGAGTTACAAGAAACCCTAGTATCATAGATAAGGTGGTACGATCCTTGGGCCTAATTGATAGGACCCAATGAGAGTAGTTGCATTCGTGGTGGAAGCCCAGGACATAATCGCACAGGGTAGAATCGAACCTACAACAACGGCCGAACCTTGTTGCACACCCCTAATTACAAAGGTGGTGTCAATGGAGGGTTGCTAGAGCATTCGCCGTGACAGGGACGTGGAAGTGTATACCATCGGCCACACCATGTGTTATGGACACTCTATTAGATTTTCTTAGATATTTATGTGAATAAATCGAGGATAGAAGCATTAGATTTACCAATTCAATCAATGATTTCCCCAAAAGCTAGCTTTAAATTGTAGCTGTGTTCTTTTTCTTTGCATGTTTTGTAGTCGCTAGATTGAAAATCCAACCCCCCCTTTGCATGTTTGCTTTACTGGCTATTTCTTTCACTCATACGAATTGACGACCTGTACAAGGTTGTGTTTTAGTTTGATACATTGACCTAGCACCTCTGTGGACAAACCCAGGGCTTGCCGCTAACTACCCTCTAGGTAGCATAATAGTGAGATTGGGGTGCAAACTTATAAATTTATCTGACCACCACCCTTGGCTCGGGTTAACTAGCTACAATTAACAACCCTAGGTCAAGGCTAGTCAATAGGTGGCATTGGATTTCAAAACAGCCAAGGGAGAAACGGTGAATCGTGGTTTGATGAGTTGCGCCAAAGTTTGAGAATAATCTGAGAATAACTAGCCTTCAAGGTTGGTTCCATTGGATTCTTCTTATCTAGTACTATAAAATTTACTACTAAAACCCTAAAATAAAAAAAATGGTTCACCTGTGGCAAAGGAAACAAGTTTAGCCAGTCGAGGTACTAATAGGTCAGCACGGGCCGCACATGGTTTGGCACCAATGGCCCGCACCAAAGAAGATGTCCCCACACCAAAGAGAGCAGCGCGAGGCAATGACATGAACCGTGCTTGACACAACAGGCTGCCCATCACAAATTGAAGACCCCTCGTGTGGCTAAGTATATTCGCGAGATGTCCCACTCCATTCCAAGTCATTATGCCGAGACCAGCACGCGGGATGTGGGAATCTACACAGCCTGCGCCTAAGTATTCTAAGTAAAGCACCTATCTTGACCATGGCCCATGCTAATGGCAATGGGCGTTGATTAGGACTTTAAGATTCAGCTGCCTAACGGTGCCCCGCAACGAGCGACGCAACCTGCGCCAGAAGACGACACAACCGATGCTAGCCCTCGCGCCCACATGCTTTGAAGATCCATGCCCCATAGAAAAACTTGCTCCTCGTTCGACATGAAAATCTATGCCACACCCCAGACCTCGTACCCCACGCCGCCAAGGACACGCCATGGGCTGCATCATCCGTGACAGCCTGCGCCAAGCGATGGCTTTTCACCGTTTTAGTCACAACTCTCTCAATTTTCATCTGATTTCCCTCTACTATACATTAAAATATTCATCTTTCCCCGTTCTATCCAATGCACTAAAGTAAAGATCCAGAAGGTTCACGGACTTGAGCAATTTATTTGAGAAAGCTTCAGCGGCTAGAGGGAATTGGTGACTAAGATTTTAACCTAACGTTGGCCTATTTTGGGCCTATTTTTAGGCTTAATACCCTACTACTATATATAGGAGCCTTAGTCTTATACAAAACCCTAAGTAGTCATTATGTAGATTTTTCCCCTCTCTAGTTTAGAGAGAAGAGAGAAGAGAGTACTTCTTCTTCTTCATTCTCATTTTCTTTTTCTTTTCTTTTTTTTTTCTTTTCTTAGATCCATGACATCTAACATAATATTCTCCATTGAGGAAAAAAATTTCTTTTCAATTTTTTCAAAAATGCTCTTAGAAGAGCTGTTAGCTACATAAAAACAACTAAAAATCATAAGTAATATCTAATCCCATTCCCCACACTTAAAGCTTGCATTATCCTCAATGCATATACAAAATCAAAGAACACATGTCAAGGAAAAGAAATATGAAAGCACTTATAATGAAAAAAACACTAAAATCTACAATTGATGGTACAATCGTGAAATGACACAATCAAGGAATGTAAGGAACAAACTACCATCACCCTCAATATACTACCCATAACCTCTAATAATAAAAGATATCTAACCACTATGATGCACCACAAATTGAATGAGGAATTGAATCATAATGAAGAGTTACATCTTAGGTCTCGATGTGTGTGTCTTAAAGGTTTTGAGGGTAGGTGGGTTTTGGGTGGTATTTTGGTGGTGGTAGGGAAGAAATGGTGATTGGGTGGTGTAGGAAAGTATGCGAGCTTCATGGGTCGTGCACGTCTACACGCCCCATGAATTTGGGGTTAGGTTTTCCTCCCTGTCCACCATTTTGAGCGTCACAAACCATGTACGCCTACATGGTCCATGAGTTGGACTCCCTATGTTCTCACCTTCCTCAAAAAACCATATGCTTCTTGAAAAACAAACATGCACAACAAGTGTAATAGTGTCCCAAAAAAAAAAAGAAAGCTACAAATAGGAAAACACACCAAAAATATCAAACTAATATAATTTTTTTAAGGCTCAGGTTGCATCCTGAGAAGCTCCATATATTGAAGGTCATCGACACTACCCTACTGTTATCCATAGGGTGTGGGTTTGAACCTCATCACCTTAGAAAACCAAAAATGAAGCGCAGGAGGTAAGAATCTTCCAAGAGGAAGATATAGTAGAGAAGGAGTCAACCCTAGAGGGAATAGGTGGTATGGAAGCTTAGCATATTCAATTGGCTTCCCTATGGTTTCCTCTAAGGCTTCCAAAAATGTGGGAATTGGTTCTACATGTGGAGGTAGGGGTGAAAATAGGTGATATGGAAAATTAAGTATAATCACCCCTTCCTAGAATTCTTCACTCTTAACAAACATTCCCCCATCCCCTTTAGATCAGAGCATTCTCGAATCTTCCATGCACACACTTACACAAACTCATTATCCCCTACACATTCTAACATCCAAGTTTCTTTTCCCAATGAGGCATTAATAATTGCACCATACATGAGTATATCCTAAAGTGTGTGCTTATATGTGGCGTACTACTCATGCATTTATAGCATTCAAGAACAAATCATATAATATCATAAACACAAAAATATGATGAATCTAATGAACTCATAAAGCAAATAGAACATGCCAAGTGCCAAAATGAATCCCAAACTAATAAAGCTAATCTACAAATATTAGATCCATGGAAATATTACGTTAGATGCCATGGATCTAGAAAATAAGATGAAAAGAAAAAGATAAGAAAAAGAAGGAAGGAGAAGAAGAACTCTTCTCTCACTTCTCTCTAAACTAGAGGGAGGCAAACTCTACATTATGACTAGCTAGGTTTACAAGAAGACTAAGGCTCCTATATATATTAGTAGGAGACTGAGCCTCAAAATAGGCCAAAAGTAGCAAAATCCTAGTCTCCCTTTCCCTCTAGCCGCTGAATCTTTCTCGAATAAACTGCTCAAATTTGTCAATCTCCTGGAGCTGAACTATAGTGTGTTAGATAGATGTCATAAATACAAATATTTTGATATATGGTAGAGGAAATCAGATGAAAATTGAGAGAGTTATGGTCAAAATGGCCATCCGCCAAGGTTTCACGGGCAGGCACGGATGTCATGGTCCATGAAGCATTCAAGCATGGGGGGGGATCTGGTGCAGTTTGTGAACATTCATAGCCACGAGGCGTGAGATCTAGCGTGGTCCATGAAGCAGGTTTCGTGCCACGTTCCGTGAAGATTGTCACAGACTGTGAATAGTACACGGTTTTTTGCTCTGAGTTTTCCCATGGTTCGTGAAGGTTTTCACGAACCGTGAGAAGCATGTGGTTTTTGCTTAGAACTTTTGTCACCGCCTGTGAAGGTTTTCACGAACCGACTCCATACTTAGCCAAATCTTTGATTCTTTATCTCCAAGCTTCACAGCCCAGTGCCTTGCCTCGTTAAGGTCTTGTGCTGGTCTTGTGTAGGTCTTCACGGAACCCATAGATTCTTGTGTATTACGGGCTATGAAGATTGTCACGGGCCGCTGGTGCTTGACCATGTGCGGTCCGTGAAGTGCCGCCGGTGCTTTGTCGGCTGAACTTCGTTTGCTTGCTACAGGTGAACCGTTAGTCCGAATCGGGAGTTCTAGTAGTTGATTTTGTAGTACTTGAGAAGAAATATCCAATGGAACCAGCCTTGAATGCTAATTCTTCTTGGATCATTCTCATACTAAGGCAACACTCCTCCGAACATGATTCACCATGTTCTCCTTTGGCCGTCTTGAACTACAAAGCCACCTATCTTTGGCTTCAACCTCCTTCTACCATGCATTGATGTTTGTGGCCTTTATCTTCTACCATTATAGTGTGAATGTGCTTCACCTCTTCTGCATTCCTTGCAAATGCCCTTCAATCTTCTACCGCCCTTGCGAACGGCCTTCACATAGAATGTAGCCAAAAACTATCCACGAGTGACCTACTGAAGATGATCACAAGGAAGATCAAGGATCTTGTGGATACAAGATGTCCATTAGCACCAATTAAGTGTTTAAAGTGCAGGATTTAGACAAGAAAACCAAATATAGCCGTCTAAACCCCATGTCACGTAAACTGAACTAATACTAGCAATCCACCAACTAAAACCAACTAAAAACTATGTCAAATGAATTAGTTAAAGCATGTATAATGGTGAAGATCAACAGTTGGAATTCACCAACTTATCCAATGCCCTAAAACCAATCCCTGTGATTGGTTCCTAAATCGGATTATGCAGAAATTTTTCAAGCTATAGCTAATGTGACCAAGCTATAGTCAGGAGCCATAGCTAATGTGACCAAGCTATAGCTATAGCTAATGTGATCAAGCTATAGCTAATCTCCTCTTCTTTCTCTCTAAACTAGAGAGAGAATCCACTCTACGTTATGTATAAGTTCTCTACTTCCTAATAACTTAGTAGAAGACTAAGGCTCCTTTATATAGTAGTAGGAGATTGGGCCTAAAAATAGGCCCAAAATAGGCCAAAAATAACAAAACCCTAGGTCAGCCGCTAAGGCTTCACGGGCTGGCACAAATGCCATGGTACGTGAAGCATGTATAGCCACAGGACGACACATCTACCACAGTCCATGAATGTTCATATTCATGGCCTATGGGATCTGGCGCAATCCATGAAGCTGTGATCATACCACGGTCCATGAAGGTTTTCACTGACCGCAAGTAGCATACGGTTTTTGCTTAGAGTTTTCCCACGGCCTATGAAGATTTTCACGGACTGCGAGCAGCTTGTGGTTTTCCTTAGCATTGTTTTCATGGTCCGTGAAGGTTTTCATAGACCGCCTCCATACTTAGCCAAATTCTTCAACTCTCCATCTCCAAGCTCCACGTTCCGCAGTCTTTGTCACGACCCGACGCCTTTGCCTCGTGAAAGTCTCATCCAGGTCTTCACGGAACCCCTGGAACTCTTGTGTAGTGCAGAACATGTGCTTTGTTACGGGTTACTGATGCTTGTCCATGGGCGGTCCGTGATCGGCCGCTGGTGCTTCATCGACTGAATAAGGAGTTCTAGTAGTCAATTTTGTAGTACTCGAGAAGAAGAGTCTAATGGGACCAGCCTTGAAGGTTAATTCTTCCTAGATCATTCTCAGACTAAGGCAACACTCCTTGGACCACGATTCACCATTTTCTCCTTTGGCCACATTGAACTCCGAAGCCGCTTATCTTTGGCTTCAATCTCCTTCTACAACACAATGGTATTCATGGCCTTCATCTTCTACCATTCTGATGTGAATGGCCTTCGCCTCTTCTACCGTCCTAGAGAATGACCTTCACATAGAATGTAACTAAAAAGTACCCACGAGCGACCTATTAAAGATGATCACAAGGAAGATGAAGGAGCCTATGGATACAAGATGTCCATTAGCACCAATTAAGTCTACAAAATGCGTGATTTAGATAAGAAAACCAAACATGACCATCTAAACCCCTTGTCACATAAACTCAATTAATACCAGTAATCCACCAACTAAAACAAACTAAAAACTATGTTAAATGCATTGGTTAAATCATGTGTAATGGTGCACACCAGACTCCTCACACTTAAACATTTACTCGTCCTCGAATAAAAAAAATCAAAGAAAAAGGTTCAAGCGGAATGAAGCATGCAAAAATAGCCAATGCATTCAACTTATTCCCAAGATACCCTAGTTCCCCCAAGAAGGTGAAAATCTTCACAACTCTCACACTCCCCAAAGTTCTTAAAGCAACCAAACCACCCAAAGCAAGTAAATGTGTATGGAAAAAGATAAGTGACAAACGATCGGAATAAAGCCAAGCTTAATTTTCCCAAAGTGGTCCCAAATGCAATAAAAGAGTAATCCTCAAGGAAAACAATACACCAAGGAAATCCAAAATCCGTCAACTTAGTTGCAACATAGGGATAACTCAAGATTCTCAACCTAGTTGCAACCAAGGAGTCCAATGTATCTTCAACCTAGTTTCTTGTTTCTTTTTTTCCCCTCTCAATCTCATTTTTCCTAGGAGCCCTTTTGGGTTTCATCCTAGGTTTATCCCACAAAACGTGCTCATCTCTCACCTTTTTCACACGGCCTCTCACTTTTGCCTAGACTCGTAAGTCTAGCCGGGCCAAATCTCTCACTTTTACTTAGATCTTTTGACCTATCCGTGCTTTTCCTAATGTTACTCAAGTTGCCCTTTCGGGTTTTTGACTTGTCCAGGTTTAATTTTTTTTTCAAAATTCTTAAAATTCTCTTAGAAGAGCTATTAGCTACATAGAAACAACTAAAAATCATAAGTGCTATATAATCCCCTTCCCCACACTTAAAGCTTGCATTGTCTTCAATACATATACAAAATCAAAGAACACATGACAAGGGAAAGAAATAGGAGAGCACTTATAATGAAAAAGAACACTAAAATCTACTCTTTGATGGCACAATCATGGAATGTAAAGAGCAAACTACCATCACCCTCAATATACTACCCATAACCTCTAATCATGAAAGATCAATCTAACCACTATTATGCACCACAAATGTGGGTTTGTACCCCATCACCTTGGACAACCAAAACTCAAGAGGTGGGGGCAAGAATCTTCCAAAAGGAAGATATAGTAGAGGTGGAGTCAACCTTAGAGGGAATAGGTGGTTTGGGAGCTTAGAATATTAAATTGGCTTCCCTATGGTTTCCTCTAAGGCTTCCAAAAAATGTGGGAGTAGGTTCTATAGGTGGAGGTAGGGGTACAAATAAGTAATACGGAAAATTAATTATAATCACCCCTTCCTCAACTTCTTCACTCTCAACAAACTTTTCCCTATCCCTTTTGGATTCATCTATCAGAAATTCACATTCAACTAGGGATAGTTCATTTTCAAAAATATTGGGTTTCAAGTTGACTCACCCTATTCATCAAATTTAGCACTTTCCCTTCAACTTTCTCAACGCTTGAGAATATTGAGTTCCCAAATCGCTAATCTCACTAAGAATTTGTGATTGGAGTAAATCACTACTCCTGGTCACATTAGCTATAGCTTGCAAAATTTCCACACAATATGATTTGGGAACCAATCCTAGGGATTGGTTTTGGGGCATTGGATAAGTTGGTAAAATCCCACTATATAACCCAAAATGTTGGTTTCCCGATAAATTTCCATACCATGAATTTGAGTTACCACTAAACCTCAAATTTGGAGAGTCATGACATGGGTAACAATTTGATCCCATCAGCCTTGGGAACCAACAACTCCTACCTCTCTCTCAATTTCGCTCATCGAACAGCAAGAGTCTGTAGGGTGGTCGTAAGGACATATCCTACAAAATCTCGCTCTTTGAGCCATTCTTCTCCCATAGTTACTCAACCTCGGACAACACTCTATGGATGATCGCAATGAAACACCCTACAAAGGGCACTCTGTTGAGTGCTTTCCCATATATATTTTTTCTTTTTTCAATTAAACCCCAACAAAGAAAATACACAAAATTTGGAATTGTAGTGCAAGAGTCCTCGGTTTGCCCCAAGAACTCAAGCAATACCTACTACGGAAAACAAAAACAAGAAAAAGATAAAATCAATACTAACTACTAACTAACACGTTATGCTCAACTAATAATCGAACTGAAAAACATCCCCGGCAACGTCGCCAAAATTTTGACCTGCCCTTGACCCAGTTGTAAAAAAAATGAGCTGAGGAACTTATTAGTCAAAATATAAGAGATTTATATTTTGCACCCGCTCTTACTGCTAAGCTACCAAGGGGTAGTAAGCGGCAAGCCCTGGGTTTGTCCATAAGGCTGCTAGGGATCAAGTACTAATTAAAACACAACCTTGTGCATCAATTGGGGGTGAGGGTTGGTATTTTCAACTAACAACTACTAAACATAAAAATTAAATATGCAAGCAACTAATTAAACTACACACTTGGGAATCGTTTAGCAACATGGTAGTTATAATGATTCAATCCTCGATTCATTCACATATAGACTTACAAAAGACCTATCAGTATGTTCACAACACGGTGTGGCTGATGGCATACACTTCCCCATCCCTATCACGTTAGGTTCGCTCCCAACCCTCCATGGACTCTGCCTTTGTAATTAGGGGAGTACAATAAGGATCGACCATCATTGTAGGTCTGTTTCTCCCCTGTGCTATTACGACCCAGGCTTCCGCCATGAATGAAACTACTCCTTCTACGTCCCATATACGTTAGGCCCGAGGATCGTATGCACCTTATAGGTGATACTAGGGTTTCAACACATCACCCGCATTGCTACTATTAGCTATCTCTTCCCGCAACCTCTCAGACAACAGTTACAAAGTCAGCTAAGACTGGTGCGATGGAAAATAGGTAAGAGCATTCTCGAATCATCCGTGCACGGATGCGTATATGCACCATACATGAATATATCCCAAAGATCTATAGCTTGCATAACTATAGATCTATAGCTTGCATAACTATAGTTATGCTGTGGGATCTGGCGCGGTGTGTGAAGTTGAGATCATGCCACAATCCGGGAAGGTTTTCACGGACCGTAAGCAGCATACGATTTTTTCTCAGAGTTTTCCCACGGTCCGTGAAGGTTTTCACGGATCGCGAGTAGCTTGTGGTTTTGCTTAGCAGTGTTCTTATAGTCCATGAAGGTTTACACGGACCGGTTCCATACGTAGCCAAATTCTTCAAGTCTCCATCTCCAAGCTCCACGGTCTGCGGTCTTTGTCACGGCCTGTTGCCTTTGCCTCGTGAAAGTCTTGTGCAGGTCTTCACAAACCCCTGGAACTCTTGTGTAGTTCCAACCATGTACTTTTTCACGTGCCGCTGATGCTTGCCCATGGACGGTCTGCGACTGGTCACTGGTGCTTCGTCGGCTGAACTTCGTTTTCTTGCTACGAGTGAACCGTTAGTCCAAATAGGAAGTTCCAGTAGTCGATTTTGTATTACTCAAGAAGACGAGTCCAATGGAACCAGCTTTAAAAGCTAATTCTTCCTAGATCATTCTCAGAATGAGGCAACACTCCTTGGACCACAATTCACCGTTTTCTTCTTTTGCCACCTTGAACTCCGAAGCCATCTATCTTTGGCTTCAATCTCCTTCTACCACATTGATGTTTGTGGCCTTCATCTTCTACCATTCTAATATGAATAACTTTTGTCTCTTATACCGTCCTCTCGAATGGCCTGCACATATAATGTAACCAAAAAGTACCCACGGCGACCTACTAAAGATGATCACAAGGAAGATCAAGGAGCTCGTGGATACAAGATGTCCATTAGCACCAATTAAGTCTACAAAAGCGGATTTAGATAAGAAAACCAAACATGGCCGTCTAAACCCCTTGTCTCATAAACTCAACTAATACTAGCAATCCACCAACTAAAACCAACTAAAAACTGTGTCAAATGCATTGGTTAAAACATGATTAATGGTGCAGATCAACACGCGAAGCCCACTAGAATATGGTGATCATTGATAAGCAGTGTACTCATCTTGATTATTTGTATGATCGATTGAAGAAAAAGTAGGATAAATGTGATCACCTCTCAACCTCTGCTATTGGTTGGTAGACTAAGTTTGACAAATAGTTTGCTATTAACACACATATGCGAAGTGACAATGAGGAGTTCTGTGCTGAGTGCAACAAGCTTGATAAGTCTTTGCACCAACTTGAGTAGGCTTGTGTTGAATATAAAGACAAACTTTAGGCCCTCCCATCGTCATCCCAAAGGGCTGCTGGTCGCGGAGATCTTACAATGGAGTTTGGGGGGCAAAGGATTATCTTTTCTGATGCTGTTCAATCTCATTTTTGGTGCCTAGAAGATAATGTACATAATTTGACGGCTGAGATGAAAAAGTATGAAGAACCCCTTAATGTTATAAGTATGTAGTTGGATTGCGAGGAGTTTGACCCTATCACTAACTTTAGGGCTATTATGCTAGATATCTTGGACATATAGAGTGAAGAGGTCGTATACACCATCTTGCTTATTTACACATGATATAGCAGTGCGAGCATATGGTTAGTGAAGAGCTTGCGCCGAAGAAAATTGACGTAGGGCTGAGCATTCTGATCGCAACGTTGAGCATGGTTGTCGTTGCAGGGGTTCATCTTCTTCTGGGTCATCACGAGTCTCTAGATGTAGATAGATATGTTTTTGCACAACTCACATTTTCCCGTGATGATTCAAATAATCTTCCTTTGACCTTGTAGACTTGTGTCCTCATATCACTTAATAAACTATATTCATTTAATTTTTATATAGCGTACATCTTGCTAGTTGTATGATTATGTATGATTGAGTTTGCAAAGTTACAAGATCTGTGGCTTGCTATTTTCTCATTATCATGGCTTGTTCAGGGTTCGTGCTATTTACAAGATCTATAGCTTGCATAACTAGCATAGTGAAGCTGAAAGATGTATCGAGAGCTTCTATTTCTTAGACATGAAAGATCCATTGTCTGCTTGTGCCACTTTAATGAGAAAATTTGCTCTTGTGCAAGATCTATAGCTTACAATCGTAAGGCTGGCGAAGTTGTAAGATCTAAAGCTTGCAAGTATTAGTAGTTGCGCAAGATCTATAGCTTATAATTGTATGGATCACAAAGTTGCAAGGTCTAAAGCCTGCAAGTTTTGGTAATCGTGCAAGGTCTGTATTTAGCAAGTGTATAATTTCCATAGTTTCAAGATCTATAGCTTGTTGTTCACTAGATTATGTTCGGCCTTTGAAACTTGAAATTTTTGGTGCGGTGATCACGATATGTTGCGCATGTATTATCTTCTAAAATTTTCAAGGAGAGATCTAAAAATGTAATCGTGTCCCAGAAAGATGGGTTTTGATATTTATAACATACTACCACAATAATGTGGTGTGTTGGAACAGTTGAATGAATGCAGCCAATGATAATCTCATTGTTTCTGCACAGATAGATGTTCGCAATCTTTCTCCTTAAATCTAGACATAAAATCTTCTCAAGTTGATCACATGCCATGTGTTCAGAACACTGGTGCCATCCAACCTTTCTAGTTTGTAGTTGTTGGACTTGTGAGCCTTCGTGACCTTGTAGGGTCCTTCCCACTTTGGGCATAGCTTTGCTCGTTCTTCTGCTAAGCTAGCCTCGTTCTTTCTTAACACCAGATCGCCAATCTGCAATCGTGTTTCCTTCACCTTCTGATTGTAAAATCTAGCCATTCTTTCCTCATACTTAGCTTTTTTTATCGTTGGCAATTCTTATTTTTCTTACAGTTCATCCAAGTCTAACTTTATCATCTCCGAACTGTCTTTCTCCATGTAACCGCTTAATCGAAGGCTTGAATTACAATCTCTACCAGTATCACCACCTCGTGATCGTAGACTAAACTGTATGGTGTTTTTCCCATTGGTTCTCGAACGGTCATTCTATATGACCATAGGGTGTTAGGTATTTCTTCCACCCATCCACTTTTCTTTCCTTCAAGCCACCTCTGAATTCCTTAAACGATGGTCATGTTTGTTAATTCCACTTGCGTGTTATCTTGAGGGTGCACCATCGAGGTGAAATTTTGAAGAATCCCAAGCTTTGAACACCAATAATCAGTGAATGTACAACTTGTGAACCATGTACCATTGACCGTGATGATGGTATGTGGCACCCCGAAGCGACACACTATGTTCTGCTAGACAAATTTTCTAGTTACTTCAGTTGTTACTCATCCCAATGATTTTTCCTCTACCCACTTTGTGAAGTAATCGATTCCCACAATCAGGAATTTGGCACTGCCTCCGCTTTTTGGGAATGGCCCCACTAGGTCAATCCCCCATTTATCAAATGACCAAGCTCAATATATCCTTAGCAAAGATACCTATAACTTATGCGACAATGAAGCATTAATCTGGAAACTCCTACATGTAAGCACGAAGTTGTGTGCATTGTTAAACATAGTTGACCAGTAGTATCCTGCTCGGATAATATTTCTTACTACCAATCTGGCTCCCTAATGCGTTCCACACAGTCTTTTAACACGCGAAGCCCACTAGAATACGGTGATCATTGATAAGCAGTGTACTTATCTTGATTATTTGTATGATCGATTGAAGAAAAAGTAGGATAAATGTGATCACCTCTCAACCTCTGCTATTGGTTGGTAGACTAAGTTTGACAAACAGTTTGCTATTAACACACATATGCGAAGTGACAATGAGGAGCTCTGTGCTGAGTGCAACAAGCTTGATAAGTCTTTGCACCAACTTGAGTAGGCTTGTGTTGAATATAAAGACAAACTTTAGGCCCTCCCATCGTCATCCCAAAGGGATACTGGTCGCGGAGATCTTACAATGGAGTTTGGGGGGCAAAGGATTATCTTTTCTGATGCTGTTCAATCTCATGTTTGGTGCCTAGAAGATAATGTACATAATTTGAAGGCTGAGATGAAAAAGTATGAAGAACCCCTTAATGTTATAAGTATGTAGTTGGATTGCGAGGAGTTTGACCCTATCACTAACTTTAGGGCTATTATGCTAGATATCTTGGACATATAGAGTGAAGAGGTCGTATACACCATCTTGCTTATTTACACATGCTATGGCAGTGCGAGCATATGGTTAGTGAAGAGCTTGCGCCGAAGAAAATTGACGTAGGGCTGAGCATTCTGATCGCAACGTTGAGCATGGTTGTCGTTGCAGGGGTTCATCTTCTCCTGGGTCATCACAAGCCTCTAGAAGTAGATGGATATGTTTTTGCGCTACTCACATTTTCCTGTAATGATTCAAATAATTTTCCTTTGACCTTGTAGACTTGTATGTACTGGTCCTACTGCGAAAATATTGCTTGCACATAGGAATAAGTCCAAGTTATAAAAGAAGCTCCTACATGCTACATTTGAAGCACTTTTAAGCAGTAATTGAAGCACTTACGAGTTGTAGTTTGAGCATCTTGAAGTTAAAATTATTTCAAGTTATTTTCCCAGTAAGTCCAAGTTATAAAAGAAACACCTACATGCTACATTTGAACCACTTATAAGTAGTAGTTCAAACACTTACGAGTTGTAGTTTGAGCACCAAAGTTATATTTATTTCAAGTTGTTTTCGCAGTAAGTCTAAGTTATAAAAGAAGCACCTCCATGCTACATTTGAAGCACTTATAAACAGTATTTGAAGCACTTACAAGTTATAGTTTGAGAAACTTGAAGTTATATTTATTTCAAGTTGTATTCGTAGTAAGTCCAAGTTATAAAAGAAGCACCTACAAATTAAATTTGAAATACTTTTAAGCAGTATTTATAGCACTTACGAGTTGTAGTTTGAGCACATTCTTGATCCTGAATATCTTCCTACCTGACACAAATAAGTTAGAAACATATCTACAGAGTAGGTAAAATTGTCATTATTTCAAAACAAAACACTAATAATTAACTTTTATTTAAAACTAGCAAATTTTAAGACAAACAAAAACCGGAGAATCCAGAGGGAATCATATATATATATATATATATATATTAGTAAAATGACATCCTGAAAAAAAAGTATTATCTTTGGTTTTCAACATTATAATCCAGCAAAAGTATTATATGAACATAGTTATTTAATCGCCTTTGATTCCGGCGTTTCTCACGGCGAAAAGGAAAGGGATTGGGTTCCAATAATTTTTTGTTATTAAAATTAGGCCCTTAGATCAATTTATTTGTATGCCCAGATTTAGTCTCATATATCAAGGTTTTCTCACATAAAATAACCTGTCTCACGTGAACCTAATTATATATATAGAGAAAGTATTATATGAACATAGTTATTTAATCGCCTTTGATTCCGGCGTTTTTCATGGAGAAAAGGAAAGGGATTGGGTTTCGATAATTTTTTGTTATTTAATATAGGCCCTTAGATCAAATTATTTGTATTCCCAGATTTAGTCTCACATATCAAGGTTGTCTCACATAAAATAACATGTCTCACGTGAACCTAATTATATATATAGCCTTGTTACGAGATGAAATTGTGTGTATGTAGCCTAACGATCAAGAGGCTCATGGCCGCTAGGACTAGCTCAATTTCATCCTGTAACAAGGCGAAGCCTTTTCAGCCCAAGGCAGCAATTAGCTACGTGTGAGACTTCCAGTCATTACAGAAAATGTGAACCGAGAATACGAAATGAACGGCAAACACAAAAGCCATGAACACAGAACGTAGTGGTCGTTGTGTGATCCACAATCTATGTTCCTAAAAACAAGGAACCATTACTATGTCAATCTATAAATACAACAAGCTCACAAGGAGCTAAGGTAAGCGTGACTATCTTGAGAAATTTCAATTCTTAGAAGAGAATACTGACTTGATCATCGGATCTTTTCTCCCAGAATCACTTCCAGGATTGGTTTTGCAGGTGAGGAGGTTCAAGGATGAACAAAAACCGGTTTGCATGAACAGACCACCACATCATTTGGCGCCGACTGTGGGAACCAAAAAATAATTTTCGTTCCAAAGTCATTCAGGTAAATAATGGTGTTCACTAGAAGTGAGAAGAGTCATAACCACCAAATAGAGAAGCAAAAACCTAGACATAATAGAAGCATGCATCCTCCCCATGATCATGACTACATCCCCAGTACAGAAATAGAGCGTAGTAAACAAGAAACAGAGGAGCATGAAGAAGCAGAATTCCCTAACACGAACCAAGAAAAAGAAAGAAGGGCATTCGCAGCATATTTAGAAGCGACCGAGGAAATTTTGTACAACCAGTTCCTGACAACACTCAAACCAAACAATCCAAGAATAGAAAAAAGGGTAAGTCGAAAACATGAAAATCTCAAGTATGAAGAGGAGCTGTGGGACATTGTTGCAGACGATGATGCAGGCAAATCACCCTTAGCACCACATTTTTGGGATATTAATATGCCAAGGGACATCAATCCCTTTTTTGGTGCAGATCAACACGCGAATACTGGTCCTACGCACTTTATCCATGGAGACAAAAATCCCTTTTTTGTACAAGGTCCCACCTTCGTAAGTGTAGTTATTAGGGCGTAGCTCCAACTTTTTGGCTTGCACCTTATCTTCTAGCAATGTTCCCTTCACGAAGTACTCTGTTAGCGGCGTCATCCAATTTACATCCTTCGTTTGGACTATTGACACAGTAGTTGGTACTGTGCTTCTGATTGGAACAACCTCTACTACCACGTCTCTATGTTCACTCAGAGATTCAAATCCAATTGTTGCTAGCTTACTTAGTGCATCCACTTTCATAATTTTGGTTCTTGGTATGTGCTGAATATCGAAGTACTTGAGCTGGGCTATGAGTTGCTGAACCTTCTTTAAATACTTCACCATTTGTTCTTCTCGTACTTCGTAGCTCCTCGCACCTGCTGGACTACAATTGTGAATCACTAAATACCCGAATGCTCTTAACTTTCATTCTGACAGTAAAGTCCAATCCATATATCAAAGCTTCATATTCCGCTTTGTTGTTGGTGAGCGAAACTCGATGTGGAGTGAGTATTTGTGTTCACCTCCTTTTGGATTTACCAAAAGTAATCCGGCCCTGCAACCTTCCCTGCTGGATGCACCATCAACCTTCTAGTGCATCTTTTCTTTATGTGCATCTTCACTTGTCATTTCTGCAATGATAATCTGCTAATGCCTAGGCTTTGATCTATGTTCTTGGTTGAAATTGGATTTCAAATTGGCCTAGCTCCAGAGCCCACTTTGTTAGTCTGCCTGAAGATTTTGGCTTGTTAAGAATGTTCTTGATTGGGAAACCAATGTAGACTACTATGCAATGACTATTGAAATACATTCACAACCTTCGTGTTGAGTATATTAAAGCTAGGGTTAACTTCTCAACTGGCATGTACACCTTCTCTGCGTTTTGCAATATTCTGCTGATATAATAGACTAGAACTTTTTTTTGTCCTTCTAGGCAAACCAAAACTGAGCTGACAGCATTATGCAAGATCGCCAAGTATAATTTCTCTAGGGGCATGTAACTTTAACGTTGGCAACGCTTGAATCCGCTTCTTCAAACCATCATATACTCTCTGATAATCTTTGCTCCAGCTAAACTTTTTGGCTTTTCTTAAGACTACAAAGAGTGGGAAGTGTTTCTCCACAACTTTTGAGACAAAATAGCTAAGGACAGCTAGTGACCCTATTAGGATTTGCACCTCTTTGACTGTTTTCGGCTGGGGAAGATTTATTATAGCTTGGGTTTTCTTTGGGTTGGCTTTGATACCTAATGAGGATACCTTGTATCCTAAGAACTTTCCTTCACCTACTCTAATTACACATTTCTTAGGGTTGAGCTTCATCCCTATGGCCCGTAATGTGCCTATAGTTTCTTTTAAATCTGTAGCGAAGCTACCCACTTTCCTGCTCTTGATAATCATGTCATTAAGAAATTCCTTGACATTTCATCCTATTTGATTGCAAAATGCGTGATCGACTACTCTTTGGTATGTTGCCCCAACATTTGTTTAACCCAAATGACATCTTTACATAACTAGATCTCTTTTCTGGTGGTGCTAGCATAATTCTTAAAATAGATCCTTGTTCGCTTGCCATATCTCCTTCCTTGATCTAGTCAGAGGCGTGTCTTGGAATGATGCGCCTTGCGATCCTTATTCTCCCCATTTGAAAGTGACGTTTCCTTTTCCTTTCTTTGTAAAACCCTTTTGCGAATCTTCCATTGTTCGCTTCTCGCCTCATTCCCTTTCTATCTTACAGTTGTTCACCTCTTCTGTTTGCACATACTATTCAATCATCATTTGTAGCTCTCTCGTATTTTTGGGCATGTTCTTTGTTAGTTCCTTGTAGAACTCTCTTGATTGCATGCCTCTCATAAATGCTCCCAATTACGATTGGAATGACAATTTGCAAACCTGCAAACTTTCCACCACGAATCTACTATGGTACTCTGCTAGACTTTCTTCACTTCGATGGCTATGTTACTAAGGCCTGCAATCATTTTTGTGAATCTTTTACTTATGATAGAAGTAACCCAGGAATAAATCTAATAAGTGTGCCCACGATTTGATGCTTGCACATAGGAAGTCCTGGTACCAGGTGATCAATGTTCCAGACAAGAAGATGGGGAACGCCTTGCACACTAATTCGATGTTCGCATTGCGAAACCTCATGCTATTTCTGTATGAATGTGGGAACTCTTGGATCTTTGGTCCCATCATATATTTTAACATGCAAAGGAAGTTTGATGTCCCTTGGCATATTAAAGTCCCAAAAATGTGGCGCTAAGGGTGATTTGCCTGCACCATCGTCTGCAATAATGTCCCACAGCTCCTCTTCGTACTTGAGATTTTCATGTTTCTGACTTACCCTTTTTTCTATTCTTGGATTGTTTGGTTTGAGTGTTGTCAGGAACTGGTTGTACAAAATTTTCCCGGTCGCTTCTAAATATGCTGCGAATGCCCTTCTTTCTTTTTCTTGGTTCGTGTTAGGGAATTCTGCTTCTTCATGCTCCTCCATTTCTTGTTTACTACGCTCTATTTCTGTACTGGAGATGTAGTCCTGATCATGGGGAGGATGCATGCTGCTATTATGTCTAGGTTTTTGCTTCTCTATTTGGTGGTTATGACTCTTCTCACTTCTGGTGAACACCATTATTTACCTGAATGACTTTGAAACGAAAATTGTTTTTTGGTTCCCACAGTCGGCGCCAAATGATGTGGTGGTCTGTTCATGCAAACCGGTTTTTGTTCATCCTTGAACCTCCTCACCTGCAAAACCAATCCTGGAAGTGATTCTGGGAGAAAAGATCCGATGATCAAGTCAGTATTCTCTTCTAAGAATTGGAATTTCTCAAGATAGTCACGCTTACCTTAGCTCCTTGTGAGCTTGTTGTATTTATAGATTGACATAGTAATGGTTCCTTGTTTTTAGGAACATAGATTGTGGATCACACCACGACCACTACATTCTGTGTTCATGGCTTTTGTGTTGCCGTTCATTTCGTATTCTCGGCTCACATTTTCTGTAATGGCTGGAAGTCTCACACGTAGCTAATTGCTGCCTTGGGCTGAAAAGGCTTCGCCTTGTTACAGGATGAAATTGAGCTAGTCCTGGCGGCCATGAGCCTCTTGATCGGTAGGCTACATACACATAATTTCATCCCATAACAAGGCTATATATATATAATTAGGTTCACGTGAGACATGTTATTTTATGTGAGACAACCTTGATATGTAAGACTAAATCTGGGAATACAAATAATTTGATCTAAGGGCCTATATTAAATAACAAAAAATTATCGAAACCCAATCCCTTTCCTTTTCGCCGTGAGAAATGCCAGAATCAAAGGCGATTAAATAACTATGTTCTTATAATACTTTCGCTATATATATAATTGAGTCCGTCTCCTGCGAGACCGTCTCACCGTAAGACTAAGGACTAGAGTGAAAATAGGTAAATGACAAATCAAATTCGGGGGTCAAATTATAATTTATTTTTTGTCGGTGCCTGAATCAAAAACGCAAAATAAATGGAGGATCATCCTGCAAATAAACAAAAAAAGGACACATAACACAATTGACACAAGAGGCGCCTTCTCCTCTTCCCTTCTTTCTCTGCCGCCGCATCTCACCTTCAACCAAACTTCCTATGCCTCTCTCTTCCCCTCCTTCTCCGTCTGTGATGCCGATGTTCACCTTCGCGCCTCCTCCTATTAGCCAAACCCTAGTTTCCTTGCTCAATTTGGTATAACCTTCGTCGTCTTTGTAATTCGTCGCAGATCAATGCCCTATCGAATTCGAGAGGGTTTTGCGTCGTCTCATCGCCGGTGTCATCAAGTTAGGATTCGATGGGTTGCGACGATTTCACGGTGAGTTTTGCATCGTTTCCTAGTGAGTTCGATTACCTGGTTGGGTCGGATGATTCAAGCCAAAATTGGGCTAATTTTTTGGTATTTATAGCATCTTTGTTTGTTATCATCTGCAGATGGAGTTGGATGCCACAAATTCCGATATAATCAAATTCGCCGCCGCCAGTTCGATGTCGCAAAGGAGTAGTACTACTTCAGGTAGTTCGTTTGGTCCAGTTTTTTTCCTCCTTCTGATTATGTTGATGATGATAGTAATTGAGTTTTAGTTGATAAGTTGAGTATAATGAAACAATTTAGATGTACTTTCAGTTACTATTGTTGAATGAACAACATATGCTTGATTCTGGTCTAATGATTCAAGCCAAAATCGGGCTGATTGTTTGGTCTGTATAGCGTCTTCGTTTGTTGGCCTGTATTTGATTGGTTTGATGTTTTAAACATACAGATAGATGTGATAGCAACAAATGTTTGATGTTTTAAAGAATGAGGGTTGTGCTGATTATTTGGTCTGTACAACGTCTTCATTTGTTGGTCTGTATTTGGTAGGTTTAATGTTTTAGATATACAAATAGATGTTATAGCAATAAATGTCTGATATTTCAAAGAATAAGGGTTGTGCTGATTGTTTGGTATGTATAGCATCTTTGTTTGTTGTCTGTATTTAGTCAGTTTGATGTTTTAGACATACAGATAGATGTTATAGCAACAAATTTATGATGTTTCAAAGAATAAGGGTTTTGAGGATTGTGTGGTCTTTATAGGATCTTTGTTTATTGGTCTGTATTTGGTCGGTTTGATATTTTAAATATATAGATAGATTTTATAGCAACAAATGTCTGATTTTTCAAAGAATAAGGGTTGTACTGATTGTTTGGTCTGTATAGCGTCTTTGGTTGTTGGTCTGTATTTGGTCGGTTTGACGTTTTAGACATACAGATAGATGTTACAGCAACAAATGTCTGATGTTTTAAAGAATAAGGGTTGCGAGGTCATTGTTTGTGGAAAGCTCAGGGCTCATAGAGCTAAATCAATGAAGTTCAAGGATGGAACATGATCTCCTCTGGACAGCCCGTCAAGGAGTACACTGACTCTGTGTGAGACACGTTTTACTCAGACGGGTTAGTTACAATTCATAACTCTATCATTATAGAAAACTCGTTCGGACTCTAATTTATTGGCTCTGCCAAGTTCTCATTTTTTTCTTGTTTGAATTATTGTTAGGGTGTCCTCGGTATCAAGCTCAAGATCATGCTTTCTTGGGATCCCAAGGGTAAGGTTGGTCCTATCACACTATTGCCCGATCTTGTCACAATTCACCAGCCCAAGGAAGAAGAGGAATGTTCTGAGGCCTGTTGTCCCTGCTATTGCAGATATCAATGTTGCTGCTATCTGAAGAAGTTGAACTGCTTAGTAGGGCTTCATCAGGAGTTTGTTGCCTTATTTGATTAAAAATGTGTAGTCCCTCTGAGGATATGAGCTTATCAAATAGGTTAATTTTGGTTTCATATTCTCTTTGTAACGATATCAATACTCCTTTAAGTCTGTTCTTAAATTTTGTCTACTCTGTTTTTGATGGATAGTGAGGTTATCTTTTAAATATAGAGATTGAAGCTTTAAATAGATGGATTGATGTTTCATATTGATCTATCATATAAATATTTGATGTTTTAGATTTTATTCTGCAGCTTGAAATGTTATACAGTTGTACTGTAGGAGTTTGAAGATATCATCAAACTAAATAAATAAAATATCAATGGAAAACCTTGAAAAATCAGTTCATTTAATCATTCCTATCAAATGTTGCCATCGACCACGATTGATTTTGGATTTCATTCTCTTGTAGTATCAACATTTGATTCTCTTGTAATATCAAGATATAGACACAGTAGTATCATTCTAATGGCATAGAAGACACCAGCATTCAGTGATGAAGTGCCAACACTGGAGACAATCGTGGGAAGAAAAAGAGCAGCAGAGTTTATGTTGGTGCCAAACAGAGTAAATAATGCTGGTAAAGAGCAATACTAGTGTAATGTCTTCTTGGTTCATACAGTCCTCTAAAAAAATTGTTCAAAATTCTCCCTGTTTCCAGATTCATTCGGTGACAGATTTTGAATGCTACAACCTGTGACTATCTATGATTTTGTTGCTCTGAGGACTCCATTTCCCTCACATCATGTACAATCTCCTGAACCTTCTTGGAGAGTGATTCATTGTGTTCCTCTATGTGTTCAAAGATCATTTCCAGGTGTCTCTTATACGTTTTTGCGCACTTTTTCTCAATGGCTAGCTATTGTGAAAGTTCCCAGATTTTATCGTGCTCATTCTACAGAAACTAGAAGAAGGGTAGACAGTCATAATCTACAAGTCTTGCCATGTCAAACGAGTAACTAAAAACAAGATCAAGCTCTTGCTTAATTCTACAAAAGATAAACAAACCAAAATATTATGTCATGTCCTATAACCCTGAGGATTGTCTCCATTCTTGCTCCCGTTTTAATTTTGTGCATGTTCTCTAATAGAAGGGTAAACACCAGAAAATGAGAAACAGAGTGATGAAGAAAAACAGCAAAAATATCACATCCTTTAAAACTAATAACACATCTATGTGAAAACTTGAAACATCAGCTTTGATTTTAGTAGATAACATCATTTGAAACTAATAACACATCTATACGAAAACTTGAAACATCAGTTTACCGATGGAAACATCAAAGACTCACAGATTTATAGATTGAAGCATCAATTCGGACTCAGTAACATCTACTAACATCCTAAAACTGATAAAATATTAGTATCGAATTTTAACCAACCTCACTTATAACATCATCTATAAATAAAGAAACATCAATTTAAAACCTTAAAACATCAAATCAAATTAACAATATATATATCATCATCTAAAATTAATAAAATATCTATATGAAAGCTTGTGTTATCATATTTGATTTTAGCCAAGCCTCACAGATTGAAATATCACAAGCTTACCGATTGAAACGCCAATTCAGTTTATCAGAAGGAATATCAACTCAAAGGCCTAAAACATCAGATAAGATTCACGATATAGCAACTCTACAATAGATAATGAGTTAGCCGCTATGAGTTTAGCCAAGGCTTACAGAAGCATTATTCAGTAAAATCCTAAATAAATATCACTTAAAAGCACGTCAAATACAATCAACAAAACGTATAGCAATGTTGCAATAGGTACGATTTAAAGTTACCTTTAAACCCTAGGTATTCTACTGTAATCGACTGTGGGGATGCAGAATCGGAGAAGAACATCGACTGAAAGCACCAAAATATGGACGAGCAACGGGATTCAGTGCGGATTGAGCGTCGGAATCAACAGATAACAAATTGCGGCGGCAAGATTGACGTCAACGGAAGCCTGCAAAAACAAGAGAATGAAAGTGACGGGTTCTTGAGAGAGAAAGTGAGAAGAAAAAGTGAGGGTCGCGAAGATGAAGAAGACAATGTAATAGTCAGGTTAGTATTTTACTTATTATTAGTTCAGTCCCTAGATAACATTATAATTATAATTAATACCCCATCCTAAATTAAGTCTATATCATTTATCAATTAACCCTTGGTCTCATTGTAAGACCGTCTCGCACAAGATTTTATCTATATAATTAGGTTCACGTGAGACAGGTTATTTTATGTGAGACAACCTTGATATATGAGACTAAATCTGGGCATACAAATAAATTGATCTAAGGGCCTAATTTTAATAACAAAAAATTATTGGAACCCAATCCCTTTCCTTTTCGCCGTGAGAAACGCCGGAATCAAAGGCGATTAAATAACTATGTTCATATAATACTTTTGCTGGATTATAATGTTGAAAACCAAAGATAATACTTTTTTTTCAGGATGTCATTTTACTAATATATATATATATATATATATATATATATATATATGATTCCCTCTGGATTCTCCGGTTTTTGTTTGTCTTAAAATTTGCTAGTTTTAAATAAAAGTTAATTATTAGTGTTTTGTTTTGAAATAATGACAATTTTACATACTCTGTAGATATGTTTCTAACTTATTTGTGTCAGGTAGAAAGATATTCAGGATCAAGAATGTGCTCAAACTACAACTCGTAAGTGCTATAAATACTACTTAAAAGTATTTCAAATTTAATTTGTAGGTGCTTCTTTTATAACTTGGACTTACTACGAATACAACTTGAAATAAATATAACTTCAAGGTTCTCAAACTATAACTTGTAAGTGCTTCAAATACTGTTTATAAGTGCTTCAAATGTAGCATGGAGGTGCTTCTTTTATAACTTAGACTTACTGCGAAAACAACTTGAAATAAATATAACTTCGGTGCTCAAACTACAACTCATAAGTGTTTGAACTACTACTTATAAGTGGTTCAAATGTAGCATGTAGGTGTTTCTTTTATAACTTGGACTTACTGGGAAAATAACTTGAAATAATTTTAACTTCAAGATGCTCAAACTACAACTCGTAAGTGCTTCAATTACTGCTTAAAAGTGCTTCAAATGTAGCATGTAGGAGCTTCTTTTATAACTTGGACTTATTACGAAAGCAACTTGAAATAAATATAACTTCAAGGTGATTAAAGTACAACTCATAAGTGATTCAACCACAAGTTATAAGTGTTTCAAGTGTAGATGATGCTTCCTTCATAACCTTGACATGCTACGAATACAATTCAAATTAATAAAAAAAATTGTACGTGCTTAAACAAGAACTCATAAGTGCTTCAAATATAACGTGTAGGTGCTTCCCACAAACTAATAATTGATTTCAACAAATATAACTTATTATAATTTAATAAAATTACACTTCTATATTTTTAAAACATTACACTAAAATATAGGTAAGAGTACCATATTTTAAATATTTTTGGTAACGTATACACTATTTTATTATATTTCACAAAAATGTTGGATAAGATACAAAATTAAATGCAATAATTTTTATATTGCAGTTTCCAAAAATATCCTACACCTACGGGAGGTAAAATACAGAGCATCTCCAATGCTAAGGAGGTCGTGAGTAAAAGTAGGATACATTTGTCGACCTTTTATTAGGCATCAATATGACGTGGATATGAGAGGGTTGATTGAGAGGTTTTTTGAATTTTTGCACTCCAATGCAAGAGCGTCAGTTAACATCACTTTAATATGATTTTTTTTTCTATCAAGATTATTCAATAATAATTTTATATATAATATATTTAATTTCATTTATTTTAAATAAAATTCAGATTTTATAATTTGAAACTCTAATTTCACTTACAATTTAACAATCACTATTTATACAAAAATAATCCTAAAATATTAAATATTGCTGATCTAAAATTAAGAAATAATAATTTATCCTAAATAAATTAAATGTAAATTAAATTTACTTTTATATTTCTATAATATTATTGATTTTAGATTGTAATTTTAAAATAAGGATTTTAATATTTTAAATCAATAGAATATAATTAATTGAGTAAAATTTGTTTGTATTGTGAATCTAAATAATACAATCAAATTGGAATCCAAATATTTCATTTAAAATTGGAATAATAGAATAATTAAAATTTAAATCTTAAATTTGGTAATTTGACAAACTGATGGCTTCAATATGAGCATTTGAATACAAAAGGTCTAATTGAGGCCCTCACACCCCTTGTCATCCACGTCAGATTGACCCCTTTTAATTTTCAGAGCATCAATCTTACTTGTCTTTTGATATTCTCTAAAGAGAGACTTGCATTGCAGATGCTCTAGAATACTATGCACCCTGGAGGTATATGTTGGAAAATGATTGTAAAACAAGTTGAATTTTGTCAACTTCCAGGCTTCGTTTTGAGTTGGGCTCGAACTGAATTAGGGTCAGTGAGCATCAATTTTGGATTCTCCTCTGCCAGTACTACAAAATTGTTCGTTTAAACTCTCAAAATGGATAAAGGGTGAATGAGATATGGATGCTCAAAGAGTCACTCTTAGAATGGAAACTTAGGCGGAAATTCATTCGCACGTAATAAGTTTTTTGTAATTTTTTACTGTCTAAAATGCATTTGGATCGTGTGGAAGTCTCTAGAAAGCCCAAACCGCTTAACAAATATTCTTAAAATCACGTGTGAAATATATGAGATTTGATACGCGGTTAATCATGATAAGGAATATGATATTCTTATCTTTCCAGAATCTATTCAAATATTTGTAAAATATTTGGTGGTTAGAGAATATTTTCTCTGATTACGGGAATCAGATCTTCAGCGTATCTTTCCATAGGGTTTCTTAGACATCTATAAATAGAGCCTCTATGTCAGACAGAAACCTCGCACCATTCTCAAGTTCCTCTCTACTTCTAAACTTGAATCTTATCTTCTTTCTCTGTCTTTGTCGGTGATAGTCCTTCGGGCTTTGTGTGACTCCAAGGTAATTTTACTTGTTAAATTACCTTAGATGGTTTTATCCTAGGGAACGATGTCCACGACGGGACTCATTCATTTCATGGACAGCGACTGTACTCGTGACTCCATCAATATGTGATATATGTGATTGCTTGAAACATGCTTTTAATTGTATTTTAAGCTTTCCAATTGTACGCATGAATAATTAATACAATTTCATTATTCTTGTTTATGTTAAACTGCTCGTGTAATTTCATTATTTAATTTCCACATGTTTTATCAATATATGTGCAACGGTCTTGAAACGAATGATTTTTTGTTGAGTTATATTGATTAAATTTAGTCGTAAAATTACACGATGAAATTGTATGCCATACATGTTGTAGCCGAATCATATTCCTATTAACAATATGGAAAGCATGTCTTATATGCCGCAATATAAATTAATGCTATGACAATATGCAATATACCATACATGTCGTAGTCGAATTATATTCCTATTAACAATATGCAATGCATGTCTTATATGCCGCAATATAAATTAATGCTATGACAATATTAAATGCATGTCTTACATGCCGCAATATGCCATACATGGCGTATGTGAATTATATGCCTAGTTTGGATTAATCGTATATATGTAGTATACTTCGTAAATAATTAGAATTTGCATGTCATAATACTTGACTAAATAGTTGTTCGAAATTTATGCATGCCAAAATGAAAATATGCATGTCGATTAAATTGTTGTTCGAAATTTTGTGTATACCTTATATCTTTTAATTTGCATGCTATATGTGCTACAAATTTTTTTTGATGCAGTATAGCTTAATATCACGCATGCTGTATTCAATGGTTGAAATTGGTTGATGAATTCAAAATGAATAATTCAAAATTTGTATGCTACAGTATGTTAAAAATTATGCTTTAATTTCCTGCGGAGATTCTTTTAGAATAATTTGTGATTTGAAAAATTGATTGGTTTTGGTTGTTTGCAACAGAACCATGTCGAGCGATGAGACTACGCATGGGGCAACGCCTCTTGTGACTGTTCTGGCTAAGACTACCCCAGTGGAGACGCCTCATATGGTTGTTACTCATGCTAAGAAACCCAAGAAGTTCAATAATGGTATGAACTTAAAGATGTGGCAACAGAAGATGCTCTTCTACTTGTGCACTATGGGTTTGGAACGCTATGTTCACGAAGATCGTCCAGTTGTGGATGCGACTAGCGATGTGGAAGTCCAAAATGCTGCGGTGGAATGGAACTCTAAGGAGTATATCTGTCGCAACCTCATTTTGAATAGCCTTCACGATGCCATTTGGAGTGTGTATCAAGTGAATGAGCCTTCTAAGGTGCTGTGGGAAACTCTTGACCCAGAGTACAGGGGTGAGGAGGTTGGATCCAAGAAGTGGGTTGTTGGTAAGTTCCTCGACTACAAGATGGTTGATGCTAAATCTGTAGTCAGTTAAGCTCAAGAACTGCAAATGATGATTAATGAGCTGATAGCCGAGAAGAAGATGATAGGCAAGACTTTCCAAGTCTACACCATCATTGAGAAGTTACCTCCAAGCTAGAAGGACTTCAAGAGGTACTAGAAACACAAGTTAAAGGCGATGACCCTGAGGGATCTAATCCAAAAGCTTTGTGTTGAGGAGGATAACCGCAACTCTGAAAGGAGGATCAATGGGTCCGTACCTATGGCAAGAGCTAATCTTGTAGAGGTGGGTGGAAGCTCCAAGTCAAAGAAGTTCAAGGAAAATAAAGGATCCAAGTTAGGAGCTGAGGGTGGAGTTGCTAAGAAGTCAAAGTTCACTGGCAAGTGCTGCAACTGCAACAAAATTGGCCACAAGTCCTCCGATTGTAGGAAGCCAAGGAATGCCAAGAACAAGGCCAATATGGTTGACGATCTTGCACGTGATGTGGATGATATCAATCTTTGTGCTATGATTTTTTAAGTCAACATGGTGGTCTCCAATCCAAAAGAATGATGGATTAACACTTTTGCTACCAAGCACATCTGCTCAGTCAAGGAAGTGTTCTCAAACTTCAAGGAAATTGAAGATGGAAAAACCATCTACATGGGCAACTCTGCAACTTCCAGGGTGAAAGGTCGTGGAACTGTGGTGCTGAAGATGACGTATGGGAAGGAATTAACTTTGAAGAATGTTCTGTATGTGCCAGACATTCGCAAGAACCTTGTGTCTGGTTCTTTGTTGATCAAGCATGTCTTTAAGCTAGTGTTTGAGTCTGATAAGTTAGTTTTGTCTAAGCAAGGTATGTTTGTAGGCAAAGGTTATGAGCTAGATGATATGTTCAAGTTGAACACCATGGTTGTACCTCCTAAAAAAGATGAAATGAATGCTTCTTCTTCTGCCTACATGATTGAGTCTTCCAATTTGTGGCATGGTAGACTAGGACACGTTAATTATGATTTGATAAGAAGATTAATTAACATGGAGAACATACCTAACATGAAAATTGATACTAATCATAAATGTGAAACTTGTGTTGAGGCCAAGATAACTCGAACATCTTTTCAAACAAGTCAAACGAAACACGAAACCTCTTGAGTTGATACATACCGATATTTTTTATCTCAAGTTCATCTAATCAAGAGGAGGTAACAAGTATTTCATCACCTTCGTGGATGTTTGCACAAAATGCTGCTATGTGTACTTGTTGAAAAGCAAAGATGAGGTAATTGAGAAATTCGTACTCTACGAAACAGAATTTGAAAATCAACTTGATAAGAAGATCAAGGTGATTAGGAGTGACCGTGGAGGTGAATATGTAGAGCCATTTAAGGACTATTGTTCTGAACATGGCATCATTCACGAGGTCACTGCCCCCTACTCGCCACAATCAAATGGTGTGGCTGAACGTAAAAATCTCACTCTTAAGGAGATGATGAATGCAATGTTGATAAGTTCTGGGCTACCACAAAGCATGTGGGGGAGGCCATTTTGACGGCCAACTATCTTTTAAAAAAGATACCACGTAAGGATGAGAAGGTAACTCCCCATGAGTTGTGGAAAGGCACAAAGTCATCCTTTACGTACTTGCGAATATGGGGGTGCCTTGTAAAGGTGTTAATACCAACCCCTAAGAAGCTAAAGATAGGACCTAAAATCGTTGATTGTATCTTTATAGGGTATGCACACAAAAGTAGTGCTTATCGCTTTCTTATACACGAATCTCATCATCCCGAGATTCACAAGAACAGAATCATGGAATCAAGAAATGCGAACTTCTTTGAAGATGTGTTCCCTGTGAAGGAAAGGGTTGGATTATCGAAAAGGACCATTGAGTCTGTAGACGAAGATGCAGGAATTCCTGATGATCTTGAGGATCAAGAGGAAGGGGATGAACCTAGACGAAGCAAACATATTAGGACTAAGAAGTCATTTGGTCCTGATTATCTAACGTTTATGCTTGAAAGTAAGCCACAAAGCTATAATGAAGTTGTGAATTCGTATGAGGGTCCTATGTGGAAAGAAGCGATTAAGAGTGAAATTGACTCGATTCGACAAAATCATACTTGGGAGCTAGTGGACTTACCACCTAGGTGTAAACCACTAGGCTACAAGTGGATCTTCAAAAGGAAGATGGGAGCCGATGGTTCGATTGATAAGTACAAAGAAAGGCTTGTAATCAAAGGTTATAGACAAAAGGAAGGTCTCGACTACTTTGATACTTATTCTCCTGTCACGAGAATAAGCTCCATTAGAATGATTCTTACTGTTGCCGCATTACGTAAGCTTGAGGTTCATCAAATAGACGTGAAGACTGCCTTCTTGAATGGAGATTTAGAGGAAGAAATCTACATGGAGCAACCTGAGGGTTTTAGCTCTCCATGTCAAGAAGGTAAGGTTTGTAAGTTGGTGAAATCATTGTATGGTCTCAAACAAGCTCCAAAGCAATGGCATAAGAAGTTTGACCATGCCGTTCTAGCCAATGGTTTCAAAATCAATGAGTGTGATAAGTGTGTGTACGTGAAAGACACGGAAATGGATATGTAATCCTATGTCTATATGTAGATGACTTGCTCATTGTAGGCAGTAATGAAAAAATGATCAAATCTACCAAGGATATGTTGAACTCTCCTTTTGACATGAAGGATATGGGACTGGTGGATGTGATCTTAAGGATAAAAATCATCCGAAGCTTTGATGGTATCACCTTAACCCAGTCTCAAAATCCTTGAGAGATTCAACGATAATGACTTAGAGGTGGCAATGACTCCAATAGATCCCAATTTGCATCTACGAAAGAATAAATTGGAGGCTATTAATCAGGTGGAGTACTCAAGAGTCATTGGAAGTCTGATGTACCTAATGAGTTGTACTAGACCAGACATTGCTTACACTGTAAGTAGGTTAAGTAGATACACGAGTAACCCCAGTATGACTCACTGGAAGGCTATAACTAGAGTATTGAGATATCTACATTTTACTCGTGATTATGGCCTACATTATGCGAGTTATCCAGCTGTAGTTGAAGGATACAATGATGCAAACTAGATACACGATATAAAGGATCTGAAATCCACTAGTGGGTATGTATTTACATTAGGTGGAGGAGAAATATCGTGGAAATCCTCTAAAGAAACTATTACTACTCGGTCCACGATGGAATCTGAGTTTGTTGCCTTAGACAAGATGGGTGAGGAGGCCGAATGGCTCCTCCAATTTATAGAGGACATTCCTAGATGGCCAAAGCATATGCCAGCCATATGTACATTATGATAGTGTGTTGGCTATTGTCAAGGCTAAGAATATGCTGTATAATGGGAAGTCTCATCATATTCGACAAAGACATAGTTCCATTAGACAATTTCTCTCAACTGGAGTGATCACAATTGACTATGTAAGGTTGAAGGACAACATAGCCGATCCCTTGACAAAAGGGTTGAATCAAGAGATAGTTGAAACATCATCAAGAGGAATGGGACTAAATTTCATTAAATGATGGGTTACGTACGTGGACACCCAACCTATGTGACTGGAGATCCCAAGATCTAGGTTTAAAGGGACAACTAAACTGCAAAGACCCATCGAGATCACTGTGGGGGGGGAGGCATACCTCTTATATTATTTCCTATGATGAAGAAACATTGAAGTGAATGGAGGTTAAGCATTGAATTGCTTTTAATGATTCACGTCATCGAGTGCATGATACTTGAAAGAGCGCACAGTTTATGGAACTGCTCTTACGCTAACAATCACCTATGTAAGCGAGAAGTGTGGCCGCTTCGAAAGGGAATTGTTGGGAAGCAATTCCTTAGAAACCTTACAGAACTGGGGTGTGCCATGGCCTGATTAATGGACACAACCGAGGAAAGCACAAAGGCTAGGAAAGATGTCTGTGGGAAGTGCATTGTCGTTCACACAAGCGGTCGTGGAAGTTCAAGGACATCGCGTCTATTTCCTAACCAGTGGGCTAAGTGTACTCTCTCAAGGGAAAGTTCAAAGGGTGACACCTACTTATCCTATGCAGCATCTATACCGTCGAAATGAATCTATCACCAAGTCATACTCCGTGTCTGGCGTGATTGTTCTAATTCCACATCAATATCTATTCATGTAGGGGATTGTTGGTAAATGATTGTAAAAAAAGTTAAATTTTGTCAACTTTTGGGCTTTGTTTTGAGTTGGGCTCGAACTGAATTAGGGTCAGTGAACATCAATTTTGGATTCTCCTCTGCGAGTACTATAAAATCGACAATTTAAACTCTCAAAACGGATAAAGGGTGAATGAGATATGGATGCTCAAAGAGTCACTCTTAGAATGGAAACTTAGGCTGAAATTCATTTGCACGTAATAAGTTTTCTGTAATTTTTTACTGTCTAAAATACGTTTGGATCGTGTGGAAGTCTCTAGAAAGTCCAAACCGCGTAACAAATATTCTTAGAATCACGTGTGGAATATATGAGATTTGATACGCGGTTAATCATGATAAGGGATATGATATTCTTATCTTTCCAGAATCTATTCAAATATTTGTAAAATATTTGGTGGTTAGAGAATATTTTCTCTGATTACGGGAATCCGATCTTCCGCGTATCTTCCATACGTTTTCCTAGACATCTATAAATAGAGTCTCTATGTCAGACAGAAACCTCACACCATTCTCAAGTTCCTCCCTACTTCTAAACTTGAGTCTTATCTTCTTTCTCTGTCTTTATCGGTGATAGTCCTTCGAGCTTTGTGTGACTCCGAGGTAATTTTACTTGTTAAATTACCTTCGATGGTTTTATCCTAGGGAACGATGTCCGGGACTCATTCGTTTCAAGGACATCGAGTGTACTCGTGACTCCATCAATATGTGATATATGTGATTGCTTGAAACGTGCTTATTAATTGTATTTTAAGCTTTCCAATTGTACGCATAAATAATTAATAAAATTTCATTATTCTCGCTTATGTTGAACTGCTCGTATAATTTCATTATTTAATTTCCACATATTTTATGATTCAGCGGTATAAATTTTAGAGTTTTAGTCAGGCTAATATTTAATTCACTATTCTTTTTATCAATCAAGGAAGACATGGTATTAATTATATATCATGACATGTTGAATATTGGGTATTATGATACCTGAAATTCGTTTGCTGCCTGGGCTACAAAAAATACTCGGATCCCATTTTTCGATAAAACTGAAACGGCATCATATCCTAATTCCTAGCTGCGCCTCTCTCCATGGCTACTCTTGTTTTATTTTAATTACTGCAAGTTTACCTTCAAATGCATGCCCATGCTATCTTTTTATTTTTTCATGTTAATTATCCATGTTTTCTTCACCTTCATGGGCCTCTCTCCATGAACACTAAAATGCTTGCAGTTCAAACAACTTTGTAGTTTTATATCTAAAAGCTTTATTTAAAAGTTAAATTAGATGGTAGCACGTCCAAGTTATGAAAGAAGCATCAAACTACATTTGAATGACTTATAAGTCGTAGTTAAAGCACCTTGAAATTATGCTTCGTTCGAGTTGCTTATGAAGCATGTCCAAGAAAAAAAAAGAATTAAGCACCTACAAGCTACATTTGAACCACTTATAAGCCGTAGTAACATCACCTACAAGTTGTAGTTCAAGCACCTTGAAGTTATGTTTCTTTCGAGTTGTTTACAAAGCACGTCCAGGTTATAATGGAAGCACCTACAAGCTACATTTTAAGTACTTATAAGTCGTAGTTAAAGCACTTACAAGTTGTAGTTCAAGCACCTTGAAGTTATGCTTCTTTCGAGTTGTTTACGAATCACATCCAAGTTATAAAAGAAACACCTACAAGCTACATTTGATGTTCTTATAAGTCGTAGTTAAAGCACCTACAAGTTGTAGTTCAAGCACCTTGAGGTTATGCTTCTTTCAAGTTGTTTACGAAGCACGTCCAAGTTATAAAATAATTAAGCACATAAAAGCTTCATTTGAAGCACTTATAAGTCGTCATTAAAGTGCCTACAAGTCGTAGTTCAAGCACCTTGAGGTTCTATTTCTTTCGAGTTGTTTACGAAGCACATCCAAGTTATAAAAGAATCACCTACAAGATACATTTCAAGCATTATAAGTCGTAGTTGAAACACCTACAAGTTGTAGTTCAAGCACCTTGAAGTTATGTTTCTTTCGAGTAGTTTACGAAGCACATCCAAGTTATAAAAGAAGCACCTAAAAGCTACATTTAAAGCACTTATAAGTCGTAGTTGAAGCACCTACAAGTTGTAGTTGAAGCACATTGAAGTTATGTTTTTTTCGAGTTGTTTACGAAGCACATCCAACTTATAAAAGAAGCACCTACAAGCTACATTTGAAGCACTTATAAGTCGTAGTTAAAGCACCTACAAGTTGTAGTTCAAGCACCTTGAAGTTATGTTTCTTTCGAATTGTTTACGAAGCACATCCAAGTTATAAAAGGAACACATACAAGCTACATTTGACACTTATAAGTCATAGTTGAAGCACCTACAAGCTGTAGTTTAAGCACCTTGAAATTATGCTTCTTTTGAGTTGTTTACGAAGCACGTCCAAGTTATAAAAGAAGCACCTACAAGCTACATTTGAAGCACTTATAAATTGTTGTTGAAGCACCTACAAGTTGTAGCTCAAGCATCTACAAGTTGTTGTTCAAGCACCTTGAAGTTATGTTTCTTTTGAGTTGTTTACAAAGCACGTCCAATTTATAAAAGAAGCACCTATAAGCTGCATCAGAAGCACTTATAAGTTGTAGTTGAAGAACGTACAAGTTTTATTTCAAGAATGTTGAAGTTACATTTTTTCTAAATTGTTTACGTAACACGTCCAAGTTATAATGGAAGCTTCTACATGCTACACGCGAAGCACTTATAACTTGCAGGTGATTGAAGTTATACATTTAGGGTCTTCATATTATACATGTATTTGTTCCAATTCGATGACAATTATAGTACTACAAAATAGTCTTAAAATGCTATAGAAGCTTTGATTTGAAATTCGAAAAATTTGTCATTACATTGCTTCAGTACTATCCTATTATATTGTCTGACATCCCATCTAGGAATATTAGAGTGCATATAAAGGAGCATCATCAACAATTTATGACATCCCATCTAGGAATATTAGAGTGCATATAAAGGAGCATCATCAACAATTTACTACTGTGATGAAATACGCAAGTCAATACACGATTTCAGCTTGAGGTTAAACTAATGTATTCTTACCAAGAAAGTGTAAACCAAGCAAAATTGGCAAAAGTGGAAATTAACTCATCAGGCTAACATTAGGCCAAGTGGAACTAGAGAATTTCCTAGCATATGCGTATGAAAGAGCGGCGAAAATGGTGGATGCGGATGAGATAACTGTCCAACTGATCATTCTACTGCCACGACTTGATATCCATGGCATTCATCTATTACCACTACCACAGATATTCCCTTCTAACACCGATTTTTTAGCATCAATTATTAAAATCGGTGCCCAAATTGTAATAGCACATATATTTTCTTATTATAACACCAGTTTTAAAATCGGTATTAATTTACAACCAATTTTTATATTAAACCATTTTTAAAATTTTAACACCGTTTTTTAAAAATCAGTGTTAAAATTCAGAAAAAACCGATGTTAAATCAACTCCAATTTTTAAAAATCGGTGCCAAAATCAGTATTGGAAAAAAAAAGGAAATTGGTGCTAAAAAATTTAAAAATTCAATCTTCCCACCGAAAAATATGCCAAAAAATTTTAAAATTCAATCTCCCAGCTACAAATTTCAAAAAGTACTAAAAATTCACGAAAATTTTAAAAAATTCAACCTTCCCGCCCAAAATTTCAAAAAATTTTGCCAAAGATTTAAAAAAATGATGCTAGGGGCAGGGCGCAGCTGTGCGCGGCTGCTCTAAGCAAAATTCTTTTTTTCTTAACATTCAAAGTCGTTCACTTCTTTTGTTGACTTTAACTAATAACTAAGTTGACTTAAATTAATCAACGATCAATATTTATTGATCTAATATACATAAATACTAATAAAAATGTTTGACATTAACTAATTAACATTTAACCCTTAATTGACTCAGTATATATAAATATGAATAAAAATGTTTGGCTTTCACTAATTAGTTGTTAACCCTTATTTGACTTTCTAATGTAAGCACTAATAACTAAGGTTACTTTAACTAATCAACAGTCGCCTCCTACTTAACTTAGTATGTATGAATAAGAATATAATTTTTTCACTTTAACCAATCAGCGGTAAAGCCTTACTTGACTTTGTATATATAAAATTAATAACTAAGTTACCTAGTCACGGTCAATCCCTATTTGAATTAGTATTTATAAATACGTATAAAAATGTTTGACTTTAACTAATCAATGCTCAACCTTATTTGACTTTTGATCTGCAAATAGTAATAACAAAGTTGGCTTTATAAACTGTTAATTCTTACTTGATTTAGTATATATATGAACACTAATAACTAATTTGACGTTAACTAATGAACGATCAACTCTTACTTGACTTCCTATATATTAACAAACACTAAAAACTCTTACTTGAGTTCTATACACAAACACTGAAAAACTAAGTTGAATTTAACAAATCAACGGTCAAACATAACTTGACTTTCTACAAAAGAAGTCAATGTTCAATCTTTACTCGACTTTCTATATATAAATACTAAAAACTAAACTGATTTTCACTAATCAACGTTCAACCCTTACTTGGCTTTCTATATATAAACACCAATAACTAACTTGAGTTTAACTAATCCACAGTCAACCCTTACTTGACTTTCTATATATAAACCCAAAACACTAAGTTGACTTTAACTAATCAACGGTTAACCCTTACTTTACTTTCACATACAAACACTAACAACTAAGTTGACTTTAACTTAGTTAGAATGAGCCGTTAACTAATCACTGTTCATTATTTTCAAAGCAATCAAGACCAGCAAGTGAAGGGGTGAGTTTGTACCTGATTTTGAAACACCTTCAATAAGATATGGTATCGGTAGCATCGATTGAGGATCTCTTCCCCCTAGAACTTCCATTACTTGTGTGAAGTAGATAATGATCTGGTTTTGGTGTTTCTCACAATATAAAACACAAAAATGACATGCTTTCTGCTTAATGCGATTGGAATCTTAACCTTCATCAATGGAGCATGCTTTCTGCTTTTTTATCTATTATGTGATTCTCTTTCATCATCCAACATGCTTTCACTATTTTTGTAGTTCGACATTGAAGTCAAGATTGTCGCATGGTCTCGAATAAAAAAAGGTTGTTTTGCAGGAAGCCATTTCTTCCAAAACAACTTGGGTCATACTTGATAGGTAATTTGTTCTATTCTTTAACTTTGTGAACTGCAACTTTTATAGTCCTTGATTGTGCATGCATCTTACACTCTTGAAAATGTATAACATGAAAGTACAAATGTTGACAGTCATCTAAGACAAGATCTGAGGTGTAATTTCTTCAAAATGGTGTTTTGTTTTGGTTTAATCAATGAGACTGTTTTCTTGAATTTGAATACTATGCCTTCCTTTTCTCATCTATAAATGTGTGTTTCTTTCATTCAAGACTTTACTGTTTTCTCAAAATGGTGTTTTGTTTTGGTTCAATCAATGAGACTATTTTCTTGAATTTGAAGACTATCCCCTCCTTTTCTCATCTATAAATGTGTGTTTCTTTCATTGAAGATTTTACTTACACTTTGTGATCAAGATTCTCCTTTCTTTTTTGTTCATAGTATTCCATGTTTGGTTACCTAGAGGTTTCTTTATGATGTTTTTTTTTTTTTGGTTTCTTCAATGGGACTCTTTTCTTGAATTTCAAGAGCTCCTCTATAAATGTGCATTTTTCTTCCACTCAAGTTACCCCTTATGTTTAGTGACCAAGATTTGTGATCATTGTTGGATGCTATTCTTTTCATAGGATTCCATGTTTAGTTAGCTAAATAATTTCTTGATGATGTTTTGTTTGTTGCTTACAGTGGGTTTTAGAGCATCAAAAAGTATTAGCAAACATGATAAAGAAGGCGTTCTTGGCAATCGAAGAAGATTTTATTCAAGTGAAGCAACAATGGGGGAATATGAGTTCTTGTGATTATTAATTTTGTATCATACATTTATTTGTTTTATTTCTATATTGTCAATTTTGTGAAGTTAATTTTATTATTAAATTAATGCCCTAAATTATTAATTTTGGGTCTTTTCCCCTTCCTCTAAATGCGACTGCGTGCAGCTGCTTTCAGAGGAAGGGAATTTTTTAATTGTTGCAAAACTTTTAGCACCGTTTTTTTGAAAATTGGAGCCATAAAAAATTCGTGTTAAAATTAACATTGGTTTAAAAAATGGGTACTAACAAAAAAATCGGTGCTAAAATTAATGACGGTTTAAAAAATTGGTGCTAACAAGAAAATCAGTGCTAAAATTAACACCGGTTTAAAAAATCTGTGTTAAATTAACATTGATTTTTTTAAAATTAGTGAAATCGTTTCACCGCGTATTTAGGTACAGGTTTTTTGGGCCAAAAATTGGTGCTAGAACAAGAAAAAATAGGTGCTAAATGGGGGTTCCAGTGATAGCGTATTATTCTAATGTGAATGACTTTAAACCTCTTCTACTATCCTTGCGAACGGCCTTAACATAGAGTGTAACGAAAAGTACCCACGAGTGACCTACTAAGGATGATCACGAAGGAAGATCTAGGCACCCATGGATACAAGATGTCCATTAGTACCAATTAAGTCTACAAAATGCAGGATTTAGACTAGAAAACCGAACATGACTGTCTAAACCTCTTGTCACGTAAACTCAACTAATACTAGTTATCCAACATATAAAACAAGCCAATTCTTACGCCGAATGCAAGTTAACGCACGTATAATAAAGCATATCATCTACAAAACTCGAAATTTAGACAAGAAAATCAAACATGGCCGTCCAAACCCTTTGTCGTGTAAAACTAAACACTAGAAATCCAACAAGTAAAACATGCCAATTATTATGCCGAATGCATTGTTTATCGCATGAAATACAGTGCACATCACCATCCATGAGGTGATACAGCCCGTTTGGAGGTAGAATAGCCAATCCTTAGACTCATCTCTCAGCGAGAATGGTAGTCCTCTGATACTCTCGGAGGCTTCATGTTGGTGCAAACCAAATGAAACTTCGATAGGTGTTTGTTGGGATCCTCCCCAGCCATCTCAGGAAAAGTGGGCAAACATTGTATCATTTCACTCTTGAGCTCACAAGTGACATTTGGCTGTAAAGGCGGGAAGACGATGCAAAGGGGCTGATTCTCCAAATTTGGAGCTATCAACTCCCCAAGTGTTCTGTGTCTTCCACCATAGCACTTCTCTCTTCCTCTTAAAAATTAGTTGGTCCCTACAGAACCTCTTCTCTAGTTCTCATTCTCCTTCTTCTTGGACCACCTGCATTTGTTAGTAGATAGTGTAGAGCTCCTAAGTTTGTGGTACATGTCTATACCATAAACAAGAAGCAAAATACTACCATTCCAACAGAGAACACTAGTAAAATAAATTAGGAGTAACAAGAATAACTATTGAAAAGCTCAACATCATAACCAATAAAAGCTACAAAAACAAAAACACTAAGTACTACTACAAACTAGTCATGCAAGCTAATAATCAAATTTAAACTAGCATCCCCGGAAATGATGCCAAAATTTGATCTGAACTCAACGCGGTCATTGACAAACCAACCTTTCGGGAGATCAATTACCTGCAGAGTGCCTGGAGATCAAAGATAGAATTTATATTGTTGCTCCTGTATGCTCACTACCAACTATTAGAATGTTGCTAGTGGTAAGCCCTAGGTCATCCACAGAGATGCTAGAATATGAGAGTTAACAAAACACAACTCACAATCGGGCGTCACTCCAATTGTGTGTCTGGAATAGCTAGTGCTAGAAACATAGATTTGGGAATTTTATCTAACAAGTACTAAACATGTATACACGAGAGATAAAACTAGCCTTGGGGATATTTGCGTAACATGACTGATGAAAAAATTTGATCCTAGATTCTATCACATGTACATATGAACCTATCTCATGTCTGTCATATAGTGTGGATGATAGTTGGTTATTCCCAATGTTTGTCATACAAAGAGGTTCATCGGCATTTTATAGGTTATCATCACCGCCTCCATCATTAGGGAATTTTTATCGATAGACTAAGTATCCGATCATATTTCCCCGTAAAACTCGCTCCTAATACTAAAGCGCCCCCGCTTAAAGGAACAAGTGCATGAGCTGTTGCTTTGCGTAGGTAACAACCGTTAGGTATGAGAGTAGGGAAAATACATCATGGGCACTCTACTATAAACACTTTTCCCTAGGCCTATAGAGGTAAAGGAATTAGCATCTCGTGATGATTCTAGGGTTAAAAATACTATGGTCGCTACACGATAAACCTAGTTACTACAAGCTATCATGCTCCTTCAATAGGGGTACACCAAGGCTGCATTGCACCCCCATTAGGGGCATCTATCATCCCTAACATGAATTATTATTACACAATGATCCAAATAAGCTAGGCTCTAACGATCAGAATGGTACTCTCGATTATACATGCATGAACTCACATTGCCAATACTCACGAACCTATAAGATACCTAACCCAACACTTCCAAAGTAGCAAACAAGTCTAGCACAATGGCATATCACATATAAAACAACGGTGCATAATAAAACATACACAACATGTATCTTACAAGAATATAAAGAACAAATCAAAAACAAATATTCAATGATATAAAAGATAGGGAATATAAGAACCTCACAAAATCATCATCTAGTTATGAATACAAATAAATCTCCACGTAATTACACTACTCCATGGACATTGAACCCAATTCAATCATTGGATTCAATGCCATATGCAGAAAATAGGAAGTAATAAATGAGAAGAGAAGAGTTAGTATCTTTCTATTCCTACCTACTCTTAGATTTAGGAATTAGAAGTTACAATAATGAAAACTCCCCAAACCCCAGTAGACTAGTTATCTTTATGTAGTAGGTGAAAATAGGCCTTAGAATAGCCTAAAACAAGGGGAAATCCTAGCAGCCACGTCGCCTTGGGCCATGAAATAGCACATGACCCGCGCCACACAGACCATACAAAAGTACATAGGCCGCAGACTAGAGATGTCCCTCAGCCAAACTGAGCACGCGGCCCATGCAAAGGTGCACAAGCCACCAACTACAGTGTGCATTTTGGTGGTCAATGACCTGCCTCCACTCAGGGTCATTAATTGTAGCTAATTAACCTGAGCAAAAGCTGAGAAGGCCAAAGATATAATTTGTAATTCTGCACCCATTCTCTCTGCTATGCTATCTAAAGGGTAGTTAGCGGTAAGCCCTGCATTTATCCTCAGAGATGCTAGGGCTCGAGTATCAACTAAAGACACAACCTCGTATGGGTCGTCAATGTGTACGAGTTAAAGGAATAGCTAGTAAATGAAAACACAAAAAGAGGGGGGGGGGGAGGGGGTTGGATTTTCAAATTATTAACTACAAAACATAAAGTAAAAACAACAAGTAATCTAATTAAGCTAAGCACTCGTGGAGTCATTGCGCAACATGATAAATCCAATGTTTTGATCCTCAATTCATTCACGTGTAAGATTTACTAAACAACCTAATAAAGTGTTCACAACACATGGTGTGGCTGATGGCATACACTTCCCCATACCTATCACGTCGGATCTGCTTGCAACCCTCCATCAATGCCGCCATCGTAATTAGGGGAGTTCAACAAGGCCCGGCCATTGTTGTAGGTCTGTTTCTCCCCCGTGCGATTACATCCCAAGCTTCCACCATGAATGCACTACTTCCCCCGGGTCCTATCAACTAGTCCCAAGGGTCGTTGGCACCTTATCTATGATACTAAAGACTCTTTACAAACCTAGCTTGCTACTTTTTCACTATACATGAATATATCCCAAAGTGTGTGCTAATGTGGTGTACTATTCATGCATTTCAAACATTCAAGAACAGTCATAATAATATCATGAACACAAATAATAGGATAATCTAATGAATCTCACAAAACATAAGTTAAATCATGCACTACAACTATCCCCAAGCTATGGAAACTACTCCATAGATATGGAATTTAAATATGAATTTGAATTCCACATCTAGGATCAAAACAAAAATAAAAGGAAATAAAAGAAAAGAAGAGAGTGTTTCTTTCTCTAAAGTTGCTCTACAAGATGAACTAAAAATGATCTAACATTTTAACCTAGTAGACTAAGGCTATATTTATAGGAGAAGGAAATTGGGCCTAAAAATAGGCCCAAAATAGGCCAAAAAGTTACTAAAACCTAGTTCAGTCACCGCTCAGTGCAGGCTATTGCGAATGGCACGGTCCGCGCCATGTAATTATCATAGGCTACAGGGTCTGGCACGGGTCATGCTCATTCATCTGGTGCAGGGCACTGGATGTTGGTGCGGGCTGTGCCTCTTCATCCGGCGTGGGGTACCTATCTAGCACGAGTCGTATTGCATCACCTGGAACGGTCTGTGGCTTTTGACGCAGGCTGCCATCAGCATGCTGGATTTGGACATAGAAGGGTATGCCTTTGTAAATGGGATGGTCCATTAAGAAACTTGGCGCAGGGTGCGACCTTTGGCGCTGGCTATCGTCAGGAGCATCGGTCTGCTCGGAGATTTAACATGGGGCACCATCTATGGCGCATGTCATCATTAGGAGCATTGGTCTGCTCAGAGATTTGGTGTGGGGGCATTGCCTTTGGCATGGGCCATCAGTATGGGCCGTCGTGAATGGGGAGGTCCGCACCCATACTTAGCATTTGAACAAAGTCTTGAACTCGTGCGTGCGGACCGTGAGAATTGGAGCGGTCTGTGCCATAGCCTTGTGCTAGACACTGTTGGCATGGGATGAATCCCTTGGCACGGGCTGTTGGTGATTAACCATGAATGACCCCACCGGCCCGTGGCTGTCACGGGTCTCCCCTTTAGGGTCAGGAGAACCGTGAGAAACTCAATGCTAGAGCGCAAAGAGTCCACCTAGATTCCACGGACGTCGCACTCAGTGGGTGGCTAGATAGCCACCAGGCCTTTAGAGGGACGTGGAAGTCTAGATTCACTGAGAAAGGAGCAACAAACACAAACACTCGAGTAGAGTGTCCGTACCGTCGTACTTAGGACGCAATACAAGTAGAAACCAACAACTTGGTGGAGTGAAAGCTCAATCTAGCTTACATTGAAAAATGAGGTAACCGGGTGTGAAGTTCATTACTCCACATATATGCGGTATGGAGGTTATCACAAGTGCCGGCTACATAGGCAAAATAAGGTCAAAGGCTAAAACAACATGTAGGCTTGGACCTTGATTAAAGTAGCTACGCTAACTTAATAACTAAGCTATTACAAGTATTTACAAGCAAAAGAGAAGACTTCTGGGACAAGGAGCTTGGTACGTGTCTTCTCAGACCGGGCGCAGCAATAACGGGCTGCTGGCAGGACGACCAGGCTGCTGGCTAGGAGCTTGGACCAGGGCCACCCCGTAACATCCTCTCCCACCTATTTTGGCGTCGTCCCCGGCGCTGGAGAATCTTCAAAAGTATCCAGAAGCGGCTGAAATGCCCGAAGGTTCCTCGCCAACTCCCATGTGTTTTCTTCGTCGTTGCATCCCTGCCACTTGACCAAGTATTCTTTTTGGTTCTTATGCGCCCGATACACATTTCAAACTTGGAGAATGCTTTCTGCCAATCTTTTTCCTCGAGTTGGGATGTTGAACTCTGCCCTCTGCAGTTCATTCCTTCCAGGTTCGTCCACGTCCTCATGATATGGCTTTAAGAGACTAACGTGAAGTACCAGATGAGTCTTCCACCAGTCGGGGGCATCCACCTTGTAAGCTACCTTGCCAACTCTCTTGATAATCGTTACAGGGCCGATGTACTTTCTCATTAGTCGAGGATCCCTGTTACGAACGTCTTTGCTCTAGTGCTGGTTCGACACTTTCACCAACACTCGGTCCCCAACTTGGAACTCCACGAACCGACGATTCTTGTCTGCATGTTTCTTCATACGTGCAACTGCCTTCTCGAGGACGCTCTTGGAAATGTCCACATTTTGTTTCCACTCCAGTGAAAAACTCTTAGCTCTAGGGACTTTGGATCGCACAGTAAGATCCACCGTGTGTGGTAGTAAGGGTTGCTGCCCAGTGACAATTTCAAAAGGACTCTTGTTGGTTGAAGAGCTCTTTTGGGAATTGAAGCACAACTGGGCTACATCCAGCAGTTTCACCCAATCCTTCTGTTTGACGGTCATGAAGTGTTGAAGATACTCCTCCAACATCCCGTTGAACCGCTCGGTTTGCCCATCTGATTCCGGGTGTGCTGTGCTGCTCATGTTTAGTTTTGACCCGAGCATCTTGAAAAGCTCAGTCCAAAAGTGGCCAGTGAACCGAGAGTCACGGTCACTGACAATATCCCGAGGTAGACCCCAATACTTGACAATATGCTTGAAGAAGAGCTGAGCTGTCTCTTTTGCCGAGATGTATTGGGGTGCAGGGATAAATGTGGCATATTTCGAGAACCGATCCACTATCACTAGGATTATTGCAATATCCCCAACTTTTGGCAACCCAGTGATGTAGTCCATGGAGACACTCTCCCATGGACATGTAGGAACCGGTAGGGGCTCCAGTAATCCTCCTTTCTGTTGGTGGTCCGGCTTGTCTTGTTGGCAGATCAGGCAAGTCTGAACAAACTGGTCCACATGCTCCTCCATAAATGGCCAGTAGTATCCCCGTCGTACCAAGGCTAAGGTACGCTCCATCCCTGGATGCCCCACCCACACCATGTCGTGGCACTCCTTCAAAATGGTTTTCCTCAGCCCATCACCCTTTGGGATGTATACTCAATTCCTCCTGGTGTACAAGAGCCCGTCTTCAAACCAGAATTGCTTGGCCTTTCCTTCCTTCGCCAAGTCGATCAACTAAACGGCGGCTCCATCAGATGCTAGGTTCTTCTGTATCCGATCCTTCATCCCTGTTGAAACTTCACTTCCCTGTCCCACAACCAAACTATGGACTGCCGCTAACTGGCCTTGCCGACTCAGGGCATCAGCGACATGGTTTGTCCTCCCCGTTCAATACTCTTTGGTGGAATCAAATTCAGCCAGTAGATCCTGCCACCTTGTCTGCCGACTATTTAGCTTGGGCTGCGTCAAGAAGTGGCTCACCGCCGTGTTGTCCATCTTCACAATGAATGATGCCCCCAACAAATAGTGCCTCCAAAGGCTTAAGCAATGAACAACTGCCAGTAACTCTTTTTTGTGTGCTGAGTACCGCATCTCGGCCCTACTTAGCTTCTTGCTCTCATAGGCCACCGGGTGTCCACCTTGCATCAACACCCCTCCAAGCGCAAAGTCTGAGGCATCCGTATGCACTTCAATTGGCTTCGACATATCGGGCAATGCCAACATGGGATCTGTGGACAGGACTTCCTTCAACTTTTCAAACGCTTGCTGGCACGGATCATCCCACTTCCATGCCTTGTCCTTCTTGAGCAGCTCCGTCAGTGGAACCGCTATCTTGGAATAATCCTTCACAAAGCGACGATAGTAATTGGCCAACCCAAGAAACGATCGAAGCTCTGGAACACAGCTCGGAGGCCTCCACCTTGTGATTACCTCAATCTTCTTCGGGTCCATCCTTATCTTGCCGGCTCGATAATATGACCCAAGATGTCTATCCTTTTCTGTGCAAACAAGCATTTCGAAGGCTTGTCATACAACTGGTTCTCTCACAACCTGACAAGTACCCGTTGCAAATGCCCAAGGTGTTCCTAAAATGTGTTGCTGTAGACCACTATATCATCCAGGTAGACCACCACAAATTGGTAAGAAATCCCTCAGCACCTGATTCATGAGAGTACAAAATGTAGCTGGAGCGTTTGTTAGGCCGAATGGCATCACCTTGAACTCAAAGGCCCCATAACGCGTCACACAGGTGGTTTTGTGTTCATCTCCCTCCTTGACTCGAACCGGCCAGTACCCCAACCGCAGGTCGATCTTGGTGTAGAAGTTCGCGTAGCACAACTGATCAAAACAATCAGCGATCAAGGGTACCGGGTAACGATTCTTGACCGTGATTTTCTTGAGCGCCCTGTAGTCCACGCAGAACCGCAACGACCCATCGTGTTTCTTCTGGAACAAAACCGGTGCTCCAAAAGGGGACTTTGCCGGCACAACAATCCCACCATCCAACATCTCCGTCAGCTGTTTCCTCAACTCTGCAAGCTCTGGCTGAGTTATCCTGTACGGCGCACGAGCCGGGGGCCTCTCCCCTGGGATCAACTCAATCTCATGGTCCACTTCCCGCTTGGGCGGTAGTCTTTTGGGCAACTGATCTGGCATCACATCCTGAAACTCTCTCAGCAGTCGTTTCACCGAGGGATCTATCGGTCCTGACTATCCTTCAAGCTCTTCCCAACACAGGTGTGCTAGGAAGCTCTCCTCATTCCGTCCCAGTATTTTCTTGAACTGCATTGCTAAAATCCAATTTTCCTCAGACCTTCCGGGTAGTGCATGAATCATACATGTGTTATCGCCCATTACGATCAGCGTGTTCCCGTAAGGGTATATTGTAATCCGCGCATCCCACAAGAAGTCCAAGCCCATGATGAGCTTGAAATCATCGATCTTCACGGCATGGAAACTTGTCTGTCCCACGAACTTGTCAGCCTTGACATTGCACGTTCTCGCTACCCCCCACAATGGGCTGCACTGGAGAATTGACCACCTTCACTCTACCGATTGACTTCTCCAACACGAGTCCTAGCCGTCCCACCTCGGACTTGGCCAAATAGTTATGCAAAACCCCTATATCAATCATGGCCCTTATGGGTTTCCCATTCACCGCGACATCCACATACATCAGGCCCTGATTCTTGTTCTTCATTGGCTGCACCATTTCTATCTCATCCTCGGTCAAGGTAACCGTTGGTCTACCCACCGTCTCGGTCACCTGTTGTTTTGCCTCCCACTTAGCCAAAGCCCGATCCAACCTTTCCTCAAATAATAGGGGAGCCCTCAGTTGCACGGCCACTAAGGAATTGCAATAATAGCTCATGGCACCCACTGGTTCAAACTCTTCTCCCTCTTGGTCTCCCTGGCTATACCCACCTGATGATCCGGCCTCTTGGGTAGAGTCTGATCCCTCCATCTGTAAAGCATTAACAAATGCAGGTTTGTCCAGGCAGTCCCTCACCATGTGCAGTCCCTTGCACAAGTAGCATCCTATGAACTTTGATTGTCCACCTGCGTTGTTGCTTGAGCTTGAGCTCTGTCCTACGACTTTCTAACCAGCCGTGGGGATTTTCATCATGTTGCCCCCTGCTCCAGGGTTACTAGTGCTTCCTGCACTCCTTGTGGCAACCGGCGCGCCCTTTCCAACCTTGCCACCAACCTTTGGGGAAACAACACCTGCCGACCTTGATTCCTTTCGAGGGTCCTCATGAAAATCCATCAGGCCTTCTATAAAGACCACCGCTTCATCATAACTCTGCACCCTGGCTCGTTGGAGTTCCAGTCTCGCCCATGCCTTGAGCCCGTGCTTAAAGTCATGCAGTTTGTAATCTTTCGGATGATCAGGGAGGTGCAGCATGAGGGATCGAAAGTGTTGCACATACTCCTGAATAGTGCTCGTGTGTTGCTGAGCTTTGAGTTTCAAAAGGGCCTTTTCCTTCACGTTGTGTGGATAGAAGTGGTTCTTCACTATCTCTTTCATTTGCTCCCACGAATCGAGAAGGATGATTCCCTTGGCCATGCTTGCCTTCACTGAGCGCCACTACAACTTCGCATCCCCATCTAGATACGCCGCCGCAGTCGACACCCGAATGACATCCTCTTCAATGTTTGCCGCATCAAAGTATGGCTCCATATCGAAGATGTAGTTGTCCAACAACTTAGCATCTCGTTCCCCCTCGTATACCTTCAGCTCCCGCACCTTGTGTCTCGCATGCGGCCTTCCTACCTGGGCAGCTCCGCCCCTATCGGTAAGTTAGCCAAGGCCCTTGAAAGTACCATCACCTGGGTCTTCAAGTTCTCAACAGCGGCTCTCAGCACCATCTGTTTATCCCGAGCTAAGGCCTGTGTTACCTTCAACTCATCATTTTCCCCTATGGTATTTTTCGCGGCTTCCTTTAGCAGTCGGATCTCCCGTTGAGCAATTTCCAGCTCCCTGCTAATGTTCGCAACATCCCGCTTTGATAGATCGGCCCTTGCCTCCAAGGCCTCAAGCCGTTCTCTGTTTGTTCTCATGTTATTACTTGCGTTTCCCACATGTTCCATCATCTTAGTATTTCTTCAACCGTTCTTAAGAATCCTTCTTCGCCTCAAAGATCTTAAAGCTCTGATACCAACTGTCACGGGTCTCCCCTTTAGGGTCAGGAGAACCTTGAGAAACTCAATGCTAGAGTGCAAAGAGTCCACCTAGATTCCACGGACGTCGCACTCAGTGGGTGGCTAGATAGCCACCAGGCCTTTAGAGGGACGTGGAAGTCTAGATTCACTGAGAAAGGAGCAGCAAGCACAAACACTCGAGTAGAGTGTCTGCACCGTCGTACTTAGGACGCAATACAAGTAGAAACCAAAAACTTGGTGGAGCGAAAGCTCAATCTAGCTTATATTGCAAAATGAGGTAACCGGGTGTGAAGTTCATTACTCCACATATATGCGGTACAGAGGTTATCACAAGTGCCGGCTACATAGGCAAAATAAGGTCAAAGGCTAAAACAGCACGTAGGCATGGACCTTGATCAAAGTAGCTATGCTAACTTAATAACTAAACTATTAAAAGTATTTACAAGCAAAAGAGAAGACTTCTGGGACAAGGAGCTTGGTACGTGTCTTCTTGGACCGGGCGCAGCAATAACGGGCTACTGGCAGGACGACCGGGCTGCTGGCTAGGAGCTCGGACCAGGGCCACCCTGTAACACCGTGGCACCTTGGCCGGCTGAACTTGTTTTCTTCACGATGGGTGAGCCGTTAGTCCAAATTTAGAGTTCTAGTAGTAAATTTTGTAGTGCTCAAGAAGAAAAATCCAATGGAATTAGCCTTGAAGGCTAATTATTCTTGGATCGTTCTTAGACTTTGGCACAACTCATCGGACCATAATTCCCCATTTTTCATTAGCCGCTTTGATTTCCGTTGCCGCCTATCTTTAACTCCAATCTCCTTCTACCACACATTGATGTTTGTGGCCTTTGTCTACTGCCATTTTAGAGGTGAATGGCCTTCGATCTCTTCTACCGTTCTTGTAAACGACCTTCAATAACTTCTGCCACCCTTGTGAATAGCCTTCACATAGAATGTAACCAAAAAGTACCCATGGACGACCCACTAAAGATGATCAAATGGAAGGTCTAGGAGCCCGTGGATAAAAGATGTCCATTAGAACTAATTAAGTCTACAAAATGTGGGATTTAGACAAGAAAACCAAACATGACAGTGTAAACCCCCTGTCACATAAACTTAACTAATACTAGTAATCCGCTAAGCAAAACAGTCTAAAAGCTATGCCGTATGCAACAGTTAACACACGGAAAATGAAGCACATTAGACTCCCCACACTTAAACCTTTACTTGTCCTCGAGTAAGTAAATACAAGAAAATGAATTAAGCAAAATGTAGCGTGAAAGTAGAAGTTAACCGAAGCATCTAACTTATTCCTAGTTTACCCATTTCCACCAAAAAGAGTAGAAATTTAACAACTCTCACATTCCGTGAAGAACATAAGCAATCTAACCACCCAAAAGTAAAATGTGGAAAAAGATAAGCCAAGAAGATAAGTGTAAAGCTAGCTTACTTTCCCAAAAATGATCCCTAAAAGCAATGCAAGAGTCTTCTCCCAAAAACAATCCACGAAGGAGTAAAATGTATCGTCAACCTAGTTTTTTTGTTTTCTGTCATTTTTCCTAGGAGCCCTTTTGGGTTTTCATCCTAGCTTTATCACACAAAGGGTACTCATTTCTCACCTTTTTCCACACGGCCTCTCATTTTTGCCTAGGCTCATAAGCCTAGCCATGCCTAACCTCTCATTTTAACCTAGGTCTTTCGACCTATCCGACCTTTTCCTAATGTTACCCGAGTTGCCCTTTCAGGTTTTCAACTTATCCATATTTTCACACACACACACACACACACACACACACACACACACATATATATATATATATATATATATATATATATATATATATTTTCATTTTCAAGTTTTTCCAAATTTGTTTGGTGTAGCACAAATCACACCAAAAGTGGGCTTCAAACTACAAAGATAAGATCAATAAAACAATACACCACCAATAGCTTCCCAAAAAATCCCGGAACACTACAAAAGGTGCCCTCACACCAAAAACAACAAAGAGTTCAATGAGGGGAAGAAAGCAAAAGCATGGAAAAGATGGTCATGCGGAAATCCAAAGAAGTAGAACATAGGTTAAAGGAAATTCTAGCAAAGGGGATACCATAATAGTAGATGTTTCAACCCCTCCCCACACTTAGTTTCTTGCATGGTTTCCAAAGCAATGAACTAAGGTGAAAGAAATGTTGGAATCATGAGAAAAATCAATCCCTCCTGCAATGTTTGGCTTCCGGTCCCTGGCCGTGCAGAGGATACATATAGCGCTCCTCTATGCATGCACTCCTCAACCTGTCACTGATTTTCATAATCCTTTTATGGAGAGCTCCCATAACCCTGTCAGATACTGTAATTGATAATCAAATATGTCAAATATGGATATTGTATCTAAGTGATGGTCATCTAGTTGAGCTCTAGCGGTGACTACGTCCTACCTTACCCTAAAGATGGAGTACTCCAAAGATCGTGCCGAATCCAACTGGGACTGCTGAGGTGGCTCTGTCCACATAGGATAAGAAGAGGCAGACTGAAATCCTGATAACTTGTGCTCTTTCAAAGGGCTGCAATGCGGATGCTGCAATGGGTGAGCTCCCTGATGAGAATGGTCGGAGATACTACATTTGTAAGGCTCAGAGAGTCGAGGAGACATGTGGCTGCTGAACTCCAAGAAGTCCCAATAATGAGATGAAATGCTATATCTATGTGCACTACAAGCGCCATGCCCTGTGGAATGATAAGACTCCTCATGCCTGTCGATCGGACCCATGAAAGGGGGTGGTTCTCCTTATACCTGCTGGAAAGGTGGCGGTGGTGCTAGAGCGTGCCCCATAGGTGGTGGCATAACGTGAAGTGGAGGGGGCTACTCTATGATCATACAAATCGGAACCTGCTGCTCTTGCTCCTTCTCAGACTCCTCATAATCCTGCTTCCCTGGTCGTGCTCTCCCAAGACTGCCTCTAACCCTACATCAGGCTCAATGATGAGATCAACCAATCTGAAAAACTTGCTTAATTTGGTCATCTCGTTCTGGGGTAGCCTCATGAATCTCTCCCCTTGTATAACTAAAAGATGGTATCATTCTCTGTCTTTAGCAGCCTCACTTCTGTCATAACTGGGAGAGTGAGAGTAAAGATCATGCCGGGGTTGGCCCTTATGTCTTCACTCCTCGGAAGGTGGAAGTGCTGCACTTGAAATGTAATCATTCCTCCAATTGAGATCTTTCTAATGCACGCTCTCGAGAAGGTGAAATTCATGCTCCCGGTGATAAACTCCTCTACCAAGTTGGGGTAAGCCTTCCTTGTGTATACAGACCATAGAAGTATTGTGCAGTCCTCATCAGTGGAGGTGGTGACCTCCCCATGGCAACTGTTAATCATGGTCAACAATCTAGGTACATATCTGAGTGCTGGGTGCACTATGTCACTGTTTATGCTATTTTTACTCCTTAACCGCATGGTGATGGCACTCCAAAATGTGAGCACATCATATGTGTTCGGATCCCTAAACCCAGAGACCTCCCTCTGCTTTTTTAAGTTGGAGATTTTCCCCAACTTCTTACCCAAATGGAATATAATATATTGCCTTCCCTGCTCACCCCAAAACTTCTTAACAGTGGCCAAAAACTCTATTACATATATAGTGTAGGTGGGGGTGGATAGGGTTGTAAACGTCTTCATACCTACCTTACCTAGCAGCAACCAGACATGCTTGTGGAGTTTGAAACCCTTGAGGGTCTTTTTGTCTACTGATCAACTATATTATGCATACATTAACCGTTGCATTTGACATATTTTTTAGCTATTTTTATTTAGTGGATTTATATTATTAGTCTAGTTTATTTGACAAGGGGACGACCATGTTTGGCTTTCTTGTCTGAATCCTACGTTTTATAGACTTAATTATACTAATGGACATCTTGTATCCACTAGCTCCTTGATCTTCCTTGTGATCACCTTTAGTAGGTTAGCCACGGCTACTTTTTGTTTATATTCTATGTGAAGGCCATTCATAATGGAGGTAGAAGATATTGAAGGCCGTTCGCAAGGAAGATAAAAAAAATGAAGGCCATTCACATTAGAATGGTAGTAGATGAAGGCCACGAGCAAAAATGCATGGTAGAAGGAGATTGAAGCCAAAGATATGTGGTAACAGAGTTCAAAGTGGCCAAAAAGAAATGGTGAATCATGGTCCGATGAGTTGTGCTAAGTCTGAGAATGATCTGAGAAGAATTAGCCTTCAAGGCTGGTTCCACTAGTTTGGGGTCATTCTCTAAAGCTACAATCATGCTACCATCAAAATTTTCTTGCACAGTCATCGATAACATCAATCACATTCAAAGGAGATTCATCAAAAAGATATTTCATGCTTTCATACATGTTACACTCGACAATGTCTTTACCCCATTCTAAACTTAACTTCCTAGTATGCATGTCAATTTTAGCCCCATAAGTTTTCAAGGAAGGCCTACCTAAAAGTATAGGTGTGGCCTCCTTTTTATTCTCCATATCTAAGAAATAAAAATATGCCAGAAATTTTAGTTCATTTACTTTAACCATCACATTTTCAACGATACCTCTCAGATACGTAGTGGGGCGATTATCTAATTGAACTACCACTTTGGTGTTGTATGATCTACCTAGGTTAAATGATTTATACAATAAGTATGGGATGACATTGATGAAGGCTCCTAGATCTATCATGACATCTTTGATCAATGTTCCTTCTATCATGCAAGGGATGGTGAACATGGTGGGGTCATCGCATTTAAGGGTGAAGCCTTTTTGCACAAAGTGAATAGATTGATAACTAACTTGCTCTACCATTTTATGCCTAGAGTCATGCTTCAAAGTACATAATTCTTTAAAAAATTTAGCATATTTAGGCATATGATTGATAGTTTAAAAAAAAAGAAAACTAACCTCACAATGTCCAAGGATCTCTGAAGGCTCCTCGTGAAGGTGTTTACTTGTCATTATTTTGTGTTCATGATATTATTGTGATTGTTCTTGATTATTTGAATTGCATGAAAAGGGTTAAGTGTGGGGAGTCTGATCTGTTTCATTATGTGTGCGTTAACCATTGTATTTGACAAAGTTTTTAGCTAGTTTTATTTGGTGGATTGCTAATATTAGTTGAGTTTACGTGACAAGAGGTTTAGATGGCCATGTTTGGTTTTCTTGTCTAAATCCCGTGTTTTGTAGACATAATTGATACTAATGGACATCTTGTATCCACAGACTCCTTGATCTTCCTTGTGATCATCTTTAGTAGGTCACCTGTGGTTACTTTTTTTTTACATTCTATGTGAAGGCCATTTGTAAGGACGGTAGAAGATATTGAAGGTCATTTGCAAGGACGATAGAAGAGATGAAGGCCATTCATATTAGAATGGTAGAAGATGAAGACCATGATCATCAATGCATGGTAGAAGGAGATTGAAGCCAAAGATAGGAGGAGGCAATGGAGTTAAAAGTGGTCAACGAAGAGCGGTGAATGGTGGTCTGATGAGTTGTGCTTAAGTCTGAGAACGATCTGAGGAGAATTAGCCTTCATGGCTGGTTTCATTGGCCTATATAGGGTTGTGTTAGCATACACAGAGAATTACCCTGCATATGGCATCGTTCTCTAGGCCCCGCTTGAAGGAACACAACCTAGAGTAGGTCGCAACGGTTAGATATAAAAGTGAGTATAATGCATCATGAGCACTCCACTATGGGCATTAATCCCTAAGCCTAGAGAGGCAAAGTAATTGGCATCTCGTGATGACTCTAGGGTTAACACAACCTTATTCGCTACACAACAGCCCTAGATTCTACAAACTATTTTGCTCATTCTAGTGGGATATGCCAAGGATTTCCCCTTGTTAAGGATTAGTCCCTAACATGCACTTTACTACACAACTAGCCAATTAGAATTAGAGTCTAATGATCGAGATGGTACTCTCGAGATAGCATGAATGTACTTATCACTGTGGTACTCTCAAACCTACAATAGCTCTAATCTAACACTCCCAAGATAGCATTTTAATCCTAGCACGATATTATACTACACATGAATATATGGATTCATCATAAAACATGACATGGTGAGGAGACTTTAGAAGCGTGTGTTTCCTAATGCGTTTAGCATATCTTTTAGTAGCTTTTGTACGGTAGATTTCTAGATTTATATGAGTTTACATTTAAAGGGGTTTAAATGGCCATTTTGGTTTTTCTAGTCTAAATATGTTATTTAGTAGCTTATTTAGATATAATGGATTCCATGTCCTTACAAGCATCTAGATTTTATTTTGTGAGCTTATTTGTAGATTGCTTGTAAGCACTTCATAGTAGTTTAGTGAAGACCATTTTCAAGAATGGTAGAAGATAGTTGAGGGCCATTCACAATGGTGGTAGTAGACCGAAAGCTACACATCTAAATGTGGTAGTAGATGGGATACGCCAAAAAAAAAGTTAAAGTCCGGAAAGAAGTGAAGACTGGCATGGCCCGTGTACATTTACACAGCTCGTGGTGAACCCACAACTTATGCAACTAGGTCCCGATGTGCGCCAAATGTATTTGCATGTTCCGTGCACTCAAAAGTGAAGACACAGACCTTCTGTCCATGCCTCATAACCAATTTCATGACTGTGTTATCAGAAGCCAAGGATGCCGACTCCGGACAGTGGGTCACGTGCTTTTGCATGGGCCACACCTCTTTGGCTGATGTGCTTCATTTTATGTGTTTTAACCATTGCATTCAGCATAGTTTTTAGCTTTTGGCGGATTGTTAGTTATAGTTGAGTTTACGTGATAAGGGGTTTAGACGGCCATGTTTGATTTTCTTAACTAAATTCCGCATTTTGTAGACTTAATTACTACTAATGGATATCATTTATCCATGGGCTCCTAGATCTTCCATTTGATCATGTTTAGTGGGTCGCCCGTGGGTACTTTTTGGTTACATTCTATGTGAAGGCCATTCGCAAGGCCACTTGAAGATATTGAAGGTTGTACGCAAGAACGGTAAAAGAGATTGAAGGCTATTCACCTCTAGAATGGTAGTAGACGAAGACAACGAACATGAATGCATTATAGAAGGAGATTGCACTAGTAGAGAGTCTCCTATCAAAGGTAGTAAGGGAAGGTGGTTAACAAAGAACCACCCGTAATTATAATTTTTGAGTTTGGAAATAATGGTTAGTGTACGTCATATGAATTTTAAGGCAGTTTTTGGTGATTAAATACGGTTTTTTGAACCAACGCCTTTAAAACTACCTTTAATTGCGGTATGGAACCATTTTTGAGTTAAAAAATGTAATATTTCTGAGTTCAGAAATGCTTTCCTAGCTCCTCTTTTCATTTTAAAGACGGTTCTAATTAGAACCGCCTTTAATGGGCTGAAACCCATACTTAGCCATTTCTTGGCCAAAACTATTCCTCATATTTTTATTCTCTTTAGCCCTAACCATTAATCCTCTCTATTTTCATTCTCATTTTCTCCTTTCTATTCTCTCGATTGCCTCCTCTTTCAACGCCACAACCCACCACCGGTACCTCCTCTTTCCACACCACACCCCACCACCAGCACCTCCACCCCTCGCCACTTCACTCTCCCTCCACTGTCTCACCCTCTTTCCACCGCCGAGCCCCTGCCTCACACCACCACGCCGGATTGAGTCCACCACCTCCACCACTGTCGGAGAAGGAGAAGCTCATCGCTCGATTGGTATACTAAGGTTTATCACTGGAGAAGGAGAAGGTTGCTCGATTGGTCTGCTTACCAGAGATGGAGAATTGCCACCACTTGGTTCAGTAAAGGTTACTCGCCATTGCCGGCGGATAATGTTTTGGATCTGTTAATATTTTTTGCTTTCGTGCTCTGTTTTTGGATCTGTTAATGTTTTTGCTTTGGTTCTCTATTAATGTTTTTTCTTTGCTTTGAATTTTAATGTTTATCTCTTCATGCAGCTTGGTTTTAGTGTGTAACAAATGATTTGTTACTCGTCTGGCTGCCGAAAACTGATTGGTTTCCAGCAGCTATTTGTTTGAATGGGAAGAAATAATTTTCGAGTTTGGAAACTGATTCTTAACCTATTAAAGGCAGTTTCATCATCAAATTAAAGGAAATTTTTAATTAATATTTTTAAGGGCAGTTCCTTTAATCGCCTTATTATTTGATTGATTAAAGACAGAGCCACCAAAGGCACCAAAAAATGCCTTCAAATTACCGATAGAACCACCTTTAATAGGCCATTTCTACACTAGTGTTGGAGTCAAAGATAGGCAGCAACAAAGATCGAAGAGGCCAATGAAGAAATGGGGAATCATGGTCCGATATGTTGTGCCAAAGTCTGAAAATGATCTGAGATGAATTAGCCTTTAAGGCTGATTCCATTGGATTTGACTTCTTGAGAACTACAAAATTGACTACTAGAACTCTAAAACTGGACTAATAATTAACCTATCGCAAAGGAAATAAGTTCATCCGGTCACGGTACTATGGGTCGGTGCAGGCTATTCATGGTTAAGCACCAATGGCCCTCACCAAAGGAGTCGTCCTATGCCAACAGCGTCTAACACGAGGCTATGGACACCAATTCTCATAGCCTGTGTGCACGAGTTTAAGACTTCGCTCAAAATTGGCTAAGTATGGGCGCAGACTGCCCCATTCACAATGACTCACGCGGTTCTAAGTCCAAGATGGCAAGACCAACTGATGGTCCATGCCAAAGGCCACGGCTCACGCCAAATCTCTGATAGGTTGTGGGTAGAGATAGTGAAAAAGTATCAAGCTAAGGTTGTAAGAGGCCTTAGTATCATAGATAAGGTGCCAACGACCTTTGGACCTAGTTTATAGGACTGGGGAAATAGTGCATTCATGGTGGAATCCCAGGACGTAATCGAAGGGGAGAGAAACAAACCTACAACAATGGTCAGACCTTGTTGTACTTCCCTAGTTACGATGGCGGCATCAATGGAGGGTTGCGAGCACACCTGACATGAAAGATATGGGGAAGTGTATGCCATTGGCCACACCACGTGTTGTGAACACTTTATTAGGTTTTTTTAGTAAATCTTACATGTGAATAAATCGAGGATCGAAACATTAGATTAATCATGTTGCGCAATGAGTCCCCAAATGCTTATCTTAATTAGATTACTTTTTTTTTACTTTATGTTTTGTACTTGATAATCTAAAAATTCAACCCCCCCTTTGTGTTTGCATTTACTAGCTATTCCTTTCACTCGTACGGATTGATCACCCGTACGAGGTTGTGTCTTTAGTTGATACTTGAGCTCTAGCATCATAGATGACAAACCCAGGGCTTTGCTAACTACCCTTTAGGTAGCATGGTAGTGAGAATGGATGCAGAATTACAAATTTTATCTTTGACCTTCTCAGCCTCCGCTCAAATTAATTAGCTACAATTACCAACCCCGGGTGAAGGTGGGTCATATTTTGGCGCAGCTGCCGGGGTTGCTATCCAGCTCAAGTATTAATTAGCACAACATTGAGACTCCGCATGCATTATCTTGTGTCAATGGTCTATCTTGTGATACTATTCTTTTTGAGCATGTTTCTTCTAATTTGAACGAGGTTACTTCACCTCGGTATCTCATGTCTAAAGTGCAGCAGGGAAAAGAAGCGGGCTAAGGAATTAAAAACTCCTAAGCCTCTTCTAACCCCCAAACCTGACAAGAATATATCCACGCCTGAGAATAATGGATTTACTTAGTTCATTGCTCCACAGTTAAAGGTAAACCTAGAATGATGTGGCAACCCACCCATCGTGAAGGTAAAAGTAAATAAAAAGAAACCATGGTAGTCGACGGGAGTGGGAACATTGACTCACTCCCTTAATACATGATACCTTATAAACTACCCCTGATCTAGATGATACAACCAGGGGGCAAAAAAGATGCTAACCTCTTCATGATGACAGGGGCCTGTAGAAACCATCCATGAAAATACCGAGGGGCATGAGAACAAACTCACTAGCCCCTCACTCCGTAAAGCTACTATGCAACCGGGTGTGTTACCCTGGCTCTTGAACCGTGGTTTGTTCCCCATGGGTGTCTTCCAAACGGAGAGTGGTCTCGACCTTCAAAACTAAGTAGTGGTCTCGGCCTTCTAGGAGTGAAGTAGTATGTCATCTTCTCCGGGAAGAGTTGGCACACCGCTTCTACCATGTACACATCTAAGATGAAGTTAAAGAGGTGTTATTGGCCTTCAATAATGATCTCTGGATATGTACCGAGGTAGTCTGTGGGTGTCTTCCAAACGGAGATTAGTCTGTGGTGCTCCCAAGTATGCCCCGCGGATAGACCTCCTAATGATGAAGAAACCATGCATGACTTCTACCGCGCACTTCCCGCATAACAGTTTTGTAACCGTTCTTTTCATTTTAGGCAAATGCATAGCCGAATGCCATTTTACACTTTTCAGTGCAGCACAGGCAAATAGCGCAACCACTAATTCCAAGTGATACCTAGAAAAGGGTTAATTAATTAGCGTACGCAAAATTAATTATCCCCTTACCCGACCTGAATGTCCATGCAGCTAACGTAGGAAGAACCGTGCTGCTAGATGAAGAAAGGTTGCTGAGAAAGGCAGTTTTTTTTCTAGCACTCCATCCCTTCGAGGGCCGAGAACTCAACCCCTTCGAGGACAGAAGACTCCATCCCATCGAGGGCTAATAAATCTACCCCTTCGAGGACAGATAACTCCATCCCTTCGAGGCCGAGAGCTAGACCCCTTCAAGGCTGGAAGAATCCATACCTTCAAGGCTCGAGAACTCGACCCCTTTGAGGACAGAAGACTCCATCCCTTTGAGGCTCTAGAACTCGACCCTTCGAGGAAAGAAGACTCCATCCCTTCGAGAGCTGAGAACTTAACCCCTTCGAGGGCTGGGAGCTCGACCCCTTCGAGGATAGAAGAATCCATCCCTTTGAGGCTTGAGAACTCGACCCCTTTGAGGACAGAAGACTCCATCCTTTCGAGGGCCAAGAACTTGACCCCTTCGAGGAAAGAAGACTCCATATCTTTGAGGGCCGAGGACTAGACCCCTTTGAGAACATAAGACTTCATCCCTTCAAGGGCTGAGAACTCGAACAACCTTTCTCGAGTACTCGAACCACCTTTTCTTCCATCATTCCATCCACCACTCGTGCCACCATTCGAGGGAACAAGCAGCTAGGGTTGAAGACCAGATTGACACACTGCGATTACTGTATCTACATGCGATTCAGAGTGCGATTCACACACTTCTGAAACTGTTCACAATTTTCCGTTACTGTACTTCTTCCTCATCTAATTTTCTCTGTCAATGGCTCTTTTACTGATTCTGGTTGAAGATAATGGCGTCTCCGACGCCTAACCAAAACACCGATTCCAACCCTTCCATCAACAAAAGCTTTCTACAAGCTTTGAACATGAAACCTTCCCCGCTCATATCCTCCCTTCCAGACACGCCCAACCTGCACCCTATTACTGAATATAAGGGCAAGTTGGCTTATATCCTTCCCCCGGAGGAAGGCGAGCTTCTGGCTTCACATTACCAGAATGCTTTGGTTGGGAAATTCAATAAGGGAAAACCTCCTATGGAGAAATTAGTATCTGCATTTAAATCAATTGGCTTCAAAGGTAAATGTCAATTAGGATCTATTGACTATTGCCACGTTCTTATTCGATTTCAGGACATCGAGGATTATCAGCGGTGTTGGATGAAGGGTCAATGGATTGTTCATGGATCGACAATGAAGGTCCAGAAGTGGTCTCCGGATTTCTCCCCTGCTACTGAATCCTCCGTTGTTCCAGTATGGGTAACCATTCACCAACTCCCTTTACATTTTTACAATACCTCGGCTATCATAGGCATAAGCAGCCAGATAGGAAGATTTCTCAAAATGGATGCAGCTACAAATGCTCTAACTAGACCTTCTGCTATTAAAGTTTGTGTAGAAGTGGACCTCTTGTCTCAACTTCCTAATACAATAGTGGTAGGAATTGGCAATAAAGTAGCAGATTACCAAATTGAATATGATCAGTTGCCTTCGTATTGTACTCACTGTAGGATAATTGGACACAGTCAGGCATACTGTAATTTCCTGCAACCAGAACTGAGAAAAAAATAGTAAAATCATAGCTGAAACCAAAGAGAACAAGGTTAGAAAATCTGCATCTCAAGCTGATATTCAGAAAAACCTAGGTAATGCCCCTAATGTAACAATGGAAGTGGAAGGTTCATCTACTTTATCAGTCTCCCAAAAAGAAACTGATTTCCAGTTTCAAAACATGAACTCAGATTCTCTAGTGGAAAATAACTCTAACTCTTTCAGAGTTAGTCACATGAAAATAAATACTCCTTTCTATTCATTGGATGATATCTCAAAACCTATCACAAAATTTTTTTGGAGAAAAAAGACTCAACAGCCTGAACTCCCTCCTATTCAGGAAGAATTAGTTAAGAAGGATACGGTTACTATATCAAATGCTTTCCACACTTTATCTGACTTACAGGATGATGAACTAGCTACCCATGAGGATGAAGTTTTAGACATTTTCCACGAGTCATTGGAATCACAGGAAGTAGTGCCACTCCAGACAGTTGCAGAAAAGGTAGACAATATGGTTTTATGTTTGTCTACTCCTGATGAAGTACAGAGTGACCCAACAGAACAAGCTCTCTACCCTGCAATCCAAGATACTATCACTTCTGCTGAACACAACAGAGCTACAGAGCAAATTACTCAACCTGAGGTAAGTATTACTACATCAGACAATCTGAGTAAAAGTGAAGGCAAGAAGGGTAAAAATAACAATGCCCCAGTAACTAAACTGAGGAAACTAAGATCATCACAAAAAGCAACCCCCCTAGTTTTAAATGATAAAATACACAAAAATAGGGAATATTTTAGTCTGGAATGTTAGGGGTTATGGTACTTCACTGGATAGATTAAAGGCTCTTAAATTGAAACACAAGATTGACATTCTATGTTTAATTGAACCATGGCATGATAAACGGAATTTAAACACTTTGATGCATAATCTTGGATACAATAATGCCCTCCATGCCCAGAATGCTAAAATTTGGATTTTATGGAATCATGTCTTCAGTTTAGGCATTTTAAATGAATCTGATCAGTACTTACAGGCTAAAGTTACTAACAAAGCCACTTCTGTCAATTGGAATGTTTTCTTCATTTATGCTAGTGTCCATAGACAGTTGAGGGAAGTTTTATGGTCTGATTTACAATCCCCAACACCTGATCCATCCATTTACATAGGGGATTTCAATACTGTAGCTTCGGTTTCAGAATATAAAGGTAGGAAATCAACACCTAGAAAAAGCATGAAACAATTTAATGATTTCTTATCTAACATGGATTTCCATGAAATCCCTACTGTAGGCAACTCTTTCACTTGGAGTAATAATATATTTAGGGATAAATGTAAGGACCTTCAGTTCCAAATATTAGACAGGGGTTTGAGTAATTTAGACTGGCTGGATCTTTTTCCAAACAGTTCTATACAAGTACTAAATAGAATGACTTGTGATCATTCCCCTCTATTAATATCTATCCAATCTGCTGTAGAAAAGGCTCCAAGGCCTTTTACGACGTAAATAGGTAAATAGTATAAACGGTGGAACCTGCAGTGGAGCCCGAAAAGGACCCCACCAAATACAAAAGAATCCAACCTTAGGCTCCAAGGCCTTTTAGATATCAGGAAATGTGGTCAAACAGATAAGATTTTAAAGAATTAGTGGACTCTAATTGGAAATTAATATCCCCTCTTACTGGGATGCAGAGGTTTGTTCACAAACTAAAGAGACTTAAGATTGTAATTAAAGACTGGAACAAAAACATATTTGGCAATGTAAATCATAATCTCTTACAATCTGAATCAAAAGTCAATGAATTGGAAATTCTATTTCAGCAGTCTCAAGAAGAATCAGTTTTACCTGAACTTATGAAATCTAAAGATACGCTTCTCAGAGTTCAGAAAGAACACAATATTTTTCTGAAGCAAAAAGCGAGGTTAAATTGGTTAAAACATGGAGATGCAAACACTAGCTTTTTTCATCACACCATTAGGGAAAAGAAAGCAAGATCCAGAATTGGTAAAATTAAAGATGGAAAAGGGAATTGGATAACTGATCCAAATCTGATTAAAGAAGAGGGTGTTCAATTTTTTCAGGAATTACTTAATGAGGATGTCTCACAAAAAAAGGGAACTTATCTTAATCATTTTTTGCAAGAAATTCCTAGAGTATTAAATGATCAACAGAATCTCCTTCTGCTTAACCCTTTTAATATACAGGAATTGAATTTTGCAGTTTTTGACCTTAACAAATCAAGTGCCCCGGGCTCTGATGGTTTCTCAGGTGATTTTTACACCTCTTTCTGGGAAACCATTAAGGAGGATCTATTAGAAGCTGCTAATGAATTTTTAAATAATGGCAACATCCCTAAAGCCATGTCTAGCACCTGGCTCACTCTAATTCCCAAGAAATCTATTCCAATCACATTTGCAGATTTTAGACCAATCAGCTTATCAAACTTTGTTAATAAAGTTTTTTCAAAATTGTTAATGGAAAGGATCAAACCACTGATGCACTTAGTGATTTCCCCTGAGCAAAGTGCTTTCATTAAAGGAAGGGACATTTCAGATAATGTTATTCTAATGCATGAAATGACTAGACTACTGTCTAGGAAATCTAAGGTTTCTAATCTGATAGTTAAACTTGATATGCAAAAGGCTTTTGATAGGGTTTCTTGGTCATTCCTAAATTCTATTCTCCTACATTTTGGTTTCCATGGTAAATTTGTTAGACTAATAGTGCATAACATTGCATCAGCTCATTTTTCTGTACTAATTAATGAAGTACCTTCAGGTTTCTTTTCTTCCACTAGGGGTATTAAACAAGGTGCCTCTCTCTCCCCTTTTCTGTACAATATACTATCAGAGGCTTTCTGTAGAGGTCTAAAGAAAATGTTTACCATTGGATATTTACAGTACTTTAGTCTTCCCAATGCTTGTTCTCCCCTTACTCATCTCATGTATGCCGATGACACTGCTGTTTTTCTGAATACTGAGACCTGAAATTTGAGGTGGTTTAAACAATTTTTGATTGCATATGAGAAAACTTCAGGTCAAAAGGTAAACTTTGCAAAATCATATTTTTTTGTATCTCATAACACACCTCTACATCATGTCCACTCTGTCAGGAGAATTCTGGGGATGGAGAAAGGCTCCTTTCCTTTTAAATACCTTGGTGTCCCTATTTTTACAGGTCGAAATTTAAAGCTTCATTATTTACCTGTAATAGAAAGAATGGAAAAATTGATAAATAATTGGAAGAATAGATGGTTGAGTTCAGCTGGTAAGATCATTTTGATTAATCATTGCTTTCTTTCAATTCCAACACATATTTTTGGAGTTTTAAAACCCCCAAGGATAGTTTTTAAAACAATGGAAAAAATGGCATCTAGCCTATTCTGGGGAAAAAGTGAATATTCTGAAAGAAAAAGGTGGAGGTCTTGGAAAAAAATGAGCTACCCAGTGGATGAAAATGGTATAGGTTTTAGGGACCTAGATGCTATAGTTGATGCTTTCTCATGTAAATTATGGTGGAAGCTACAAATTAACAGGACCCAATGGTCAACTCTTTTATGGTCACTACCCGTCTCTTACAAAAAAATCCCACATTTGGAGTATAATCACTAGAATAACTGCTAAGGCAAACAGTTTATCTAGAGTTATTTTTGGTAATGGGGATTGCTCATTTTGGAATGAAAATTGGACAGGTGAAGGTGCTCTTTGTTATAAATGGCCTGAGGAAATGGATATTCCTTTCGAGGATATCTCTCTCAGGTCTTTCATTAACAACAAAAATGCTTTCTTACCAAATCTGGAGCCTTATTTGGCTACCAATACCATTCTTCTTTTGTAGAAAGTGAAGTTGGAATTCTCCCACGAGGACAAGCTAGTTTGGACTCCAACAAATGATGGGAACTTCTCAATAAGATCGGCTTATAGTATTTTCAGACAAAAAAGACCTGAAATCCAGCATTTTAAAAAGGTTTGGTCCCCTTTCATACCTAGAAAGATGTCTGTGCTTCTTTGGAGAGCTCTAAATAGTATCCTACCTTTTGATAATATTTTATGTAGGATGGGTTTTTCTTTTGCTTCTATATGTCAACTATGCATGAACAGTTTAGATAATTTGGACCACTTCTTCAATTCATGCCCCTCTTCCTATGCTGTCTGGCAAAGTGTGCACTCATTTTTACAGATACAACATAGAGGATTTAGGAATTTAAAAAACAGGGTAGAATTTTATTTATCTCATAGGGCTGATTCTAAAATTCATGCAAACTTGATAACTGCTGCTCTAATGGTTACAATTTGGACTCTCTGGACTAATAGAAACAAAATCATTTTTCATAGTAGATCCTTCTCAGTTGATGCTTGTGTTCATGAAATTAAAGAAACAATCTATCAAATATTTACAGCTCATAAACGGATAGGTAATAGAAAGACATAAGCAATGGATTCAGGCTAAAATCATTCCACATATCTTTCAGAAGAAGAAAAAGGTTATTACTACAGTCCATTGGGAAAAACCTCTATCTGGTTTCAAAATCAATACTGATGCATCATGGATATCTAGTGGCCTTTCCTCAGCTGCCGTTATAGTCAGGGATTGGAAAGGAAATGTGGTTAAAATGAGAGTTAAAATTTTTCAGAGTCCAACCCCCTTATATGCAGAACTGTTAGCTATTCAATGTGGATATGACATCTGTTCAGAACTAGCTTTAGATAATAGTGTTATCGAATCTGATTTCTTAACTGCTGTTAGGGGTATTTAGAACCCATGGGGCTGCCCTTGGAGAGTTTTATCCATTTGCAGTGCACTTAATGTAGATCATCTCTCAAACCCAATCTAGCATACACCTAGAGAAGCAAATTTGGCTGCTGATTTCTAGGCAAAATTTGCTAGGGATAACCTCTTACAAGGCGACTTAGATTACAGGTCTATTCCTCTTTTCCTTAGGGGATTACTGTCACTTGATAGCATTGGTTATCCAGCTATTCGCATTGGATCTCCAATGGACACCAGTAGGAAATAGAAATGGACTATTCACTTAGCTAACATGGGGTTCTTATCCTAAATTTTCGTAGTGTGTATATCTGTAGTTATTTCAAATACTGCTAGTTTCTCTCCTCTTCTATTTTCAGGTTTCCCCGAATGCTGAACAAAAAGGATTCAGAAGTCAACCACTGGTCACAGGCAAAGGAGGCAGGGCGAGGTCCTAAGCACTCCTAATGCTGCTACCTTTTGACATTTCTCACCCTCTCATACTGCCTGGTTTTTCAGAAGAATTTACTGCAAGGGATATTTGGGAAGTTAATTCGGGAATTCCATCTCACACGGGATCAATCTCTCGACTGGTATATCGTTGACAAATAGGAGTCTCGAATTTCTCGATTCTCCGACCTGTTCGCGGTATATTAGCTAGATTGATTTCTTAGTCTGAACTAAGTCAGTAAATCAATGATCCCTAGTTTTCTTTTAGCTTTTAAGGTGGAAACACCGCTTTTGGAAGCAAGGGCTCTTGTGATTCATGAGCTTATTTTGGCTCTTGGATCATCAAAGAGATTGTAAACTATGATGTTCCAAGACTTTTAGCGCCTAATATGGCTTACTCATTTCGGTTCGGGGAGCCAAATAAATTTCACCCCATCCTCGGATGGTTTTAATTAAAAAAAAGCTAGGGTTTAAGACCAATGATCTGACCTTCTCCCATAACGGATCATTTGACCCGGACGCCTTGAACCGGGCTAAACCCCTAGGGTGCTTCCACTCCGCTTATTCTTTTTTGGGTTTTTTTAACCCAGCGGCGCTGAAAATAGGTCCCGCTTCTAGATCTGATTCAATGCCTAGGACGCATTTTTCCAATGCCGTTGAGTGGCTGGATTCTGGGACAATTCAAGCCAATATCCTCCAAATAGTCCACCCATTATGAGAAATTTGCTCCATCCTTTCTTCTTAATCTGAGCTTTATCATGGAATTGAAAAAATGAGGACAGTACATTAGGAATCTCATCAAAACGATTCCGATTAAATCAAATCACCATGGTCGGCCGCCACAACAGCTCTATTCAACCAACACATAGCAAAGCATCTCCTAACATCCATCTTGAATCTGACTAATCCCAATGTATGAACCCCATCCAACAATAACATTCAAGCACCCAAAATTAAGAATTCTATATGAGTGTTCATGAGAGAAGAGATAGTTCTGAATTTTGGCATAAAACATATCAATTCGGTCGAAGTTTCAGGTTTAAAACAAGCAAACAAGGTCGGGGAGTGATCAAGATTTAAACACAAGCCAGGCCAGGGGTTTGACCGGGTTCTGGACACAAGCAAAAGCAAGGCCGGTGGTTTTTCCGAGATCCAAACACTAGCAAGGCCGGTGCTCGGGATCTGAACACAAGCTAGGCCGGAGGTAGCCCAGGGCTTGAACACAAGCAAGGCCAGTAGTTGATCGGGGTTTGAACACAAGTAAGGCCAGGGGTTTCCCAGGATTTGAACACAAGTTTGCCCTCTCCTAAATTCCGTAATGAACTCCCCCAAATGTTAAAGTTTTACGCCTCAACTTATCACTACTCCCATCCCCACATGAACATCACCATTACTGTTCACCAAGAGCAACACAGTTCCACATAGATTTATTATACAAGTCCACACTAATCCACACAAATTCCGTATAGGTGTTCATGAGAGAGCAAAATAGATCAGAGTTTTGGCATAAGAAAACTTAGCATTTGGTCGAAGGTTTCAATCAAAACCAGTAAACAAGTTTACCAGAATGAGCGCACCCAAATGCTAAAAAATTTTGTGCCACAAATTCGTCAATGTTTCGCGTTCAACATGAACACTACACACAGTTTCACACAGATTTGTCATACAAATCCACACCATTCCATACCAATCCACCCAAATTCACAAAATAAAATCCACCCAGATTCTTCAACCCAGATTAGATCTACCTGTAAAAGATGAAAACTTACTTGGGTAGGGATAAATCTTCATCTACGAATTTCAAATCTATGGCCATTCTCCGTGGTGCGCTCGAGTCTTCCATCAAAAAGCTCCAATCTACAAGACCGACAAGCAGGTCTTCTTCCAAGAAAACCCATAATGAAGCTATAGGTCTTCGAAATCCAAGTTCCAAAAAGTTCAAGATTCGAACTTTAAGAACCAAAAAGCTTCAATCTTCAAGACCAAAAAATAGGTCTTCTTCCAAGAAAACCCATAAAGAAGCTATGGTTGAAATCCAAGATCGAAAGTCAAATCTTCCTCCAAAAAGTTCCAGATTTGAACTTTATAACTCCAAAAGAAAGAAACCCATATTCAGATTTCTCAACTTCGAAAACTGCTACAAACCATCCATTGGAAGAATCCCGGTGAGGAACCCAACATAAGTGCTGGATTCCTCGCTGGAAATGAAGAGCTGTGAGTGAGGAACGAGAAGAAAAAGACTCCGATGAGCTGGAGAGGACTGCATTCTTTTTCTTTCACTGGGATCGTTTCCTAGAGAGAGAGAAAATGCACACTTCTCTCTCTGAGAGCTCTTTCACAATTAGCGACCCACCCATCGTGATGTGGTCACTGGTGGTGTCAAGGATGGTGATTCAGGTGACCCACCAAGCCACTCTCTGTAGTTCTAAGATTGTCGGGAAAATAAGTTGTGAAGATGATAATAAAGGAACGTTGTTTTCATTTCAAATAGGAGTTTTGAATGTTTTTAAAATTTTGGAAGTGAGTTTGATCTTTGGTGGAAATCTTTTAGGAAATTTTAGTCATCAATTTTTTTTGTGGAACAATACTACTCTTGTTTTCATTGTTTTTGGATGTAGTTGCAAGACAAAATTCATAAGGGAAAGAAAGGTTGGTGATCCGAACCATAGTTTTAGCACGGAAGGAAGGTTCACGCCATGGGTTTTGGCACGAAGGGAAGGTTTGTGCCCATAGATTTGGCACGAACCGATGTTTCGTGCTCAGAAGTTTGGCGCGAGCTTAAGCTTTGCGCCAAAGTCAGTCAACTTGGAGTTGATGTGGCTGCCACATACCCTTGGATCACAAACTGTATGAATGTGGCACAGGCTGGAACTGACCTAACGTGTGTGCGACGTGAACCAACACACGTCCGGCATAGACGCCAAGTGTTGGCGCCAGACCTATCTTGGGATCTGCAATGCCAACCACCCTAACCAATAATAGCCTAGCCTACCTCCTATATATACCCCTCATTCCACAACCCTTCCCACCACACCAACCTTCATCCATTTCCTCTTCCTCGCGCACAAAAATTCCAGCCAACCCTATCTCACTAAACTTGTCATAACTTCCTCATCTTCATCCAATATTTCCCCACCATATATAAAAGTTTTCCTCTTTCCAAGCTCTATCCAACCCACTAAAACACAACAAGGTCCAACCATTGTTGTAGGTCCATTTCTCCCCCGTACGATTACGTCCCGGGCTTCCACCATAAATGCACTACTTCCCAATGGTTCTATCAATTAGGCTAAAGGGATGTTGGCACCTTATCTATGATCTAAGTCCTCTCACACCCTAGCTTGCTACTATTTTCTATCACTACCCAGAACCTCTCGAAAAAATTTATGAAGTCAGCTAAGACTGGTGCGATGACAAATAAGTCAGAGCATTCTCGAATCCCCCGTGCACACACCCATGCAGTCGCGTTCTTTTTTACCCATTCTAACATCCAGGTTTCTCTTCCAAGGGGGAATCAACATTTGTACCACACATGAATATAGCCCAAAGTATGTGCTTATATGTGGTGTACTATTCATGCAATTCAAATAATCAAGAACAATCACAATAATATCATGAACACAAAATTATGATGAACTATAGAATCTGACAAAGTAAATAGATTAAACCATGCTCCTACAATTTATCCCCAAGTTATAGAAACTACTCCATAGATATGGAATTCAAATAAATATTTGAATTCCACATCTTAGGATCATAGCAAAAGAAAGAAAAGAAAAGGAGGGAGTTTCTCTCTATCTAGAGTTGCTCTCCTAACTACGAGAATGATAAAAACTAAAGATATGATATGAAAACCTAGTATACCAAGACTATATTTATAGTAGTAGGAGATTGGGCCTAAAAATAGGCCTGGAATAGGCCAAATTAGGGTGAACCCTAGCTCATCCGCCGCCCAGCATGGCCTGTTACGGATGATGTTACCCGTGGTATGTCCTTGGCCAAGGCGCGAGATCTGGTGCAGGCCGTGCCTCTTCATGTGGCGTGGAGCACCCGTTATGAGCATGGCATGGATCTTCAAGTGGCGTGGGGCATAGAGTCTGGCACTGTTCGTGACGTCCCTTTGGCGCGGGTGGTATCGTCTGGCGTGGGCTATCGTCAGAGTGCTGAAATTTGGGCTTCTAATCCACACCCATGGCCAGTAGTGTAGGCCGTGGTCTGGAAGGATGCTCCACTCTGAACTTTAGCATAAGCCGTGTGATTTCCTACACCTCGATGTCTGGTCTTAGTATTTTGGACTTGGAACGACATGGGGCATCGAAAATGGGATGTCCTGTGCCCATACATAGCCTCGTGGAGTGGGACTTTGTCTCGTGCTTGCGGCCCATAGCATCTAGCATGGGCTGCACCATAGTCTTGTGCTAGTCTTCTTGGAGCTGGGTTGCTCCATTGGCTTGGGCCATTGGTGCCAACCATGAACGGCCCGTGCCTCCCCGTTTATGCCTTGGTTGGTTGAACTTGTTTCCTTTGCTATGAGTGAATTGTTAGTCCATTTTGAGAGTTTTAGTAGTCGATTTTGTAGTGTACAAGAAGAAAAATCCAATGAAATTAACCTTGAAGGCTAATTCTCCTCGGATCATTCTCAGACTTAAGCACAACTCATTGGACCACTATTAACTGTCTCTTCATTGGCCGCTTTGAACTCCATTGTCACCTATCATTGGCTTCAATCTCCTTCTACCACGCATGCTCATGGCCTTTATCTACTACCATTCTAATGTGAATAACCTTCATCTCTTCTACCGTCCTTGCAAATGGCCTTCAATATCTTCTACCACCCTTACGAACGACCTTCACATAGAATGTAAACAAAAAGTAACCACAGGCGACCTACCAAAGATGATAACTAGGAAGATCAAGGAGCCCGTGGATACAAGATGTCCATTAGTACCAATTATGTCTACAAAATGCTGGATTTAGACAAGAAAACCAAACATGGCTGTCTAAACCCATTGTCACATAAACTCAACTAATACTAGCAATCCACCAAGTAAAACTAGCTAAAAACAATGCCAAATGCAATGGTTAAAGCATGCATAATGAAGAAGATCAGACTCCTCACACTTAACTCTTTTCATGCAATTCAAATAATCAAGAACAATCACAATAATATCATGAACACAAAATAATGACAAGTAAACACCTTCACGAGGAGCCTTCAGAGATCCTTGGACATTGTGAGGTTAGTTTTCTTATCTTTGACAGTATCAATCATGTGCCTAAGTATGCTTAAATTTTAAATAATTATGTACTTCGAAGCAGGACTCTAGGCATAAAATGGTTGAGCAAGTTAGTTATCACCCTATTCCCTTTGTGCAAAAGGGCTTCCCCCTTAAATGCAATGACCCCACCATGTTCGCTATCCCTTACATGATAGAAGGAACATTGATCAAAGATGTCATGATAGATCTAGGAGCCTCTATCAATGTCATCCCATATTCATTGTATAAACTATTGAACCTAGGTAGATTATACAACACCAAAGTTTTAGTTGAATTAGCTAATTTGCGTACTACGTATTCGAGAGGTATCATGGAGAATGTGATGGTTAAAGTAAATGAACTAACATTTCTTGCATATTTTTATGTCTTAGATATGGAGAATAAAAAGGAGGCAACACCTATACTTTTAGGTAATCCTTCCTTGAAAATTTATGGGGCTAAAATTGACTTGCATACCGGGAAGTTAAGTTTAGAATGGGGTAAATACATTGTCGAGTTTAACATGTATGATAGCATGGAATGTCTTTTTGATGAGTCTCCTTTGCATGTGATTGGTGTTATTGATGAAACTGTGCAAGAAACTTTTGATGGTAGCATGATTGTAGCTTTAGAGAATGACCCTAAACTAGTGGGAAATGGGTGATTAAAGGTACCCAATCAAAGGCAGTTCCTAAGGAACCACCTTTGATTAGGATCCGAAAGAGGTTCCAAACTCAAAACTCCCTCCCAAGTCACATCAGAAGTCTTAAAGACACTTTTTAAATTGATTAAAGGTAGTTCTTGAAGAACCTTCTTTAATAGACATCAATTATAGGCGGTTCTATTGAAGAAACATCTTTAATGGGCTAATTTTATTTTATTTTTGGGCCCACGTATAAATAGTTAGGTTTTCTCTCTTGAATTCCATTACTATATTTTTCTAACACCAAACAATTTACACCAAATTATAGCCCACCGCACTCCTCACAAAACCTTTTTCCTTAGCCATTTTCCCATAAAAAAAATCCTAGATCTGCTACCCACCCTCTACTGCTACCCACTTTCCACGGCCTTACCCCCCCTCACACCATCCCATTTCCCTCCCTCCTATTTCCCACTGCAAAGCTCAACCATTGATCCCCAGCCTCTGCTGCAAAGCCCCCTCTAATGCATCACCTCAACCACGGCAAAGCCCACCTTCTTGTCCCCAACCTCCATCCTAAATCCCCCTCCTCTAAAGCCTTCTCCACCATGTGAAGTCCCTCTGCAGCCTCAACTAACTCAACCCCAACCTTTATATTTCCGACCTCCACTGCAAAGCCCCCTCTACTGTTAAGCCCTCTGTGTCGATGCTTCCACCGTCGTACAAAGCTTCCACCATCGGAAGAGGGAATACCACAACATTTGGCACCATCTGTGGGGATGAAATTTTCATTTTAGTCAAGCATTCCCTACGGGGTTGATAATGGTGTTCACTTGAAGTGAAAGGAATAATAATCATCACACGCAAGAGTACAAGTGAGGAAAAATGGGAGCGCGCATCCCAACAAGAATCAAGAACACAACCCCAACAAAGAGAAATAACACATCAATGATGACATAGATGAGGAAGAAGAAGTAGAATCTCCTAATATGAACAAGGAAAAAGAAAAGAGAGCGTTCACATCATTTTTAGAAGCGAACAAAAAGTAAATTTATAACCAGTTCCTAGAAACTTTCAATCCTACACCCCCAAAGGTAATTCAGACCCTCTCAAAACTACAACGACCTTAAATACGAGAAGGAATTGAGAGACATAGACTCAGAAGATGATGTAGACAAATCACCACTCGCACTACATCTTTCCAACTTCAAGATGCCCAAAGACTTCAAACTGTCATTGCATGTCAAAATTTACGATGGGACAACTGACCCAAAGGAATTTTTGCATTGCTATCATAATAACATAAGGTTTTGTGATGTTGAAATTGAGTTGGAATGTAAAGTGTTCCCCATATTCTTATCTGAGACTTCAATCACATGGTACAAGGACTTACCAAACAGAAGCATCACATCCTGGGCACAACCTCAAAATTATTCTTAGGTCATTTCTACTTAAAATAGAGATTCACAAAAACAATTGCAGATCTGAACAATATAGAGCAGTGACGCGATGAAAGTTAGGTAGAATATCACAATATGTTTGTTACGAAAAACCTGATGCTTTGAGATCTATCTTTCCAATCTTTTTTAGGTGAGTTCACGGGAGGCATGCGATCGGGAGAGTTCTATAAGGAGCTAACCAAAAACATTCCAGAGAAACCTAGAGACCTACAAAAATGATAGAACAATATATGTGAACAGAGGAAGCAAATAATCACAAAATTGAGAGAGAGCGAGGCGAGAAAAGGGCGACAGATGACTCCCAGTGAAACTTAGCTAAAAAAGGGAAAGGAAATTTCACCTTTAAAGGAAGAAAAACAGGAGCGCAAAGCATTATATCTTAGGACATGCCACTAACGAAGTCAAGAAAAGAGATCAGGCTGGTGAACTAGGACCTATTCCGCAAACCGATGACAATGGCAGCGCCTCCAGAAAAATGATCAAGAGAGTAATATTTTGCTTTCCACAGAACAAAGTCATGAAAAAAAATCAAGCTGGCGAACAAGGACCTATTCCGTGAACCGATGCCAATGGCAGTGCCTTCAGAAAAACAATTAATAGAGTACTATTGTGCTTTCAACAAGCACCATGGCCATGATATTGAGTACTTTAGAGATTTACGGAGGAAAATAGAATATAATCTGTAGAATGGATACCTTGGATAGTACAGGAAAGAAGAAAGCGTACAAAGATATAATGAAGCAAGCAATGCAGGGAACTCCATGCCCAAGGCACAGGCTATAGCAAATGTTCATGGCAAAAATTAGAAAATGATGATTTCCATAGAATACAAAGACAATATGCCCAATGAATCTCCCAAAAAAATGGTCTTCTCTGTACATGGATCGACGAAATCCTTGTCAAATAATGTTTGGAAAGGTAGGATCAGATACTCACCTCCACAGGAACCTCTAGATAAAAGAATGTGTATAGAGGAAACGATGATCCTATAGTCCTATGGTCATTATTTCTAAGATACTCACCTCCCTAATGCTTCCGTACACAATGATTCTGTGGTCATTATTGCTAAGATTGGGAACGCAACTGTTCATAGAGTTTTTGTGGATGATGGAAGCGTAGTGGAAATTCTCTTCATAGATTTCTTCGACAAACTAGGATTCAAGAGAGTTGATTTGAAAAAATCCTCTTCGTGGGATTCACAAGAAGAGAAGAAACTCCACTGGGCAACATTCAGCTCCCTGTCATAATTGGTGAGAATGAGAAGAACAACACCGTAATATGTGACTTCGTGGTTATATATGCCCCAAGTTCATTCAATGCATTATTGGTAGACCATGGATGAATAGAGAAAAAGCAATCTATTCTCTATATCACTTGGTTATGAAATTCCCAACTCTGCATGGAATCGCAACGGTAAAGGGAAAGCAGCAGACTTCCAGGCAATGCATGGTCATCGTAATAAGAACCAGAAGAACAGTGGAACAACCGAAGATGGTCAGTACCATTACTAATGGGGACTCACTAAACCAGATGTACCATTCACTAGGAATTGGTGAAGAAACTGAAGATGTCATTATAAATGATGGTGATGAGTCTAAGCGTGTCAAGATAGGAAACTATCTTCCAAAAATAGAAAAGCAGAGAGTAATAAAAAACGTGAGAGAGCAAAAGGACATGTTTGCATGGAGTGTGCAAGACATGGGAGGTGTTGACCCAAAAGTAGCAACTCATTCCTTGAACATCGCTGACTCAACTAAGCCAGTCAAGCAGAAGTAGAGAAGTTTTGCCAGCGATAGGCAAAAAGCAATTGAGGATGAAGTAAAGGTGTTGTTATAAGCATGGATAATAAGGGAGGTGATATATCCAACTTAGTTGGAAAACTCGATAATGGTACGAAAAGAAGACTCGAGTTGGAGAATGTGTATAGATTTCACCAATCTAAACAAAGCGTGCCCAAAAGATTGTTACCGCTGCTAAAAATCGATGAACTAGTGGAAGCAATCTCAGGATATGAAGTCCTCACATTTTTAGATACTTAAAAAGGCTATCATCAAATATTGATGAACCCAGTAGATGCAGAAAAAACAACATTTTTAACAAGCTTTGGGATATTCAGTTATGAAAAGATGCCATTTGGGTAAAAAAAGTGCAGAGGAAACATACCAGAGAGTGGTTGATCGTGCATTCCGCAACAAGATTGGATGTAACGTTGAGGTGTATGTGGACGACATGGTTATCAAGAGTAAGCACGCATGTGACTTCGCGGAAGACTTAAAGGAAATGTTTAATACACTGAGCACAATTGGAATGAAGTTAAATCCTAAGAAATGCAAAATTAGAGTAGGGGTAGGTAAATTTCTTGGATATAAGGTTAACCCTAGCTTTGATATATTCGGCTAAGAGGCTGAGAACCTATTTCTAGAGTTATACAATTGTTGTGTACATGGACTACCCAATCAAGAACATCTTAAGAAAGCCTGAATCATCCTGGAGAATGACCAAGTGGGCTCTGGAATTAGGACAGTTTGAAATTCATTTTAAACCACAAACATCCATCAAAGCGCAAGCGCTAGCTGATTTCATTACTGAAATGGTAAGTGTGGGAGAGCCACATGCGAACGCACCACAATTGTTAGAGGAAGATAAAGGTAAAGTTAAATTGGAGGATATCACATGGTATCTATTTGTAGATAGGGAATCGAGAAAGGACGACTGTGGAGCAGGACTACTGTTGATCAACCAAAACGGGAGGAATACAGATATTCTCTTTGTTTCAACTTCTCACTCACCAATAATGAAGCTGAGTATGAATAATTAATATACGGTCTTGACCTCACGTCCAGTATGAAAGTGAAGACCGTACAAGCATTCAATGGCTTGCAAATTGTGGTCCAACAAGTACGTGGTGACTACAAAGTTGGGGAGGAACAATTGATGAAGTACCTAAATAAGGTCCGACAGCTAATCGCTTATCTTGAGTATTTCAACATTTAACACATCCCAAGAAGTGAAAACACGAAGGCAGATGCTTTAAGAAAATTAGCAACAACAGGGTTTAAATCATTGGCCAAACATAAGGATGTGAAGGTGGAGGTAATTCCAATTAGAAGTACAACAAGGACAACTGTGTTAGCAGTTCAAGAACAAAATAAAAATTGGAATGACACTGCTAATTCAGTACTTTGACAAAGGAAAGCTACCCACAGACATGATTCAAGCAAGGAAGTTAGAAATGGGATCACGCAATTATGTCTTTAAAGATGGAAAGTTGTAAAAGAAGGGATATTTATCAGCATGGATAAAGTGCGTAGGACCACTACAGGTAGGCAAAACTTTGAGGGATGTACACAAAGGATTGTACAGCTCACACCAGGGGTCTCAAACGATTGAAAAAAATATCATTCGAGCTAGATATTATTTTCCAACCATGTTAAATAATGTATACAACTTCGTCTTCGAATGGAAAACCTTCCAAATTAAGGCTTCAATATCTCACAGGCCATAGTCAGGGTTAACAGGCGTATACAGGCCTTGGCCTTTTGATAAATGGGGGAATCGACCTCGTTTTCCCTTTTCCAAAAGGCACAGGTAGCTCCAATTTTCTTGTCGTGGCGGTCGATTATTTCACAAAGTTGGTAGAAGCAAAACGCATTGGGTGAGTGGTAGCAGAATTAGCAAGGAAGCTTGTATGGCAGAATATATTTTTTTGATTTAGGGTACAACAAACCATCATCACCGACAATGGCATGCAGTTTACAAGTGGAATTTTTATAGAATGGTGTGTCAAGATGGGAATCACATAGAAATTCACGTCGGTAGCCTATCCCTAAGCAAACGGTCAAGTAGAGGTTATAAATAGAACAATTATTTAGGGTATTCAGAGAAGACTGGAGGGAAAGCGAGCAGGCTGGGTTGACGAGACACCTAACATTTTATGGTTGTACAGGACCACAGTCAGAGAACCAACTGGTGAAACGTCGTACAACTTACTATATGGATATGAAGTGGTGATACCAGTTGAAATTGGACAAGAATATCTTTGAGTTGAGCGGTACAAGGAAGATGCCAACCCTGATAAGGTGAGGTTAAAATTGGATGAACTTGAAGAATAGAGAGACAGAGCGGAGATCAAGGAAGCTAAGTACAAGGAAAAGATGGCTAAAGCCTATAATCGCAGGGTGAAGGTAGCACGACTCTAGATCGGCAATCTTGTGTTAAGAAATAATGAAGCCAGCTTGGTGCAAGGTCATGGGATATTATGCTCAAAGTGGGAAGGGCCATACAAGATAACAAAGGCACATAGATCAAACTACTACGAGTTGGAAATAATGGATGGTAGCAGCGTTCCAAACACTTGGCACATAGTTAAATTAAGAAGGTTTTATGTGTAAAAGAGCTGAGGTGATAGGATAAACTAGCCCCCATGTATAGAAACCATGAAATGATTATGGTTGGATTTCATTCCACTACTTTTTTATGAAGGCGACATTATTGCAGTTCAAATTTTCTGAAGTTAAAAAATTCTTTTGCAAGATTATTTACTTTGTATTCTCAAGTTTAAATTCTGTATTCATAGCTAGCGATCATGAAGAGTTGATAGCATAAGTGCTACTCAGCATATGGCTTCAAAGAAAACATATTTTTAAGCAAATCTTGGACTTGTAAACAGGACAAATATGCCTACAACAAAGCAAAAATGAGCTATAGATCTCGTGTTTTCACAAGAAAAATAAAATGCAAGTTATAGACCTTGCTATTAGGAAAACTCGCCTACAATATAGCGACAAAAGCAAGCTATAGATCTTGCGCCTTCGCATATTACTCAATAAAGTAAGCCATAGACCTTACTTCAAGGCAGATATATATGCTCACAATAAGGATGACTGAAGGAAGCTATAGATCTTGCGAGTCTACAATAAACAGATCTTTCATATTAAAAAAAATAGAAACAAAAATTTGAGAAAACAATTCTTATTAAATCATGTAACATAGCATCCAAAGGTTTAAATAGTCACATTATCCAAAAAACAATGAAAAAGACACCATCAGTCAAAAAGGTAAAACAGTGTTTACTATCTACGCCTAGAGCTTTGCAGTGGTAAGAAGAAGAGCCACCATGATGATGACTATGCTCAACAACACGAGAGGGATGCTCCGCCTCGCAAGAGAGTTGTTCAGTTCTGCGACAATAGTGCTCCGCCCTACGATGTTTTTCCTCAGCTTCACGCTTCTCACTGACTAAATGTTCATACCTCCATTTCATGTGTAGATATGTAGGATGGCACGTCATACCCCTTTGCTCCTTAAGATCAAGAAACCTAGCATAGTATGCTTTAAAATCAGTTATAGGACCAAATTCCTTGCGATCTAGCTGCATACTCATAACATTAACAATTTGTTCATACCGTTCCATTCAATTCTTTAAGTTCTGCACTTCCTCTTCCAAACAACAAATATGTGATAGAACAATGACTGATAAATTGATTCTCTTCCCTCTAACTCCCATGGTCAAGTCCCTACGACTAGTAGATCGGCGTAATGACGAAGGAAGAACTTGTAGCCTATCTTTGTAATCCACGTAAGCTTGCTCCAATTCATGTACAAACGAGTCAAGATGATTACATTCAGCACAAAGTTCTTCATTTTCACCCGCAGTCGTATGTTTATTGCAAACTGTTTGTCAAATTTAGTTTTCCAGCCACCAGCAGAGATTGAGAAATGATCACATTCATCTTTCTTTTTCTTAAGCTTAACCATCAAATCATTAATGTGAGCACATTTTTTGTCAATAATCAACATCTTCTGATGAGCTTCGCGGGTCTTGCTCGCGCCATATTCTCTATTTTCGACTTCTTGATGAAGCATCTTCACCAGGTTGAGTTGTTGCTGATGAATAAGATTATTCTGCTTGTTCATAATCCAACAAAGATCCCTTAAAGTTTCCTAAGTGTCCTTTACAATCACTTTCCACTTCTTCTCCAGGTTATTAATACCGAACACCATATGCTTCAAATGAATACCCAATCATAAAGCGCACTCTTCAAAACGAATAGGAAGGTTAAGTGTTCGTAAGTACTTTCCAGCATATCTAAGATCAACTAAGCCACAAACAATATCTTTTCTAAGTGACTCTACATTTTACCCATCAGGAATAAGCTTACTGCAAGGACAACTTGTAGACGAGGAAGGAGATGAAGCCGGAATGGGAACTTTCCACCCAATAGATAAATGAAGTAATTCAAGATGCAAAAATAGATAAGAAGAAACAACCTTCTCACACTCTTTGGTAAGGTATCGAGTGATGTGAACTCAACTAATAGGCTCAAACGGATAATTACATCCCATAAATCAAAGATTTTCAAGAATCTAAGATCAACCAAGATATTGAAGCCCTACATGTAAGACAACGAAATAAGAAAGACAAATAGAAGGAAAAAAAGAAGATATTCATGGCCAAAAGTACATTCATAGTACAGTTATACACCAAAATACTTTTTCAGGTTTACAACAGAAACCAAGTACACTAAAAAATTAACTAACTTCGGTGTTCAGATGGGGCTGAGTAGCAATGACAACGACATCATGGCTTCGTGGCTAACTAAGATTTTCTTCGTCGGCTGCTGAGCAGGGGTCTTAGTATTCGCATTTACCTCAATAACCACACAAACATCAGGATTTGAAGTTAAGCTATTGATGCTAATTCTGAGTGACAGATCATTCATATAATCCACTTCACACTTCTGTAACTTGCTCATAGAAGGAAGGCTGGGAAGACTAGCTAGATGGGTCAGCAAATGAAAGTGATGTCCCTCACCTGCAACCTTGGCGACAAATTCCTTGTTCAGCTTCACTATATTTTTTCCCAGCGTCTCAATATACTTTTTCATTGAAGGTACACTCTTCAAATTGCAAGTGGGGTTCCACTCACGCTGATCTTTCATGGCCTTGAAATAACTAACATTGCGAGCTTGCTTGCAAATATCCTCAAAAAATTTATAGAATGATCTGGTCTTCAACAGTCGATCTACAACAATTTGAGGGTACTTGAGGTTTGCAGGCCCATTGGTGTGTAGTTTCTCCAACTCAGACCGAAGTTGAGTTATTTCTTTCTTGACAACCTGGGTACGCTCATCAGTATCGTTTGCTCTATTCTCAGTAGCAGCCGCCCTATCCTCAGCGACATTCCGTGAAGTTTCCAAAGTTAAACATTTCAATGACTAGGCTTTATGTTTCTCTTCTTGGGCCTCATCAATAGGGGGGGACACTTAGAGAGCCTCTCCTTTGCATGTTGAAGGCTTTCACCAACCTTATAACTCAAGTAAAAACAGAGCAAAGTTAATAAACACATTACACACAAGAAGTCAAGATAAAGGATAAGAAAACGTCAATAAAATTCTGCTACAATGCTTATCACAGCCAGTGTGTCAAGCAGAGAGAGGTTGGAGAAGATGTCAGAAAGCATCCCCTCCATTACAAAACCCTCGATTCGCATAATGGTTTGTAAACTAGATTGGCTATCGCGCCCCTTTTTAAAGGGAGGAAGCAAATGACTCGAAGACCCTTCACCTCTACCTCTTTTTTATTTAGGCACACTTATGGGGCAACGTCCGCCTGAATCCCCCCCCCCACTTTATCCTTGCCCTTATCATTTGGGCCAGTTTGGTTAGTACCCCCTCGGAGGGATGTTGCTAGTAGTAGTGTTATTTGGCTGAACAGTGACGTTAGCCCTCTCCGCATCATCACCATTAAGGAAAGGGCTAACAATATCATCTTTTGCTAGATTCGTGTCTGAAACATAAGAATCACTATGGGTTAAACAAACACAAGAAATACATAGAGCGTACACAACAAATGTTGCAGAACAAGCACATCATGACAAAGAAAAATAGAACAACTTCAGCATCAAAGTCAGCATGGCAGAGATATTGCATATGACTATGAAGTATGACCACGATGTTCGTGTCTTTGATAAAATAGACACTTAAACTAGGAAGCCTAACCCTGGGGACCTTGAAGTTCCAAGATGGTACAACAACCCAAGGTTTTGTTTTAACTCTATAAAGAAATATTTGGTACGTCATGGACCAACATTACCAGGGAAGGTTTACCCCAGTGATTACATGGTAAAATATAAATTCATCTGTAGTGTTTTTAACTTTCTGAAGATAGTAAAAATTATAAAACAACTCAATAGTAAAGGGTATGTTTGCTTCCTCGCACACATGAAGAAACCCCATTATGATAGCAATGCCCTTGGGTGGAATTGAGACAACACTATTTTATACGAGCGTAGAATATCGATCACATACTGAGGAAGAGGAAAATGAAGGACAAAGTTTAGTTAGGATATGTAGCATGATGTATATCCAGAAGGCGGGGTACAAACACATTCATTGTTCACATGTACACTAAGCTTAAAAGGGCTTAAAAAGGGGAAGTGCTTCTTTAACTCGTCCAAATACAACCTAGTAAGCATACTAGGTATGGAAGAGGATCCGGTGGCTCAGACGAAATCCTCACCGGAATAACTATCTGCTAGAGATTTAACATGGGTTTAGGAAGACATGAAAATAAATAATATGCCTAGGTTGTTTGTGAACAACAAAACCTAATCAGGGGAGCATGCAGTACTTAACAGTCCATCAAATCAAAAGCTCATAAGGAATTTTTTGGAGGCTTATGGTCCATACCAGGCCCAAATGAGCAGAAGGCCCAAAACACTAGCAAAGTCATCTGGGCTGGGCAAAGCGGAGAATGAACGGAGGTCAACCCACGAGCCAATAATTTTGGAAACCCTAATCAGCTGTTGCTCACAAAAACTAGGTTTATAGAACACACGATCACATACATTCTTGCAAGGTCAGACATAGGATCACACACACGATGGCAATTCTAGAATAAGTGGAGCCATATCCATGACGTATTATAAAAAGAAGAAAGAGTAGATGGAAAGAGGTAAGTGAAACTATACTAAGACGAGTTAAGTGGAAAAGAAGGTTACTGACTTGAGCATAAGATTTTCTTCCCCGGAACCAATTCCAGGGTTCTTTGTACAGGTGCACTTTGGTGATCACGATAAACATTCTAAAAGAGAGAATACCACAACATGGTGGTACTTTGGTGGTGGTAGGGAAGAAATTGTGATTGGGGTGTAGGAAAATATGTGAGCTTCATAGGTCGTGCATGTCTACATGCCTCATGAATTTGGGGTTTGGTTATCCTCCGTGTCCACCATTTTGAGCATAACAAAGAATGTACATCTACATGGTCCATGAGTTGGACTCCCTATTTGCTCACCTTCCTCCAAGAACAATATGCTTCCTACAAAACAAACATGAACACCAAGTGTAATAGTGTCCCAAAAACAAAAGGAAGCTACAAATAGGAAAAAAAAACCAAAAATGCTAAACTAATATAATTTTTTCAAAGCCTAGGTTGACTCTCAAGAAGCTACATATATTTAAGGTCATCGGCATGACCCTAATGTTATCCATAAGGTGCGGGTTTGTACCCCATCACCTTTGACAACCAAACATGGAGAGATGGGGGTAATAATCTTCCAAGAGGAAGATATAGTAGAGGAGGAGTCAACCTTAGAGGGAATAGGTGGTTTGGAAGCTTAGCATATTCAATTGGCTTCCCTATGGTTTCCTCTAAGGTTTCCAAAAATGTGGGAATGGGTTCTATAGGTGGAGAAAATAGGTAATATGGAAAATTAAGTATAATTACCCCTTCCTCGACTTATTCACTCTCAATGAACCATTCCCTATCTCCTTTATATTCATCTATCAAAAATTCACATTCAACTAGGGATGGTTCATTTTCGGAATATTGGGTTTCTAGTTGGCTCACTCTTTCTATCAAATAAAGAACTTTCCCTTCAACTTTCTCAATGTTTGAGAATAGTTGAGTTCCCAAATCGCTAATCTCTCCAACCACTTGTGATTGGAGTAAATCAATACTCTTGGTCACATTAGCTATAACTTGAAAAAATTATACATAATCCAATTTGTGTCCTATTGACAGTACACAATTCCTTAAGAAATTTAGCACACCTAGGAACTTGATTTAAAGCATTTAAGAGTGAAATATTTACCTTGCATCTACAAAAGACTTCGTAGATGTCGTTGGTGTCCTCCTTGGTCCTCCTATCCTTTAATGCCTATGGAAATGGTGGTTCCGGCACGTATATAGGGATCTCTGCCCCTCTTGACTTCTTATGCAGTAGGGATAAGGTTTTGGGATTTGATCCCGGTCTTGACACAAATGCCCCCACCTTAATTTCTTCTTCTTTGCTCTCTTTTGCTAACTCATCAGCCTTCTTTTTCAAGGTCACCTTCTTTTTCAATCATCCGCTCAACAAAAACCCTTGCTTGAGGCTCCTTTACTTCCCTTACCCTTCTCAATGAGATTGCACTCATATTTTGGCAGGGATTGATCTCTAGTTGGGAGGGAAGTTTGCCTTTTTCCCGGGCCTCCATCCGATTCATCACTTGAGCTATTTGGCTCACTTGAGTTTCCAAGTTCTTGATGCCCACCTTGGCTTTATCTTGGAAATTTTCACCTTTTTAGTGCACATGCTTAACCGGTAAATGGCTTACATCACCTCATCTTTGGTTAAACCTGAGCTCTCCCCTTGATCTCGAAGTTTATCTTGGAGCCTTTGGAATTGTTGTTGAGGAGGCCGATACGGATGAGGGTTTTAACCTCCTTGAGGGTTTCCATACCGGAGATTCGGGTTATCACGATTACCCGAATAATACGTCCAGTTTTGGTAGCCTTGGCCACTTTGGTACCCCTTGTTTTGTTGATATCCTTGTGCACCTTGGTAGTTTTGGTTGCCTTGATGCCCCATGGCACCCACCTCCTCAACATAATCCTCTTGCAAGTTATTATTTATAAGCCCTAATGCTTCCTACCTACAATTAAGTAGATAATGGCAAGTCGGGGTTGTCCACGAGAAGATGGATCTTTCCAAGTGTTTAAACATATATAGGAGAAAACATATTAGATATAAGCATATATAGATATATATATATACATAAAAGCATGTAAATGGGGGGGGGGGAGTTTGGTTGGTTTTGGTCCTAAGTTATGAAATTAAAGACAAGTTAACTAATCAAGCAAGTTAAATATGCAAGCATGCAAAAGAAACTAAAAGGTGATTAAACCAACAATTCACAGAACCTTGGGCACAATTGACTTCCACTTCCAAGCCTCCTATCCATTATTGAACATGCAACCTATTTACTACTTTCACTAATTGTTGTGAAGACTAAACTTCTATCCTTCTTAGATAGTAATTTGAAAGAGTGAATTAAAAATCTCTTATCAAACCTCACTAATGACTCTCTTAGTCGAAACATGACTAAAAGTATCCCATTGATGACATTGATCACGAAAGTCAACACACTTGGAAACACTTATAAACACTACACTATGTCTAAGCATTTAACCAATTCATGCATTTACACAAGATTAGTCAAGAACGATCGACATTCATAGACTTCTCACATTTGCTACAAGCAACAAACATGACAAAGAGTTCAACATTATCATATCTATCTAGCAATTATCAATCCATAAACACAATCAAAAGCTCTAAATCATACTCTTGGATTCCTATCAAGAAAAGGGAAAATCAACCCATTTCCCCAAACCCTATGAATTATATCATACAAGTACTTCATATACTCAAGCTTTCAAGAACATTAATGGAATTAACAAACACATTCAGTGCTGCATAAATGCATAATAGTAAGAGTATCAAATAGGCTACCAATTGTTCTTAAGACATGGGCTTGTAAACCTTGGTAAATTTCTCTCAAGAACTAGATTAACTAATAAAAATCAGACTAACATCCATAGAAAAATTAATAGAAAATTAAAGAGAGAAAGGATGAAAACGATGAAGAACCTAGGGTTCTTTAAAGTGGAAGTTTGACCAAGAGGATGAGGATATGAAGTGGGTGGCCAAAAATTCCTTTTATAATAAAAGAGGGATGAAAAGAAAAGCAAAAAGCAAAAGTGGAGTAGGATCCCGCCCGGGCGGGAATGGCCTCGCCCGGGCGGGCTGCCCATTTGCATCCTTGTGTCGCCTTGCTTTCATTTCCATCCTTGTGTCGCCTTGCTTTCATTTCCATCCTTGTGTCGCCTTGCTTTCATTTCCTTGATTCTTTTTGTCTTCAATCTTCAAAGCTAGTCTTCAAATCTTCACAGTCTTCAAAAGGTGATCTTAATTGGTCTCGATCTTCAAGTATGAATGTTTTTCCTTCGTCACACAAAATCCACTTAGAAAAAGGTAAAAGAGCATAAAGTCGCTCTTACCTCTTCGAAGAGAATTTCAATGTAAAACACAAGCTCTTGATAAAAAAAGAGCACAAAAGTGATCCCAAAAAGTACTAAAATATTCACATAAAATGGACACATCAAAAACCCACTAGGACTGACAATTCTAAAGTTGTTGCAGAATTCCTGAAAGATAACATGTTCTCTAGGTTTGGGATTCCCCAGGTGACCGTGGCACCCACTTTTACAATCGGACCGATGTTACCACATGTCCTAGCTCTTTCTTCCTTTCTCATTTCTTTCCTTCCCGAACAATTATAGCTCCAAGGTCTTCAAATCGTTACAAAATTATGGAAAAACACACCATGAAAATAATAAATCAAAATTATGAAACTAAAGACAAAAATTCAAAATCAAACAACATCAACGAAAAGTCACGAATGAAGATTTGGATGATCAAAACCAAGTTTATTTAACGTCATCAGAATGACTTACTCCCCTCCTTCGAACTTACTCATAAACCGGATAAAAAATATCAACATCCTCTCCCTTTTCTGACACAAAACTCTCGTGGTAAGGTTCAAAAGTCGTCCATTGACCTTGAAGCAACTGAACTTAGCTTGATCTAGGATTTCCACCGCACCATTCAACAATACCTGCACCACCTCAAAAGGACCAATCCATCGAGACCTCAATTTACCAGGAAATAGGCAAAGGCGGGATTGAAATAGGAGGACCTTTTGACCCATGTCAAATTCCTTCCTAATGATCATCTTTTTGTGCCACACCTTTGTCTTCTCCTTATGGATTTTTGGGTTCTCATAGGACTCCCTTCGGATCTCATCTAGTTCTTACAATTCTAGCTTCCTATACAAACTAGCCTCATCTATATCAAGGTTGAATTCTTTGACCGCCCAATAAGCCTTGTGTTAAATTTCCTCTGGTAAGTGACATAGCTTACCAAAAACTAACCGATATGGTGACATACCGATCGGTGTCTTGTAAGCCATCTAATATTCCTATAAGGCCTCATTCGGCCGAGAACTCCAATCCTTTTGGTTGGTATTAGCCGGTTTCTCAATGACGAACTTGATTTCCTTATTGGAAACTTCAACTTGGTCATTGTTCTGATGGTGATAGGCGATGGATGTCCTATATTTTGATTTATTCTTTTCACGGTGTGTTTTTCCATGATTTGTAGCGATTGGAAGATCTTGGAGCTAGAATTGTGTAGGAAGAAAGAGCTAGGACACGTGGTAACATTGAAAATTTTCTAAGTCGTAGGCAGAGTATCCATCGCGAGTTGTGATCATCACATAGCAATTTGCGATAAAATATTTGGCGAAATGTGAGCTCACAGGCTTAAGATATCGCGAGCCATGATGGTTTGGTCGTGACACGCGACCAAATAAAGTTGAGAATGGAAAAAATAAGCTCACATGATCAAGATGTCGTGACTCACGATGGTTCTATCGTGAGATAAATTCTAAAAAATGTGATCTTAGACCAAAGACATCACGACTTGTGCGGTTTGATCGTGAGTCGCGATGACCATCGCGAGCCGCGGTGGGCTTTGTCACACGCTATAACATGGAGTCCAGGGCCTTTTTAAGAGTCGGGCAGAACATAAACCCGTCTGCCCCTTTCTTGTTTTCTCTCAATTTATCTCATTTTCCCTAAGAGCCCTTTTGGGTTTTCATCCTAGCTTTAATACACAATGGGTACTCACTTCTCACCTTTTTCCACACGGCCTCTCATTTTTTTCCTAAGCTCCTAAGCCTCGCCGGGCCCAGCCTCTCATTTTATGTAGGTCTTTTGACCTATCCGGAGTTTTCCTAATGTAACCCAAGTTTCCCTTTCAGGTTTTCAACTTGTCCGTGTTTTTTAATATTTTTTTTCATTTTTCATATTTTTCAATTTTTTTTGGCGTAGCAAAAAATTACCCTCAAAGTGGGCTTCATACTACAAAAGAGAAGATCAATCACAAAAAATACACCACTAATATCCTAAAACAACCTACCCCATGCAAACTAAGAACCCCTAGTATAGCATGTCATGCCAACAAATATCCACAATCAAAAACTAAAATCACCAACAAACTAGAAAAACTACCAACAAAAGCATAACATGCACCGAGGAAATACAAGAAGGAAACTCCCTAAGTGCTCACTAATCCCTTCCCCACACTTAACCGATGCATAATTTATAGTGAAAGGAAAATCATGTCAAATCATAAGTTAGGTTGGGAGAAATAGTGCCATGAGAGACGTCAAATGCATGTATTTTCCAAAGCATTTAACATCTCTTTTATCATGTTTTTGTTGTGAGATTACTAGATTTAGTAGGTTTACATGATAAGGGGTTTAGATGACCATTTTTGGTTTTTATATATAAATCCTTCATTTTGTAACCTAAGTTTAGTCTAATGGATTTTTGGTCCTTACGAGCATCTAGATTCCTTTTTGTAAGCTTAATTTGTAGATTGCTCATGAGCACTTAGGAGTGGGTTAAGTGAAGGCCATTCAAAAGGATGGTAGAAGATGGAAGGCCACTCACAAAGTGGTAGAAGATAAAGTGAAGAAAGGAGAGTAAAGCAAAGGGTGAAGAATGATCTATGTTTTGAAGCAGAGTTATGAGATTTTTTCGAGAATAATCAGCCTCCAAGAGTAGTACCATTGGATTCCTCTTCTCGAGTACTATAAAATTGACTACAAGAACTTCCAAAACGGATCAACGGTTCACTCGGAGGAAGCAAAACAAAATGGGATTTTTTTCCGTCGCGAATCGCGACGAGTGTGTCGCGACTCGTGAAATCTGGACCTGAGAGCTTACAATTTCCTGACCTGGTCATGACTCACGACGGAGGCGTCGCGACTCGCGATAACTGCCCTGCAACTTGCATTTTACTCCCTTTTTTTCTTGTACTATAAATAGCTTTTAACCCCTTTCTTCCCCAACTCTCTAAGCCCAACTTGGGGCTCCAAAACCCTAGTTTTTCACCATTTTCTTCCATTTCTTCTTCTTTCTTTGTAGATCTTTGTTCTATGTTATGGGTTTTGATTATCTAGCTTAGTTTTGTACTTGGGAGCAATTGATTGAGGCTTCTAAGCCACATCTTGAGAAATCTATCTATTTATCTATTGCTTTTGCTATTGTGCATTTATTGAGCTTTGAGTGTGAATTGTTATGGCATTGATGTTGTTGGAAGCTTGAGCATATGAATTTCTTGTATGATTACTTGTTAGGGTTGGGAGAAAGTAGCGAATTCTCCCCTCTTTTAATGTGGAATCCAAGAGCATGAGTTAGAGCATCTTAATAATGTTTATGTGTTGATAATTGCTAGATGAATGTGATGATGTTGAACTCGTTGTCATGTTTTTTTAGGTAGCAAATGAGAGAAGTCTATGAATGTGGATCGTTCTTGACTAATCTTGTGTAAATGCATGAATTGGTTAAATGCTTAGACACGGTGTAGTGTTTATAAGTGTTGCCAAGCTTGTTGATTCTTCGTGCCCAATGCCACCAATGGGATACCCTTAGTCGTGTTTCGACTAAGGGAGTCATTGGTGATGTTTTACAAGAGATGTCAAATTCACTCTTGAAAACTACTAACTAAGAAGGATAGAATATTTATCTTCACAACAAGTAGTGGGAGTAGTGAATAGATTGTTTCACTCATTCTTGAAGCATTTGTTATTTAGTATTCATTTGTTCTTGATGCTATTTTTTACCTTATTTATGCCATGAGAGGTTTGAGAATAGGAAGTTTTTGCATGATTGGAGTGTTAGGGTGTTAGGAAAGAAACGAATTCCTTAGCTTCTTTGCATGAAAGTCTACAAATATGAACTTAGAACTTCTTGTGTATAATGTGCGGTCATTCTTGCTAGATGAGTATGTTAATGTGGTTTGTTCTCATACTTATCCTATAGATGCAATGAAAGGTTTAACCTTTAATGTGGTTTGTTCTAGGTTTAGCCTAATTAATGCTATGTTTGGTTAAATGGCTATGTCTTCGGTAGAAGGCTTGTTGTTGTCAAATCTATGGTCCTTCGTGCCTAATGCCGTTGATGAAATACCCCTATGGTCATTGTTTGTCTAGGGTGATCATCAACGAGGTTTGGAAATGGTCATTGTTTGTCTTTGCAAATTACTATTAAGAAGGAATGAATGTTGATCTTCCATTGGCATTCCCCATAGGTAACAAATGTGATAGAATGAGTGAATGGTTCAATGATCTACATTAGGTTTGGAAGTGGATATCAATTGCCCCGAAGGCTTTATCTTTATAGTTTTAAAACCCATTTTCTTAGTTTTGTTTGATGATTAGTATAGTTACTTGACTTTGCTAGTTATTTTGTCTTTTAACTTTCATAACTTCAGACCACAAACCATCCAAACCCCCCTATTTACTCGCTTTTATATGTGTACATATATCTATTTCTAGCCTAATATCAGCCTTTTGTGTATAAACTCTTAGGAAAATCCCTCTTCTTCGTGGACGACCCTGACTCGCCGCTATCTACTTAGTTGATAGGGCTTATAAATTTAACTTTGAGAGGTATGGTGACGACCTCCCATGCCACTTCCTCTCGTGGCCCCGAAGGGCCTTCCTCCTCGTCGTGACTAGTGTTGCTTCTCTCAATGTATCATGTTGCTTGAAGTGCGGCCTCGATGCAATCCATTCTCGAACCAAGCTCCTTCACTTCCATCCTCACCCCCCTATCTCTTGGACTACCTCTTTCAACACTAGGGTAGAGCTCAAAAGCTAATCCCTAAGTGTATGCTCTTGGTCAATGATTTCCGTGGATAGGCAAGAGTAACTATGATGTGCTCCCGAAGAGGTCTCAACCTTGGCCTCCTTAATGTCTATCTCCGGGTTGGCTAAAACTCTATAGAACTCTCTCTCAAAGTGTTGGTTTGGCTCAATAAATAGGTCATCAAAATATGTGTCATGGTAGATAGCGGTGCGCTCCAGCTGTGAAAGTACCATGAAACTACAAGTGCTCGCTCCACCATAAAGCCATACATATCGACCCTCTAATGTCGTAAGTCCCACCATGCATGCCTTGGCTAACTTCTTAACATTATATCTTGTTCCCGATTGTCCCAAGTTAGCCAATGCTCTCTGTGTGACCGGATGCCCCAAGTATTGTGCCAATAGACCAACCATTCTGCCCATAGATATCTTACCACTATTTCTTTCCCCCATCATCGTGCACTCATGTACAAAGTTCCCCACCAGGTTCAGGCAGAAGTTACCCACAAGAGTTATTTCCCAAATGTAATGAACATCCAGACCTGGACATTGCGTTAGCTCACAATGGCAGAAAACCCCCATTTCCAATAGTCGGTGAATGTAGCAAAATGACGGATGAACCAAGCCGGTGCTCTTGCATACATTCTTCCGATTTGTACCTGTTAGTAACCTCTAAAAGTTCCCAAGAGAAAAAGGCATCCCTTGATGGTGTGTCCTAGGGATCTCCTTCCTGCACCTCTATCCGAAGGCACAGGCTATCTCCTAGTGTGTCATATGATATTCCTTGTCATCAAGATTGAATTTGATTGCCTTATTTCCATTCTCGTCCGTGACCGACCAAAGAGTAGCTAGGAACTCTAGGGTCCACCTGATGTAAGTCTTAGAATATTTCGCTAAGAACCCCTCTAAACCTACCCGGCCTAACAGATAGGTCACAGGCTCAAGTAAACTTAGAGCCGCCAGTGTGTCTTTGCATGTAAAGGTGATCTATAGCTAGTATAGCCCTCTTTAGCTCTCTCAAATTCCTCCACCTTCGTTCTATAGTCACAGAGATACTCGATAGTCCTATAAACTCATCGGTCACAATCGTGGGGTTTCAAAGAGTAGGAGTTACTGGTTCATGGTTTTCACCATTCACTGGTTTCTTCCTCTTCTCACCCCGAGTGGACTTACCCTTCTCTAAACTATTCCTTTTTGGTGGCATCCTAACAAAATGAGGCAAAAAGTGGTAAAGATATCTTCAAAACAAGGCATGTCTCACATTATCATTCAACAAGTTTATCCTACCTAAATAGCTTAGACATTCAAAACATGATAATCCAAGCATGAAGGCTATTTAAACAAGAACTTCCTCATTGAACAACAACCTCATGTAACTCAATAACAACCCATCAATAAGACTATGCAACCAAGATTCATCTTTTCCCAAATCACCCAATACTGGAAGAACATATCATTCAAACACAATATCACATCAAACCACCCAAACTTTCTTCAACACATGATCATACACACAAGCCCAAACATATATCCCAACAACACACATACTCATTCTAAAATCATGACTTTCATAACACCACCATAATGCCAATCAAGCATATAAACAAAAGATTTCAATGAATTACCCAGAATTTGAAGCTATGAATTGCAAGATCCACACAAGAAGAAGCAAGAATTACTAATTTTTGGAATAAAAGTTTCAATTTTTGAGTTTCACCAAGAGTGTGTGAGTGAGTGTTTCTTGAGAAAGAAAAATGTGTCAAATGATAAAATTAGGTGGAAAAGTGTACCATGGATTTAGAATTTTGGCATAGATGATAAGAGAGAGGTACAATCAGGATAAGAATGTAATTTGTAAAATTGCATGTTAGGGAACAATAGTACCAATCAATTAATTCCTAGGAATGTAGGAAGTACTATTTGCATAAAAAATCCTACGGAATTAGGGAATTAAAAATATTTTTTTAACCAAAAATGCATTTTTGAGTTAGAAATTCAAATTTTTTGAAAATTTTCCTTTTTGGAACAATTTGGCGACGGAAAATTGGGTTTTAGCACAAAATGTGCTTGGCACTACCCAAAGCCTCGTGCCAAATCTCAGGCATGCACCATGGCCTCATGCCAAAAACATGTTGGCACGAACCAACCCTCGTGCAAAACTTCTTTGCACAAGGCATCCCCTCGTGCCAACTCTCCTGGCATGGATCGTGTTAGGTTTTAGCACGAGATTACCAAAAAGGTTGACCCAATCCTTAGTTTTTTCCCTCTTTTTTGAAAACTATGTCACCCATAAAATCTAATTCCATCCATATACAATCATGAGTCTCAAACTCAAAATTTCAAACCAAACAAGAGTTTCATCTCAAAAATCCTCATTGCAAACAAGAACATGCATAATCAATCTAATCACTACTCAAAACAAGAAAGCAAAAAGAAACATTGTATATTTATTGTCGCTTTCACTACTTATTTCTTTTTCATGCAAGTCTATTTAGAAACACCTACCCGTGGGTCTATAGAATCGCCATCGACTACTCCACCCACGATGAAATCGTTGTGGAGAGGTCTCCATAGCGAGCCATCCTTACCTTCAGACCTCTTGTCTTTCATGTGAAATGAATCTCCGTGTCTTGCCAAAATGGAGTCCGTAAATGTCTCTTTGGGGTTAGGAGGAGGTCGTGGAGGTTTTAAACCCTTGACATTCTTCCTTTCACACTGCAAGTTAGTTAGCATGGAAAAACAATCTAGCATAGACATACTATTGATAGCATCATGCAATTCATCAGGCTCATCAACAATATTATCAACACAGGACTCATCCAAATGTTCATGCTCATTGGTAACACAAAATGTTTAATGGAATTTATACTCATCACATAGGGTCACACCTTTGCACATAAAATAAGAATTATTGAATAATTCCTAGATTTATAAATATCATACTCCACTTTATCCACATCATCTTCTAGAGTCAAGGTTCCAAAATTGACATCAATTTTAGTCCTTGACATTTTGAGAAAAGGTCTCCCTAAAAGTATTAATGTAACGTTTCCTTCATACACCACGTCTAGGACATAAAAATCCTCCAAGAAAGCCAATATACCAACTCGCACCATCACATCCTTTACTAGTCCACAAGAAATAGCTTGGGAATGATCGGCGAGTTGGACAATCACTCTAGTTTCCCAAAGATCACCTATTTATAGGAATTCATATAGACTAAACATGATCACAATGATGGATGCACCTAAATCTATCATGGCATTCTCAGCAGGTTTACCACCTAGGGAGACGGGGATAAAAAACATTTCGGGGTCATCGCATTTCTTAGGCAAATTCTTATGGTTCAAAATGGTGACCCCTTCCCTTTTCAAATGTCCTAACCTCTTAGTTGGCCTACTTCTCTTCTTTGTGAATGAAACTATAAGAAATTTAGCATATGATGGCACATTTTCAATCAATTCTAAGAGAGGGATTGTTACCTCAACCTTTTTAAATGTTCACATCATTGGTCATCACGTTTAGATTTCCCCTAAAAACATTTGGAAATGGAGGTGGGATGGTAACTTGTGCCTTGGGTGATGGAAGCTCCTTGGAAGGTTCCTCCTTGATCACAATCTCATCTTCTTCGAAGTGCACCTTGGTAGCCTCCAACCCTCAATCGTCCTCTTGCATCACCTTCTTCTTAGACTCACAAACTTCCTTCCCACTTCTCAACTTGAGAGCTCTCACGATCCTCAGATTGATCTCCAGTTGGGAAGGGAGTTTTCCAAACTCCTTGTCTTCAAGTCGGCTCACGAAGGTGGCATGTTGTCCAACTTGAACTTCAAGATTTTTGAAATTTCTCTATTACAAAGGCTTTTAATCTCACGCCTTGTTCTCTCCTCAGATACTTCATGTTTCTTTACCAATTGACCGATGTATTCTAAGATTTCCTCTCAATTGGATTTTTAGATCAAGGAAGGATTGTTGGAAGGATCTTCACCTCGAGCATATGGTTGAGGTAGGGATTGTTCACCCCGATATCATTGAGGTTGGTTATCCTCCCTCTATCTGAAATTTGGATAATTTTAATACCTCGGGTTGAATGAGTTAGCATATGGATCCAGCCGTGCATTTCCTTGGTTCCCTCGGAACCCTTGTGGTTAACCCCTTGCCAATTGTGGCCTCTCTTGATTGTTGTACTCAACGGAATTCACCTCTTGAAAATTGTCTACGACTTTGGGACATGCCTTGGTGTTGTGGTCTAAGTTTCATAGCCCTCACACTTTGACTTGATGAAAATTTCCTTGCAAGAGCTCTTTCATCATAGAAGAAAGATTTTGGACTTTCTCCTCCAACATAAGTGATTGTGCAGGTTCATCCAAGACCCTAACCCTTGACCTTTTACCAAAATGTCACATACCATTAGCCATTACTTCAAAGAGAGCCATCGCATCCTTAGGGCTCTTGTTTACTGTCGAACCATTGCAAGTGGTATTCACCATTTGCATATCTTAATCACATAGCCCCTCGTAGAAATAATGCACTAGATCCCCCTCTTTGAAGGGATGGTAGAGGATACTCGCTAACAATTGCTTGAAGTGCTCCCAATAATCATACAAGCTCTCAGTAGCCCCTTGTGTGATGTTTTACAATTGTTTCTTTAGCCCCGCAGATTTAGAAACCGAAAAATACTTTTCTAAGAACCTCCACTTCATGTCTATCTAAGAACCTATACATCCCAGTGGCAAGTAGTAGAGCCAATTTTTAGCTTTTTCTTGAAGGGAAAATGGGAAGACTCTTAGATTGTAATCAACTTTAGAAACTCCCGGTGGCTTCATGTTTGTACACACCAAATGGAACTCCGATAAATGTTTATTCAGGTTCTCCCCCGCCAATTTTTGGAATGACGGTAGGCAATAGATCATGCCACTTTTTAGCTCACAGCTCACATTGGCGGGTAATGGCGGGAAGATAATGCATAGTTGCTAATTCTCCAGGTTAGGTGCTATGAGCTCCCATAAGGTACGATTATCTACCACCATTTCTAGCAGTTCTTCAACAAACACTGCTTACCTCGGTTGAACTTCTGCCCTAGTTCTTTGCTTCCCTCTCCTCCAACCACCCATGTTCTCATTCGGGAAGTGTAAGACGCATAGATTAGTGGTATGGGTGTGTACTATAAACTAGGGATAACAATGCCCTTTCGAATACAACACAACCAAATAGATCAAAAGGTAACAAAATAAATATCACAATAGCTCAACAACAAACTATCAAAACAAAAATAAAATAAAATCAATTACCAACTACTCTAATAATATTTAAGATGAATAGCATCCCCAGTAACAATGCTAAAATTTGACCCACCCTACCCGAGGTCGTTAAAACCATAGAGTAGAATTAACCCGAGCAGAGGCTGAGAGAGGTCGAAGATAGATATTTGTAGTTCTGCACCCTTACTCACTGCTATGCTACCGATAGGGTAGTTAGCAGTAATCCCTGAGTTTGTCCATAGAGATGCTAGGGCTCAAGTATCAACTAAAAATACAACCTCGTACGGGTCGTCAATCCGTACGAGTGAAAGGAATAGCTAGTAAATACAAACAAGGGAGGGGGGGTTGTTTTTCAAATTAACAACTAAAGACAAGTAAAATATATAGCTAAGCACTTGGGGAATCATTGGGAGACATGAATGATTTAATGCTTTGATCCTTGATTCATTTACATGTAAGACTTACAAAACAACCTAATAGAGTGTTCATAACACGTGGTGTGGCCGATGTCATACACTTTCCCCTACCTGTCACGTCGGGTGTGCTTGTAACCCTCCATTGACACCGCCATCATATATAGGGGAGTACAACAAGGTCTGACCATTGTTTTCGGTCACTGTCTCCCTCGTGTGATTACATTCTGTGCTTCCAACACGAATGCACTACTTCCCAATCACCTTATCTTTGACACTAGTGCCTCTTACAACCCTAGCCTGCTACTATTTGCTATCTTTACCCATAACCTCTCAGAATACTACGTAATCATCTAAGATTGGTGCGATGGTAAGTAAGTCAGAGCAATACTTGGGTCTCCCATGCACACACTCTACAATAAAATTCATTTGCTTCTCTCTAATCTACTTTCTATATTTTTAACCTAGTAGACTAAGGTTATATTTGTAGAAAAAGGTAATTGGACATAAAAATAGGCCCAAAATATGACAAAATGACAAAACCCTAGTTCAGCCTCCGCCCGGCGCGGGCTGTCGCAGATGGCGCGGTCTGGGTCATGTACTAGTTGTGGGACGCATAATCTAGCATTAGCCGTGCAAATGCCTTGGCACTGGGAACTGCATTTGGTGGGAGCCATAGCTTTGTGTTGTTGTGGGCTGCCGGATCTAGTGCAATCTACGCCAACACCTTTGGCACGAACCATGGCCTTTGCCACGAGTCGTGGTCTGGAAGGAATGTCTTAAACTTCTGATCGTGCAATATGCAGCCCTTGGTATGGACCGTTGTGAGGAAGGCCTATTTGCTCAAAAACTTGGCATATGCTGTGTCATTCTCCACACCCCACCAGCTGATCTCGACATCTTGGACTTGGAACGATGCACCCATACGTAGCTGGATTTGGTGAGAATTGGAACTAACATTTGCACATCCCATGGAATTTGTTGTGGTCTGTGCCATAGCCTCGTGCTGAGCACTATTGGCATGGGCCAACACCTTTGGCGCGAGCTGTTGCTTTCAACAATGAAAGGCCCATGCTGACCAGTGGTACCTTTGTCGGCCAAACTTGTTTCCTTCCCTATGAGTGAGTCCAATTTGAGAGTTTTAGTTTATTTTATAGCTCTCGAGAAGATGAATCCAATAGAATCAACCTTGAAGGCTAATTCTTCTCGGATCGTTCTCAGACTTTGGTGCAACTCATCAGACCACAATTCCCTGTTTCTTCGTTAGCCATTTTGATCTCTTTGTCGCTTATCTTTGACTCCAATCTCCTTATACCATACATTGATGTTCGTGGCCTTCATATACTACCATTGTAGAGGTGAATAGCATTCGATCTCTTCTACCATCCTTACGATCGACCTTCAATATCTTCTACTGCCCTTACGGATGGCCTTCACATAGAATGTAACCAAAAAGTACCCACGGGCGACCTATTAAAGATGATCACATGGAAGATCTTGGAACCAGTGGATACAAGATATCCATTAGTACTAGTTAAGTCTACAAAAATATGGGATTTAGATAAGAAAACCAAACATGGCCGTCTAAACCTTTTGTCATGTAAACTCAACTAAAACTAGCAATCCACTTAGCAATTCTAAACCCCTTATACTATTCATGCAATTCTAACATTCAAGAAAAAGTCACAATAATATAAAAGCACAAATATTAGGATGAACTAAGAAATCTCACAAAACACTAAATAACCATGAATACAATTTATTCCCAAGCTATAGAAACTACTCCATATACATGGAATTCAAATGAAGATTTGAAATCCACATTTTAGGATTAAAGAAAAATAAAAAAGAAAGAAAGGAAAGAAGAGAAAATGTTTCTCTCTCTAGAATGATGTCCTAATTACAAGAATAAAATGAAAATATGATCCAACTCTCTACCCTAGTAAACTAAGGCTTATATTTGTAGTAGTAGGGAACATAGGCCCGAAATAGTCCAAATACACGTAAACCCCAATTCAGCCGCCACTCCACTACCGTACATTATTCACGGCCTCGCGATACCCTACAATTCGCGCAACCTTGGAGATATCCTCAAAAAAATTATAAAAGGACTTTGTCTTTCATAGCTGATTCACTAGAACTTGAGGATATTCAGTGGAAGCAGGTCCATTGGCACGCATATCATCCAACTGAAAATGAAGTTCAGAGGATTCCACCCCCGCAAGCCTCACACTCTCCCTAGCAACGCTCACCTTTTCTTCGCAAGCTTTCACCTTCTCCTCAGCAACCTTCACCTTCTCCTCAGCTGCTTTCAACGAGCTTTCTAACAGTGAAAGCTTGGTCTCCATAGATTTATATTTCTCCACTATTGAATAATCAGCGAGAGAATGCTTGGATAATCGTTCGCTTGATATTTTCAGGCCCTCACCAACCTTACAAGTTTACTACATAGGGAACGAATTTACTCACTGCGTTATAAATGACGGAGTAATATATAAGACAAGTTGCTCAATGAAAATTGCAGCCTTACCGCAGCTAGTGTGTCGAGTAATGAAAGGCCAAAAAATTAAATTAGAAATTACCCCCTGGTATAGGGAGTCTTCAGTTCGCTCTATAATTGCCAAAGCAGTCAGGTTGCCACGCCCCTTTTTAAGAGGAGGAATAGGATGACCTGAGGCTACTTTGCATGTTATCGGTCTCTTTATCCTCAGAGCCGGTGATGACCGAAAGCAGAGAAGTGGTGTTTGCACCACCAACATTCACTTCGTCATCATTGAAGATTGATAGATCAATGTCATCTTTCATGAGATCCATGTCTGCCACAATAAGAAACAACATACTAATTCACACAAAAAATAAAAATAGCGGTACAACCCGCCATAAAATACACAGTGTAATATAGCCAAAAAAAACACCTTCAATATCAGAGTTGGCATGGCAAAGGTGTTGGGTATGTACCCGAAGCGTAGACACAATCGACATCTTCTTCGTATAGCGAACACTCAAGTTAGGAAGTTTATATTTAGGAAATTTGTAGTTATATGAAGGACATCAGACTCAGGAGTTTGTTTGGCTTTAATAAAAAAATATTTCCTATGCCAATCGCCAACATTAGTGGGGAAGCCACTCACAAGCTCTACCCCAAAAATCACAGGATATAGGGTGAATTCATCCACAGTATTCTTCACTTTTTGAAGGTGGTAGAAATTGAAAAATAATTCAATCGTGAAAGTTATGTTCGTATTTTCACCCACGTGATGAAAACCTATCATAATAGCAATGCCCTTAGGATGAAATTGGGCCAAAGCAATCTTATTTGAACGAAGCAGTGCAATCACATATTTGGAAAGTGGAAAATAGATACCGAAGCTCAAATATGATAGGTAGAAAACAGGCCGGAGAAGATGATCGGAAGTAAGTCACATAGAAAAATAGAACCAGAGAAATAGAACATAGTTGAGGTAGGAGAAATAATTCTAACAGGGGAACTTACTCTTAAAAGAGCCGAGGTTGGATTACGGGCAGAAGATTTGGGAATTAGTACAAAAAAGACAAACTCTGGACGATGGAGATGAGAAGCTGAAGCGAGAAGGAAGAAGGAAGAAGGAACCTTAAATATAAACAAAAGAAGCAAATAAAGAGGAAAAACATAGTAATGATGAGTATCTGACAAAAAGCAAAGTACCCTTTTGCTTATATCAAGACGACGATGGTAAATATACAGACAGCACACTGCTTAAGGGCTACATTCAATTCTTTGTTTCAAATTCCCTATTAAAGAGATATAGCTATAACAAATGTCACAAAATTTTGGGCCGGAATACCAAATAATTGGGAGAAAATCGTGGAGTTCAAAAAAAATCACAAAAAATACTGCTTTAGCATGAGGAGCCCAAAAATTCAAAAAATTAAATTCAAAGAGCGATAGAAGAGAAAATTATAGCCATCAAGACTACATCACTTTGCAAGGCTGAAAGTAGCTTCCTCATCATGAACATCCTTTACAAATAGTAACATCATTTTGCACTCAGACTACAAATAGCATCATCGCTTCGTTTCTTGTAATCTTCATGGCTTGGGTGGCTTATGGTGTAGGTGTAGCCCAACAATCAAAGGGCTGAGAGTCTCTAATCCCAGCTCAACATTATCCCACTATACTTTGGTCCAACACAACAAATAGGCAGGTGCAGCAAACACAGGAATCACAAGTCGTGGCAGGGAAAATGGGACCCGCAATGAATGAAAAGGCCATGATGGAAGAACGTGGGAGAATTGGCATGAATACAATCTTAAAGTCCTAAGAATAGGGAATGAAAAATGGAATGAGCTTATAAATACAACAAGCCTTGTAAGAGCTAAGGTAAGTGGTATAATAGAGAGAAATGACTTGATCGTTGGAGTCACTCTCCTGGAATCACTTCCAGGAAAGCATTTACAGGTAAAGAAATCGAAGCAAGTGAACCAAAAATGGGATAGTTCGCCATTAGAAACCTCATTTTATGTAGTAACTTAGCATGGGCCACTTGGTTATGTACATCCCACCGGCTGGTCCTGACATTTTGAACATAGAAAGGCGCGGACGGTCGAAAATGGGACAGTCTGTGCCCATACTTAGCTGATTTTGAGTGGAACTTGGAAGTTGGGTGCACAACCTATCGTGTTTGGTGCATTCCATGCAAAAACTTTGGCATGGACCACGTCATCTGATGTGGGCCATTGGTGCCATCCATGAACAGTCCGCACTGACCCATTTGTACTTCGGCCTGCTAAACTTTTTTCCTTCACTACAGGTGAACCGTCAGTATTTTTTGAGAGTTCTTGCAGTCGATTTTATGGTTCTCAAGGAGCCAAATCCAATGGAACCAATCATGAAGGCCAATTCTTCTTAGAACATTCCTAAAAGTTTGTACACTCTCTCGGACCACGATTCTCCGTTTCTTCATTGGCCGCCTTGAACTCTGATGCCGCCTATCTTTTGTTCCAATCTCCTTCTACCATGATTTTATGTCAATGGCCTTCATCTACTACTATTCTAGTGTGAATGGTCTTTGATCTCTACTACCGTCCTTGTGAACAACCTTCAATATCTTCTATCGCCCTTACGAACAACCTTCACATAGAATGTAAAGAAAAGTACCCATGGACGACCTACTAAAGATGATCACAAATGAAGATCTAGGAGCCCACGGATACAAGATCTACATTAGTACTAGTTAAGTTTACAAAACACTGGATTTAGACAAGAAAACCAAACATGGCCATCTAAACCCCTTGTCACATAAACTCAACTAATACTAGCAATCAACTATATAAAACAAACTAATTATTATGCCGAAGGCATTGGTTAACACATGCATAATGGTGCACATCACATAATGATGCACATCAGACCCCCCACACTTAATCCTTTACTTGTCCTCGAGTAAATAAATAGAAGAAAAGGACAAGATTACTCTAAAGTAGCATGCATGTATTAGTTAACCAAGACATTCAACTTATTCCTATATTACCCTATCTCCCCCAAAGAAGCAAGAATCTCATAACTCTCTCTTCTGGAAGAACCTAAAGAAATTTAACCAACCAAAATAAAATGAAGAAAAAGGTAAGCACACAAAGACAAGTGTTAAGCTGGCTTACTTTTCCCAAAAAGTTCCCCAAAAGCAATCAAAGAGTCGTCACTAAAAATATTCACCAAGGAAACCAAGAGTCGTCGACTTGGTTGTAACTAAGGATCACTCTAGATTCTCAACTTAGTTACAACCAAGGGTGATGCAAATGTATCGTCAACCTAGTTGTTTGTTTTCTCTCAATTTCTCTCTTTTTGCCTAGGAGCCCTTTTGGGTTTTCATCCTAGCTTTCACACATGTTGAGCTCACATTCTCACCTTTCTCTACACGACCTCTCATTTTTTCTTAGGTTCGTAAATGCTGGGCCTAGCCTCTCATTTTTACCTAGGCCATTCGATCTATCCAGGATTTTCCCAATGATTCCCATATTGCCCTTTCGTATTTCCAACTTAGCTGGGTATATATATTTTTTCATTTTTTAAAAAAATTGAATTTTTTTGGTGTAGCACAAAATGCCCCAAATGTAGGCTTCATACTACATGAAAATAATGAAACACAAAAAATTACAGCACCAAATATTTCCAAAACAACTATCCCAAGACAAGCAATGATTCATACCAAGCAAGTCACACCACCAAATAGGCATGTAAAACCTCGCAAAAATAAGCAAACACCAAAAGCACCAAGGAATCCCAAGATGAATACTCCCTATGTACTCACTACTCTGCCAAACTTAAACTATGCATTGTCCCTAATGCACAAAAAGTAGAGACACATAAGTGATGTTGGGAAAGTAGTAGCACTTATACTTGTGGCCTCGGAGGGCCCTCCTTGTCGTCCCTCATTTTTTTGACGAAATCCATGAATCCATGCTAATGAAAGTGTTGTAATCATGCATCCAAAAACATGAAAACTAAGCGTACACTACCACAGGAATCCCCATGTTGCACCATTTTTTTTAGTTTCTATCACCGATTTTTTCACATCAGTTTTTCCGTGAAAAAACTGGTGCCTAAGTAACCGATGAAACGGTTTCACCGGTTGGAAAAAACCGATGCTAAATTTCTACTTCTATCACCGGTTTTCTTTAGCACCGGTTTAGAAAAACCAGTGCAAAATGTACTGAAATAGCACCGATTTTTTGTAACCGGTGCTCAATTTGTGTCCTAGTAGCACTGGTTTTTAAATTGGTGTTAAAAGTGTATTTTTAGAACCGGTGCTAAAAGTGTATTATTAGCACTAGTTATTTTTAGCATCAGTTTTTAAACCGGTGCTAAAAGTGTATTATTAGCACCGGTTATTTTTAGCAGCGGTTTTAAAACTTGTGCTAAATGTGTATTTTTAGCAACAATTTTTTTAACACGGTTTTATAACCGGTGCTAAATTTGTATTGTTTGCACCGGTTATTTATTAGCACCGGTTTTAAAACCGGTGCTATACGCGTATTATTTTCACCAGTTATTTTATAGCATCAGTTTTAAAACCGGTGCTAATTATATGATAGGCTAGCACCGGTTTATTTTTAGCACCGGTTATTATTTTAGCAAAAACCGGTGTTAAATGTGTGACTAATCTGGTCGCTGAAAGCTGCGGTGCGCTGCCTCTCTTTCAGTCCATCTTCACGTAGCCAGTTTCATATTTACGCTTGTTTTCCAAGCCGGTACGTTCTTTTTCATAGATGGCACCAATTATCATTTGTGCGTAGATTACTTAAATCAGTGCATCAATAAAAATGGCACAAATTCCCAACAACAATTCCAAATAAATACAACAATCATTAGGCATAGACAACAAGTAGGTAGAAAAAGCATTGAATTTGATCAACTATAATTTTTGACTAGCGAAAGAAGTGCGTGAAATGTGGTTCTTAGTGGCCTACATAAGATACTAGAACCCCCCTCTTCATGGAGATGCTGAGTATCAAAAGTGAAGGACAATTACCTTTCTCATAAGAGATGATACTAACTACTATCCAATGATGGAGGCAAGTCCCTGTATCACATTCAATTGAGCTATGCATTTTGGTAGAGTACATTTTGCAAAAATACAAACCCATTTCAGAGCAATGCTCTGCAGTTGATCGCTCCCCAGAAGAGAGTAATCTTCTGGAAATTGCTGAAACAATGTATTAAATTGCATGTTAGAAAAGGATCTATATGTGAGAGACTAACAAATACAAAAAAAACAATATAGGAAAATGTACCGGTATAATGTCAACGTCATGCACGTCCCTAACCATTTTTTTCCATGTAATACATGAAATGGTATCCACATTCCCAAGTACTACTTTGTATCTTATGCTGATATAAAAGATAATTTGCTGAAATGATTACGAACATAAAAATGACAGAGGAAATATGACGTTACGGGATAATACGTACATTGATGTTTAAGACATTCCATGTATAGTTCAAAGGGTAGGATCTTTTTTGGTCGGAAATGAACTGTCAATATTTTGTTGCAATCCTACTATCGATGAAAATATATTTATATCAATATTTAAAAATATATTTTCAGAAATTGGGGATCACACATAATAGTTTAATTAGGTCTAACTATTTCCAACATGCAATGTTGAATGCAAGTAATGAATAGAACGATGAATGTCATTGTACCAATTATTAACATTAATTGTAAATAATTGAGCAAAGAAAGTGAGAAACCTACAAGAAGACGTTTACGGGAACGAACAATTTTGTAAAACATTAAAGTAGAAGGAATGACAAAAAGTGTTCCACTTACAAATGAATCAATTTAAGGCATAGCCTATTACTTTTGCAAATTCCCCCACTCATCGAGTCGATGCAATATACTTGATCGATTTCCGGTACGAAGACGAGCAAAAACCAATGTCTTCTATAAAAAAAAGGAAACTCCAAAATACTTTTAATATTTTTAAAAATAAAATCACAGCATATGGTTCCTATTGCTTCCATGTGGTCGGGTCAAACAACACAAAAAAGAATACAAATTACTCTCGATTGTACGGGAAGACATACATCCTTGCTTGAGTGAGGAACATGATAGTTGAAACCTCGTCCTCAGTCAATTCGACCCTTTGATTTGCCTTTTGAGCTATTGAATTTGAAGCGGCCAGAATAAACTGGACGTGGCCTCGATCAATCACCCCATCACATAGGTATCTAGAAAAATAATATTGTAAGTGAAACAGATATAATGATACATCTATAAATAATGTAACCATGCAATTCTTACGATGCCCATATATCAAGTTGGCACCCACTGATCCACTCCATTTCATTTTCTATGTCCAAGATGCTCATGAACAGTTTTAGCTTATCAGTAAATATGGTTGTGTAAACTTCTTCGGATCCAAACACCTCCGCGTTGAAATTGATGTGGAAGACTTTGTTAGGTCCACATATTTGTGTAGATAGCCATAAAACATCATTAATCTGTTGAACATCAGCGATGCATTCTTTGTCTTCCGTGACCCCCTAATTACATTGAAAATCTAATAATGTTAGTTGAGCATTATATGTATATAATTTAGTAGTGGATCATATTGTAAAGGATAAAATAAGTTCTCACAAAAATGTAATGGTCAGAAACTGACATGGGAGGATTTGGTTGCCCATTCTCCATCGATGTAGTATTCTCTTTTGCTACTTGCAAATGGGTAAAATGTTAGTCAGGAATTGAAAACAATAGGCTGGAATGAAAAAGTCTGAGGGTATGTTTGACCTCTCTTTTTACTAATCTAGCGACCACCTCTCCATTTGGAGTATCTTCCTGAGCAATCGCCTCCTGTAAGGGAGAGTGTGTTAATATGTAACTGGATGTCATAGCTAGTTAGTATAATTATTTGTTTAACCTCTTCAGTCTCCATGGTAGTTTTTAGTGTGAGGTTTATTTCAAAACTTCCATATTCATTAACTACTAATTGTTTCAGAGGCGATTGCTGCTCGTTCTCCTACGTAAGGAGATGAACAAGAAATTATGTATTAGTAATATCTAGAAAGATATATATAATAGGATCAGAAGAAGAATACAATTATCACACCTCATCATCCTGTTGCCCAAAGACACTTATCAGCTTTCCCGGCCATAAAATGTTATATCCAATGGCCTCAGTGACAAACTCAAATTCTTCGTGTTCAATCGACAAAGGTGCCTTGGGAATGATCACAGATCCACGAAGCTTTACTTGCTCCCACTTGATGGGTAAGTCCGTTTCCTTATCCTTTGGAAACAAGATACCAAATGCAGCTACATCCCTTTCTCCATTATGGTTCAAAACATATAGGCAGCACTTTTTGCCTTTCCGAGAACAAAAGTTAGAAATGGGGAAAAACATCAGCTGTACAATAAGTAAGTGTTATTAAGTAATCAAAATTAAATAGTGTCATAAATGTAATCAATCATAATAGGGACCAAGGGTCGTTGAAGATGTAATTGGCCCGGAAAGTTGATTATAACAAGAAATGAATTCTATATATAGTTGTTGAAGGCTGCAGCGCGCTGCACCTTTCATTGTTAAGCTGAAACTGAATGCTGCAGCGCGCTGCTGCTTTCAGCATTCATCTGGGATAAAATGTCTCTCAATTAAAACTATATTGGCAAAGAGACCTCTTCTCATTTCAGCTGAGAAAAGAACAAGATGAAGATGTCAGTAGCCCTGAACTACCAACATCGACATCAGTAAATATATCCCTACAACTAAAAGCATCCAAAATCAATTTGACAGGAAATTGAAATCAAGAAACTAACAATCATAGAGCAAGAAAGAAGCTAATGATGAGGTTCTTGTTATAGATACCTCGTCATCCAAAACGGTTCCTTGTGGGTCACTACATCTAGATGCTAAAGGAATGAATACTCGGTTGTCTTTATTCATGGGGTTGGAAGATGTAGCAAGGAAATTGCGGGCATCCAAGTGTGGGGGAATAGGTTTACCCAATTGTCCAGCCAGCCAATTTGTTTGGACCTCAAATAAGGCAACAAATCTTTCATTGAGCTCGATGACATCTGTTGGTAGTTTGTTTGAATTTGAGATTTCTTTAGGTGGTTTTGTGTTTGTGACATTGACTAGATGCATAATGACTCATAGCAATATGTGGTAGGGCCTGATTCACCTTGGCCGTTGAGGGCAACCTCTCCAACAACCCCCATGATCCTTCTTATCCATTGCTTGAATGAGAATATCTTCTTTTCCTTGTATAACCAATTCTCCCTTTTTCTTCTTATCCAAATGTTTTTCTACTAAACAAAACATATGCAAGCCATTACTATGCATCCCATCTAAGAATATTAATAGAGATAGAATCAATTATGAATTTGGCTCACAATAGTAGGGGCTACTCTTTTAACACAGTCGTTGGTGTAGGTCGATAATTTCTTGTCCCAGTTAGCTTCTAGGAACACCTCCGAGCAATCCAGTTTGAAATCCATGATTTGAACTAAAGCCTCCGCTTCTTCTACACTTTGACCTTGATCAGTAAGCTCATCAATTTTAGCCCTTCTTTTCCTCTTCTCAAGTTCTATAGCAAGCCTATGATTCCCTTCACTGCCCGTGTGATGGATATACTCCTTATGTCAGGCGCTTACTTTTGCAGCATCACTTAATGCCTGTATGTTCATCGATTTGTAAAATCCTCACAAAGTAGTGACTAGAAATTAAGAATTTTTAAGGAATAACCTTGAACTCAGTGGTTGATCTATGTTTCACAAATATCTCCTATTCTTTTTTGTCCATCCATTGATAATCTGTCCATGCACAAGAACCTGGTTTTTTTTGCACGATGTACTTGTGAGCCACCTTAGCCTTCCAATTCCTCCACTTTTCACCTGCATTAATTGTCCATTTATTTCGGAACATATTCATCTCATTGAATGTCATTTTGGTTTGTATATCCCAGCTAATTTAGCGGACAAAGATATGTGTTGTTAGTGCAAAATGTAATGAAGTTGAAATGAACAAATGAAAATGGAGGATTAGAACACACTTATGAGAATCTTTTTCCATGCATCTTTCTTTACATGGTCTAGGATTGCTTTCCAATTATGCCATGTCCCGAAGTGGGTTCTTCGTCGAAAGGCATAGCCAACATACATCAACCATTGACTGCGCATAACCAAGGGTTCAAAGTTATCGTCAAAAAATATTTTAAGGGGCTTCTTTTGATTTGCTAGCAACACTGACTTGCACGTGGTTTTGCCTCTACGCTTGCAATACTCTTTATTCTCAAACTTGTTAAAGCTCCCACTTATGTCATCTTTTGATATAGTTTCTTCTTCCTCCCCCAAGTTTTCAGATCCCGAGCATGATTTGGGTGCATCATCCACCTCCTTGTTATTGACATCACAATTGTCATCTTTTGTAGGGGTAACACAATTGTCTTCTATGGCTTTAGTACCAGAGTCAAACAATTTCTTCCTCGGCTTTGCCATTCACTCTCTTGTATGAGTCAATAAAAAAATAAATCTTAACCTAACACATCCAAAGACGGATATCCACAAACAACCAACGGAGAATGTATTGACCTATCAACATAATATGCGAAAAATTTGTATTGAGGCAAAAAAAAAAATTTTATTGAGTCTAAAATTATTAGCAAACAAATCATCTATCCACATGAACAACTATCCACACTAATAATTTAGCAAATTTTGTCACTAGTTAATCCTTCTCTTTTACTGTTACTGCGTGCGATAATTTAGCGAATTTGGTGCGAAACACACACTCACTTCTCCTCCTCTCTTTCTCACCTTCCCTGTCACAACTCTTTGCCATTAACGGTCTTCTAGCCATTAACGGTCATCTGGCTGCAATTGATGGCGTTGCCAACACCCAATCCCACCGCTGATATAAGCATCGCTAACAATAAAAGCTTCATCCAAGCCCTTACTGCTAAACCCCCACCGCTCTTCACCTCCCTTCCCGACACCCCTATCCTACATCCCACCACTGAGTATAAGGGAAAATAGCTTTCATCCTTCCCCAGGAGGAAGGTGAACGACTGGCATCCCATTACTAGAACGCATTGGTCAGAAAGTTCACTAGTGGAAAACCGTCCATGGAGCTTCTCCACTCTGCTTTCAAATCTATCGGCTTTAAATTTAAATTTCAATTAGGCTCTATTGATTACCGTCACGTGCTTATTCAATTTCAGGATCATGAAGACTATCAGAGATGCTGGATGAAGGGGCAATGGATGATTCAGGGAGCTGTCATGAAAGTCCAGAAATGGTCTCCAGACTTTTCTCCAACTGCAGAATCTTCTGTTGTTCCAGCGTGGGTAACAATTCATAAACTCCCTCTTCATTTTTACAATACCTCGGCCATCATTGGAATTAGTATTCAGATAGGTAAATATCTAAAAATGGATGCTGCTACATCTGCTCTGACTAGACCTTCTGCAATTAAAGTCTGTGTTGAAGTAGATCTTCTGTCTCAACTCCCATCATTTATTGTGGTAAGAATAGGTAATAAAGTTGCAGAGTATCCCATAGAATATGATGAACTCTCAACTTATTGCACTCACTGCAGGATAATAGGTCACAACCAGGATAATTGCAACTTTCTGCATCCTGAGCTAAAGAAAAAGAATAAGGAAACAAATACAATAAATGGTAAAAAGGAAAGTAGGAACCCAGAACAAGTAGATTCACAGAAGTAGCAGCAAATGCTGAAGGTTCCTCAGCCCTAACTGTGTCTCAAAAGGAAAATGATTTTCAAATCCAAAGAAATACCTCTGGCTCCCATCAGGAAAATAACTTCAATTTTTTTACTATTAGTCACAAGAAAAGATCCGATTTCTACTCCCTAGATGACATATCAAAACCAGTCACTGCTACCTTCTGGAGAAAAAAGAACAAACAGCCAGTAACATCCCTTAATACGGAAGATTTAGCAATAACAAACACAGTATCAATATCTAATGCTTTCCAAACTTTAGATGTCTTTAATGAAGATGAACAGGAAGGAGATGCTACAGATGTCTTCCATGAATCTTTGGAATCTCATGAGTTAGTGATACCCTCAACAACAACTGACAAGCCTGCAATCACACCAGAATGACCACACACTCCTAGAAATAAACATGATGGCTGTCTTCCAGATCAAGTTTTCATCTCAGCAATCAGATTATCAACTATCCCTGAAGCTACCCAGGTTGGAGAGCAAACGGTCTCTTCTGATCAGGATACAAAGGGTGACAAAAGAGATCATACTAAGGTAAGTCCTCCTACAAAGAAATCTACTTCTGGTAGTAATGAGAAAGAAGAGGCTACAGTTGGTAATAATAGTAGGGCCTCAACCATAAAACTAAGGAATCTTAGATCCTCACACAAAGTAATCCCAGCAGGTTTTAAATGATTAAATACACAATCATAGGAAACATACTAGTTTGGAATGTTAGAGGATATGGAACATCAATGGATAGATTAAAAGCTCTTAAGTTGACTCATAAAATTGATATTCTCTGTCTGATTGAACCTTGGCATGATAAACAGCATGTGAATACTTTAATGCATGATCTAGGTTTTAATTCTGCACTCCCGGCTCAAAATGCAAAAATCTGGCTTCTATGGAACCAATCTTTAAATGTAATCAGTATCAATGAATCGGATCAATATTTACAAGCTAGGATCACTGAAATATCTACATCAATTAGTTGGAACTATTTCTTCATATATGCTAGTGTTCATAGACAAATGAGGGAAGAACTCTGGAATGATCTAAGTACTCCACCCACTGAACCTTCTGATGTGTCCATTTTAGATGGTTATTTTAGGCTTTTTAGGATTAGGTTTTGTGCAATTTTGTGCTCTACATGTGGCATTTTCCTTGAAATCATCTAAGGAGGGATAAAGGCGGCTTTGACGTTTTTATCACTTTTTAGATGATTTTGTGTGACAAGGTGATTTGTTTGAAGACTTTGAATATTTGAAGACTTTGAAGATTTATCTTTGAAGATTTGAAGATTTGAAGACCTTTACATTTGAGCTTTGTGAAGATTTGAAGAAGTGAAGAGATGAAGAAAGGAGAGCAAAGCAACGGATGAATGATGATCCAGAGTTCTCAGAATTTTCCGAGATGAATCAGCCCTAAAGAGTGGCACCATTGGATTCCTCTTCTCGATCACTATATAATTGACTACAAGAACTCCCGAAATGGATCAACGGTTCACCCGGAGGAAGCAAAACAAAACAGGGCTGGATTTCACTGCTGGTCGCGACTCGCGATGGAACTGGTCGCGAGTCGCGACGACAGCGCGAATCCAGCTCTGCAGCAGCATTTTTTCTCCCCTTTTTCTTCCACTATAAATATCTCTTCACCCCTTCTTCTCCACAGCTTTTGGCTCCTGTTTTGGGCCAAAACCCTAGCTTTTCTCTTCTTGTTTTCTTAGTTTCTATGTCTTTTGTTGTTCTAGAGTAGTTTTTGTACTTGGGAGCAAGGATTGAAGCTTCCATTTCTATGTAGTAAGGAGCATTTTTATCTATCTATTTGGTGTTTTTGCTATTGTGCTCTGATTTTTCTTTGAATGTTAATTGTTGATTTCATTGATGTTGTTGGAAGCTTGAGGATATGAAATACTTGTATGAATTGCTAGCTAGGGTTTGGGGGATTTGGGTTGATTTCCCCCCTTTTCTTGTTAGGGATGTATGAGTATGATTTAGAGCTTTCGATTGTGTTGATGGATTGATAATGTGCTAGATGAATGTGATTGATGTTGAACTCTTCGTCATGTTCGTTTGTGTAGCAAACGAGAGAGTTATATGCTCTTGGATGAATGTACGTTGCACGTTCATCCAATCTCGTGTAATTGCATGAATTGGTTAAATGCTTAGTCACGGTGTAGTGGTCATAAGCATTGCCAAGCTTGTTGGTTCTTCGTGATTAAATGCCACCAAGGATACCTTGAGTCGTGGTCGCGACAACGGGAGTCATTGGTGAGGTTTGACGAGAGATGTCGAACTCACTCTTGCAAACTACGAACTAAGAAGGATAGGAGTTTAGTCTCCACAACAAGTAGTTGAAGTATTGAATAGATGGTTTTAATTCATCCTTGAAGCATTTGTTATTTAGCATTTGTGTATTCTTGATGGTGTGCTTCACTTCATTTGTGCCATGAGTTACTTGAGCATAGGGAGTGCTTGTATGATTGAATTGGTTAGGTGTTAGGAACGTGACGGATTCCGTAACTCCTTTGCATAAAAATCTATGAGCGTGAACTTAGAACTTCTTGTGCATAACGTGTTGTAATTCTTGCTAGATGGGTATGTTGATGTTGAGTCATGTAATGCTATATGATAGAATGAGTGAATGATTCAATGACCTACATTAGATTTGGATTTTAAAACCCCTTTTCTTAGTTTTGTTTGATGATTAGCATAGTCACTTGACCTTGCTAGTTATCTTGTCTTTTTACTTTCGTAACTTAGGAAAACCAACCAACCGACCCCCCCATTTTACTTGCTTTTATGTGTGTGTATATATTTTATCCTAGCATAATATTAACCATTTGTGCTTAAGCGCTTAGGAAGATCCCTCTTCTCCTTGGACGACCCCAATTTGCCGCTATCTACCTAGTTGTAGAAAGTAAGCAAAGAGGGCTTACAAATATTCTTTTGCACGGAGGGCGTGACGACCGCCCACCTGTCACCTTCCATATATATTGGTGATTTTAACACGGTTGCCTCTGTTTCTGAATATAAGGGAAGGAAATCAACCCCCAATAAAAGCATGAAATAGTTTAATGAATTCATTAATAATCTGGACCTGCATGAAATTTCAACGGTAGGCAACACTTACACTTGGTGTAATAATCGTGTCAGAGATAAATGTAAGGACCTTACCTTCCAAAGATTAGATAGGGGCATAAGTAACCTGGATTGGTTGGATTTATTCCCGAATAGTTCAATTCAGGTTTTAAATAGATTGACATCTGATCACTCTCCTTTATTATTGTCTATTCAATCTGCTGATGAAATGGTTCCCAGGCCTTTTAGATATCAGGATATGTGGTCTACTAGACAAGATTTCCAGGATTTAGTGGCTAAAAACTGGAATTTATCATCTCCTCTTCGAGGAATGTTCAGGTTAGTTTTTAAACTCGAGAGGCTTAAGCTTGAAATAAAAGAATGGAATAAGAACAGCTTTGGAAATGTGAATCTAAACCTGATTCAAGTTGAGGCTCGAGTTAGTGAATTGGAAATAACTTTTCAACAATCGCAACATAAGTTAGACTTAGCTGAACTTAATAACTCAAAAGCTTTACTGATCAGAGCTCAGAAAGAAAAAAATATTTTCTTAAAGCAAAAGGCTAAGTTAAATTGGCTTAAGGATGGAGATGCTAATACTAGCTATTTTCACCCCACCATTAGGGAAAGAAGAGCTAGATCAAGAATTAGTAAAATAAAAGATGGTCTAGGGAATTGGATTTCAGATCCTCAAATGATTAAAGAAGAAGGAGTTCGATTTTATAAGGATTTACTAAATGAGGTTTCCATCCCAAAATCAGGAACCAACTTTAATTATTTTCTACTGGAAATACCTAAAGTAATTACTGAAGAGCAAAATAAACTCCTTCTTCAACTGTTCACAATTGAGGAACTAAAGTATGCAGTTTTTGATTTAAATAACTCTAGTGCCCCTGGCTCTGATGGTTTTAATAGGTAATTTCTATACCACTTTTTGAGAAATCATTAAACAGGACCTGCTAGACGCCTCAAATGATTTTCTATGCACTGGAAACATCCCTAAGGCTATTTCCAGCACCTGGCTGACCCTAATACCCAAAAAACCAATCCCTACCTCCTTCTCTGATTTTAGACCAATTAGTCTATCTAACTTTGTTAATAAGGTTTTATCTAAAATGTTAATGGAAAGGATCAAACCACTAATGCCTTCTTTAATTTCTCCTGAACAAAGTGCATTTATCAAGGGACGAGATATCACAGATAATATAATCCAAATGCAAGAGATGACCAGAATTTTGAATAGGAAATCTAAGGCTCACAATTTGATTGTTAAACTTGACATGCAAAAGGCCATTGATAGAGTCTCTTGGTCCTTCCTAAATTCCATACTTCTTCATTTTGGTTTTCATGGAAATTTTGTGAAAATCATCATGCATAACATAGTTGCAGCCAATTTCTCTGTTTTAATTAATGGAGTAACCTCAGGATTCTTTACATCTTCAAGAGGCATAAAACAGGGTGATCCCCTATCACCTTTTTTGTATAATTTACTCTCCGAAGCTTTTTCAAGAGGTTTAAAGAAAATATTTAGCACTGGATATCTCCAGAATTTTAGTCTGCCTCAGTCTTGCTCACCTGTTTCTCACCTAATGTACGCTGACGATACTGCAGTTTTTCTCAATGCTAAACCCACAAACTTGAGGAGGTTTAAAAGTTTTTTGATAGCATATGAGCAGACCATTGGACAAAAAGTTAACTTTGCAAAATCAGAATTTTTTGTGTCTCACAAAACCCCGTTACCAACCACCCTCTCTATCAAAAGGTTACTTGGAATGGAAATAGGTTCTTTTCTGTTCAAGTATTTGGGAGTCCCTATTTTTTCAGGTAAGAATTTACAGGTCCACTACAAACCACTACTCGAACGAATGGAGAAAACAATCAACAACTGGAAGAATAGGTGGCTTTCCACTGCTGGTAAGATTGTACTCATTAACCACTGCTTTATTTCAATCCCAACACATATTTTTGCTGTTCTGTGTCCACCAAAGATTGTTTTAAGAAAAATGGAGAAAATTGCATCAAATATTTTTTGGGGGAATGCTGACAACTCACATAGGAAAATATGGAGGTCATGGAAAAACATGAGTTTACCTATAGATGAAAATGGTATCGGTTTTAGGGATTTAAAAGCTACTGTGGATGCCTTTTCATGTAAATTGTGGTGGAAACTTCAACATAATAAAAATCAGTGGACTTCCTTATTATGGTCACTTCCTAACTCCTATAAAAAATCCCATTCTTGGACCAGAATATGCTACATCACAGCTAAGGCAAACAGGTTTACTAAGGTTTTGTATGGAATTGGGGATTGCTCTTTCTGGAATTCTAACTGGATAGGAGAGGGTGCTCTTTACTATAAATGGCCTAATGGGAGAAATCTCCCCTTTGAGGATATTTCTCTCAGGATTTTTATAAATAACAAAGCTCAACACCTTCCTTAGCTGGAGCCATATCTGGCTACCAATTTATATGATATCTTGCAGGCTGCAGATTTGAAGCACTCTCACGAAGACAGGCTGGTTTGGACTCCAGGCACAGATGGATTTTTCTCCATACGTTCCACATATAACATTTTCAGGCAGAAGAAAGCCAAAATCAGACACTTTAACAAGGTATGGTCCACTTTCATCCCTAAGAAAATGGATGTTCTTCTGTGGAGAGCAATGAATGGGATTCTTCCCTTCGATAATATCTTAGCTTGGCTTGGCTGCAGATTAGCATCTAAATGCCCATTATGTAGGAACCATACAGATAATTTAGATCATTTTTTTCAACTCATGCCCTGTCTCTATTTCTGTCTGGGATAGTGTATATGATCTTTTACATTTACAACATTCTTTTTTTGAAAATCTGAAGGGCAGAGTTGAGTTCTTCCTGTCTTTTAAGGCTGAATCTAAGATTCATTCTAACATTACCACGGCTGCACTTCTTGTCACTATATGGTTCCTCTGGATCAAAAGGAACAAAATCTTATATGAAAATGAACCCTTTTCCACAGTTGCTTGTTTAAATGAGATTAAAAGCATGATTTATGATATCATCACTGTGCATCACCTATATGGTAGAATAGACAAGCATAAGTACTGGACTCAGTCAAAAATTATCCCTCACATTTTTCAAAAGAGGAAGAAACTCTTTACAGTTGTAACATGGAAGAAGCCACACTTAGGATACAAGATCAATACAGATGCAACATGGAAAATTGGTGGTTCTTCCTCTTCGGCAGTGATAGTTAGAAATTGGACTGGAAATGTGGTTATAATGAGAACTAAAACATTCCAATCCCCATCCCCTTTACATGCTAAATTAATCTCTATTCAATATGGATATGAAATATGCTCAGAATTGGATATCTCTCCTTGCGAGGTGGAATCTGATTGCTTTGTAGCTGTCAAGGGCATTCGAAATCCCATGAACTCCCCTTGGAGAACTTTTTCCATCTGTAGTTTACTTAGCTATAAACATCTTAAATATCCAATTCGACACATTCATATGGAAGCTAATTGTGTTGCTGACTATCTTGCTAAATATGCCCTAGAAAATAATCTCCAAGGAGATATTGACTTCCGGACTGCTCCCCCTTTCCTTAAGGGACTTTTAACACTTGACCGAAGTGGTCTACCTGTTATTAGAATTAGTTCTTGATTGGTTAATTCTCTGACTCGACTATTTTTTAGAATGGAAGCTACTGTTTGTTTTTTTAACTGCCTCAGGTTTGCCACTTGCTCCGGTCAACAAGCGATTACACTCAAGCCATCCAGCATACTTGTAGTCCTCAATGAGCTCTTGACGGGATGCTGAAGACATGGACTGTGCGCATCAAACTTCTCTACCTTTGCGCAGCAAAGTTCTATACTTGCTGCATAACAATACAGCTCCTCCATGAATTTTGTCTCCGTGACTTCCACATTATAAACCAGGCTTCATCTTACTTATCATTCGGCAGGCATATCATTGATAAACAGGGGTTTCAATTTTTCATTTCGCCGACCTGTACATGGTATATCAGCTAGATGGTATATTAAGAAAGTCCCCTATTAGCACATTGATGATCATTAGTTTTTTGTAATGAACTATGACATTTCGCGCCTATTTTGGCTGATTTATATTCGGTTCGGGGAGCCTAATAAACCCCCCCCCCATCCTCGGATGGTTTAATTAAAAAAAACTATCCACACTAATAACCCAACAAATTAAAACACAAACTCACAAACTAAGAGACCCACCAATATATATCTATTCAGTAAACCCAGGAAAAAAGCCAACTACCACCCATTAATGAGTTCTTGAAGACTTACCCAAAAACCAATCACTCATACCTTATTTGTACACACTCTCAGCAATGTTTTTTCCACCGGACGGCTATGCACCAGCTTTACTCGACTGAAATTGCAATCAATGATGAAGTAGAATCACAACCAAAATTGCAAATGATGAGAAGGGGAGGCAGAATCGCGATAATGGCTCCGTTGGGGGTTGACAAAATGGTGAAGCTAAGCATATAATTGGGAAAAATGGGTAGAAGGGTGTGTGTGTTGGGGTGGGAGTTGCAAAATTTTGGGGAAAAGATACTGGAGGGAAGAGGGAAATTTTGGGAGGGAAGCTAAATGATGCTTTGTTAGGCCAATTGGGAGTTTAATTTGACCATTCTTGCTACTTTGTTGGGTCACTTTGGAGTTAAATTTTTCAAGCTCCTTTGTTAGCCAACTTGCTCATTTTCATGAGATTATTATACTACTTCGTATTGAGTTAGGTAAATAATTTTGAATAATATTTCTAGAAAAATTAATTATGGTATGGATATTGTTTAATTACAATAGACGCTTATATCTAGAATTGTGTATTTAGTGTTTCATACTATTATTTGTATACATAGAACGACTAGAGAAATAGAGTTTAATCAGGAATTAGTATGAGTCAATTCAAACATGTTTATGTGATAATATAATGAAATTAATGTAGGCTTGCTTAGTTGCACTTGAGGAAGAATGTGTTTGCATCGCCTCAGTACGTAAGGGATGATCTTAGTTAACTTAAAGGGTTACCAAGTAATGGATACGTTAATTAAGTTATAACTAGTGTATACGGATATCCAATTAAGTTATTGTCGATTAACTAGTGTACATGGAACGCTCACTCACTATGGGCGACTTGTAGACAACCGTATGGGTTATCAAGTAACGGATACGGTGAAGTCGGTGCACATGTATGTTGACTAGGGTTTGACCAACCCTTAGTTGTATTGAACACGATCATATATAGTTAACTAGTGTATATAGAATACTGATACTCCCTCAGTTTCACTAAGAGTGGCACACTTGGCTTATTGGGATTTTTATTAAAATGTCACACTTTCCATTTTTGGCAAGATTCCTACAATCTCATCCACTCATTCTACTTTTTACTTTCTACACTCAATTTCAACCTCTCATTTTCGTCACATTAATCCAAGATCTTAAACCTAGTGTGCCACTCTTAGTGAAATGGAGGGAGTATGTAAATTGATTTCTTGACTTACGAATATATTATACATAATATAACTTTTGCAAATCAGCCCTCAGATTTTAGAAAACTTCAACTTGAGCCCTCGAGCCCTCAATCCCGAATGTGGGGATTTTTGACAGCTTCAACTTGAGCCCTCGAGCCCTCAAGCCCTCGAACCCTCGAGCCCTCAAAACTCAAGGCCTCGAGCCCTCAAACCTCAAGCCCTCAAGCTCTCGAACCTTGAGCCCCTTAAGCCCCTCAAGCCCTCAAACTTCAAGCCTCTCGAGCCCCTCGAGCCCCTCAAACCTTCAATCCTCGAGCCATCAAACATCCTGCCAAAAGCCCTTGAGCCTCCTACCTCGAGCCTTGAGCCCTTAAGAACTCGAACCTCCTGCCTCGAGCCCTCAAACCTTGAACTTCCTGCCTTGAGCCTCTAGCCTGAGAGCCTCTAGGCTTCAAGCCCTCAAACATCTTGCCTTGAGCCTTTAGCCCTCGTGCCCCAATACTCTAACACCTTTCAGTCCATGTGTGTGTAAAATTCAACCCATGTGTGTGTACGATTCAACCAATGCGTGTGTAAAATTGGTCACTCAACCTAATACCCTAACACATTTCCTCTGTCAAGCTCCCTCCACATTCCCCGCTCTCTCCACCGGTAAGCTCCGTCCCCACTTCCTCCACCGTCCCCGCTCCCTTCGCCATCCCCGCTCTCTCAGCTATCCCTACTCCATTCCACCTCCACCAAGCTCCGTCCATTCCACCGCGGCCAAGCTCCGCTGTCCCACGCTCCCTCCACCTTTCGTCCTTCGTCAATCTACCATCCAACGTCCATACACCATCCACCAAACTACCGTCCACCAAGCTCTATCCACCAAGCTCTGTTCGCCAAGCACCATCCACCCTCCAAACACCTTTCATCAACAAAACCTTGTCTGAACTAGGTAAGCGCATACCCTTTTATTTTTGGTTTCCTAGGGATTGTCTACATTATTAGTATGCTAATTATTTGATTTTATGAAAATACCTAATTGTGAAAAAACCTAATTGTGATTATATTTTGGAAATGCAAGAGTTATTACCACTGTATGCCTTGCCTATGTTCTATGTGAATACAGTTCTATGCATATGTTTGTTGAATTGATTCTATGCTTATGTTCAAGGAACAGTTCTATGCCTTTGTTCTTCATACATTTCTATGCCAATGTTTTATGCGAATCCTAGTTTGCTTATGGAAATAGAGTTCTATACCTATGTTATGTTACAAGAACTCAGCAGAAATCTGGATGCAAATTTATTCATTTACTGACATTTGGATGCAAAGTTTTTTGGTTTAATTATTTTTTGGGTGTAGTAAAGGGTGATCGCAACCACAGTGTAAAGTTTATGCCATTTTTCCTATCTTTTTTTCATGTGCTGACATTATCGATGGAGAATATTTTTCTTCTTGTGTTAATATTCTGTTCGCCAAGTTTTTCTTCTTCTCATGGGTTGACATTTATTTTCCATGTACCATAAAACATTTATTTTATCAGGTATGGCCCCCAAAAAAAGTTCACCCAAGGGGAAGACCAACAGCCAGAACTCAAGGAAAAAGGCTAGAGTTAGTGATATGGAGGAGCGAGACAACGGGTCTCAGATGGTGCAAGGGAACTATGCAATACCGATGACAGAGGTGGACTGTCATGAGGTAATAAATGTGTACAAATAATTCATTAGCCGGGGCCTCATAGTGGAGAGAGGGTTGAGACTAGAAAAGCCTTACAAGGACTATGTCAACTTGCACGGGTGTGAAAGCTTCATCGCACAACCAAATCGTGCGAACAAGACCCTAGCATATGAGGTCTTGTCCCTGATGGAGTAAAAGAATTCAGTAGAGTTTTTCTTCCATGGTTAGTTCATTGTGGTCGCACAAGATGTGATCAACAAGTTCTACAAGATCCCACTGGAGCCCTCAAGTGTGTACGAAGCTGTGGAAAAAGCTGTATAAAAAGCTTCTTGGGAACAAATCATAAGAGAAATCTGTGATGATGGTGATGGAGTTATCCAGAACCTGCCACTAGAATGGTCCAGCATTGAGAAGAAATACTTGAGTGATGACATGAATCTGTGGTATAGTTTCATAGCTGCCCGCCTGCTGCTAGTGAAAATGAATAGTGAGGTTTATCGTTCCCGTATGTTGCTGCTGTACAAGGTCAAGAAGAACTTTAGCATCAATGTTGGGGGTACGATACTGGCGTACATCTTGGATTGTGTTAATGCCCACAACGGTATAGGCTTCTCCTCCCTTATCACTGCCTTATATGTGGAAGCAGGTTGCAAATTTAAAGATGATGATTACACACTGATGCCAAAGCTTCCCATAAACCCTCAAATATTATCAAAGAATAAGAAAATTGTTGTGTCATCAAGGCCAACAACAAGTAAATTGTCTAAGGAGAATTCGGATGGGGACTTGGCAGCATTGAAGGTGAAGGTGGATCACTTGGTGCGATAGACTGAGCAGTTTGGAAGCACCTGACAGTCATGTGTGGCGAGAGAATCAAGGAATTGGGTCCAATCCCTACTATAGATTTGCCATCTTCCAACACTGGGGAGGATAGCTCGCGCGGGGATTGACTTCCTTCATTGTGCTCACATCTTGATATTCTCAAGTTGTTTATTTTTCTTGGTTTATATAGATCTCTATTTTATCGAGATTTTGATTTCCAAAACATATGTTTCTTTTCTTTGGATTTGACTTGGTAGTTTATGACTGTGGAATTTTGATGCTATTAGTTGTGGGCATCTATTTGCTCTGATTTTGAAAGTTGACAGTTCTAGGCTTGTAACGTATTCATTTTTTTTGTCTTAGAAGAACTGAACGAGCAACTCAAAATAGGTAATGTGTGTGTAAAAAAGCTGCAACGCGCTAAACCAAAAGAGCTATAGCACGCTTGATGTGTCTATTTTATGTGTATATTTTAGTATTTTTTGGGATCACTTTTGTGCTATTTTGTTATCAAGAATTTGTGTTTTACCTTGAAATTCTCTTACGAGAGGTAAGAGCGACTTTCCGCTCTTTTACCTTTTTCTAAGTGTATTTTGTGTGACAAAGAAAGAACATCGAGACTTGAAGACCAGAGACCATTGGAGATCACCTTTTGAAGACTTTGAAGATTTGAAGACTAGCTTTAAAGATTGAAGACTAAAAAAAAGAATCGAGGATTTGAAAGCAAGGCGACACAAGGGTGAAAATAGTTATTCCGGGCGGGAGCCTGCTACACTTTTGCCTTTTGCTTTTCTTTTCCTCCCTCTTGTACTATAAAAGAAATTTTTGGCCACCCACTTCATATCTTATCCTTCATGGCCGAATTTCCTCTTCTCCCAACCCTAGGTTCTTCATTTTTTCCATCTTTTCTCTCTTCATTTCTCTATGGATGTTAGTATGATATGTATTAGCTAAATCTAGTTCTTGGGAGCAATTGACTAAGGCTTCCAAGCCCATGTCTTAAGAACAATTTGTATATGGCCTTAGAACTAGGGAAGGTAGGAAAACATTATGGAATGACCTTAGTCTCCTACCAAACAATGATACTATTTACATAGGAGATTTTAATACAATCACCTCACTTACAGAGTATAAAGGCCCTAGCTCCCCAAATTTAGGTAGTATCAGGGACTTCAATGGCTGGATTAACTCTAAAGGAATTCAGGAAATTAACACAGTGGGAAATTTATTCACTTGGACAAACTCTAGGCTAAGAAACCCCACCTCTAAGAGATTAGATAGAGGACTATGTAATATACAGTGGAGCACCAAATTCCCAGCATCCTCTATCCAAATCCTCAACAGGCAATCCTCTAATCATTGCCCTCTTTCCCTACAGGTTTCAACCTTAGTTCCCTCTCACCCTAAGCCTTTTAGGTTCATAAACACCTGGTTTAATAGACCAGATTCCATAAACCTAATAAAAGACAACTGGACCACCCCTATTCCCCAGTCAGGAATGCTAGGACTATATCTGAAATTGATTAGACTTAAGAAAACAATCAAGACTTGGAGTAAGGAATGTTTTGGTAATATTGACTCTAATGTACTCACTGCTGAGGAAAATATGAGATTACAGGAAATTACCTATGACTCCACCCACTCAGAATCTGACCCAATCAAACTTAATGAAAAAAGGGCCTTATTAATTAGAGCTTTAAAGGAAAAGGAAAAATTCTGGAAACAAAAATCAAGAACTAATTGGATTAAACTTGGAGATAACAATACACAGTTTTTCCATAAAACTGTAAAGGAAAAAAACTGCAGGCTACATATCTCAAAATTTTAAAACAGACAGGGACAATGGCTAAATAATTACACAGAAATCCAAAAAAAAGCCATTGCCTACTTCTCTGAACTCCTATCTAAGTCTAACCTACCAGCTAATAACACTTACTACCCTCATTTTCTCAGCCAAATACCTACCATAATCTTTGAACAAGATAATTTCTCTCTATCTAAACCAGTTTCAGAAGAAGAACTTAGACTAGTGGTTATGAGCTTGAATAAAAATAGTAGCCCAGGTCCTGATGGTTTCTCATGTAAATTCTATACCAAATGCTAGGATTTCATTAAACAGGATCTGAAATCTGCAGTTAATGATTTCCTCTTAGGCTCAGATATTCCAAGAGGTATCACTAGCACTTGGATAACTTTAATCCCAAAAAACAAAATCCCTTCCTCTTTTGATAATTACAGTCCAATCAGTCTCTCAAATGTAGCAAACAAGATATGCTCTAAGGTGCTAATGGAAAGGTTGAAACCCTATATGGAAAGATTAATTTCACCTAATCAAACTGCTTTCATGAAAAACTGGGACATTTTTGACAATATACTCTATCTTCAGGAAATGATAAGGGTTTAGATTAAAAAAACATAGTGCCTAACTGTATACTTAAACTAGACCTTAGGAAAGCTTTTAATAGGGTTAATTGGAACTTTTTAAAAAGCATACTTTGTAGATTTGGTTTTACAGGTAACTTTTTGAATGCTATGATAAACAGTCTCTCTCAGGCACATTTCTCAGTGCTCATGAATGGTAACCCGATTGGCTCTTTTAAAGCTACCCGAGGCATCAAACAAGATGATCCCTTATCTCCCTTTCTCTTTAACATTTTCTCTGAAGCTTTCTCTAGAAGTCTATCTTTCATCTTCCTGAACAACAGACTAAAGTACTATCAGCTCCCCTCTGCCATCACACTAGCCTCACATTTGAGTTATGCTGATGACACCATCATTTTTATGCAGGCCTCAAAATCTAACCTAATAAGGATCAAAGCTTTTTTAGAAACTTTTGAATTTACCTCAAGCCAAAAAATTAATTATGAAAAGTCTAATTTCTATATTAGTAAAAGAGCTACACCTGCAAGGATAAATCAGATTAGGACAATCCTAGGAATGAAAAAAGGGTCTTTCCCATTTAAATACCTAGGCTACCCAATTTTTAAGGGAAGAACACTCAACACATACTTTCAACCACTGTTTGAACTTATAGATAAGAAATTGATGAACTAGAAAAACAAGTGGTTAAGTACAGGAGGTAGAATGGTTCTCATTCAATCATGCATATATTCCCTTCCACAACATATATGGAATGTCCTAAAGCCCCCTAAATAGATAATTAAGACACTAGAAAGGAAAATGGCCATTTCTTTTGGGGAGAAACTAAGGGAAAAATTAACAAAGTTTGGAGAAAGTGGTCTGACCTAGCTGCACATAGATTTCAGAATGGATTAGGGTTCAGATCAGTACAGGCAATAATTGACTCATGTTCCCTCAAACTGTGGTGGAAAAGCCAACAGGATACCACCATGTGGACTAAACCGATATGGTTATTACCTCAAACACACAGAAAATTCCAAACTTGGAAGAGAATATGCACTATAAACTCTTTTACTGAAAATAACTCTATGGTTATTTAAGGCCAAGGTAACTGTAACTTCTGGACTGCTAATTGGTGCCCAAATGGACCACTCATTAACTGTGTCCCTTCCTCTACCCTTTCTACATTTTCCTCTTGTACAGTAGCTGATTTCATCAATGATAAAAGTTATTTCTTAACTCAGATTTCTCCTTTTTTAGAACATGATACTCTGATCTTCTTGCAGGATGCAGATATTAACAAGGAAAGAGAGGATAAGCTGATCTGGAAACCAGAGGAGACTGGAGTTTTTACATTCAGATCAGCATACAAGGCACTCACTCATTTACCAGGTACCTTTCCTGCTACTAAACTCATATGGAACCCCAGTTTACAAAACAAATTTTCAATTTTCACCTGGAAAATGCTAAACTCCTTTTTACCTTTTGATGATGTTTTAATTAAATGTGGTTTTAGCTTAGTTGCTAAATATCCAGCATGTAACCAAGCTGATTCTCTTGAACATTTTTTCATTTCATGTCACCTGTCTCAAACTATATAGAGTGGTACTGCTGTTATCATGAGACTTAACTTACATACCTTAGACAAATTAACTGATAGATTCTTTGCATACTGGAACAACAATGACCTCCCTAGAGTGCATAGAGTTATTTGTAGATTGTTGCCCTCTTTGATTTGTTGGTCTCTATGGAAAGCCAGAAATGCTTTCTATTTTGATAGAAATGTTTTTCAACAGTACATATCTGTAAAGAAGTAAGAGAGCTAATCTTTCTATCCCTTTCAGCTAAGCCTTGTTTCTCAAACAAACACCCTATTATGAGCCTTACCATCGCTTCACTAATCCCACCCCTCAGACCACCTCCAAAACCTTCCATCTCCATTGTCTACTGGGAAAGGCCGGAACCTAATACTATAAAAGTCAATGTGGATGCCTCCTGGTCATCTACTAGCTCAACACTTAGCCTTATAACTAGAAACAATAATGGAAATCCATGCCTAATCAAGTCCACAAACACCTCTGCCAAATCATCACTTGAAGCTGAAATGAAAGCCATTATATTTGCTTGTCAAGTTTTTCCATCACTAGATTGCAATTTCATAATTGAATCAGACTCACTGCTTGCAGTGAATATGATTAACCATCGAAATGGAGCTAAATGGTCCCTCTATACACTAGCTTTTCAAGTTCACTCCTTATTAAAAGATGCCACCCTCAAACATGTTTTCATACAGTGCAACTCTGTTGCTGATGCCATTGCTAAGCACAAATCCACTCACCTTGAGGAATTTAGCTTGAACCTCTCTAACATCCCTGCAAACATCAGAGGCCTTATTAATTTAGATAGGAATCATACCCCCTACATTAGATGTCATATGCATGCTACTAAGGACGATTGATACTACTGATTTATGTTTTCCTCTTTACTTTGTCTCAAGAACCACTTCAGTCTCTTCACACATGGGATGCAAATATGGCATGGTATGCAATGCACCAGTGCTCCAGTTCTTCTTGCTGATTTAAACAAAAGGCTGTCCGATTGCCGATTGCACTACTTCTCACACAGTATCATCCATTAGACTACCTCATTTGTTTTCTTGGATTGTATTTTCAAATGGCAAAACGGTAGTTGCCTGGCCAAAGTAAAGACTTAGCACATGGGGTGTAGATTACTTACTTTGGAATCGCAACTACTATCTCTACTCATTATCACATATGTAATTTTATCTACAAACTATAGGCTCTAGATGCTAGCTATTCTTTTGGAGGCAACGAGGTTGCCTCAGTAGAAAGTCCTCAAAAATAACTCTCTGTAACTAACTCTTCTTCTCAAAGGTTTGGGGAACCTTATATATTATCCCCCACCCTAGGGTGTTTTTAATTTAAAAAAAATAAGAACAATTTGTAGCCTATTTAATACTCTTACTATTATGCATTTATGGAGCATTGAATGTGTTTGTTAATGTCATTAATGTTATTGTAAGCTTGAGTATATGAACTACTTGTATGATATGCTTGTTAGGGTTTTGGGAAATGGGTTGATTTCCCCATTTCTTGATAGGAATCCAAGAGTTTGATTTAGAGCTTTTGATTGTGTTAATGGATTGATAATTGCTAGGTGAATATGATAATGTTGAACTCTTTGTCATGTTTGTTGCTTGTAGCAAATGAGAGAAGTCTATGAATGTCGATCATTCTTGACTAATCTTGTGTAAATGCATAAATTAGACACGGTGTAGTGTTTATAAGTGTTCCCGAGCTTGTTGATTCTTCATGCTAAATGCCATCAATGGGATACCTCGAGTCGTGTTTCGACTACGGGAGTCATTGGTGAGGTTTGACAAGAGATGTCGAATTCACTCTTGCAAACTACTATCTAAGAAGGATAGAAATTTAGCCTTCACAACAATTAGTGAAAGTAGTAAATAGGTTGCATGTTCAATGATGGATAAGAGGTTTGGAAGTGGAAGTCAATTGCGCCCAAGATTCCGTCAATTGTTATTTTCATCTTATCTTTAGTTGTATTGCATGATTAGCATCGTTCTCTTGCTTTGCTAGTTGTTGTATTTCAATTTGATAACTTAGGAACAAACCAACCAAAAACCCCCCGTGTTTACATGCTTATATATATATATATATATATCTATGTATGTACATGTTTAGTATGTCTTCTCCTATATATGTTTAAACACTTGAAAAGATCCCTCTTCTCGTGGACGACCCTGACTTGCCATTATCTACTTAATTGTAGATAGGAAGCAACAGTGCTTAAAAGTATTAACTTTGAGAGGTACGGCGAAGACCTCCCAATGCTGCAGCTGGAAGCCGCTACCATAGGAAAATGAAGCTTATTTTGTCCAAGCTTTACCAAAAGAACGGCAGCGGAGCTGCTCAAAATAGGTACCAATTAGAACTTAGTTGTAGAATAGTTAACAGTCATACAAAAACACAACATACTACAAAAATACATAATGTTTTTCTTGAATTCATTTCTCTTCAGCCGCTAGTCTTCAACCATCTTCCTCTTTTTGGATAGAACGTCTCCAATTTCTTGGCCATCTTCATCTATCCAAATGTCATCTCCATGTTTCCTCCGTATTGCTCCCACCTCAATCCCATCGTTAATAAGTAGGGGGGAAATGGAGGGGAACTCTAACCTTTCACCTGTAACTTCAAAATCAATTTCATCACGGAAAGAGTAATTCTTACCGTGTAACACAATAGACCAACCTACATCGCACAGATCATTAACGTAGAAAACTAGTCTTTCTTGATCGGCCAAAATAAACTGATCATTGTTATATACTTCACGACTCTGGTCAACAAGGGTAAATCCCATTGGGTCATCATTTTGAAATCCAGTTGTGTTCTCAAACCATTGACACTTGAAAACCAGAATCTTGAATTCTCCATGGTCAAGCTCCCAAATCTCATCAATAACACCATAAAATGACATCACAGCTAGGGCATGTTTATTGTCTTTCTTACTTGCTTGCCACATTGTCTCCGACTCAATGTATACCCCACTAATTTGTGTTGTGCTCTTTAAATATTGGTCCCTAGTAGCAAAAGAGAAACCATTCATGTCATATCCAGAATACCTCAAAATTGTGCAGTTAGGCTTCCTTGCAAATGCTCTAATTTTTGTGTCGTAATCACCTAGATTGCATCGATCATATAACCAATTCACAAACTTGTCATTATGCTCCAACTGAACTTTATTTGGGGGACACATGGGATGAGACTCTGTTATCGAATTAAGGTGCTCGGTCACATTAGCAGTAATCTCCTTATAATTCCTCAAGACATACAAATGAACTAACATCATATCACTATTTAATGGAGTAAATAACATTCCCCTTGACCTCGGTTTGCCCACTTTCCTTCCAACATGTCGATTCAAGGGCACCCCAAAATTTCCATGTTCCTCCAAATAGCTAGAGAAAAAGTCAATTACTTCTTCGGAAACATACCTCTCAACAATACTAGCATCCGGTCGACTCATACATTTCACGTATCCCTTGAATACTTTCATGTGATGCTCAAAAGGATACATCCAATGCATACCAACCGAACCACATATATTTATCTCCCACACTAAATGAACAACCAAGTGAACCATTATATCAAAAAAAGATGGAGGAAAATACATTTCCAACCTGCATAGCACAACAACAACTTTTTTTTGTAGGACATCCAAATGGTCCAGGTCAATAGACTTCAGGTATATGGAACCAAAAAATAAACAAAGTCTAGTGATTGAGTACCTTATGTTGGCCTCTATTACCCTACAAATAGCAATAGGTAACAATTTTTATATCAAAACATGACAATCACGAGATTTCAACCCAGTAATCCGACAATTCTTTATAACTACCCGACTAACATTCGATGAATAACCAATTGAGACTTGCACTGATGTCAAACTATCAAAAACTGAGATTCTCTCCTCCTTTGACAATGTACAACGTGCAGGGGGCAAGTAAGTCCTCTTACCCTTCACTTCTGGAGCGAGGTCATTTCTGATTCCCAAATCTACCAAGTCCAACCGGGCATTCAAACTATCTTTCATCTTCCAGGGAATATTCAAGAGGGTGCCTATCAAACTTTCACAAACATTTTTATCAATATGCATCACGTCTAGGCAATGGCTAACCTCAAGATGCTCCCAGTACGGTAGATAAAAAAATATTGACCTTTTATTCTGTGGACCATCACAATGTATTCTATCATTGCCTTTATACTTTCCCAACACCACTCTCAATTTCTTAACCTTCTTGTGAATCTGCACACCAGTTAGTGGTGTAGGGGATTTCCTTCGTTCTTTCCCCTTAATGAAATTGACCACATCATCCCGGTATTTATGGTTTCCTTGCAGCCATTTTCTATTGCCAAGATACACTGTCTTTATTCCATGTCTTAGCTGTTTGAATTCTATCTTCTCCTCAGAAATAGGACATGCTTTGTGCCCCTTCACAACATACCCTGAAATATTTCCATAGGCTGGAAAATCATTGATCATGCAAAAAAGCATGGCATCCAATTGAAACTCCACATTCATATAGGCATCAAATACCAACACCCCTTTTTCTTCCCACAATATCTTCAAATCATCAATCAATGGTCACAAATACACATCAACCTCGTTCCCAGGTTGTCTAGGACCTGAGATGAACAGAGGTATCATAACATATTTACGTTTCATGCACAAATAAGGGGGAAAATTATATATAACCAACAGCATGGGCCAAGAACTATGCTTTGATAACATGTTACCAAATGGATTCATCCCATCAGTACACAATGCAAGGAATAAATTTCTAACTTCTGAACCAAATGAAGGATATCACTTGTTAAATTTTCTCCATTGTTCACCATCTGTCGGATATCTTATTTTGTCGTCACTTGATCTTTCCCGCTCTTCATACCATCGCAAGTTCTTTGCATCTTTTGAATTCGTAAATAATCTCTTTAACCAAGGAATTAAAGAAAGATGCCACATACACTTCAATGGGACCTTCCTCTTCTTCTTAGCCAAGCACCCATCATCATCATCATTCCTCATACCCTTATATCTTGAATTTTGCACACGGGGCATTCAACCGTGTCTTTCAAATCACCGTCATACAACACACAATCATTAGGACATACGTGTATTTTCTTGTATTCCAAACCGAGTGGACACAATATTTTCTTAGCCTCATAAAAGTTTTTCGGCATTCCATTCCCTTCTGGAAGCTTTAGGAGCGAATTCACACTTGTATCACTCCAAGAACTTGTAACTTTCAAATTGAAAACCTCCATAAAAAAGGAGATTATGGTATCCTTACTTTTACATCAAGGATACAATGGCTTCTCTTTTTCATCAAGCAAAGCACTCAACATTTTAGACTTTCCCTGAAAATCTCTTACAATGTCATCAAACATGGCATCAACGGTAAATTTGTTTCCATCTATCTTGTCAAACCCGCCGCCATTATGTCGTTGCTCAACCTCTCCATGAAATGTCCATACAATGTAACCTCCATCAAATCTGTTCTTCAGCAAGTGAAATCTAACAAGCCCACGATCATCAGACCGTTCACGATACAAGCATCTTTTGCATGGACAAAGTATCCTCTCCTCCCAACCAAAGACATAATCAATAAATGAATCAATAAATGCAATATGTTCACCACTCCCTATAGCTACACTTAGATAGCTAACCATTTTATTTCTCCACGCAAGCATCGATTCTCGGTCCATTGTATCTAAAAAAAATAATACAAACAATTACACAAATATTCATTGTTCAAATATAATAAAAATAAACACAATCAATTTGCTACACAATACTAAAACTATCATGTGTATGTCAATATGTATGTGAATCTATCAACTTGTTCTTTGGATATATATATATATATATATATATATATATATATATATATACCATCTATCAAAACAAACACAACCATGTTTACATCCACAATCATTTACACTCTCACAGCATGATACTAAAACAACTTAAAGTATAGAAACCATTAATAAATACAAATAAACTCTCTCCATGCATGCATTAATGGTTATTACAACTACTATTTGATTGAAATTCAAAAAAGTTAAGGAAAAATTACATCCATGGGTCTTCATTGCTTTGGGTTTTTACACCCACTGAATACCCCATGTGGTTAGGTGTTGTGGTTCCATTCCCCATGGGAAGGGGTTTGAATCTCGGCAAACGCGCAGTGTGGGAGTATTCTCCTGTGGAGGTGCTCCTTATGGCCACCAAGTACATTCGAGGACCGCGTGTCGAACCCTTAGGAGCAGTGATTTGCCTCCTCGGCTATGTGCGTGAAGCCGTTGCGGTCGGGGCCCTGAGGGCGAGGGTATCGCCTTTAGGGGTTGTTGCTCACCATCCAAGAAATCTTCCATCAATGAAGAGAGAAGGGAACTACAAGTTCAGATCTAATTTTCAAGGGGTAGTTCGGAGCATTAAATGCTCTATTTGGCACCGGTTTTTTTGAATAGTACGTAAAACCGGTACCATTTTTCCCATTAGCACTGGTCTTTAACCAGTGCTAAATCAATCGGTGCCATTTTTCCCAATTTTTTTCCGGAATTATTTTAACACAGGTTTCTTTAATTTTTTAGAACCCATTTTTAAAACCGGTGCCAAATATTTACATTTTACCGGTTTTCCTTAATTTCTAGCACCGATTTTCAAACCAGTGCCAATTTAGCATCGATTTTTGTAATTTTTTAGAACTGGTTTTTAAATTTCGAATTCACCGATTTTAGAGATTTTTAGCACCAGTGCTAATTTCAAACAGGTTTTTGTAATTTTTAGCACCGGTTTTTTAACCTGTGTTAGGTTTACACCTATTTTCATAATTTTCAGCACTGGTTTTTTGACAAGTGTTAAATTTACACCGGTTATTAGAAAAAAAACCGGTGATATAATTACTAAAATTGGTGTTAAATTTACACCGATTTAGAAACCGGTGCTAACAAATAAAAAACTTGTGCTATTACAATTTTCGCATTGGTTTTAATAATCAGTGCTAAAAAACCGGTGCTAGAGGGGAGGTCTCTGTGGTAGTGGTAATTCCATTCCAAAGCACTATTTGCATAAAACATCCTAAGGAATAAGGGAATTTCAAAAGTTATGAGCCAAAAATGCATTTTTAACTTAAAATTAGATTTTTTGAAAATTTGCATTTTTGGAATAATTTGATAGCTCTAATGGGGTGACAACACGTATACCCTCATGTCATGGGTATCTGCATAGACATTCTCGTTCCAAGGTTTTCTAGCACGGACCGTATCGCTATAAATGGGCCGTGCCAAAACCTAGCACGAGGCCCATCATGCCAACATGCTATGACACGAGCCATATCGCGTGGAACGGCTCATGCCAAATTTTGGCATGAGGCTGCCAAAATTTTGACCCTTTTCCTTTAGTTTTTATCTATTTTTTTTTAAAAACTAAGTCACCCAACAAATCCTACTTCCATCCAAACAAAATCATGAGACTTGGGCTTCACATTTACAAATCAAAAAGAGTTTCACCTTAAAAATTCTCATCACAATTAAAACATGTAAAATCTATCTATTCAAAATCAGAAAAGTCAAAACAATAAAAAACACCGTATATTTATTGTCATCCTCACGAATTATTTCTTTTTTATGCATTTTAGTTAAAACAACCTACCATTGGGTCTCCGAAATCACCATCGGCGACTCCACCCATGATGACATCGTTGTGGAGAGATCTCCAAAATATGTCAGCCTTACCTTTATACGCCTTGTCCACCATAGAAAATGAATTCTCGAGCCTTGCTATTGTTGAGTCCGTAGATATCTGATGTGTCCATTTTATATGCATAATTTAGTACTATTTAGGGTCACTTTTGTGCTCTTTTATTATTGAGAGCTTGAAATTCTCTTAGGAGGGGTAAGAGCAACTTTACGCCCTTTTACCTCTTCTAAGTGGATTTTGTGTGACAAGGAAAGAACACGGAGGCAATGAAGACTGGAGGCCATTGAAGACTACACTTTCGAAGACTTTTGAAGACTTGCTTGAAAGACATGAAGACCGGAGGCCATTGAAGACCATTTTTGGAGCCGTTGAAGACTTGGAGATTGAGAGGAATGACTATGAAGATGACTACATGCCACAAGAAGAATAAAAGGACACAATGCATAATTCTGCCATCCGTCGTGAGTCACGACGGCCTCATCGCGAGACCGTCGCGAGTCGCGACCGACGGGTGGCCAGAATTTCACCTTATCTTCTTTGTACTATAAATACCACTCTCTTTCCTCTCATTCATACCTTTTCTCTGCTGCGATTTCAGTACTGTTTCAAACCCTTTTTCTTCCATTTTTCATCCATGAATTCTCTTGTTTTTATGATTAGTTGTTTAGCATTGATTAGCATGAACTCTTGTAGCTAATCTATCTCTTGGGAGCAATTGACTAAGGCTTCCAAGCCCATGTCTTAAGAACAATTTGTAGCTTATTTATTGCTCTTACTATTGTGCATTTATGGAGCATTGAATGCATTTTTTGATATCATTAATGTTGTTGAAAGCTTGAGTATATGAAATACTTGTATGAATTGCTTGCTAGGATTTGGGGGAAGTGGGTTGATTTCCCCCCTTTTCTTGTTAGGAATCTACGAGTATGATTTAGAGCTTTTGATTGTGTTGATGGATTGATGATTGCTAGGTGAATATGATAATGTTGAACTCTTTGTCATGTTTGTCGCTTGTAGCAAATGAGAGAAGTCTATGAATGTTGATTGTTCTTGACCAATCTTGTGTAAATGCATAAATCGGTTAAATGCTTAAACACGGTGTAGTGTTTATAAGTGTTACCGAGCTTGTTGATTCTTCGTGCTAAATGCCATCAATGGGATACCTTGAGTCATGTTTCGACTACGGGAGTCATTGGTGAGGTTTGACAAGAGATGTCGAATTCACTCTTGCAAACTACTATCTAAGAAGGATAGAAGTTTAGCCTTCACAACAAGTAGTGAAAGTAGTAAATAAGTTGCATGTTCAATGATGAATAAAAGGTTTGGAAGTGGAAGTCAATTGCGCCCAAGGTTCCGTAAATTGTTATTTTCATCCTATATTTAGTTGTATTGCATGATTAGCATTGTTCTCTTGCTTTGCTAGTTGTTGTACTTTAATTTGTTAACTTAGGATCAAACCAACCAAACCCCCCCCCCCCATTGTTTACATGCTTTTATATGGATCTATGTATGTATGTGCTTAGTATGTTTTCTCCTATATGTGTTTAAAACACTTAAAAAGATCCCTCTTCTCGTGGATGACCCCAACTTGCCATTATCTACTTAATTGTAGATAGGAAGCATTTAGGGCTTAAAAGTATTAACTTTGAGAGGTACGGCGACGACCTCCCAAATTTTGGCGCCGCTGCCGGGGAAGGGGCGTTTATTTTTAAGTGTTTAGGCATATTATGTGTGATTATGTGCTATTTGTAAATATTTGTTAGTTTGGTTTTATTTTGACTTCTTAGTTGATTTTCCATTTTCGCTTGGCTTGGAGACATATTGTTCGAGTTCTTGGTGCATGGTTCGCATGCGATCCTCTTCACAAGAACCCTTACACTACGACCCCGAGTTGGAGTTGAATTTGAGACGGGCTAGGAGGCTTTCTTTGGAAAGTGTGAATAACATCCCTCCTAGTGACCATTTTGCAGATACATCTTCATCAATGGAACATCAAATCAAGCACGAAGATGAGCATCCAAGAGAGGAACCTCACCATCCTCCTCTCCACCAAAGAGAGGTCCACTTGGGGCAACCCTTCTTGAGAGACGTCATGGCTCCCAACCTCAATCAACAACCGATGTGTATTGAGTACCCTGTGGTTGGACCAAATGGGCATTTTAAGCTAAAAACCGGGTTCATCAACATGCTACCTGCCTTCCTTGGTAGGCAAGGGGAGAATGCTAACAAGCATCTCACCAAGTTTCACTTCTTATATGGTGGTACGGTCCCCCATGGAGTGGATGAAGATTTTTATAAATTGAAGGTATTCCCTTTCACACCGAGGGATGGTGCAAGAGATTGGCTCCACTACCTACTGCCCAAGAGCATCAAGAGTTGGCTTGATATGAAAACAAAGTTTCTAGCCAAGTACTTCCCGACCTCGAGGTCCTCCACCTTGAAGAAGGACATAAGCAACATCCTTCGACAACTGTTTAGTAAATTTAGCGCAAGTTCTTAAACTTTGCATTGATACTAATCTTGTGCTAAATTATGAGAAATGTCATTTTATGGTAGAAAGAGTCATTGTCTTAGGCCATGTTGTCTCCTCTAAGGGTATTGAGGTTGACAAGGCAAAGATAGACACAATTCAAACTTTGCCTTATCCTACTAATGTGCGCGAAGTGCGCTCTTTTCTTGGCCATGCAGGATTCTATCGCCGGTTCATCAAGGACTTCTCAAAGAAAGCATCTCCTCTATGTAATTGTTGTAAAAGGAAGGGGAATTTGTGATGGATGAGGGGTGTAAAGGGGCCTTCGATACATTGAAGAGAAGGTTAGTCCCGGCCCCTATCATACAACCCCCAGATTAGTCGTTTCCCTTTGAGATTATGTGTGATGCTAGTGATTACGCCGTTGGAGCGGTTCTTGGTGAAAGGGTGGGGAGAGCGCCTCACGCCATCTACTATGCATCAATGTCTCTCAATGAGGCCCAGAGAAACTATTCCACCACCGAGAAGGAGTTGCTTGCAGTGGTATTTTCTTTAGAAAAATTTTGATTTACTTGCTTGGTACAAAATTTATTGTGTACACTGACCATGCAGCGCTTCATCATCTGATGACGAAGAAAGATGCCAAGCCGAGATTCATTAGGTGGATCCTGCTTTTGAGCGAATTTGAGTTGGAGGTGCGAGACAAGAAGGGTGCGGAAAACCTTGTGGCCGATCATTTGAGCCGGTTGACTCCAGGCGAAGACATTGAGGTAACCCCCCCAATGAAGGAGCACCTACGGGAGGAATTCCCTGATGAACAATTTTTCACCATTAGGGATCTCTAACTGTGGTATGCCGACATTGTAAATTTTCTTGTTGCCGGTAAATTCCCTCCTCATTTTTCTAAGGCCCAAAAGGATAAATTAAAGAGTGATGCTAAGTATTATGTGTGGGATGATCCCTTTTTGTGGAAACATTGTGCGGATCAAGTTGTTAGGAGATGTATACCTGATAGTGAAGTACACTCAATTCTTGAATTTTGTCATTCTCATGCATGTGGCGGTCATTTTGGAGCAAAGAGAACCGCTAGGAAAGTTTTAGAGAGTGGGTTTTATTGGCCTATGTTGAATAAGCATGCATACACCTTTTGCAAATCTTGTGAAGAATGCCAGAGAGTAGGAAATATCTCCACTAGGAATGAAATGCCCCAAAGACCTATTTTGTATTGTGAAATCTTTGATGTTTGGGGTATTGACTTTATGGGCCCTTTCCTTAGTTCTTATGGCTTTATGTACATTCTTCTTGTTGTTGATTATGTGTCGAAGTGGGTTGAAGCAAAACCCACTAGGACTGACGATTCTAAAGTGGTTGCAGAATTCTTGAAAGATAACATCTTTTCTAGGTTTGGGGTACCTCGAGCCTTGATTAGTGACCGTGGCACCCATTTTTGCAATTGGACCATAACGGCACTCTTGAAGAAGTATAGCATCACTCACAAGACATTCACCGCCTATCACCCACAAACTAACGGGCAAGCCAAAGTTTCCAATCGAGAAATCAAGTCCATCCTTCAAAAAATGGTTAAACCTAACCAGAAGGACTGGAGTTCTCGGTTGAATGATACCTTGTGGGCTTATAGAACGGCTTACAAGACACCAATCGGTATGTCCCCATACCAGTTAGTGTTTGGTAAGCCCTGTCATCTACTGGTGGAAATTCAGCACAAGGCTTACTGGGCGGTTAAAGAGTTTAATCTTGATGTAGATGAAGCCGGCTTGCATAGGAAGTTACAATTGGATGAACTGGATAAGATCCGAAGGGAGTCCTATGAGAACACCAAGATCTACAAAGAGAAGACAAAGGTGTGGCACGATAAGATGATCATCAGGAAGGACTTTGACGTTGGTCAAAAGGTCCTCCTATTTCAATCTCGCCTTTGCCTATTCCCAGGTAAGTTAAGGTCCCGATGGATTGGTCCTTTTGATGTGGTTAAGGTATTCCCGCATGGTGCGGTGGAGATTCTAGATCGAGCTAAGTCCAATACCTTCAGGGTTAATGGACAACGTTTGAAACCTTACCACGAGACTTTTGTACCGGAAAAAGAAGAGGACGTTGATCTCCTCGATCCGGTATGTGAGTAAGCTCCAAAGAGGAAAGTGAGTCGTACCAACGATGTTCAATAAACTTGGTTTTAATCATTCGGATTGTCATTCGTGACTTTCTATTGATGTTGTTTAGTTTTGAGCTTTTATCCTTAAGCTTCATTGTTTTGCTTTGTACTTTTCACGGGTTATTTTTTTCCCATGATTTTGTAGCAATTTTGAAGCCAAGGCATTAGACTTTGGAAACGGGAAATACCTGGATTCGAGAAGGAAGGACTTAGACAAGAAAAGGAAGTAGAAAAATTTTCTAAGTACCAGGTAAATGGCCCGTCGCGAATCGCGACCTTACCATCGCGAGTTGCTCAGAAATTTTTTGTCAAAAATTGGACCCTCAGATCAAATTTCCGCGAGTCACGATAATATCGCGAGGCCTCGTCGTGAGTCGTGATGGGCTCAGAAAAATTTGGGCAAAAATTATCCCTCGGATCTCACTTTTCGCGAGTCGCGATGACATCGCGAGGCCTCATCGCTAGTCACGACGGGCTCAGATGTTTTGAACAAAAAATTAGCCCTCAGATCCCACTTTATACGAGTCGTGATGACTTAGGGGACCCATCGTGAGTCACGATGAACACGTCGTGAGTCGCGACGGTCGTGCAAATCAGATTTAAAAGGCGGACTGAATAAGTTTTTTCCCATATACTTCTGCCCTTTATTTTTTTCCTCCTCTCATCCTTCCGTCCATCTCCCTCTTCCCTTGCCGCCGTCATCCTCGCCGCTGCTGCGCCCCCCGTGCTGCCAATACCCACTTCATTCCTTCCCATCTCTCCACCCACCAAATTGCCATCACCATTGTGAAGAACCCAAACCCTAGAATTTGGGAATTTTGTAGTTTTGGGCAATTCGAATCCGAATTGATAGTGTACTTCCATTTTTCTTCGTCCTAAGTGTCTTAGTGGTACAGTTCTTCACTCTATTGAGCCTTGATTGTGATTATGAATGTATATTCCACTTATTGGATATTGTGTAGATTGTGTGCTATGCCTTAGGAAATTAAATCATTGGATCTTGGTTGATTGTGGTGAATATGTTGTGCTTGTAGTTTTATTTGATGGGTATTGTGTGCATATTTTGCAATTGCGGTGTAGACTGTATATTTTCTAGTGCGGTGTAGACTATATATTTTCTAGGGCGGTTTTGCCTGTATTATGCCTGCTTGGTTCTGGAATGTGTGCATTTATGTTACTTTAGCTGATAGTAGATGGTGACTTATACTGAGTTTGAGGCATGTTAGCCCTTGATTAAACATAGTTGTTATTGGGATAAAGTGTTATTGTGTTTTGCAATGTTATATTATTTAGAGTAGTTTGGCCATGGACGTAGATGTTGACATTGTGAATGTACTAATGATGGATAAACTAGTTGAGCATAACTGTGATTTTGAAATATAGCATATTCATTTCAACTATGTGAGAACTTCATGGATTTGATGATATGGGCTTGTTGGACATAATGTAGATTGTATATGCAATTGCAAGTAAGACTTGAACTAGTTGAGTTGATTTTGATTTGGCCTGTGATGATAAACTAGTTTAAGATTGGTTATAGATTTGCCATATTGCATAAACATATATTCCTTTGCATTTGACTTGTTTGTTGTAATTGATAGATATGGCCCCCAAGAAGAGATCTAGGGCTCCCTCACGAGACGAGCACACTGCCGCTCCACCTCCACCTCCTTCACTGGCTCCGGAATCGAGCCCTATACCTTCCCTTATAGATAGGTACATGGGTTTGACCGAATCACCGGGTCCTATGTGGAAGGATGGGAGGCCCTAGAGAAGCGCCAGCTTAAAGAGACCAGTTTTGTTGATGTGCCTACATTGGATGTCATTGGCCTCACGCAGCCTGTCAGATGCCTCTTCGCCAAAGGGGGAATGGAAAGATTTATGAGTAAGAGCGTGCCCTCTTACCGGAGGTACACATTGGAGTTCTTGTCCACAGTCTGTATGAGCAACATGAGGGGTGATTAACCCTGTGGAGGTACATTTCCTTTCACCTAGATGACCTATCTTGGCAACTGACCATCTCACAGATTAAGGAGGCCTTTGGTTTTGACACCGCCGAGATACGGAACAGACTGGACCCACAGGCCCAAGAGTGGTCAATCAAGGATGAAATATAGTTTTGGAATGTCATCAATATGAGGCCGAAGAACTCCCACGACAAGAGTAGCGCCATCATCCACCCTGCACTCCGCTATGTGCACCAACTCTTGGCTGGCATAGTCCTTTGCTCCGCGAAGCCGACGAATGTGCTAGACAATTACATTCACTTCCTATGGCACTTGATGAGTGAGGGGCCAGGATATGGACTGTGGGCAGAGCTGTGGATGAAGAGGATTTTGGAAGTGGCAAGAAAGGCCAAGGGGAAGATTATGGTTGGGAGGATGATAGGCCTTCTAGCAGAGTACTTGGGATTAGTCCCTCCAGCCGACTTTCCACGTTTAGGTAGGTGGATGTCTTATCTGATCACCGTTGAGCGGCTAGTTTGATTTGAGATGCTCAGTGTCACACGGACCACGAGGCTCTTTCATTGGTTATACGGTGCGAGGAAGGTCACATTCATGGCACTTTCTCAGCAGAGCAAGACGAAGCTGGAGTTCGACACACCTCTGGGAGATTTGGAAATCTCCCCAGACTCCTCATGTATAGCTAAGTTCCACCGCGAGCTCCGCGACCTCAGGCCAACCCCTGTCCAGCATGACGATAGCACCCTACCTTCCTCGGAGCAACAGCAGCAGTAACACTACTCTACACATCCTCCACCAGAGATGGAGCCAATGCAGGAGGATGATGCTCCACCTCACTACTCCCAGCCTCCACTGGACTTCTATGAGCAGATGATGCAGACCATGCACGATGGCTTCCACTGACATGACAACATGATTTTGGAGCACAATGTCTTTGTCTCCCAGGCTTTGATTGATATGGATGAGGAGATTGACCACTTGTCAGCTCGCATCCATGAGTTGTAGTCCCAGTCGGGCAGTGCATCAGGCCCTGATCCGAGAGCAGAGAGGCAAAGAACGAGGAGGCAGAGGAGCATAGAGTGGCTAGCACAGTACCAGCAGCGCTACTTTGGCGGTGGCCCGTCCTTATCACAGCATTGATTGTGTGAGCACCACATTTCTACCCTTTCCATACTTCGCTTTGTACGGTTTTTCCCTAGTCTACATTGAGGAAAATGTAGTGTTCTAAGTATGGGGAGGGGTATCTACTATTGTTAGGTGATTAGGGTTGGAGACACTTTTGCACAACTCTTTTGTTTTATTTTGGATATTTTTTTCTCCCTTTTGTTTTGGGATGTTTTTCTTTTGATGTACTTGGATTATGTTGGTTTTGATACTTTTCTTAACCTTCAAATTTGGAAAACAATTTTCTACTTTTTGGATTGGAGACACGTGAAAAATAATTGAAAAAAAGGAATCCCGCTAAGTTGAAAACCGGAGAGGGCAACTTAGGCAACATTGGGGGCCCGGATAGGTCGAAAACCCGAAAGGGCGGCCTAGGCAAAAATAAGAGGCTAAATGTATGGAAAAAGGTGAGATGTGAGCCAAAGAAACATGATGTGTGGTTAGGATGAAAACCCGAAAGGGCTCCTACGCAAAATGAGAGAAAGAGAGAGAAATTGAAAAAAAATTATGTGTTTACTCATTTGCCAGCAATGGAGTCATAAGGTTGTGGTGACCACACAGATGGATCGGGTAGCTTCACATCTTGAGGACCTTTTGGGAATGGAAAATTTAGCGGGAAAAGACGGAGTAAGTTATGAAATTCTTGATCATTAAGATGCTTCGTTTTTAGGTTGATATATTGATGTAAAGTGGAGCATGTGTTTTGAACCTTATACACACTTTTGGCTTCATCTTTTATCATTGGATTTGGGATTATCAATTCGGGATTTGGAGATGTCTTAGGGAAATCAATGAATTGATGGGATGATATGGTTTGGGTAGATTTAGGAATAGGGGTTGTGGGAAACTTCTCATTTGACTTTAACATTGGGATGTGTGATATTGAGAGTTTTGTGAGGTATTGATTTGGGGGGATTAGTAGTTAGGATGTGGATATATCATTTCCTTCGTATGCTTGGATCTTTTCTTACTCAAGAGCGAGTAAGGTTCAAGTGTGGGGAGGCTTGACGTGTCCATTTTATATGCATAATTTAGTACTATTTAGGGTTACTTTTGTGCTCTTTTATTATCGAGAGCTTGTGTTTTACCTTAAAATTATCTTAGGAGGGGTAAGAGCAACTTTACACCCTTTTACCTATTCTAAGTGGATTTTGTGTGACAAGGGAAGAACACGGAGGCAATGAAGACCGGAGGCCATTGAAGACTACACTTTTGAAGAATTTTGAAGACTTGTTTTGAAGACATGAAGACTGTAGGCCATTGAAGACCATTTTTGGAGCCGTTGAAGACTTGAGATTGAGAGGAATGACTATGAAGATGACTGCATGCCACAAGAAGAAGAAAAGGATACAATACAAAATTCTGGCACCCATCGTGAGTTGCGATGGCCTCGTCGCGAGACCGTCGCGAGTCGTGACGAGCATCATGAGTCGCGACCGACGGGTGACCAGAATTTCACCTTATCTTCTTTGTACTATAAATACCACTCTCTTTCCTCTCATTCATACCTTTTCTCTGCTGCGATTTCAGTACTGTTTCAAACCCTTTTTCTTCCATTTTTCATCCTTGAATTATCTTGTTTTTATGATTAGTTGTTTAGCATTGATTAGCATAAACTCTTATAGCTAATCTATCTCTTTGGAGAAATTGACTAAGGCTTCCAAGCCCATGTCTTAAGAATAATTTGTAGCTTATTTATTGCTCTTACTATTGTGCATTTATGGAGCATTGAATGTGTTTGTTGATATCATTAAAATTTTTCGAAAGCTTGAGTATATGAAATACTTGTATGAATTGCTTGCTAGGGTTTGGGGGAAGTGGGTTGATTTCCCCCCTTTTCTTGTTAGGAATCTATGAGTATGATTTGGAGCTTTTGATTGTGTTGATGTATTGATGATTGCTAGGTGAATATGATAATGTTGAACTGTTTTTCATGTTTGTCGCTTGTAGCAAATGAGAGAAGTCTATGAATGTTGATCGTTCTTGACCAATCTTGTGTAAATGCATAAATCGGTTAAATGCTTAGACATAGTGTAGTGTTTATAAGTGTTGCCGAGCTTGTTGATTCTTCATGCTAAATGCCATCAATGGGATACATTGAGTCATGTTTCGACTACGGGAGTCATTGGTGAGGTTTGACAAGAGATGTTAAATTCACTCTTGCAAACTACTATCTAAGAAGGATAGAAGTTTAGCCTTCAAAACAAGTAGTGAAAGTAGTAAATAAGTTTCATGTTCAATGATGGATAAGAGGTTTGGAAGTGGATGTTAATTGCACCCAAGGTTCCGTAAATTGTTATTTTCATCCTATCTTTAGTTGTATTGCGTGATTAGCATCGTTCTCTTGCTTTGCTAGTTGTTGTACTTTAATTTGTTAACTTAGGATCAAACCAACCAAACCCCCCCCCCCCCCTTGTTTACATGCTTTTATATGGATCTATATTTGTATGTGCTTAGTATGTTTTCTCCTATATATGTTTAAAACACTTAAAAAGATCCCTCTTCTCGTGGACAACCCCGACTTGCCATTATCTACTTAATTGTAGATAGGAAGCATTTAGGGCTTAAAAGTATTAACTTTGAGAGGTACGGCAACGACCTCCCAAAATCACTTTGGGATTAGGAGGAAATTGAGGGGTTTTTATGCCCTCGACACTCTTCCTTTCCCGCTGCAAGTTAGTTAGCATGGAAAAGCATTCTAACATATATATGTTGTCACTTAAATCATGCACTGTAAAGGACTTGTCAACACTATCATCATCAACAAGGGATTTATCTAAATATTCAGTTTTATTTTCCATTCAAGAAGTTTCACATAGTGCATGCTTATCACATATGGTCACGACTTTGAACACAAAAGATGAATTAGATGAATCATGCCTATACTTATAGATGTTAAATTCTACCTTGTCTATATCAACTTCTGGGGTTAGTGTTCCCGAATGGGCATTTATTTTAGTCCTTGACGTTATAAGGAATGGTTCCCCAATAGGAATGGGGATCACTTCCGTCGTGCTCCCCGTCAAGGACATAAAAGTCCACTAGAAACACCAACTTGCTAGCTCGCACCATCACATCTTTCACTAGCCCACGAGGACTAGCTTGGGAGTGATCTGTGAGTTGGACAATTAACCTAGTGTCCCTAAGTTCACCTATGTATTTGCGTTCAAAAAGAGTATATGGGATCATATTTTTGGATTCTCCTAAGTCTATCATGGAATTTTCAACTAGCTTTCCACCTAAGGAGATACGAATAGAGTCCATTCCTAGGTTGTCGCATTTCTTAGGAAAATTTTTATGGTTTGAAATGGAAATTCCCCACATTTATAAATATCCTACTTTCTTAGTTGGTCTACTTCACTTTTTTGTGCATGCAAGTTTAAGAAACTTAGGATACGATGGCACATTTTCAATTAGCTCTAAGATAGGGATTGTTACCTCAAACTTTTCAAAGATTGTTTGAATGCTTGCATCATTGGTCTCCATCTTTGGCCTTTCCCTCAAAGCATTTGAAAATGGCAGTGAGATAGTCACTTTTGCCTCAGGTGGTGGTAACTCCTTCGAATGCACTTCAACGACAACAATTTCATTATCCTCAAAATTTTCCTTGTTAGCCTCCAATACCCTATCTTCTTCTTGTAAACCTTCTTCTCGGACTCACAAACTTTCTTCCTTCTTCTCAACTTGAGTGTGCTCACATTCCTTAGATTGATCTCCGGTTTGGAAGAGAGTTTTCTAGACTATTTGGCCTCAAGTTGGCTCACCCAGGTAGTGAGTTGCCTGACTTGGACTTCAAGATTTTTGAGACTCGAAAAGGCCCTATTGCATAGATCTTCAATTTTGCGCCTTTTCCTTTCCACAAAAACCTCATGATTTTTCCCAATTGACCTATGCCTTCCAAAATCTCTTCGTGATCCGACTTTTACAGATAGGTGTGGATGTTAGAAGGCCCCTCACCCCTTGGATATGGTTGGGTGGAGCTTGTCCGCCTCGATACCCTTTAGCTTTGTTCTCCTCCCTCCAATGGAAATTTAGATGGTCCTGGTACCTTGGGTTAAACGAGTGTGCATAGGGATCCTACCTTTCGTCTTCTTGGTTCCCTCAGAACCCCTGTGGTTTTTTACCCCTAGAAAACTGCTTCCTATTCCCATTGTTGTATTCCACAGTCTTCACATCTTTTAATTTTTCTGCTACTTGGGGACATGCATAAGTGTGATGGTCAAGGTTGAAAACCCCGCACACTTTAACCTGATGAACCTTCCCTCTTAAGAGTTCCTTAATCATGGAAGAAAGATATTGGACTTGCTCTTCCAACTTAGATAATTTGGAGGGGTCATCCAAGACCTTAACCCTTGACCTTGTGCCAAACTGGCGCATTCCATTGGCTGTATCTTTAAAGAGAGCTATTGCATCCTTTGGGATATTTTTTAGTAATTGATCAATTACATGCGACATTCACCATATGCATGTCTTCATTGCATAACCCTTAGAAAAAGAAGTAGACTAGGTATCCTTCTTTGAAAGGATGGTATGGACAGCTTTCTAGTAACCTCTTGAAGCGTTCCAATAGTTATAAATGGATTTAGTAGCTCCCTGGTTGATATTAGATAGCTAATTCTTCAGTCCAGCTTATTTGGATGTCAGAAAGTACTTTTCCAAAAATCTTCTCTTCATATCCATCCAGGAGCTTATACAACCAAGAGGTAACTAGTACTGCCAATCCTAAGCCCCATCTTGAAGAGAGAATGGAAATGCCCGTAGCTTATATTTGTGTAGACCAGGTGGAGCTTCGAGAAATGTTTGTTTTGATTTTCCCGTGCAATACCATGAAAGGTGGGGAGACAGTGTATCATCCCACTCTACGCCCCAAGCACTACACCACAGAAGCTCTACCCCTAGGCCTATAAAGAGTCAAAAAGAGGTAGGAACCTTATCGATGACAATAGGATCTCTAACTACCCTAGCTTACTACTGTATGATATCTCTACATGTAACCCTTCGGACCAACTCGCCAACTAAGACTGGTGTGTTGTCATCGTAATGAGAAAACTCGGAAAATACCTACGTGCACACACCCACGTAGACCTGGATCCAGCTACCCATATCACATCCACTTTTCTCTTCCCCGGGAGGATATCAATATTTGCACCAACATGAATGTAGACTAGAGTTTGTGCTAATGGGGTGTATCATTCATGCAATTATAAAATTCAAGAACAAGCCATCATAAAATCACAAGCACATAAAATTAGGAAGATCTAATGAATCTCACAAAGACATTAATCAACACATGAATAAAAATTTACCCAATCTATAAAACTACTCCCAAGATATGGAATTCAAGTATTTCATAGAATTCCCCATCTTTGGGCAAAAGAAAACTAAAAAAGAAAAAGAGAAAGAACCTAGAGAGAAGAGAGAGTGTTTTTCTCTCTAAGTTACTCTTCAATCTACAAATGAACTAAGAAAAATGATAAATGATTGATGTGCTTCATTTTGTGTGCATTAACCATTGCATTCGGCATAGTTTTAGCTTGTTTTGATGTGCTTCCTTTTTATGCGCCATCCCACTGACTATCCTGCACCTCCTGGATAGGTATGTTGCCTACAAAAATCTCTTTATGGTCTTTAGAAATCCCCTCGCAGTTGGTTTTCCAAATTGGCTCAGCATTTGCGCACATTTGGATTTGTTCAGAGTTAAGCAGTTCACTCTTTCTTTGTTTTCTCTCAGGGCTCAGTTTGTTTTCATGTGCTTGTTTATGTGGATGATTTGGTTATTTCTAGTAGTTCTTTGTCACTTATCTTTGAATTTAAGAAATACTTGAGCTCTTTTTTCACATAAAAGATCTTGGTCTGCCTAAGTATTTCTTGGGTATAGAGATTGCTAGAAGACCGGATGTGATGTTTCTTTCACAAAGGAAATATGCCCTGGACATTTTATCTGATACGGGTTTATCAGCTTCTAAACTAACTGATTTTTCTTTGGATTAACAACACGATCTGGCGCATGTTGAAGGTCCACTTTACGATGATCCTGAGCAGTACCGGCATCTGGTTGGTCACCCAATTTATCTACCATTACACGTCTTGAGTTTAGCTATTCAGTTCATACACTTTCTCTGTTTATGAAGTCTCCTTGTGTTCCTCACTGGGAAGCGGCTATTCGAGTTCTTCACTACTTGAAGAGTCATCCTGGTTAAGGTTTATTTATCTCTTCACGTAGTTCATTACAGTTGGCTGCTTATGGTTATTCTGATTGGGCTGCATGCCCTATTACACAATGCTCTCAATCTGGTTACTTTGTGAAGATTGGTGATTCTCCAGTTTCATGGAAGACCAAGAAGCAACCTACGATTTCTAGCTCTTCTGTTGTAACGGGGTATTGTGTTATGACTGTTACTTGTGGCTTAAGTCTTTGCTTTGGGATTTAGGTGTTGTGCATTTTTCTCCTATGTGACTGTTCTATGACATTCAATCTGCTCTTCGTATTGTAGCATATACAATATTTCATGAACCGACAAAGCATATAGAAATTGATTGTCATATTGCCCATGATCTTGTAAAGTCTGGTACTATTGTTACTCATCATATCCGCACATGAGATCAACTTGTGGACTTGTTTACCAAAGGTCTTGGATAAAATTAGTTTCATTCACTTCTTGGCTGAGCATTTCTGATCCCCATGCTCCAACTACAGGAGGAGTATTAGGGAACATAAATAATGCTTGTAATTATAATTAGATTATATTTCCTTTTACCAGTTTTTATAGGTATTTTATGCCTCTATATAATGTACCCCAGATCATGAATACGGACACACATTATTACCCTTATTTTCTACAATAAATAAAGAATTTTGGTGAGAGAAAGATATACACACATGATCTGATGTGGCCAATCGAGACCATGACTTAGTCCAAGGAATAGTTTGTGACGTGAAAAAATTGTGTAGATTTCATTTTGAAAAGAACTCCTGATTCTCGGTCAGGATCAAAACATAATCAGACAAAACTAACCAAGTCTTACTAGTATTCTACCTAGGTATATAAGGATCAAAGAGACCTAACCCTAACATTTTCTACACGAAAAACCTTTTTTCACCATAAATAACTAAAGAAACACAATATTGTTGTGATCAAGTTAAGAATGTAGGAGTATTGAAGGGGGCCTCTAGAGCAAGTTGCTACTTCCCCAGAAAAAGGAGGCAAAGCAATTTTTGAAGCTTTATGCATTGGTTCTTGATCCACAGATGAACTTTAAGTTTATTCTTCTGCTTTAACAAGTCACAATTATGTTGCTAACGTAGGAAACTTCTTATGAAATTATGAGTGATGTGTGTGCAGGAGTATATATATTTTTCAGTTCTGATTCTAGTTATGCAATCATGTTGTACTAGATATTTAAAGGGAAATAGGTAATTTAAATTTATGTATGATATACCAAAAGAAAGATCTTGAAATATAGTTTCTAATGATACTAGATTCAGAATTTTAAGATGTCTAAGTACGAAGTTATGGTTGATTTAGTACGGAGTGGTCAACCAGTAATATGTCTGATCCCAGTGTTTGTTAAAGTGAATTGTTTGAGGGTCAATCGTGTATGGATTTAAATGTGTGAACTGTCTAATGAAAGATAATTGATTCTAGTCCTTAAGTGTTTTATTTCATAATTTTCTAAATAAATTGTGATTAAATATAATAGTTTTCGTGGGTACTGATCATCAGTAATCTTTCTGATTCCAGTGTGTGTAAAAGTAAATTTTTTGAGGGTCAACCGTGTATATAATGAGATGTATGAACTGTTTAATGAAAGCTATTTTAGTCTTTTTCTTAAGGGTTTTGGTTTCATAATTTTTGAAATAATATGTGATGATTTATGACTGTTCTCGTGAGTAATGGTCGGGTGTGAATGAATCTTGTTCAGTTCCTGTTATAGTGATTTGTTTAAGACGTAAATGTGTAGAATTTAAAGTGTAAATTTTCTAATGAAAGCTATATGAGTCTAGTTTCTAAGGGTTTATATTTTATAAATTTTGGAATAATATGTGATGTTTTATAACTATTCTTGTGAGTATTGGTCAGTTATAAATTGATCTATTTTAGTTCATTTTATAGTGAACACATGCCAGTTAGAGGATAGAGAACACCTAAGAATAGTGATGGCACATGAGTGATTGTAAAAGATGGGGGGGTTCAATATCACTAATAGAGCATACATAGTCTTCTAAATATGTAGGAGGTTGACGATTGCGAACACTTTGTCGGGGAGGAGGCAACTCAGCGAAAGGAGGCAGCGCCGGGGGAACCGATGAGGCAGGCGGCAAAACTGACACGGAATGGTATCAGTCAGCTGAGACCAGAGGAGGTGACTCTACATTACTTGGTGGCGGTGGCGCGGGTCTTTCCTCCTCTCCGACAGAGTGTTCACGATCGTCGACCTCCTTCATATTTGGAAGACTATATCTGCTCCAAATGTTTTTTTGTATAATGTATCAAAGCATGCGCTATATTTAACAAATTAATATGCTTCCGCTCAACACAACCATTCTATTGTGGTGTATCAACCAAAGATGTCTAAAAAATAATCCCATATTCAGCAAAGTATGATGTCAAAGGCATAAATTATGTACGATTATCAACACGGACGCAACAAATGGAGCGCCCAAATTCATTCTTGACCAAAGAAAAAATTCAATAAATCTAGAAGCTACATCTGACTTAGCAACCAATACCTAAACCCAAACAGCTCGGGATAATCATCAACTATCGTTAAAAAATAAAATGCACCACTAAAAGATGGTGTTATATAAGGAACTTAAACATCACAATGTATTGATTCAAACAATGATCTAGAATTTGAAGAAATTAAAGGAAAACTATGCCTAATCTGTTTTTCCTTAAAACACACAAAGAAAGAAACACGGATACTATTTGTGCTAAAATCAAGAGTAGAAATAGAGGACAACACCATAGAGGAAGGATGTCCAAGACACTGATGCCATAAATCTGATGAAGAAACGGAAGCAACTATTTGAATAGACTGAGGGATAAGAGGACAAACACGCATATCCAAGAGACTAAGCCAATAAACCATCCTAGTTGTTCACCCATGCCAATCACAGTCACTACAAGAAACTGAACCTATTACTTCGTTATTTATACCTTGTTCTTTTGGTTTAGCTCAAAAAACTGAGGTAAAAAGTTCTTTTACCTCGGTTTTTATTTTTTCGAAGTAAAAGATGTTATTTACCATGGTTATAAAAAAAATGAGGTAAATCATTTGTTTTTTTACCTTATTATTTTAACCGAAGTAAAAGGTTAAAAAATGAACTAAATAATCTTAGAGATGTTCGTGTGACGTTGCATTGATGTAAGAAAATTGTTGCTGAAATTGTGAATACTGTCGTTGTCACCGATAGAGCGTGAGATGGAAGACCGAGGTCGCATATAATTAAATATATAACTTTTAGATGTTCAAGGTTGGAAGGATTGACAATGAAAAAAGAGGAGTTTTGTTAAGTCTTGTTATTTTAAAATTTAATAAGGTCTGTTTTGTTATGTTACAATTGAGAATGGTTGAATAATTATGAATGGTATGGTTGGAAATATTTTTAAAAATCATGCACGTATCAAATCGCACGTATAGTCAATTACATATTGTTCAAAAAAGGTAGTAAAATTGTTAGAAAAACATTAATCACAAAAATCATCTTACAAGTTAATTAGTATATAATAGTTCGAATATTAATTATAAATGCCTAAGTCCATTATTTGAATAGAAATTACAAGATATTCAAGCCACTCAAATTATGATAACCTTGTTATTTCGAAGAACAAGGTGTCCCAAGTGCACAGGTTGTTGTCAGAAAGGAACCCGGAAAAACACTTCGGGACAGGACCTTGATCCTCCCTTGGCCTGAGTAGTTCATGCGCCACTCTTTCTCGTAGCACCTTATCACAATGAGGGTCTTTTCATTCGGTAGAAGTGGGAAAATTTCAATCGGGATGTACTAATCAGAAAAAAAAATCATTGTGAACAAACATATGCAATTATAAACAAATAGTATTAACAGAAAATAAAATAATTTCATTATTTTAATTATTTGCATGTTTTAGTCCTTTTCAAAGTTGGGGTTTTCCCAAAGTTTTCCTATTTCAAAGTGATGTGGAAACGCGGGTTTTCTGGAGCCATTGTATGGTCTTCAATGTCAAACACTACCGGTTCAGGGTTTCTCCTTTGTGCGGAATAAGATAGATTAATGTGCATATGTATTAGTAAATATATTATGTAAAATGTTAAAATTCCTGGAAAAATGGGTGCCTAAAGGATCCTTCACAAGCCAATAGTCCTTTATATGAAGTGAATAATACGTTAACAGTAAACTATCCTTATAAGAACAACGTGCGACATCGGTAATGTGTCGCAAGAACATATCTATTTGAACTAGTGGTAGCATCGACATGTACCAGCGACGTTGCCGGTGTGTTGGCAAGACCAATATCATGACCGATGATAAAACGAGGTCACAGAAATAAACATTAAGTTAAGTTAAATTCCTACATGCGAGCGCTAAGACATCGGTAATATCGATGTATACATTGATACAACTGCGGGGGCTTATCCAACAACTTGAAATAAGAATTTATGACTTCGCATGCATAAATTGAAAGACGTGTGACTAGAGACCGACTTCGCATGTGCAAAATACAGCAACGGGAAAAAACACATTAACTTAGCAACAAAACATGCATTAAGGAGACAAAATTACACAAAAATGTCCTAACACAAACATAACATAATACCTAGGTTCACATGTGCAAAACCTTTTCACTCTAACAAATCTAAGTAAGAACTAGAAAACCTAAAATACAACTCATACAAAAAGCATAGATTAATTAAACAAGGTAAAGTAACAATTACAGAATCTACATAAGTAGAAATTCATACCTTTGTCAAAGGAGAGGAGGAAAGGGATGGAGAGATTATTGGTATCCGCGGGAAACTTGGAAATGAAGAGTTAAAATAATTCTAGGGGACCATTTATTTATAGTCATTTTGAAATGACGCCGTTTTGGGACCTTGTGTTATCCTCTGTGGTTAGTGCAACTTAGTACCGATATCGCTGTAGTCGATAGACCATTGACTTCATAGCAACATCACAATATTATAGATGGGTTCCATACATAAGGTATAATAGATTAGCTCCATACATAAGGTATAACTTAGCCAGTGCGACGTTGCAGTATAATCGAACCCTCCAGCATAATAGCCGGTATATGACCGACTTTGGAAAGTGTTATTACGCCAACCATTTCAGCCCACTAGCATTTCAAATGAGCCCGCATTTGAGTAAAACATATATAATTTACCTTAATAACGCTCCATAGTATATTAGAAATACTTATTGAATATTATAATTTTCAATGAACTTGATTAATGCCTGTTTCGATCGGAATTTATTTTACCTCCACGAGTCAAGTTTTTAATTTTGTCACATAGCCTCCACAAATGTGGGAGAAGTGGAAATGAAAATTTGGAGATATCCTAATCTAATTCACAATTTCATGACCAAGATGTTCCAATTTAGGCATTATCGGATGAATGGAACGAGGTAATCGTCCGTCATTTGTATTAGTATTTCCATTTATACTCTTATGATAAACGTTATTGGAATGATAATATCCACCACATAGAATCAAATGGAATTTCTTATTCTTAGTTTTTCATGAAAATAAAATTTAATAAAATTACGTCCATCAAATTTCAGAAAGCGCTGGTATGCGGTCTAGCATAAATTATAGAAGGTAACTTACAAGTAGGCAAAGGTTAACTGGAAGATGTTGACTGGGAGAAGTCTCCATGTGATCATGCCTATTTATTTATCATTTTTGAGGATTATAAGTTTGACTAACGATGGAAAAGGTCCCTTCCGAGATGTTTCTAATCGATTTTACCTCCATGGGTCAAGTTTTAATTTTTTTCAATTAGGTCCCTCTACGAATGTGGGAGAAGTGGAGGCATCCCCTCGTGTCAACTCTCCTGGTATGGACCGTGTTAGGTTTTGGCACGAGATCACCAAAAATGTTGACCCAATCCTTAGTTTTTTCCTCTTTTTTAAAAAAACTATGTCACCCATAAAATCTAATTCCATCCAAACACAATCACGAGTCTCAAATGCAAATTTTCACACCAAATAAGAGTTTCGTCTCAAAAATCCCCATTGCAAACAAGAATATGCATAATCTATCTAATTACTACTCAAAACAAGAAAGCAAAAAGAAACACCGTATATTTATTGTCGTCCTTACGACTTATTTCTTTATCATGCAAGTCTATTTAGAAACACCTACCTATGGGTCTCCGAAATCACCATCGGCTACTCCACTCACGATGACATCATTGTTGAGAGGTCTCCACAACGAGCCATTCTTACCTTTGGACCTCTTGTCTGTCTTATGAAATAGATCTCCGTGTCTTGCTAAAATAGAGTCTGTGAATGTCACTTTGGGGTTAGGAGGAGGTCGCGGAGGTTTTAAACCCTTAACATTATTCCTTTCCCACTGCAAGTTATTTAGTATGGAATATCAATCTAGCACGGACATAATATCGATAGCATCATGCAATTCATCAGGCTCATCAACCACAATATCAACACGAGACTCATCCAAATGTTCATTCTCATTGGTAACACATAAGATTTAATGGAATTCATACGCATCACATAGGGTCACACCTTTGGACATAAATTAAGAATTTATTGAATAATGCCTAGATTTATAGATATCAAACTCCACTTTATCCACATCATCTTCTAGAGTCAAGGTTCCCAAATTGACATCAATTTTAGTCCTAGATGTTTTGAGAAAATTTCTCCCCAGAAGTATTGAGGGTGCAATTCCTCCATGTGCCACGCCTAGGACATAAAATTCCACTAGAAAAACCAATTTTCCAATTTCCAACTCACACCATCACATCCTTTACTAGTCCACAAGTAATAGCTTGGGAATGATTCGGCGAGTTGGACAATCACTCTAGTTTTCCTAAGCTCACCTGTTTATAGGCATTCATATAAACTAAATGGAATCACAATGACGGATGCGCCTGAATCTATCATGGCATTCTAAACAAGTTTACCACATAAGGAGATAGGGATAGAAAACATTTTGAGGTCGTCCCATTTCTTAGGAAAATTCTTATGGTTCAAAACGGTGACTCCTCCCCTTTTCAAATGTCCTAACCTCTTAGTTAGCCTACTTCTCTTCTTTGTGCATGGAACTTTAAGAAATTTAGCATATGATGTCACATTTTCAATCAATTCAAAGAGAGGGATTGTTACCTCGACCTTTTTGAATGTTCACATCATTGGTCACCACCTTTGGCTTTCCCCTCAAAGCATTTAGAAATGGAGGTGAGATGGTAACTTGTGCCTCGGGCGATGGAAGCTCCTTGAAAGGTACCTCCTTGACCACAATCTCATCTTCTTCAAAGTGTTCCTTGGTAGCCTCCAACCCTCAATCGTCTTCTTGCATCACCTTCTCAACTTGAGAGTACTCACATTCCTCATATTGATCCCTGGTTGGGAAGGGAGTTTTCCGGACTCCTTGTCTTCAAGTCGGCTCACCGAGGTGGCAAGTGGTCCAACTTGAACTTCAATATTTTTTATACTTGAAATTGCTCTATTACAATGGTTTTCAATCTCACACCTTATTCTCTCCGCAAATACTTCATGTTTCATTCCCAATTGTCTGATGGCTTCTAAGATTTCCTCTCGATCCAATTTTTAGATCAAGGCATGATTGTTGGAAGGGTCTTCAGCTCGAGTGTATGGTTGAGGTAGGGCTTGTCCACCCCGGTATCCTTGAGGTTGGTTATCCTCCCTCCATCGGAAATTTGGATGATCTCAATACCTCGGGTTGAATGAGTTAGCATATGGATCCAGCCGTGCATCTCCTTGGTTCCCTTGGAACCCTTGTGGTTGACCTCTTGCTAATTATTGCCTATCTCGATTTTTGTACTCAACGGAATTCACCTCTTGTCAATTGTCTATGACTTTGGGACATGCCTATTGATGTGTCCATTTTATATGCATTATTTAGTAGTATTTAGGATCACTTTTGTGCTCTTTTATTATCGAGAGCTTGTGTTTTACCTTGAAATTCTCTTAGGAGAGGTAAGAGCAACTTTATGCTCTTTTACCTCTTCTAAGTGGACTTTGTGTGACGAGGGAAGAACACGGAAGCAACGAAGACCGGAGGATATTGAAGACTACACTTTCGAAGACTTTTGAATACTCACTTCGAAGACATGAAGACCGGAGGCCGTTGAAGACCATTTTTGGAGCCGTTGAAGACTTGAAGATTGAGAGGGATGACTATGAAGAAGAAGAAGACAACATGCAAAATTCTGGCACCCATCTCGAATCGCGACGAAACCCGTCGCAACACCGTCGCGAGTCGCGACCAACAGGCGGCCAGAAATCCACTTTATCTTCTTTTCACTATAAATACCACTCTCTTTCCTCCTCTTCTTCAGCTTTGCCCAGCCCATTTTTCTCTGGTTTTAGGGCTTGAAAACCCTTGGTTTTCTTCTCTTTCTTTCCTTAGTTTTTGTAGTTTAATTATGTCTTTTGTTGTTCTAGCTTAGTTTTTACCTTGGGAGCAAAGGATTGAAGCTTCCATATCTATGTATTGAGAACCATTTATATCTATCTATTTGGTGTTTTTGCTATTGTGCATTTATTGTGCTTTGAATGTTAATCGTTGATTTCATTGAAGTTGTTGAGAGCTTGAGCATATGAAATACTTGTATGAATTGCTAGCTAGGGTTTGGGGGATTTGGGTTGATTTCCCCCCTGTTCTTGTTAGGAATGTATGAGTATGATTTAGAGCTTTTGATTGTGTTGATGGATTGATAATGTGCTAGATGAATGTGATTGATGTTGAACTCTTTGTCATGTTTGATTGTGTAGCAAACGAGAGAGTTATATACTCTTGGATGAATGTGCGTTGCACGTTCATCCAATCTCGTGTAATTGCATGAATTGGTTAAATGCTTAGTCATGGTGTAGTGGTTATAAGCATTGCCAAGCTTGTTGGTTCTTCGTGCTAAATGCCATCAACGGGATACCTTGAGTCGTGGTCTCGACAACGGGAGTCATTGGTGAGGTTTGACAAGAGATGTCGAATTCACTCTTGCAAACTACAAACTAAGAAGGATGGAAGATTTATCTTCGCAACAAGTAGTTGAAGTATTGAATAGATGATTTTAATTCATCCTTGAAGCATTTGTTATTTAGCATTTATGTATTCTTGATGGTGTGTTTCACTTCATTTGTGCCATGAGTTGTTTGAGAATAGGGAGTGTTTGTATGATTGAATTGGAATCCAAAAAATACTTTTCTAAGAACCTCTACTTCATGTCCATCCAAGAACCTATACATCCCAGTGGTAAGTAGTAGAGCCAGTCTTTAGTTCCATCTTGAAGAGAAAATGGGAAGGTTCTCAGATTGTAGTCATCTTCAGAAACTCCTGGTGGCTTCATGTTAGTACATACCAAATGGAATTTCGATAGATGTTTGTTCGGGTCCTCCCTGGATCATGTCACTTTTTAGCTCACAACTCACATTGGCGGGTAATGGCGGGAAGGTAATGCATAGTGGCTGATTCTCCAAGATAGGTGCTATAAGCTTCCATAAGGTACAATTGTCTACCATTATTTTTAGCGGTTCTTCAACCAACACTGCTTACCTCGGTTGAACTTCTTCCCTAGTTCTTTGCTTCCTTCTCCTCCGACCACCCGTGTTCTCATTCAGGTAGTGTAAGATGCCTAGATTAGTGGTACGAGTGTGTACCATAAACTAGGGCTAACAATACCCTTTCGAATACAACACCAACAAATAGATCAAAAGGTAAAAAAAATAACTATTACAATAGCTTAACAACCAAACTATCCAAACAAAACAAAAATAAAAGAACTTACTAACTACTCTACTAACAAGTTATGCTAATTGATACTTAAGCTAAATAGTATCCCTAGTATTAGAACCAAAATTTGACCTACCTCCACCTAGGGTTGTTAAAACCATAGCTTAGAATTAATCAGAGCGAAAGCTGAGAGAGGTTGAAGATATATATTTGTAATTCTGCACCTTTACTCACTGCTATGCTACCAATAAGGTAGTTAGCGGTAAGCCTTGGGTTTGTCCACAGAGATGCTAGGGTTCAAGTATCAACTAAAAACACAACCTCGTATGGGTTGTCAATCCGTACGAGTGAAAGGAATAGCTAGTAAATGCAAACAAGGGGGGTTTGATTTTTCAAATTAACAACTACAAAGCATAAAAGTAAAAGACAAGTAATCTATATAGCTAAGCATTTGGGGGAATCATTGTGAGACATAAATGATTTAATGCTTTGATCCTCGATTCATTTACATAAACGACTTACAAAAAACCTAATAGAGTGTTCATAACACGTGTTGTGGCCGATGACATATACTTCCCCGTACCTGTCATGTCGGTGCGCTCGCAACCCTTCATTGACACTGCCATCGTATATAGGGGAGTACAACAAGGTCCAAACATTGTTGTAGGTCAGTGTCTCCCTCGTGCAATTACATCCAGGGCTTCCAACACGAATGCATTACTTCCCAATCACCTTATCGTTGACACTAGGGCCTTTTACAACCCTAGCTTGCTACTACTCACTATCACTACATGTAACCTCTCAGAATACTTTATGTAATCAGCTAAGACTAATGTGATGGCAAGTAAGTCAGGGCAATACTTGGGTCTCCCGTTCACACACTCACGCATACGCAACATACTCCCTAACCCATTCAAACATTCAGGTTTCCCTTCCCAGGGGGGCATGAATATTTACACTAACATGAATATATACTAGAGTGTGTGCTTAATGGAGTATACTATTCATGTAATTTAAATATTCAAAAACAGTCACAATAATGTCATGAACATAAATACTAGGATGAATATAATGAATCTCGCATAAGCATTAATCAAACATGTCTACAACTTATCCCCAAGCTATGGAAACTACTCCATAGATATGGAATTCAAATATGGATTTGAATTCCACATCTAGGATGGAAGCCAAATGAAAAGAGAAGAAAAGGAGAAAGTTTCTCTACAATAAATATTTACTTCTCCCTACTCTACTTTCTATATTTTTAACCTAGTTGACTAAGGTTATATTTATAGAAGAAAGGGATTGGGCCTAAAAATAGGCCCAAAATAGGACAAAATGACTAAACCCTAGTTCAACCTCCGCTCGGCAAGGGCCATCGCGGATGGTGTGGTCTAAGCCATTTACTTGTCGTGGGACGTAGGATCTGGCACAGGCCGTGCAAATGCCTTGGCATGGGGCAATGCATTTGGTGTGGGTCCTAGCTTTGTGCTGATGTGGACTATCGGATCTGGTGTGATCTGCGTCAACACCTTTGGCACGGACCGTTAGCTTTGTCGCGGGTTATGGTCTAGAAGGTATGTCTTAGACTTCTGATCGTGCGGTACGCAGCCCTTGGCATGGACCGTGGTCCAAAAGGCTGATTTTTGCTCGGAAACATGGCATGCGTTGTGTCATTCTCTACACTGTGCTAGCTGATCTTGACATCTTGGACTTGGAACTATGTGGGACATCATAAATAGGATGGTCTGCACCCATACTTAGCTGGATTTGGTAATGATTGGAACTGATGCCTGCACATCCTATTGCATTTGGCGCAGTTCATGCCATAGCCTCATGCTGAACACTGTTGGAACGAGCCAACACCTTTGTCATGGGCTATTGCAGCCAACCATGAACGGCCTTGGCCTACTAGTGGTACCTTGGTTGGCTAAACTTGTTTCCTTTCCTATGGGTGAGTCCAATTTGAGAGCTCTAGTATTCTATTTTATAGCGCTCGAGAAGATGAATCCAATGGAATCAACCTTGAAGGCTAATTCTTCTTGGATCATTCTTAGAATTTGGCGCAACTCATCAGACTACAATTTCCCATTTCTTCATTGGCCGCTTTGATCTCTGTTGCCTCCTATCTTTGATACAAATATGCTTCTACCATGCATTGATGTCCATGGCCTTCATCTACTACCATTCTAGAGGTGAATAGAATTCGATCTCTTCTACCGTCTTTGCGAACAATCTTCAATATCTTCTACCGCCCTTGCGAACGGCCTTCACATAGAATGTAACCAAAAAGTACCCACATGCAACCTACTAAAGATGATCACATAGAAGATCTAGGAGCTCGTGGATACAAGATGTCAATTAGTACTAGTTAAGTCTACAAAATGTGGGATTTAGACAAGAAAATGAAACATAGCCGTCTAAACCCCTTGTCATGTAAACTCAACTAATACTAGCAATCAACTAAGCAATTCTAAACCCTTGTACTATTCATGCAGTTCTAAAATTGAAGAACAAGTCACAATAATATTATAAGCACAAATATTAGGATGCACTAAGAAATCTCACAAAACACGAAATAACCATGAATACAATTTATTCACAAGCTATAGAAACTACTCCCTATACATGGAATTCAAATGAAGATTTGAATTCTACAACTTAGGATTAAAGAAAAATAAAAGGAAAGAAAGGAAAGAAGGGAGAATGTTTCTCTCTCTAGAATGCTCTCCTAATTACAAGAATAAAATTAAAATATGATCCAACTCTCTAACACTAGTAGACTAAGGCTTATATTTATAGTAGTATATGATTGGGCCTAAACATAGGCCCGAAATAGGCCAAAATGTGTAAACCCCAGTTCAGCCGCCACCTGGCATAGACCGTCGCAGATGGCACGGTCTACACCGTGTACTACATCCATAATGGCATAGGCCGCCAGATCTGGCGTGGTCCGTGCAACTTTATGGCAAGGGCGATGTATCTCCCTTGGTGTGGTTTGTATCATCCTCTACAGGTCGTGTCTGTGCGGTCCACATCATTTAGAACGAGTCTCTATTAGAGTTATTGTTTTTGCACTTGTGATCTTCGAGGTGTGACGTTTGGCACTGTGTAAGTATGGCCCAGCAATCAAAGGGCTGAGAGTCACTAAGCCCATCCCATCATTATCCCACAAAACTTCGGTCCAACATAACAAACATCCAGGTGCAACGTACATAGGAATCACAAGTCGTGGTAGAGAACATGGGCCAGGAAAATGGGATACCTAGAGAACAAAAAGGCCATGATGAAGGAACGTGAGAAAAGTGGCATGACCACGATCTCAAAGTCCTAAGAACAGGGAACGGCAAACGGAATGAGCCTATAAATACAACAAGCTCTGTATGAGCTAAGGTAAGCGGTATAATAGAGAGAACATCCATTTCTTGAACAGAGGGCTAACTTGATCGTCGGAGTCGTTCTCCCGGAATCACTTCCTACACCACATTTTTAGGTAAATGAATCGAAGCAAGTGAATCAAGAAGAGGCTACCTGGAGAGGCTACCTGGACAGGTTACCATATTATTGGCGTCGTCTGTGGGGAAGGGAATTTTTTCCTTTTATTATTAGGCTGCTCAGGTGAGCAATGACGTTCACTAGAAGAGCCAAAAGCCACAACCATTAGTCTCAAGAAAAAATGTTGGGACAAGATGAAGGAACAAACCACCATCAGCATCATTCACCCAGTAGATAAAAAGGATTTAGCAAAGAAGAAATAGAAGAAGAGTAAGAGGAGACAAAATACACAAACGGGGATAAGGAAAAGTTAGGGTTCACAACATTCTTAGAGATGAAAAGATAGGATCTGTATGATCAATTCTTGAAGACTCTGAGGCAAAAACCCCCAAGGCTAGGGAAAAGGACAGATCAAGAGTGTGAACATCTCTGCTATGAGGAAGAGCTGAGTGACATTGTCGTAGAAGATGACATGGATAAGTCGCCTCTCACGCCACATTTACGAGACTTTTGAATGCCTAAGGATTTCAAACTTCCTCTAAAAGTTAAAGTTTATGATGGTACCACGGATCCAAAAGAGTTCTTACATTCATATAGTAAAGTATTAGATTTTGGGATGCAGACATAGAACTAGTTTTCAAAGTGTTTCCTATCTTTCTATTAGGCACTGTGATTACGTGGTACGAAGACCTTCCACACAAAAGTATCAAGTCTTGGGTACAGTTATCAGATGTATTTTTGGGACGTTTCTATCAAAAGCAGAAGTTCACTAGATTGATTGTGGATCTCAACACTATAGCACAGCGAAGCAATGAAAGCATCGTAGAGTACCATAGTCAGTTCGTCATGGAAAGCCTGCAAGTTTGAGATTTTTCATTTCAATCATCATTAGGTGCTTTTATAGGGGGTATGAGATCCAAATATTTTTACATGGAGCTGCCAAAGGATATGCTGGAAAAACCAAGGGAATTGTAAAAAATTATCAAGTAGCATGTACGAACAGAGAAATTAAACAGTCAAAAGATAGAGAAGAAGTGGGGTGAAAAGAGAACAATGAATGATTCACAAAAATCCAGGCCTAAAAAAGAAAAAGTAAACACTATTTTCAGAAGAGGAGAACAAGGCTTGCAGGGTTCGCCATTTCAAGATACATCTCTGACAAAGACAAGGAAAGAAATATGGCTAGTGAATAAAGATCTATTCTAAGAACTAGCAACGATGATAGCACCATCTGAAAAAGGATGTCGAGAGTTTTACTGTGCCTTTCACAAAGATCTTAGCCATCACATAGAGTACTACAAGGACCTAAGGAGACATATCAAAGAGAATCTGAGGAATGGCAACTTAGGCCAGTACAGAAAGGAAGAAAAAAGTCAGTATGGGGATGCAAGAAAGACACAAAACCCATCTCCATGAAACCAAGGTACAACGGCGATAATGGTTAATAATCAAAAAGTGATGGAAGCTTTAGAATACAATGACAGTGTTGATGGCAAAGCATCAGAGACAATTACTTTCTCTATACACGGTTCCACAGATTCAATGTCGAACAATGTGTGGAAGGCCATGAAAAGGTACTCCTCTCTACAAGAGCCAGTTGATAAAAGGTTCCATCCAAATGAAACAATTACCTTCAACGAAGAGGATGTCGTACCCAACGCCTCGCCACACAACAATCCAATGGTCATCATAGCAAAAATTGGAAACTCAACTATCCACAGAGTTTTTGTAGATGACGGTAGTGCGGTAGAGATACTATTTTTTGTTTCCTTCGACAGATTGGGCTTCAAGAGAACAGATTTTAAAAGGTCTACATCTTCGCTGGTCGGATTCATAGGGCAAACGGAAACCCATATGGGAAATATACAGTTGTACGTGATGATTGGGGAAAGCAGGAAGAATTGCACAATCATGTGCAACTTTGTGGTTATGGACAACTACATTCAATGCTATAATTGGAAAGCTGCGGATGAACAGAGCTAAGGCAATCTAGTTCCCTTATCACTTGGTAATGAAATTCCCTACCCCAGCCAGAGTAGAAATAATTAGAAGAAACCAGAAAGCAGCCACACAATGCATGGTTATAGCAATGAAGGTAGGAAGGATAGGAGAAAAGGAAAAGCTGGTTAACACTATTTTAGGGAGAGTCTTACTAGAACATTCAGACGAGTTACTGGACCTAGGTGAAGAAATGCAGTTAGTAAACCTAGATGCCGAAAATGAATCGAGATGCGTAAATATTGGAAAATTTCTTCCAGCTGAAGAAAAGGTGAAGGTAATCCAAACCTTGCAAGGTCATAGAGATACGTTCGCATGGGATGTAAAAAATATGGGAGGGGTAAGCTCAAACATCGTTACCCATTCGTTGAATGTTAGTAGCTCAGCTAATCCATTCAAGCAGAAATAGCGTTGCTTTGCTAGCGATAAACAGAAAGCGATCAAGGAATAGGTTACATTGTTGTTACAAGCCAGCATAATAAGGGAAGTCATATATCCAATATGGTTAGCGAACCCGGTCATGGTGAAGAAGTCAGATGGTGCTTGGAGGATATGTATTGACTTCATGAACTTGAACAAATCATGTCCAAAGGATTCTTATGCTCTTTCAAAGATCAATCAACTGGTGGAAGCGATCTCAGGACACGAAGTCTTAGCTTTCCTGTATGCATACAAAGGATATCATCAAATACAGATGAACCCAAATAATGAAGAGAAAGCAGCCTTCATAATGAGCTTCAGAATTTTTTGCTATGTGAAGATGCCTTTTGGTCTTAAGAACACGGGAGCAACGTACCTGAGGGTGATTGATAGGGCATTCAGAAACCAAATGGGCAGAAACGTTGAAGCATATGTTAACAATATGGTGATCAAGAGTAAAAAGGTAGGAAACTTTGCTGACGTCTTGAAAGAAACATTGGACACTTTGAAGGACATATGGATGAAACTCAACCCTAAAAAGTGTATAAGAGTGGGGCGGGGAAGTTCTTGGGGTACAAGGTTTCCTTAAAGGGTATAGAGGCTTACCCAGATGAGATACAAGCCATAGTGAATCTTCCCCAACCACGAACAGTTAAAGAAGTACAAATCTTAGTGGGAACAATGGTAGCGCTCAGTCATTTTGTATCAAATGCTGCTAAAAAACACTTTTCACTCTTTGAAGTAATACAAAAAGAAATAAAATTTAGTTGGAGCGAAGGCTGTCAGAAAGCATATGAGGGAGGGGTTAAAAGACCAGCTTTGAATGTTGTCAATGTTGAAGTTGCTCATGTCGGGAGAAATATTGTACTTGTACTTAGCAACCTCACAAAATGATGTCAGCTTTATGTTAGTTTGCTTGGAAGGGCAGAGACAGGTTTCAGTTTATTACATTAGTAGAATCCTACAAAAGGTGGAGACAACTTACATGCCTGTAGAAAAGCTAGCCTTGGCGCTGGTCTATTCGGCACGAAGATTGAGAACTTACTTTCATGGACACAACATATTAGTTTACACAGGGTTGAAAAACATCCTCTCTAAACCAGAGTTTTCAAGCAGATTGGCAAAATGGGCTCTGGAACTAGGTCAATTTGAAATACAATTTCAACCTATAACAGATCAAAGCTCAAGCATTGGTAAACTTCATTTCCGTAATTTCATGTGAAGAAGCACAGAAATCAAGCATTCTTCAGAGCTTCACAATTGACAAAGGGGAGACAAAATGGGAGCAAGTGGCTTAGACGTTGTTCGTTGATGGTGCATCAAGCAAGGACGGATGTGGAGCAGGGCTGCTTTTAGTGGACCCAAATGGGGGTGAGCACATACACTCATTGCGATTTGATTTCTTGCTAACCAATAATAAAGCAGAATACGAAGCTCTAATTTTTAGATTAGACCTCACAATCAGAATGAAAGTGGGAAGTGTCCAAGTATCCAGTGATTCATTAATTGTAGTCCAGCAAGTGCGAGGTGACTATGAGGTATGAGAAGACCAGTTGATGAAGTATCTGGTGAATGTGAGATAGCTCATAGCCCATCTTGAATATTTTGAAAAAAACGTGTCCCGTAATGCGAAAACACACAGGCGGACACATTAAGAAAGCTTGCGAATGTAGGGTTTGATTCCTTCACTAAACAAGGGGATGTCATCATGGAGGTTGCCCTAGTTAAAAGCACCATCTCAACGGTGGTACTGACAATACAAGAAGATGAGGCAAGCTGGATGAACTGACTAATGGATTTCTTTGCATAGGGACGTTTCCAGAAGATAAAGTGGGGGCCAGAAAGTTGAAACTGCATTCCTCTAATTACGCTTACAAAAATGGAACGTTGTACAAAAAAGGTTTCTTGTCCCCATGGATAAAATGTGTAGGGCCAACAAAGGCGACTGAGATCTTAAAAGAGGTTCATGAAGGCTTATGTAGAATGCACCAATGAGCCAAAACGATAACAAGAAAGATAATCAGAGCAGGGTACTACTGGCCGACTATGTTCAATGATGCACATAACTTCGTTCTCAAATGTAGGAGCTGCCAAATCAACACTTCGGTGTCGTAAACACCACAATCAACTTTGACAGGAATCTATAGAGCCTGGCCATTCGACAAGTGGGGAATAGACTTAGTGAGACTATTTCCAAGAGGAGAAAAACAATGATAAGTTCCTCATTGTAGCGGTTGATTACTTCAGTAAGTGGGGTCGAACCTAAGCTATTAGGACGTGTTACTGCTGAAGCCACTAGAAAATTAGTATTGCAAAACATCATGTGCCACATCGGGGGTTGACTATTATTACAGATAATACTAGTTGGTGTTCGAGGCTTGTGATTACTCAGAAGTTTACCTTTGTGGAACATCCTCAAGCTAATGGCCAAGTGGAAGTGACAAACAAGACCATAGTTCAGGGGATACAGAAGCGATTGGAAGGAAAGCAAACAGGATGGGTAGATGAGCTACCAAACACACTATAGATGTATAGAACAACCATCCGACAACCAACAGAGAAGATTCCATAAGCTTTGATGTATGGTCACAAAGCAGTCATACCCATGGAAATTGGAAATTCAAGTCTCAGGATAAGAAACTATAAGGAGATGGACAATCCAGATGTGCTGAAGTTGGAGCTAGACGAACTAGAGGAGCAAAGGAACATAGCAAGTATCACAGAAGCTAAACACAAAGAAAATGTGGCAAAAGTATACAATCAGAAATTGAAGGAAAGGAGATTTCAGATTGAGGGTATGGTGCTATGGAAGAATGAGGTTAGCCTTGTTGAAGAGTGAGGAAAACTATGTCCAAAGTGGGAAGAACCATAAAAAGTCATAAAGGCTCATAAATCCAATAGTTATGAGTTGGAAATAATAGATGGCACAAAAGTCGTGAACATGTGGCATGTGACTAACTTAAGGAGGTTTTATGACTAAAAGAAGAATAGTGAGCACCTACATGTATAGACACAAGGACATTATCCTTGTTTTTTCTTTAGTATCATTATTTTTTCCGCGATATCATCACCATCGTACATATTTAATACAAAACTCACTTTGTTGGAACATAACTACGCTTCCTATTCTTTCAATTTTTTTACTAAGACTTGATAAACAAAGTTTAACAGCGGGCTATGGAGCCTACATTCCCCACAACATTTTCAAGCTTTAGATATTGCAAGTCAAACAACCGCGGGCTATGGATCTTGCAAAATCAATGAACAAGGCACACTATCTATGTCTAGAAGAGCATGATGGCCAAAAGTACAAGAACTATCACAACGATGATTTGGTTCAGCCTCGTAAGAAGGGTGCTCGGTTTTGCAAGAAGATCGTTCACCACCATACAGATGTTGATCAACACGGCAATGATTTTCCTCTACCTCACGCTCCTCGCCAACTAAGTGATCATATTTCCACAACATATGTAAGTAGGCGGCGTGATGGTTTATACATCTTCATCCCATATAATCAAGATGTTTGGCATATTAGGCCTTGAAGTCAGTTATAAGACCAAACTCTCTGTGATCCAACTGCATACTCATAACATTCACTGTATCCTCGTGGTGTTCTATCCTCATCCTTAGATTCCAAACTTTCTCTTCTAGACAACAAATATGAGATCGGACAGCGTCTGACAATCTAATTCTTCAGTCGCTGCCACCAACAGTTAAATCACCATGGCTTGAAGTACACTGTGGCGACCATTGAGAAACTTGAGGTTGATTTTTGTAGTCAGCATAAGCTTGCTCCAACTGATGAACATACAAATCAAGACGATTACATTTAACACAAAGATCTTCATTTTCTCCTCGAAGTTGCGTATTTATAGGAATCTGTTAGTCAAACTTATTTTTTCCATCTAAGGGCAGAAGATGACAGATGCTCATTTTCATCTTGTTTCTTCTTAAGCTTTTTGATCAGTTCATCAATACGGCCACATTACTTATCAATAATCAGTATTTTCTTATAGGATTTGCTAGCCTTGCTCACAATACACTCCCTAGCCTCCATTTGTTATCGGAGCATCTTTGCAAGGTTCAATTGCTGATGGTAAATGAGGTCATTTTGTTTGCTTAGGATCCTGCGCAAAACTCGCAAAGCATCTTGAGTTTCCTTCACGACCATACCCCATTTCTTTTCAAGATCATCCATACTCAAGAACATATACTTCAAGCGGATGCCTAAATAGAGAGCCCAATATTGACCAAGAACATGAAGGTTAAGCAATCATATTTATGCGCCAGCAGACTCAAGATAAAGTAACCCACAAACAATGTCCTTCCTTAGTGATTCAACATTGTATCTATCAGGAATAAGCTTGCTACAAGGGCAATTTGCAGACGAAGATGTAGGGACATAAGGAAAAGGAAGTTTCTACCCAAAAAAGGACTTTGTCTTGCACAGTCGATCCACCAGAAGGGAAATTTGCGCAGCCTTGGAGATAACCTCAAAAACTTTATAAAAGGTCTTTGTCTTGCACAGCCGATCCACCAAAACTTGAGGATGTTTAGTGGAAGCATGTCCATTGGAATGCACATCATCCAACTAAAATTAAAGCTCAGGGGATTCCACCCCCGCAAGCCTCACACTCTCCCTAGCAGCGCTCAACTCTTCTTCGCAAGCTTTCACCTTCTCCTTAGAAATCTCCACCTTCTCCTCAGCAGCTTTCAATGAGCTCTCCAACAGCAAAAGCTTGGTCTCCATAGATTTGTATTTCTCCACCATTGAATCATCAGCAAGAGAATGCTTGGATATTCACTCGCTCACAATTTTCAGGCCCTCACCAACCTTACAAGTTTACAACATAGGGAACAAATTTACTCATTACGTTATAAATAGTGGAGTAATATATCAAACAAGTTTCTCAATGAAAATTGTAGCCTTACCACAGCTAGTGTGTCGAGTAGTGAAAGATCAGGAAAACAATCAATAATTACCCCCTGGGCCAGGGAGTCTTCAGTCTGCTCTATAATTGCCAAAGCAGTTTGGATTCCACGCCCCTTTTTAAGGGAGGAATAGGATGACCTGAGGGACCGCTGGTCCAATCTCTCTTGTTCTTCTTTTCTTTCTACTGGTTCAGAGTTTGACGATGGCCAATTTGCACGTCATCAGCCTTTTTATCCTTAGAGCTGGTGGGAACCGACTGCAGAGATATGGTGATGGGACCATCAACATTCACTTCGTCATCATTGAAGATTGACGGATCAATGTCATATTTCGTGAGATCAATATCAGCCACAATAAGAAATATCATAGGTCAAAATGAATTCATGAAAAAAAATAAAAATAGTGATACAACCCGCTTTAAAATAAACAGCGTAATATGGGAAAACAAGATACCTTCAACTTTAGAGTCAGCATGGCGAAGGTGTTGGGTATGTATGTAAAGCGTAGCCACGGTTGGCATCTCCTTCGTATAGCAAACACTCAAGTTAGGAAGCTTAGATTTAGGAACTTTGTAGTTCCATGAAGGTACATCAGACTTAGGAGTTTATTTGGCTTTAATAAAAAAAATATTGCCTACAACAATTGCCAACATTATTGGGGAATCCACTCACAAGCTCCACCCCAAAAATCACAGGATATAGGGTGAATTTGTCCATAGTATTCTTCCCTTTTCGAAGGTGGTAGAAATTACAAAATAAGTCAATCGTGAAAGGTATGTTCGTATTTTCACACACGCTAAGAAAACCCATCATAATAGTGATGCCCTTAGGATGAAATTGGGCAAAATCAATCTTATATAAACGAAGCAGTGCAATCGCATGTTCGGAAAGTGGAAAATAGAGACCAAAGTTCAAATATGCTAGGCAGCAAGATATATAGCCAGGAGGAGGGTTGCGAATGTACTCAGATTTATAAGGTGAACGAAGCTTATAAGAAGATAGAAAAGGAAAGAAGTTCTTTAAGTCATTCACATAGGATATGGTCAAAATACTAAGAATGATGGAAGATCCGGCAACATGGTCGGAATACCCATCGGAAGTAGCATCTTCTACGTGGGACTTACCGTGATTAAAAGAAGACATGGAGGTCCTAAAATGGGGAAGCGATAATCTCAGTTAAAATACAATAAAAGCAAATCTACTACAAAAAGGATTTGCAGAAAAATAGGTCGGAGAAGATGATTGAAAGTAAGTCACATAGACAACCAGAATCAGAGAAAAAGAACATAGTAGAGGTAGGAGAAATAATTCAAACAAGGGAAATTACCCTTAAAAGAGCTGAAGCCAGATTACACGCAGAAGATTTGGGAATTAATAAAATATGGAGATGAAAAGCTGAAGCAAGAAGGAAGAAGGAACCTTAAATATAGACAAAAAAAGAAGTAAATAAAGAGGAAAAGAAGAGTAATAATGAGTATCTGACAAAAAGCAAAGTACCTTTTTGCTTATATTGAGACGACGGCGGTATATAAACATACAACACACTAAATAAGGGCAACATTCAATTGTTTATTTCAAAATCCCCATTTAAGAGATATAGGGATAACAAACGTCACAAAATTTTGGGCTTGGATACCAAATAACAGGGAGAAAATCATGGAGTTCAAAAATAAAATCACCGAAAATACTGCCTTAGCATGAGGAGCCAAAAAATTCAAAAAATTAAATTCGAAGAGAGATAGAAGAGATAATAATAGCCAAAAAGATGACATCACTATGCGAGGCTAAAAGTAGCTTCCTCATCACGAACATCCTATACAAACAATAACATCATTAAGCACTTAGACTACAAACAACACCATCGCTTCATTTCTTGTAATCTTCATGGCTAGGGGGGCTTATAGTGTAGGTGTAGCCCAGCAATCAAAAGGCTGGGAGTCGTTAAGCCCAGCCCAGCATTATCCCGCCAAACTTCGGTCTAACACAATGAATAGGTAGGTGCAGCAAACAAAGGAATCACAAGTCATGGTAGAGAACGTGGACCGAGAAAATGGGACACACAGTGAATGCAAAGGCCACAACGGAGGAACATGGGAGAATTGGCATGACCACGATCTCAACGTCCTAAGAACAGGGAATGACAAAGGGAATGAGACTATAAATACAACAAGCTTAGTAGGAGCTAAGGTAAGCAGTATAATAGAGAGAAATTCCATTTCTTTAAAAGATGACTGACTTGATCGTCGGAGTTGCTCTCCCAAAATAACTTCCGGGACTGCATTTGCAAGTAAAGGAATCGAAGCAAGTGAACCGAGAAGAGGCTACCTGGACAGGCTACCATATCAGGCACGGACCGTCGTTAGAAACCTTATTTTATGCAGTAACTTAGCTCGGGCTACTTCGTTTTGCATATCCCACCGGTATATCTTGACATTTTGAACTTGGAATGGCATGGGCTGTTAAAAATGAGACAGTCCATGCCTATACTTAGCTGATTTTGAGTGAAACTTAGAAGCTGAGCATACGGCCCATCGTGTTTGGTGCGGTCCATGGAAAACCCTTGGCAAGGACCAGACCATAGGCATTTGGCATGGACCACGTCATTCGGTGTAGGCCATTGGTGCCATCCATGAATGGTCCGCGCAGAGCCATTTGTACTTTGGCATGCTAAACTTCTTTCCTTTGCTACAGGTGAACCGTGAGTTCGTTTTGAGAGTTCTAGTAGCCTATTTTATGCTTATCAAGGAGACGAATCCAATGGAACTAATCCTGAAGGATGGTTATTCTTGGAAAGTTCCTAATAGTTGGTACACTCTCTCGGACCACGATTCTCCATTTCTTCATTGACCGCCTTGAACTCCAATGCAGCCTATCTTTGGCTCCAATCACCTTCTACCATGATTTGATGAACAAGGCCTTCATCTACTACCATTCTAGTGTGAATGGCCTTCGATCTCTACTACCATCCTTGCAAACGACCTTCAGTATCTTCTATCTCCCTTGCGAACAGCCTTCACGTGGAATGCAACAAAGAGTACCCATGGACGATCTACTAAAGAAGATCACAAATGAAGATCTAGGAGCCCATGGATACTAGATGTCCATTAATACTAATTAATTTTACAAAATGAGGAATTTAGACAAGAAAACCAAACATGGCCATATAATACAAACCAATTATTACGCCGAATGCATTGGTTAACGCATGCATAATGGTGCACATCACATGATGATGCACATCACACCCCCCCCCAAACTTTACCCTTTACTCGTCCTCGATTAAATAAAAACAAGAAAAGGACTGGATAACTCTAAAGTAGCATGCATGTATCATTTAACTTATTCCTAGATTACCCAATCTCCCCCAAAGAAGCAAGAATCTCATAATGCTCTCATTCCCAAAGAACCTAAAGCAATCTAACCACCTAAAATAAAATGAAGAAGAAGGTAAGCAAACAAAATAAGTGTTAAGCTAGCTTACTTTTCCCAAAAATTTCCCCAAAAGCAATTAAAGAGTCGTCGTTAAAAAAATCCACCTAGGAAATCCAAGAGTCATCGACTTGGTTGTAACTAAGGATCACTCTAGATTCTCAACTTAGTTACATCCAAGGGTGATGCAAATGCATCGTCAACCTAGTTTTTTATTTTCTCTCAATTTCTCTCTTTTAGCCTATGAGCCATTTCGGGTTTTCATCCTAGCTTTCACACATGTTGAGCTCACATTCTCACCTCCCACATGGCCTCTCATTTTTGCTTAGGTTCGTAAACATGTCAGGCCGGCCTTTTGACCTATCTGGCCTTTTTTCAATGTTGCCTAAATTTCCCTTTCGTGTTTCCAACTTTGCTGGGTATACATATATATTTTTAAAATTTTCAATTTTTTTGGTATAGCACAAAATGCCCCAAATTTAGGCTTCATACTACATGAAGATAATTAAACACAAAAAATTACACCACCAAATTTTCTAAAACAAATATTCCAAGACAAGCTATGAATCATACCAAGCAAGTCACACCACCAAATAGGCATGTAAAACCTCACAAAACAAGCAAACACCAAAATCGCCTAAGGAACATCAAAAAATCCAAAGAAAAACACCAAAAGCATTGAGGAATCCCAAGATGAATACTCCCTAAGTACTCACTACTCTGCCACACTTAAACTACGCATTGTCCCCAATGCATGAAAAATAGAGACACGTAAGTGACATCGGGAAAGCAGTAGCACTTATACTTGCTGTCCCGAAGGGCCCTCATTGTCGTGCCTCATTTTTTTGAGGAAATCCATGAATCCATGCTAATGAAAGTCTTGTAATCCTGCATCCAAAAACATGAAAACCAAGTGTAATTCCATTCCAAAATGGGAAACTTATTAAAATATTCACACAAGATTGTTGAAGTACTATTTGCATAAAACAATCCTAAGGAATAAGTGAATTTCAAAATTTATGAACCAAAAATGCATTTTTTTTAGCTTAAAATTCAGATTTTTTGAAAAGTTGCATTTTTGGAACAATTTGATAGTTCCAATGGGGCGAAGACACGTATACCCTCGTGCCATGGGTACCCACACCGACACTCTCGTACCAAGGTTTTCTAGCATAGACCGTATTGCTAGGAATGGGCCATGCAAAAACCTGGCACGAGGCCCCTAGTGTCAACATGCTATGACACGAGCCATACGCGTGGAACGGCTTGTGCCATTCTGGCACGAGGCTGCCAATACTTTGACTCTTTTTCCTTAGTTTTTAACTCTTTTTTAGAAAAAAAGTAAGTCACCCAACAAATCATACTTCCATCTGAACAAAATCACGAGACTCGGGCTTCATTTTTACAAATCAAAAAGATTTTCATCTCAAAAATCCTCATCACAACTAAAACATGCAAAATCTATCTATTCAAAATCACAAAATCAAAGCAAGAAAAAACATTGTATATTATTGTCGTTCTCACGGATTATTTCCTTTTCATGCATTTTAGTTAGAACAACCTACCACTGGGTCTCTGGAATTGCCATCGGCAACTCCACCCACGATGACATTGTTGTAGAGAGATCTAAAAATGTACCAGCCTTACCTTTAGACGCCTTGTCCGCCATTGAAAATGAATTCCTGGGCTTTGTTATTGTTGAGTCCGTAGACATCACTTTGGGATTAGGAGGAGGTTAAGGGGGTTTTAGGCCCTTGACACTCTTCCTTTCCCGCTGCAAGTTAGTTAGCATGGAAAAGCATTCTAACACAGAGATGTCGTCACCTGAATCATGCAATGTAAAGGACTCATCAACACTATCATCATCAACAAGGTATTTATCTAAATATTCATATTCATTTGTCATGCAAGAAGTTTCATATAGATCATACTCATCACATATTGTCACGTTTTTGCACACAAAAGATGAATTAGACGAATCATGCCTAGACTTATAGATGTCAAATCCTACTTTGTCTATATCAACTTCTAGGGTTAGGGTTCCTAAATGGACATCGATTTTAGTCCTTGACGTTTTAAGGAATGGTTTCCCCAATAGAATTGGGGGTTCACTTCCATCATGCTCCATGCCAAGGACATAAAAGTCTGTCGGAAACACCAACTTGCCAGCTCGCACCATCACATCTTTCACTAGCCCACGAGGGCTAGCTTGGGAGTGATCGGTGAGTTGGACAATCACCTTAGTGTCCCTAAGTTCACCTATGTCTAGGCGTTCAAAAAGAGTATATGGGATAACATTTTTGGATGCTTATAAATCTATCATGGAATTTTCAACTAGCTTTCCACCTAAGGAGATAGGAATAGAGACCATCAGGGGTCATCACATTTCTTAGGAAAATTTGTGTGGTTCAAAATGGAAACTCCCACCATTTTTAAATATTCTACTTTCTTAGTTGGTCTACTTCTCTTTTTTTTCCATGCAACTTTAAGAAACTTAGCATACGATGGCACATTTTCAATTAGCTTTAAGATAGGGATTGTTACCTCGACCTTTTCAATGATCTTCAAATGCTTGCGTCATTGGTCTCCACCTTTGGCCTTCCCCTCAAAGCATTTGTAAATAGAAGTGGGATAGTTACTTGTGCCTTGAGTGGTGGTAACTCCTTGGAAGGCGCTTCAACGACAACAATTTCATTCTCCTTAAAATTTTCCTTGTTGGCCTCCAATACCCTATTGTCTTCTTGTAACACCTTCTTCTCGGACTCACGAACTTCCTTCTAGCTTCTCAACTTGTGTGTGCTCACGTTCCTTAGATTGATCTTCAGTTGGGAAGGAACTTTTCTAGACTCTTTGGCCTCAATTCGACTCACCCAGGTGGCGAGTTGCCAGACTTGGACTTCAAGATTTTTTATACTTGAATAGGCCATATTTCATAGATCTTGAATTTTGTGCCTTTTCCATTCCGTAAAAACCTCATGATTTTTTCCCAATTCACCGATGCCTTCCAAAATCTCTTCCCGATCCAACTTTTAGAGATAGGTGTGGTTATTAGAAGGCCCCTCGCCCCTTAGATATGGTTGAGGTGGAGCTTGTCCGCCTCGATACCCTTTAGCTTTGTTCTCCTCCCTCCAACAGAAATTTGGATGGTCCCGGTACCTTAGGTTAAACGAGTTTGCATAGGGATCTTACCTTCCATCTTCTTGGTTCCCTCAGAACCCTTGTGGTTGTTGACCCCTAGAAAACTGCTGCCTATTCCCATTGCTGTATTCCACAGCTTTCACATCTTGTAATTCTTCTGCTACTTGGGACATGTATAAGTGTAATGGTCAAGGTTGCTCACCCCTCACACTTTGACCTAATGAACCTTCTCTCTTAAGAGTTCATTCATCATGGAAGCATGGACTTGCTCTTCCAACTTAGCGAATTGGGAGGGTTCTTCCAAGACCTTAACCCTTGACCTTATGCCAAACTATCGCATTCCATTGGCTATTTCTTCAAAGAAAACTATCGTATTTTTTGAGATTTTGTTGGAATTTGATCCATTACATGAGATATTCACCACTAGTAACCTCTTAAAGCGCTTCCAATAGTTATAAAGTGATTCAGTAGCTTCATGGGTGATATTAGATAGCTAATTCTTCAGTCCAGTTGATTTGGATGTTGGAAAGTACTTTTCCAGAAATCTTTTCTTCATATCCATCCAATCCTGATCGGTAAGTAAATAGTACAGCCAATCCTTAGCCCCATCTTGAATAGAGAATGGAAATGCCCCTAGATTATATTCATCTTCCAAAACACCCGAAAGCTTTATATTTGTGCAGACCAGGTGAAACTCCAAGAAGTGTTTGCTTGGATCCTCCCATGCAATACCATGGAAGGGGGGGAAGACAGTGTATCGCCCCACTCTATGTCCCGGGTACTACACCATGAATTCTCTACCCCTAGGCCTATAAAGAGGCAAAGGGAGGTAGGAACCTTATCGATAACACTATGATCTCTTACTACCCTAGCTTGCTACTAAATGCTATCTCTACCTATAACCCTTCAGACCAACTCGCCAGCTAAGACTAGTGTGCTGTAATCGTAATGACAAAACTTGGAAAAGACCTACGTGCACACACCCACGTGGACCCGGACCCGGGCCCATCTACCCATATCACATTCAGGTTTCTCTTCCCCGGGAGGGTATCAGTATTTGCATAAACATGAATGTAGACTAGAATGTCTTGAATGTTATTCATACAATTATAACATTCAAGAACAAGCCATCATAAAATCGCAAGCACATAAAATTAGGAAGATCTAATAAATCTCACAAATACATTAATCAACACATAAATACAAATTTACCCAAGCTATAAAACTACTCCCTGGATATGGAATTCAAGTATTTCATAGAATTCCACATCTTTGGGCAAAAGAAAATTAAAAATGAAAAAGAGAAAGAACCTAGAGAGAAGAGAGAGAGTTTTTCTCTCTAAGTTACTCTTCAATCTACAAATGAACTAAGAAAATTGATAATATGGATAGTGTTCTTCATTTTGTGTGCGTTAACTGTTGCATTCGGCATAGTTTTTAGCTTGTTTTGATGTGCTTCCTTTCTATGTTCCCTCCCACCAGCTATCATACGCCTCCTGGACAGGTATGTTGCCTTCATAAATATCTTTACGGTCTTTAGCAATCCCCTAATAATTGGTTTTCCAAATTGGCTCAGGCTTTGCGCACATTTGGATTTGTTCAGAGTAAAGACGTTTACTCTCTCATTATTTTCCCTTATGGCTCAATTTCTTTGCATGTGCTTGTTTTATATGGATGATTTGGTTATTGTTGGTAGTTATTAGTCACTTATCTTTGAATTCAAGTAATACTTGAGCTATTGTTTTGACATGAAAGATCTTGGTCTGCCTAAGAATTTCTAGGGTATAGAGATTTCTAGAAGACCGGATGGGATGTTTCTTTCACAACAGAAATATGCCATAGACATTTTATCTAACACGATTTTATCAGCTTCTAAACTAATTGATTTTCCTATGGAGAAATAACACAATCTGGCATGTGTGAAGGTCCACTTTACGATGATCCTTAGCAGTACCAGCACCTGGTTGGTCGCCTGATTTATCAACCATTACACATCTTGAACTTAGCTATTCAGTTCATAAACTTGCTCTGTTTATGAAGCCTCCTTGTGTTCCTTACTAGCAAGCTGTGATTCGAGTTCTTCACTACTTGAAAAGTCATCCTAGTTAAGGTTTATTTATCTCTTCATGTAGTTCATTAAGTTGGTTGCTTATTGTGATTCTGATTTGGCTACATGCCATATTACACGGCACTCTCTTTCTGGGTACTTTGATATGATTGGTGATTCTCCAGTTTCATAGAAGACCAAGAAGCAACCTACGGTTCTCGCTCTTCTGCTGTAGCGGAGTATCGTGTTATAGCCTTTACTTGTTGTAAATTGTTGTGGCTTAAGTCTTTGCTTCGAGATTTAGGTGTTGTGCATTTTTCTCCTATGCGACTGTTCTATGGCATTCAATTTGCTCTTCATATTGCAGCATATCCAGTATCCCATAAACGTATGAAGCATATAGAAGTTGATTGTCATTTTGCCCATGATCTTGTAAAGTCTAGTGCTATTGTTACTTATCATATCTGCACATGAGATCAACCTGTGGACTTGTTTACCAAAGGTCTCGGATGGAATTAGTTTCATTCACATCTTGGTAAGGTGGGCAATTCATCCCCATGCTCCAACTTCAGGAGGAGTATTAGGGAATATAAATAATACTTGTAATTATAATTTGATTATAATTCCTTTTACCTGTTTATATAGGTATTTTATACCTCTATATAATGTACCCCAGATCATGAATACAAACTATTACCCTTATTTTCTACAATAAATAAAGAATTTTTGTGAGAGAAAGATTTACACACGTGATCTGATGCTGCCAATCGAGACCATGATTTAGTCCAAGGCATAGTTTGTGACATGAAAAGATTGTATATATTTCAATTTGAAAAGAACTCCTGATTCTTGGTCAGGATCAAAAAATGATTAGACAAAACTAACCAAGTCCTACTAGTATTCTACCCAGGTATATAAGGATCAAAGAGACCTAACCCTAACATTTTCTACACGAGAAACCCCTTTGCACCATAAACAACTAAAGAAACACAATATTTTTGTGATCAAGTGAAGAACGTAGGAGTATTGAAGGGAGCCTCTAGAGCAACTTGCTGCTTCCCCAGAACGAGAAGGAGGCAAAATGATTGGTAAAGCTTTCTGCGTTGGTTCTTGATCCATAGACAAACCGTAAGTTTATTCTTCTGCTTTAACAAGTCACAATTAGGTTACTAACGTAGTAAACTTTGTATGAAATTATGAGTGATGTGTGTGCATGAGTACATATGTTTTGCAGTTCTGATTTTAGTTATGCTATCATGTTGTACTAGAGATTTAAAATGGAAATAGGTAATTTGAATTTATGTATGATATACCAAATGAAACTAATGGTCGATTTAGTAAAGAGTGGTCAACCAGTAATATGTCTGATTCCAGTGTTTGTTAAAGTGAATTGTTTGAGGGTCAATCGTGTATTGATTTGAATGTGTGAACTGTCTAATGAAAGATAATTGATTCTAGTCCTTAAGGGTTTAATTTCATAATATTATAAATAAATCGTGATTAAATATGTAATAGTTTTCGTGGGTCTTGATCATCAGTAATCTGTCTAATTCCAGTGTGTGTTAAAGTGAATTTTTGTAGGGTTAACTGTGTATGTAATTTGATGTCTGAACTGTTCAATGAAAGCTATTATAGTTTTTTTTAAGAGTTTTGGTTTCATAATTTTTGAAATAATATGTGATGATTTATGACTGTTCTTGTGAGTACTGGTCGGGTGTGAATGAATGTTGTTCAGCTCGTGTTATAGTGATTTGTTTAAGATGTAAATGTATATGGAATTCAAAGTGTAAAATTTCTAATGAAAGCTATATGAGTCTAGTTTGTAAGGGTTTATATTTCATAATTTCTGGAATAATATTTGATGAGTTATGACTATTCTGTGAGTATTGGTCAGTTATAAATTGATCTGGTTTACTTCTTTTTATAGTGAACAACTATAGGTTAGAGGATAGAGAATACATGAGGATAGTGATGGCACAAGAGTGATTGTAGAAGATAGGGGGTGGGGGTTCAATAGCACTAATGGAGCAAACATAGTCTTCCAAATATGTAGGAGGTCGATGATCTCGAATACTCTTTCGGGGAGGAGGCAACTAGACAAAAGCAGGCAGCGCCGGGGAAACTGACGAGGCAGGCAGCGGAGCTGACATGGAATAGTCTCGGTCAGCTGAGACCAGAGGAGGTGACTCTGCATCAGGTGGTGATGGTGGCGAGGAAGGCGTGTGTGGTGCAAAGACCGATGATGCGTGAGGCGCATCTAAACTTGAATTGACTGACAGCAGGGCAAGCCAACAATCTGGGTTGAAGGTTGTGTCTGGTGGTGATGGATCAAGTGGCAGTGAGGTGGCCGGTATAAGATGAGCATCCGGGATCTGCGATAGTGATACCTTCAGTGAGGTGGTGGTGTCGTTGGTATGCATTGTTGGAGCTGATGGCAGAGAGTCAGGTTTCATAGCGTACAAAAATTAGTCTTCAAAGAAATTGACATCCTGACTATTGAATAAGGTACAAGATTCCAAATTATAAATGCGATAGCCTTTCTTTCAGGTGGGATTGAGTTGCTTTGTCGTGGTCTGATTAATCAAATATGCAGATGTAAGACCACATTCTTCTCAGAAGTCAACTGACAGATTAGACTAAAAACGTAAAGCACGCGCTACACTTAAAAAAATGAATATTCTTATGCTCAATGCGACCATTCTGTTATGGTGTATTCACCATAGATGTCTCAAAAATAATCCCAGATTGATGGAATTGACTATACTAAAACATTTGCTCCTGTTGCGAAGATGAGTTTGGTTCGCTTGTTTTTATAAGTTGGAGTCATTCATGGTTGGGAACTCTATCAAATGGGTGTGCATAATGATTTCCTACACAGTGATCTGCATGAAGAGGTGTTTATGCACCATCCCACCGACAATCCTGCGCCTCCTGGATAGTTATATCCTGGATAGTTATATTGCCTCCGAAAGAGTGTTTGCGATCGTCGACCTCCTGCATATTTGGAAGAATATGTCTGTTCCCAATGCTTTTCAGTAGAATGCATCGAAGTAAGTGCTACATTTAACAAATGAAGATGCTTGCGCTCAACACGACCATTCTGTTGTGGTGTATTAACCATAGATGTCTCAAAAACAATCCCAGATTCAGCAAATTATGATCTCAAAGGCATAAATTATGTACCATTATCAGCACGGACGCGACAAATAGAGCGCCCAAACTGATTCTTGACCAAAGAAAAAAATTCAATAAATCTAGAGGCTACATCTGACTTAGCAACTACAGCTAGAGAATAATCATCAACTATCTTTAAAAAATAAAATGCACCTCTAGAAGATGGTGTTCTATAAGGACCTTAAACATTACAATGAATTAATTCAAACAATGATCTAGAATTTGAAGAGCTCAAGGAAAACTATGCCTAATTTGTTTTGCTCTAAAACACACAAAGTAAGGAACAAAGATATTATTTGTGCTAAAATTCAGAGCAGAAACTGAGGATAACACCGTAGAGGAAGGATGTCTAAGATGCTGATGCCATAAATTGGATGAAGAAACGGAAGCAACTGTCTGAATTGACTGCGGGATATGAGGACGAACACGCATATCCAGCAGACTAAGCCAATAAACCCTCCTAGCTGCTCACCCACGCCAATCACAATCACTACAAGAAATTGAACCTATTACTTCACCATGTATACCTCGATCTTTTGGTTTAGCTCAAAAAGCCGTGGTAAAAAGTTCTTTTACCTCAGTTTTTATTTTTATTTTTTAAAGTAAAAGATATTATTTACCTTGGTTAAAAAAACCGAAGTAAATAATAAGTTTTTTACCTCATTTATTATTTCAACCAAAGTAAAAGGTTAAAAAATGAACTAAATAATCTTAGCGATGTCCGTGCAACGTCGCATTGATGTAATGAAATTGTTGGTTAAATTGCGTATACTGTCGATGTCACCGACATAGAGTGAGATGGAGGACGGAGGTTGCATATAATTTAATATAAAAAATTTAGATATTCAAGTTGAGATGGATTAACAATGAAAAAAGAGGATTTTTGTTAAGTCTTATTATTTTAAAACTAAATAAGGTTTGTTTTGTAATGTTACGATTGAAAATGGTTGAATATTTATTAATGGTATGGTTGGAAATTTTTTTAAAAATTATGCCATATCAAATCGCACATATAGTCAATTACATATTGTTCAAAAAAGGTAATAAAATTATTAGAAAAGTATTAATCATAAAAATCTCCTTACAAATTAATTAGTACATAATAGTTCGAATATTAATAATAAATATCTGAGCTCCATTATTTGAATAGAATAGAAATTACAAGACAATCAAGCTGCTCGAATTTTGATAACCTTGAAGACAACTGGCCCTCCAGCTTCTATTATCTCGAAGAACAAGGTGTTCCCAGTGGGCAAGTTGTTGCCGGAAAGGGACCCAAAAAAACCTTTCGGGGATAAACCTTGATCCTCCCTTGGCCTGAGTAGTTCATGCGCCACTCTTTCTCATAGCACCTTATCACAATGAGGGTCTTTGCATTAAGTAAACGCGGTATAATTTCTATTGGGGTGTACTAATCAGGAAAAAAAATGACTATGAACAAATATATGCAATTATAAACAAATAGTAATAACTGAAAATAAAATAATTTCATTATTTTAATTATTTACAAGTTTTAGTCCTTTTCAAAGTTGGGTTTTCCCCAAAGTTTTGTTGTTTCAAGGTGCAGTGGAAACGCAGGTTTTCTGGAGCTATTGTATGGACTTCAATGTCGAACACAACCGGTTTAGGGTTTCTCCTTTGTGCAGAGAACTGTATTATTAATACAAATAAAAATTAATTTAGATAGATTACTATGCATATGTATTAGTAAATATATTATGTAAAATGCCTGGAAAATGAGAGGATTCTTCACTAGCCACTAATCATGTATATGAAATGAACAATATGTTTATGGTAAACTATCCTTATAAGAACAACATGTGACGTCGGTAATGTGTCGCTAGAACATATTCGTCTGAACCAGTGGATGCGTTAACATGTACCAGCGACGTCGTTGGTGTGTTGGCAAGACCAATATCATAACCGACGATAAAACCATATCACAAAAATAAACATTAAGTTAAGTAAAATGCCTACATGCGAGTTGCTAAGACATCGGTAATATCAATGTATACATTGATACAACTGTGATGGCTTATGCAACAATTTGAAATAAGAATGTGTGACGTCGCATGCATAAATCGAAAGACGTGCAACTAGAGACCAACTTTGCATGCGCAAAAGACAGCAATGGGAAAAAACACATAAATTAGCAACAAACATGCATTAAGGAGACACAATTGCACAAAAACGTCCTAACACAAATAGAACATAATACCTAGGTTCACATGTACAAAAACTTCTCACTCTAACAAATCTGAGTAAGAACTAGAAAACTTAAAATACAACTCATACAAAAAGCATAGATTAGTTAAACAAGGTGAAGTAAAAATTACAAAAACTAAGGCACTACATGAGTAGAAATTCAAAGGAGAAGAGGAAACGGGTGGAGAGACTCCTGGTATTCGCGGAAAACTTGGAAATGAAGAGCTTAAATTGATTCTAGGGAACCATTTATTTATAGTCATTTTGAAACGATGTCGTTTTGGGACCTTCTGTTATCCTCTGCGATTAGTGCGACTTCATATCGATATCGCTGTACTTGATAGACCTCCGACTTTATAGCGACGTCGCAATATTATAGATGGGCTCCATACATAAGGTATACTAGATTGGCTCCAAAGATGGGCTCCATACACAAGGTATTATAGATGGGCTCCATACATAAGGTATAACTTAGCCAGTACGACATCGTAGTATAATCGACCCCTCCGACATCGTAGTATAATCAACCCCTCCAACATAATAGCCGGCATATGACAGACTTCAACAAGTGTGATTACGAGCCTCACCATTTTAGCCCACTAGCATTTCAAATGAGCCCACATTTGACTAAAAAATATATAATTGAAATTAATAACGCTCTATAGTATATTATAAATACTTATTGAATTTTATAATTTTCAATGGACTTGATTAATGTCTATTTCAATTTTACCTCCACGGGTCAAGTTTTAAATTTTTGCACTTAAGTCCCTCCATGAAAGTGGGAGAAGTAGAAATGAAAATCTGGAGATATCATTATTAATTCACAATGTCATGACCAAGATGTTCCAATTTAGGCATGACCAGATGAATGGAACAGGGTAATCGTCTGTCATTTGTATTTGAATTTCCATTTATACCCTTAGGATAAACTTTATCAGAGCAATAATTTCCACCACATAGAATCAAATGAAATTTCTTATTCTTGGTATGTCATGAAAATAAAATTTAATAAAATAGCGTCCATCAAATTTTAGAAAGCGCTAGTACTTGGTCTAGAGTAAATTATACATGGTTACTTATAAGTAGGCAAAGGTTAACCAGAAGATGTTGACTGGGAGAAGTCTCCATGGGATCATGCCTGTTTATTTATCATTTTTGAGGATTATAAGTTTGACTAACGATGGCAAAGGTCCCTTCCGGGACGTTTCTAATCGATTTTACCTCCACAGGTCAAGTTTTAAATTTTGCGCTTAGGTCCCTCCACGAATGTGGGAGAAGTGGAAATGCAAATATAAAGATACCCTAATCCAATTTACAATGGCATGACCAAGATGTTCCGATTTAGGCATGATTGGATAAATAGAAGGGGGTAATTGTCCATCATTTGTAATAGTATTTCCATTTATACCCTTAGGACAAGCATTATCGGAACGATAATTTCCACCACATAGAATCAAATAAAATTTCTTATTCTTGGTTCTTTTATGAAAATAAAATTTAATAAATTCACTTCCATCAAATTTTAGAAAGCGCTAGTACGTGGTCTAGAGTAAATAATAAATGGTTACTTATAAGTATGCAAGGGTTTAGTTGGAAAACCTTGTGGAAGACTATGTGGAATAAGAGAACTTACTTATTTGTTATTTTGATTATTATAAGTTTGTCTAAATATGACAACGTTAACTTTTCAGACGATTGGAATCAAGTTTGGGACCACCGGTGAACTTTTAAATATTTACACTCTAGGTCCCTCCAAGAAACTGGTAGAAGTCCAAATAAAAATTTGTATATAAAATTTTTGTATTCATATTTTCTAGGAAGGAGCCCCAATCTTAACACGGTGTATTTTACTACACTTTTCAAAAATTACCAATTTGCCCTCGTGTGCGACGTCATGGGTATGTTGCCAAATACGGATCCACGACCGAACAACGGTTGATGTCAGTCATAAAGAAATTTACAGCATCAAACAAAATTTTGAGGCAAAATTTTGAAGCAAAATTACACCCCCCCCCCCCACACCAAAATTTAAAGTCATTAATACCAGCACCATTGCTCATTTCTCATTTATAACACACTTTCTCCAAACCCTAGCTACAACACACCATTCTCTCCATCCACACATTTAATACAACAATTTAAGAGCTCAATCAATTCGTTTTTCTCACATATGAAAAAGTGGCCGATGATGGAGCACCTCTAGGTTCAAATTAGTTATGTTAATTTTCCATACATTCAATGTTAATTTAGCAATTTAATTACCATATATTCTACATGTTATTTTTTTCATAGATCAAAGCTTGTATATTTTCATAATGTATGATGATTGTGTTATATGTTATATAGTGTATATTATTTTTATTTTTATAGATGATGCCACATTTGTAGGGAATGGAAAAAATGCTTAGATTAGGGCGATTGTGTACAATAATTACTTATTCGTATGAATACGATATGAATGTGCGACGTCAGTCACTGTTAATCGGCCTCTGCAATGTAAATCCGAATCATACCTATGAAGCACATGTTAATAAAAAGCATAAAATTTCTTGAATGTGCGACTTCGCACTTAGGTTGGCCATAACGACATCAATACTATAATATGCAACGTCACTTCTACTCATATCCCTTCCTTTTCCAAGTTAACATTCATGTAGTCTAAGTATATCTATATTATGGGTTTTTTTTAATTCGTGCCTGCCCAATTCTAACTTAAATTTTGTTTGTTGTGTATTCGGTGTAATAAGACAATGAGAGTTATGGATGACTGGTCATTTCACTACTCACCCTGGCGGTGTTTATGCCTTCCAACGTTGTCAATTTGGAGGTTCAATACCTTTAATATTTAAATTTATGAGCAACCTGGTGTATTATTATATATTATAACATGTATTTGTAATATTTATTATAGCTAGTTTTGTGGATTTTAACATGTCATTGTTAATTTTCCCATATGAATTTAATGACAATTGATTGTTGTATGATGTTTAACCATTTATAGAGTAAACCAATACTAAACAACACGTAATGGATATAAAAAAATGACTGCTTTTTCATCAAATATTAAAAATTGAATGATTAACCAAAACGTTCTCTCCACAACTGATTCTGGACATCGCACTTACCGGTACTCATGCATAACAAATGTGATGTCGCATATAGAACCAGCGTGTTATCTTTTTTGCGACATCGCTGATTCAAAACGATGTCGTATTTTTCACCGTTCCACGTCAGCATGCACATGACATCAGTGTGTTACATTCCGCGATGTTGCAGTTCTATAGAACGATGTCGACTGGAATGACATCGCAGACATTCCTCTCTAATCATGTGTCTTGTTGGTATGGTCGACATCGTTCATCTTATGTCCCGATGCTGATCTAAATAATGTTGGAAATATCGTATCATATTGTTCTCCTTCGTACTAAAAGTGACATCGCACATACAATCTGCCGATGTCGGTAAAAAACCAAGGTAAAAAAGTACTTTTTACCTTGGTTTTGAACCGAGTTATAAAGTCTGCTTTTTACTTTAACCACATTTACCTCAATTTTTTGGGGGCAAAAAACTGGGTAAAAAGGCCTGGAAAACTGAGGTAATAGGTGCAGCCTGTTGTAGTGAGTCCTCGTACTAATTTTCTGTAAAATGCAATATTTTTCGGTGAACAAAGCTAGACATTTTAAGGCAGATAAAAATTTAGAGCATGATAATAAATGGCACCACAAAGTAGAGATGTAGAGCACATGAGTAAAGGTGACATCACCAAAGAAAATAGAACCATATTGTGTAGCAGATGAAACTGATCCATATGGTAGTATAACATTCACAAAATCGATAGTAGTAGTAATATTGATAAGAGAACACATGTCACTAGTCATGTGATATAAGGCTCCCAAATCAAGAATCAAGGGTAAACTGATTGAATAAATGCATGATCATGCTCCATTGTTCATCAAACTAAGCTGGGCCCAAATCAGATTGGTTAGGGGCGCTGTTTGAGTCCATCGTTGCATAACCTGGCAACGACATTGGAGCGCTGGCGAATGGCAGTGGAGGCGGGCGGGCACCAGTGGCCAAAATGCCATTCTCGAGGGCAGAAATTGGCTGAGCTGCACCGTCTTCTTGGTAGTGTTGGCTCTCTCCCTCATCTTCGTGAACCATCATTAATATCTTGTGAGCTTGTAGCAGGAAGCTTTGTCGTGACCCTTCCAATGACAATGCGTACAGAAGAGATTCTTACGATCAGTTGAAGTTAGGACAACTTCCATAGAACCTGAAGGTTGTGGGCAATGTGCAACATATGCCATAGTGTAAGAAGAAGGCTCGCGAGACCGAATGATGTCTTTGTGATTCTCCTCCTGAGCAATAAGAGTATACACACGTATGAGAGGTAGTAGTGGATCAAGACTCATGATGTTAGATCGCAAGGTGTGGAAAGCCTTTATCTAGATCGAGGAGAAATTAATAAATCAAATCTTTTTCATGCTTGTGGAAGGCAGCAACGGCATGGTTGCATGTACACAATAGTTATGAGGCCGAAGAGAGTAGTAATCATCAAACAACTTCTTCAGTTTGCCAAAATAAATGGCAATAGTCTGACCATTCATCTGACACTTATGTATATCATCACGTATCTGTAGAATTTTTTAACCATTACCAAGAGTAAATCGTGCTTTAAGATCATCCCACAATTCCTTAACAATGGCAAAATAGTTGTTAGAAGAACATAATGCTGGATCTACAGTCTGTAAGATCCAGCAAATAAGAGTAGCATTAACTCTAAGCCAATTATCTGCATCAGGATGATTATCCGAGGGTTTGGTAATGTTTCCATCAATAAAACCAATCTTCTTGTTAGCAAGCATTACACTACAAATTAAAGTAGCCTATTCAAGAGAGTTCTCTTCGCCCTTCATCACGATGGGACAAATAACCAAACCGGGACTATCAAAAGGACAAAAATAGTATGGATAGTTCATAGATCGATCAAAAGGTAAAGATGATGGAGTTACAGATTGCAATTGCAACAGTTTGAGTAAAGATACAATCACATCAGTGGCAATCAGAATGTGTAGCTTATTGGCCTCAACTTTGGCAACGGTGTGAGCATGTTCAGAAGCATCATGGGTACAGTCGAAATTAAAAGTTGATATGACGGCAAAGTAGAATCAAATTGGCAATAACCAGGGAAAACTGGTAGTAAATGAGAGACGAGCGGCATGACAGCACGTGACTTAGACGGCGGCGACGAGTTGGATGTCGGATCGGTGCGTGATTGGCATGCCCAAGCATATCGGTAGGGATGCCGAATGATTACGGTAACAAGGATGTTGGCGGCAGCTATCGTCAGACGACAGTTGATAGCGAATGGCAGTGGCTGGCAGGTGGCGATGCGTGAGGAGCCGTGCGGCTAGAGGCGGCAGCAGTGGCAACTCGAGAGCAACAGAAAAAAAAAATTTAGGGTTTCAAATTTTTAGGCTCTGATACCATGTAGAAAATAAGGGTAACAATGTGGGTTTGTATTCATGATTTGGGGTACATTATATAGAGGTACAAACGACCTATACAAACAAGGAAAAGGAAATATAATCCAATTACAAATGCAAGTAATATTTATATTCCTTAATATTTATTATTTTTCCTTAACTATTATTACAATTTAATCCTCACGATATTATCTTTATAAATTCACCCAACAAGAAATAAATTATTAGAAAAAAGCTTCCTTATTTGAAATTAAGCAAAATTCTGGGGTCTCACACTTCCAATTTTCCCCAGTCTCCTTCCACCCCACAAATACAATGATAGATTAGGCAGTTTTACCCATATTGAAAATTCCTTGATCATGTCCTCCTTCATGGAGAAATCTGGCTTCCAAATATGTATGAAAATCGACATGTTATATATCATATAAGACTCATTCCTCATCATTGTATCCCTGTCAGTATTGGATCTAAACATCATAATAAATACCCTCATCATTGTAATAAATCTCTGGTAGAGTAGCAAACAACAATGTTTTCATCATATATTTTTTAACAACATTCATAAAAAGTCCATCACCTAGCACATACAGGATCAACACATTCTCCCTATATTTAATCTCTTCTACATCCTGAGTTTCAATATCCACCTCAATTTCACCATTGACCAAAGTTGGAGCTACAAATTAATTGTAATTCCATTTTCTTGGATGCGATTATCCCTGATTACATCAACTCATAGTTTATCCATACCTCCATTCTCTACTACGTTATCACAAATCAAAGAGATTTTTGTTACCTCACTTTTCTAGGTTTCTGGTTCTCCGATGCTCTCCTTTACTATCCCAATCCAGCGCTGGTGTGACCACCTTCTTCCACGGCCGGCCACACCCTCATTTCAAGGTCGTCATTTTCTACACCTTCACCACATGTAGATCACACGCACAGTCATCCCAAACCACAAATAGTTATGAACACAATATTGTTATTTTTACTATTTATATTTTATATTGTATATAGTTATTATTTCATATTTTTATTTTATGTTAAAATTTTATTGTAGGGTTTGCGTTTAAAATTATAGCGAAAAGGAATCAAATAAGTTGATAAAATTTATGGTTCGGGTTAAAACTTAACTATTACATACATTCTTAATTTATTAAGGTCAGGGGTTCACACTATTCATGACATCATGCATGAAAACACTTACAAAATAGATTTTTAACATCAAATGATATTGTCACATCAGCTTGCATAAAAAATGAGTAAATAAACTATGACTAAAATAACTCTAGTCTAGTCAACAAGATAAACACAAATCAAATCTAATCTAATGAAGTTGGCAAAGGAGCAACTGTAGGAAAAGAAGGTGCTAAGTCAGAATTAGGATCAATAAATGCATAAACATCTATCACTGAAGGTAGAGAACTAGTCACCGAAGGAATGGATGGGGCAAAGGGAAAGCACGTCTCGTCAAAACGAGTGTGTCGAGTGACATAGACCTTTCCAGTAAAGCGAGTGAGTTGTAGCCAAGAAATATACATGAAATACTATGAGAAGACAGCTTGTGGTTGGCAAAAGGGAAAAAATAGGAAGACTCAAAAACCAAAAGAATGGAAATTGGTGTATATAGGAGCTCGACCATTAATAAATTCATATGCTGATCGTTCGCCAACAACAGAAGTGAGCAACCAATTTATGGTATAAGGTTGCAACATAGATGCCAAGCCAAACAAAGAGAGGAACATGAGAGTGATACAGTATAGACAAACCCATCTTAGCAATGTGGCAGTGCTTGCGCTCAGCCCAACCGTTCTTCTTAGCAGTATACATGCAAGTAATCTGATGGTGAATGCCCTTTCTCTGGAAGTGAGAGCATAAGCAACCATTAACGAGCTTAGTCCTCTCATCACTCTAAAACACCTTAATGATGGAAAATATTTGGTTCTTCACAAAAGACTTGTGGTGCATTGAAAAAAACCACGAGAGTCAGGAATTATCATCAAAGAAAATGGCATAGTAGTCAAAACAATCAGCACACAAAATTGGAGAAGGCCCCCATAAATTACAATGAACTAGATCAATTACCCTGGCAGCAAGTTTATCATTTGTATGAAAAGATAAACGTTTTCCTTTAGCTTTTTCACACACTTCACAAAGGGTGGGTTTAGGAAAAACCGATGAGACAGCTAAGGATCTAGAAGCATGAAAACTAGAAATAACATAATGTGGAACAGGACCAAGTATAGCATGACATATTTCAAAAGATGCACGTAACTTATTTGACTTCACAGTAGACAACGAAGTAGATGACCATGACCCAATGCTTCCCTAGTGATTTTGTGTCAAATAATAAATGAACGATCATCAAAGCAGACAATAGCATTTAAATCCCGAGTTAATTTGCTAATCAAAAGCAAGTTTTTAGTGATATCAGGCACAATAAGCACATCATAAAGAGACAGTGATTTAGAAATCTAAGAATCACCAAATGAGTAATAGGGAGTTGAGAACCATTACTAACATATACTCAAGAAGAGCCATGATAAGGTGTGACATGATCAACAGCAGCAGGGGACGATAACATGTGTTTTGTGGCATTGAAATCTATAATCCACTAGGAGCCATGTTGATCATGAAAAGGGACAGTAAATCTTAAAATATCACTCTGTCGAGAGTTAAAAGGATCCATATCAATAAGGGCAAAAAAGAAATCATCAAAACACAAATTTTGCCAAAAATATTGATGGGCGCATGCAACAGATGTTAGAAAAATCTGATCCGCCAGGCGCATGTGATCACGCACAAAGAGCAAATGATGCGCGTGCACCTCACATGCGAGCGTCGGAACGCGCCTGCATTTTCTGGAGCATATGGATCTTACGTGCGGTACTTGAAAGATGCTGGTACAAAAGCTGGAGAGAAGAGACTGGATGGAGATGCTACATGGAAGCCGGAGAGAGGAGACCGCTGTGACACTGGAGGAAAAGAACTTTTGTCCCCCAGAAACTGGAGAGAGATGCCGGTGGGGGGAGAGAAAACCGATGCAAGAGGTCGATGTCGAAGAGAGAGATGCCAATGAAGAAGATGTCGGCTGGTGAAGATGTTGATTGAACAAAGTACGGTTGTGAAGAAAATGACCACCGTAAGATTGCCAATAGTATGCCAGAAGTTTTTCGGAATTTTGGTGGAAATCTGCCGGAAAGGAAGCAGAGGGAAGGGATGCAAAAGAGGAAGAAAGGGAGAGGGGGAGAAGATCAAGTCCAAGATTGATGAACTCTGATACCATGATAGAATGTATTTCCCGTAATGATTATGATATTACTAAATGAAATAAATACAGTACAAGAGATAGACTATGACTAAAATAACTCTAACCTAGTCAACAAGATAAACACAAATCAAATCTAATATAATCATCACATTAATCTATTCTAACATAACTCCAGCATTAGAGCTTCTCCCCTGGAACCAACCTTGTGTATTTGCAGGTCATTGAAGAGGAATGAACTAGCTTTGAATTGACCATAGTCCCTATTATCATTCGAAAGGAATCAACTACATCAGTCATCTTGAAAAAATGATTTGGATACTTAGCTAAGAAAATGGGGAAATGTGGGTTGGTTGGATAATTTTGGTTCAGAAAGAAAGTCCATGCAGAAAGAAACAACTTCATGTTCAATTACAAAGGTTATGTAAACCAAATTTAAGAGGAGTTCTCAATCATAGTGATCCACGAAAATTTGATATGAAATATGTGTACGTATAAAAGAATTAATAAACTGCGACAATCCCAATACATAGAAACATAAGCGATTTCTTCTCATAAATTTGAAAAACCGCTCTGCAATGCTTCAGGATACATGGATTTTTTCTCTTTTATACAATCTACTCCCACCTTCGTCTAGTGCCGCCATCATGGCGGAGCCACCCACATCTAACTCTCACATTCTGGGAAAATCAACTTCTAGTATCGCTCAAGTTGAAATCACATCCGATGGAGATCCTTCAATCCAAAAACCCGTATTGATCATTTAGGCAAACCCATCCTTTTCTTCTCCAAATCAGAATATGAGAACTTGGAAGCCCCTCTGAAATTGATGCTGTTAGGAAAATATTTGCTAAGTAGGCCTCAATTGGACAAATTTTGTTGGGATTTTCAAATAGCTGGTTTCAAGGGCCGCACAGAGATTCATCTTTTAGATAATCATCAAGTTTTAATTTCTTTTTCACTTCTTGGTGATTACTATCGATGTTGGATCCATAAAGTTTTGAATTTTGGCCCTTACTCTTTAAGAATTTCTAAATGGACTCCAAATTTTTACCCTACTGCTGATTCCCCTATTGCTCATGTCTGATTTGCTTTATATGATTTACCCCACCAATTTTTTGATCCATATGTGATGATGTCAATAGGGGATATCACAGAAAATCCTGTCGAAGTTAATAGAGCTACATTCAAAAAGTCGAGGCCTCATGCTGCTAAAGTATGTGTTGAATTAGACATCACTTTGCCTAGAACTAAAATAATTTGGCTTGATTATAGAGGTGGAGGTTTCTGGAAATATATGGATTATGAAGGAGTCCCTGATTACTGTGCCAAACTATAAATCTTAAGTTTCACAGGATACGCCGCAAGCATGGAGACCAACAGATAGGGAATCAAAAACAAAGCAAAAAGAAGAAAATCCTTCCTCCTTAGTTATTCCTCCAAAGGATAAACCCTTTATTCCTACTCATAAAATTTTTTATGCTATCCTGGTGGTGCAGGAAATTTGGAGACCTAAAACAAAATTTTCTAAAACTAAGGAATTTCAAGCTGACAAAAGTGGAAAAAGTTCTAAACTTTTAACTTCTACTACAGAGGTTCAAGTTCTTCCTAATCCTACACTTAATGAGAAAAATCATGTTTATACTATTGAGATTGTTTACCCTATTGTGGAAAATCAAAGCTCCTACCCTCATAAGGATATCTCTTCCCATGATGTTATGCCTTCTGCTATTTTTACTGTGGTCTCAAATGATAATATTTTTGATGTTGTTATATCTCTTGTTGATGTTATTGATGCCTCAAATGATAATATTTCAGATGTTCTTGTTAACAATTCTGTTATTAACTCTCCTCCTAAAATATCCCATCTCCCAGATGCTTCAGAAACTTTGAACAAGCATATACAACCATTTAATAATGAAAATCTCATAATCAGGGATAGTCAATATGAGAATTTTATTGAAATAAGTGCTAGATTATCTACCTTACTTTCTTCAGGCTCTACATTAAAAAAGAAGATAAGATTTAATAAAGATTTAAACACTGAGGTCGAGCTTAAATCTAGGTATAATTCTGAACCTAAAATCCCAAATGATTTTAATATAACCCATTCCCAAGGATCTTTTATCTCAATAATGGTTTCTTTACAAAAATAGGTTTAATGCCATGCTCAAGATACCATCAAAAGACAGTAATATTGCTCCACAGTCTCAAACAAACAAATAGTCGTAAAGACTACTCTTCCACTCCAAAAACTGTTTTAACCAGATCCTCAATGTTCTCTAAACATTAATTTTTAATGGATTCAAACCACTGTATACCGAATGTTAGAGGGATAGGAAATCAGGCTTCTAAAATCATAGTAAGAGATGTTAAAGATAGGCATCATGTATCCTTCTCTGTATTAATTGAACCAATCCAAGAAGCTTCTCAAATTTCTAAAAGTGCTTTTGAACATTCTGGATGCAAAATTTCAATTATTTTGGGATGACTATGTCAAGACTGATATAGTCACAACCCATAATCAATACATCTTAGCCAATATTGAACATCCTGCTCTAACTAAGGAATGCCATATTGATTTTGTGTATGCAAAGCATTCAAAAAATGCTAAAGCTAAATTATTGGAACTCTGTAAATACATCAAGATACTCCCTTTTTAGCTATTGGAAATCTTAATGTCATTGAGGATCAATCTGAATACTTGGGCCAATCAATCCCTGAGCTAAATGTAATGGCTGACTTCAATAACTTTAAATCTTCTAGCCAATTAATAGCCTTACCAACCTCTAGCAGTTTCTTTACATGGACCGGAATGAGGCCAAAAGGTATAGTGTGGGAAAGATTAGATGGAGGTATATAAAAATACTCTCTGGCTAAGTGATCTTCTTACTTCACATATAAATGTAATTTCTAGAGAACAATCTGACCACTCCCATTTAATCTTACATATTAAATCCCAAAGTTTGGCATCAGGTCCTAAACCCTTCAAGTTTCAGAATTGTAGGACTAACTATCCAACTTTCATTCCCCTGATTCAGAAATCTTGGAAAATTAATTCTAATCTTTGGAAAATAATACTAATCTTATTTCTTATAATAAAGCTAAAGTTGAGTTAACATTGGCTCTTTCACAGCAAGATATTTCTGGAAACAAAAATCCAGGATTAAATGGTTAAAAGAGGGTGATTAAAATACTAAATTATTCCATAACTCATTCAAAGCTAAGTACTCTAAGCATTACATAGCATCTATCAAATATTCCTAAGGAAATTGGTTAACTGATAAAAAAGAAATAGGCCAAGAAGTTGTGGATTTCTTCTTAAACCTTCTTTCTAGAGAAAATGAAGATCCTTCTGGTATTAATATAGCCTAATTAATAGAAAATATCCCACAAATGGTGACTAAGGAAATTAATCATAAACTAATAAAACCAGTCATAATGGAAGAATTATCAGAGGTTCTTACATCTATGGACTGTGAATCAGCTCCAGGTCCTAATGGATTTTCAGGAAAATTCTTCAAAATTTGCTAGAATATAATCAAGATTGATCCTTTATTAGTTGTAACTGATTTTATGATTGGTAAATCTATTCCAAAAGTCATTTCTTCAGCCCTTGTAACTCTAATTCCTAAAAAAGAAGTCACATCCTCTTTCAAAGACTACAGACTCATTAGTCTATGTAACTTTGTAAATAAAATCTTTTCAATGTTATTTAATCTCAGACTTAAACCTATCATGCCATCTCTTACATCTCCTGAACAATCGGCCGTTGTAGAAGGCCGAGAACTTGCAGACAATGTTTTGCTAATGCAAGAAATCACAAATTTCCTGAACTCAAAACATAGGGGTTTTAATGTTATATTCAAATTGGATATGATAAAGGCCTTTGACAGAGTCTCTTAGCACTTTCTAAACTATCTTCTCATCAAAATGGGGATTGATAACTCTTTGGTTAACCTAATATTGGGAAACATTAAAGCTTTACACTTTTCCATTCTGGTAAATGGCATCTCAAATGGCTTCTTTAAACCTTCAAGGGGTTTAAACAAGGGGATCATCTATCCCCCTATTTGTTTATCCTACTGACAGAGGCCTTTTCAAGATATTTAAATTTTCTTTTTCAATATGCAAATATTGATTTCTTCATATTGTCCATTTCTATGAAGAGAGTTACTCATTTATCATTTGCAGATGATACTACTATCTTCTTAAAGTACTCAAAAAAAGAACTAAAAACCCATCTGTTATTTCTTAAATCTTTTGAAATGGCTACGGTTCAGATGGTTAATTTTGATAAATCAAACTTTTACCTTTCTAAATCTGCGACTCCCAGAGTAAAGAATGAAATTTTGACTCAAACAATGATGATGGGTGGTCCAATTTATTTAGGAAGGAATTACATAAACATCTAGTATCAAAGTAAGTTGATTCGGTTTCTTCAAAATTACTCAAATGGAAAAATAAGTTTTTGAACCAAGCTGGAAGGTTAGTCTTAATAAAACATGTATTGTTTGCATTTCCACTCAATTTGTTAACAGTACTCAAACCAACAAAAGGTATTCTGGACAAGATTCATATCATTTTTCCAAATTCATCTGGAATATATCTGAAAATGATACAGGGAGCTAAAAATTTTGGAAATCTTATTCTAAATTATGTTATCCAAAATCTAAAAATGGCCTGGACCTATCCCAGATCATGTGGTCTATCCCAGATCATTTAAAAACATCAAAAAAATGGAAAAGAATCATGGAGGTTTCTGATCTGGCTATGAGTAACTCCTTCTTGTAAATTGGTAAAGGTTGAAGTCTCTTTTTGGAACACTAATTGGTCTGTCTATGGACCTTTGTCTCATTTATTCATTTCAAATTAACTTTTTTCTTTTTCATAGGCCTCTATCAGTGATTTCATTGAGAATCGATCTATTTTTGCTGAATGTGTTGACCTGGGTTGCCAGCTCAAGTCATAACCTTTTTGAAAAGTAAAGTGATTTCTTTTCTAGAGTATAATGATATGTTTATTTGGAAGCCATCTGAGAATGGAATAATTTATGTTAAGTACATACGAATGGATTAAGGCTAAAAGGGATGTCATTCTATCTTTTAAATTCTTATGGTCTAAACTTCTGCTAAGGAAAATCAATGTGTTCAATTGGAAATTACTTAACAGGCTTTTAGCATTGCCAGATATGTTGGAAGATTTTAATTTTCACCTTCCTTCAAAATGTATGTTCTGTGAGAATGAATCTGAGGATTTACATCACACCTTTGACTCTTGCATTCATTGCAAACCTATGGAGTATTATAAATAGAATTTCAAACATTCGAAGTAGTGGTTTTAATACTCTTTGGTATAGATTCTATTTTTACTGGAATGTAAAGCACACCTCTGCTCATCTTTTGAATCTAATAAAAATCATCCCTTGTATTATATGGTAAGCTAGGAATAAGTACTTCTTTGAATCAATTAAAACAAACATACTTTTGATCAAATAAATCCTTTCTCAATTCCAAGACATCTTCTATGCACTTAAATTAAAATATAAGTGGAGTCTAAATTATGGTTTACCAGTACTCCTCTCCTCAAAAGTTTCAGGAAGCAGTAGTAAGAACAACAAAAGATTCACCCACTCAAAACTAACTACATTTTGTAAACTCGATACCAATAGCTATGTTCTTGGAAATGGAGATTCTGGAGCGGACCTATTATCATAGATTCACAAGGTTATGGAATCATTGAAGCATCCAAGGAACTTGGAAATTGCTCATGTCAGCCAACAGAGATTGAAGGCTAAGCTGTGTCTGGAATTAGCAATTTAAAATGGATGTTCTTACATTGAAATTGAATGTGATTCATTAATGTTGGTGAAGATAGTTAGAAAGGAATTTAAAATCCTATGGAAATACATCTCCCTTATCAGAGAAATATGGAATATGATTAATTAAATTAATGCTTCAATTTCTCACATCCTTAGAGAAGGGAATAGTGTTGCGGATAGCCTTGCTAAAGCTGCAAGTTGAAATAGGGTGAATTCCTCTTTTACTTTTATCAGTTTACCTCGTAACATCATAGTTCTGATTCATCTTAATGTTATTTGCTTCCCTTACATAGATTTTCATGACTGGTAACCTTATGATTGTGTTTATTCTTTTTAGAACAAGTTACTGCTCGCTATTTATTTGTTTGACAGGTTCTGAAGTATGGAGCTAGCTTTTACAATCTCTGGAAGCTTTCAAAATACCCCCAACAACTTGAAGATAGGATATCTTGGAGTCTGGAACAAGAATGTATCCATGGAGGAGGTTTCTTAAGCTACAATACTATATATATCTGGTTTTTACACAATGAATCAAGAGTGAATATCTTCAAAGGGAAGTGATTTGTGGGGGAATATTATGGAATACCACCTCTTTTTGTCGATACAAGGGGGTGGAGGCAAAAACTTTGGAGACCATAATAGATCTCAAAATAGGATTAAGGGCATATCATTTATTAACAAGGGGATTGGAGACAAAGGGTATAGAATAAAGCTATTTGTGTTTAGCTATTCCTCTTTAGTCTTTTTAGCTGCACATAGTTTGTACACAAGACACAAATATGTACTCTCATTGTCTCATTCTTTTCATGGTCTGGAGAGCGTAATATATACCCCCTTACTTCGATGATTTTTTAATTGAAGAAAAACATAAGTGTTTTATTTACATGGAGATGGTACTTTAAAGCTCATTACAGATGATTGGAAAAATGGCTAACTAGGTGATGCATCTTCGACCACCGACCGGTTCGTGAGCTTGGATTCTTCGCGAACTAACCTGCAATTGAATTGTCCCTGGGGTTCCAGGGGTCAGCACTCTGATGCCTAAGTTAGTCCAAGCATCCAAATGTGATTAAGACAGAATGAATCATAAGTAAATGAGTACCTTGTAATTATACTCCATGTCCTAAAAAATGTTCTCCTTAATTATCACCCTTAATTACCCACGAATGCGGTAATTAAGTCAGAGTATTAAATAGTCCCCTAACTGGGCTACCATACATTCAGCCCAATGGCCTTCTCAGGCTTAACCTCTATCAAGAGCCCCCAGAAAAGTAGGTTCTCAATCTTAGAAAGCTGGAACATCATTAAGTTCTTCGAGGTCTCAAATGCATGGGACAGTTTGAGGACTTCAAAGACTCAAAATGAACCATGCACTTCATTGCTCCTGCCTTTGAGGGCGAGAACCTGGTTTTCTAATCAACTCCATTGTTTAGGATTCCAAAATGATGCTCACGTGCTGTACAATTGTGCGTGTCACTGCTCCCCAAACAGCGCATTGTTAGAAGACAAAAAAGCGACTACATCTTTCCATAACTTTTATATTTCCGAAGTAGTAATAATTATCCATCACTTCAGCCTCCATAATTATCTCCCATCCGCTCTTCCTTATTCACTTTTCTCATTTGCAAGCATCTTCTTACAAGCATTCTTTCTGTATTTCTCTCTCGAGCAATTCAATTCCTATCACCTTTCCCAGAAAATTAGTATGGTCTTTCAATCATGGCCCACTCTAATGAGGGTTCCGCTGCCGAGAAATTTTTCGATGAGGCTAGGGTAGGTGGGACATGTGTTAAAATGCTGAGAGGGCCGTTAGTGATCCAGAATGCACTCATTTCGAAAGAACTCTGGTATGACTCAAATGCTGGAGAGGGTGTATCTGGTAATATTGGTAATAGTCCTGGGGAAGAGAGGGTTTTCTCTATAACTAACATGCCTCCTCGAGATGCTGTTGAAAATTAGCCTCCAGGCATTAGCAAAACCTACATAAGGAGGTCTCCTACGAGCGAAAAGATTGGTCTCTACCCTTATTCGAATCCAGAACATGAGTCAGAAAGGGTGTCAAGTACATTTTTTACCCACGGGGAGGCACCTCTCAAAGCCAGAGAATAGGAGGAGAGGAAAATCCTCGAGGGGAAGGAAGCACCCTTGAGAGCACCACAGGTATATCTTCTATCTAAACCCTCTCAAAAGAAGAAAATGGGGGTTTATCAAAGATTGAGGCTAAAGGGCTCGGGGAGGGAGCCCCCAATCCCAGTAGCGGGAAATGTTATTTCCAAAACTTTAGACTCGATCCCTCCTAGCCAATTTTCAACCCTTTCAAGAGGGAGATACCCCCCATAACCTCCCCAAAAGAAGATCGTTTTCCCTTAGACATCTTCGCTGCGAGCTCACATTTCCCCTTCCGCCCTTTTTTCCAAACTTCTTAGACAATTCCAGGTAAGCCTTGCACAAGTCCACCCCAATGTCTTGGCAATTATTATGATTTTCTTAACTATATGTGATAAGTTCGGTATTAAGCCTAGTTATAAGTTTCTTCGTTTGCTATACTTCGTGTCCTGTAGTGGGCAGTCTACCAATATGATTGTCACGTTTATCAGCCGAGAGGTACACCGGAAGGTTTTTGGGGTTCCTGGCGATATGGGTGACTGGAAAACCCGGAAGAAAGGTATCTCGTTTGATAGCATGAGGTATCGAGTTCCTCCGTGGAATTGGTTCATGCAAGTTGAATCTCCCAAACCTGGGGAATATATCTGCCCAGATGTTCTTGAGAGGGATAGACAAAAAATATTGTCCTGCTCCCTCAACTACAGCTTCTTCAACAATCCCAACTCCCGAATTGGCGGTTTTGTGTTCTCGCCCAGAATCTACGAAGAATATGTATATAAAACACTCTGGAGGAATACCAGAAAGAGGAGAAGATGACTCATGGGCCTCAGAGATGGCCCTCCCCTCGAGACCATTATTAGTGATGTTAAGCATTTAGGAGCCTCCAAAGGTGTCTTAATAGAGCAATACTTTTCTTATTTGTTGTGTTATTGAGTTTATTGTTACTAACTTTCTTTTTCCTTTTTAAGTGGGTCTTGCTAAGGGCTTAAAGAAGCAGAAGCCCTTGAAGCGGGGTCAGGCTCCTCGCAAGGAGATTATTAAGTCCTCGAATCAGGCTTCCACTTCCCTAAATCCGACGTCTCTCCCCTCGAACCCGGCTTCCCCTCTTGCAATAGGCCGCGAAAGGCCTTCCTCAATTATTGTTGATGAACAACCACATCACGCCAGGAACGTTTGCCGGAAAACAAGGGCGATCAACAATACTATCAATTCCTCCTCGCCAAGGCCATTGATAGGAACACGTGGTGGTGAGGATGTTCATCAACAGTCCCCTTCCCCTTCGCATGATGTGGCATCTGTATACAGGATCGAGCATCACCTCTCGAAGATGGCCTCTGACCCTGAGGTTTTCTTCCATTCTTCTCTTTCTTTTTTTACTTTATTATATCATCAATCTGAGCTGAGTTTTTTTACCAGGCCTCCCAAATTTTTCATGAGGCCACTGAGAGAACGATGGCCTTCCTTTCCCTTTGTTCCTCTGGCCGTAGTAACTTCCACGAGGAGCTCAGTAAACAAGATGTTGAGATTTTGTGGCTAAAGGAACCTCTCGAGGATCACCAGCGGGCTCTTTAAGGTACGCTACAACTAATATAAAGATAGGGTCCTCAAGGAGAATAATAGAGTGCTCGGGGAAAACGATAGGGTTCTTGAGGAAAAACAAAAACTTCTAGAAGGGGAGAGGTAAGGTGATGATACCGAGAGACGTCAATAGACATTAGATTAGACACCCTCGTGAAGAGGGTTCAAGCTTCAAAGGATCCAGCTACACAAGTTCAACTGCTTGAGGCCTTCAAGCACAAGCTGTTGAACAGCCCTGAGCTGCTTCAACTTTTCCTGGATCTTCTGGGTATGACCAAGCAAATCGACTGTAATGAATTAGCCAAGGAATTTTTAAAGACACAAGTATCCGCCTCTCTATCCAAAGATCTAACCAAGCAGGTGGACGAACTAGTTAATCCAGAGCTCGAAACCACTCTGGACGTGAAATGGGATGAGGCCATCAAGAACGACGACCTTTATTTTGCCCTTTGGGATTTCATCAAGTCCAGAGGGCAGTTCTTCACTACTGAAGGGATTCGAGCGATCCCCCTCCTAGAGGCTATAGAGGCCTCCTAAGCAGGATTCCACCGCCGGCCTAGTGGAAGAAATAATTGCTTCCACATCAAAGGAAGATGATTCTAGGGTTGGTCCCTGATTGTAATTTTTTTCACTTAGGGCCCCTCAATTGTAACCCTCTTTTTTTTACTTTGAGTATTAATAAAAATACATTTTTTGCCACGACTTATTGATTTTACTTTTGTTTTCTTTTCGTAGTATAATTCATTGAAATTGGTGTTAGAAGGCACCTGTGAGGAGCTTTCGAGCGCCCAAAAAGAGCTGAATGAGACACACAAATAGCTACCTATTGCCCTTCGAGATCTTTCTAAGTGTAATCAAGAGAAGGAATCCTTGAAGGATAAGCTCCACCAACTCGAAGCTAAGATGAAGCTGTGGCAATCTAAAGATCATCCCACTTTTTAAGGGGCCTGTTAAGGATTTCCTTAGCAAATAATTTAATGGTACTTATCCCTTAGAAGTGATCAAGTGTCGCGATCCCGCTGATGAAGAACTAAATTTATTTGAAATTTCGTTCTCTAAAGTCCTGCCTTGCCACTGCGACTAGGCTTCCAGTAGTGGAAGGGTCCTAATTGGTTGCTTGGGTGAAAATCGAAGACTGGTAGCCTAGAGGGAATTAATTTCCAAACAACATCTATTAGCTCAACACAGATTGGCTAGCCTTGAAGAGGACTTACTCTCTTGGAAGATAACCAGTGAGGATCCCCCTTCTTCAAGTGAACCTCCTCCAGTACCTCGAGGGAGCCCCTCGGGTGCAGATAGCTCTTTGGTGGAATCTCTTTTATCTAAGAATGCCAAACTTGTAAGGGAGATCAAGGGCTGGAAGATACAAGCTACAAAAGTGAAGCAGCATTTTGCTGATTTTGAAAATAAATTGCCACACAGGAAGTGAGCCTACATGCCCACATGCTTTCCCACGGCATTCCCTCCTCCTACTTAATCAGGAATAATCATCTTCCAAAGTTTCTACTTAAAGCTGCTTAGTACTAGATGGAAGAAGTCAACATTCATGAGAATGGGACTCCTCGGTAAAAAAAGGCTTTTGACCTCATTTTGGATTGGCTGGAAGAGCTGAAGGTAAAGGGATTCACCTCCTCTAGCTTTCGCTCTACCCCTCGATCACAGAAGTCTTCCACTAAAGAAGCTTAACAACATCTTGTCCCTTCGAGCAAAGTTACCTAAGGATCTTCCTTAAAACATCGCAAAAGTGCTGGGTCACCCTCGAAGGGCCCATTCGAATCTTCCACGAAGAAGTGGTGTAAGACTATCGTTGTCACTCCCCTTGATCCCTCAGAATATCCTGTAGAGGAACAAATGAAGGACATCTGAGGGGCAGCTGGTATAAAACTTGAAGAACTCAAAGAAATAAAGGCAAATGTGAAGGAGCTAGGAAAACCTATCCCCACTGAAGAATTGTTTCAGGCGGGATTTCCTCCCACTAGATAAATATGTTTAGACGAACAAACTTAAAAAGTTGTTAGTATCAATATTGTATTCCTTATATATTTGTTTGAAGTGTGAATAAAAAACCAATATTATTTCCATCTCTTATACTTTACCCCTCGAATATGAGTGCCCTATGCAATTTCCTTAGGCGGAGCAAAGTACGAATATGTTTGGTAAGTAGAAAAGTAATTTAGAGACACAAGCATTTTACCCAGGTTCAGTGTTTCCACCTACATCTTGCTAATCTTGTCTGGTAGTTTTTCATTTCAAGATTACAAGATAGACTTTGAGTGCTGCTTTAAAACAAACCGCTCGAATATCAACTAGAGTGCCATTTTAGAGCAAACCACTCGAACAACAGCTGTAGCTGGAAAATATTATCTAGAGCGCCGCTTTAAAGCAACCCCCTCAAACATCAACCAGAGTGCCACTTTACAGCAAACCACTCGAACATTAACTAGAGTGCCACTTTAGAGCAAACCACTTGAACATCAATTAGAGTTCTTCTTTAGAGAAAACCACTTGAACATCAGCCACAGCTGGAAATATCATCTATAGTGCTGCTTTAAAGCCACCTGCTCGAACATCAACCAGAGTGCCATTTTAGAACAAACCACTAGAACATCGGTCATAGCTGGAAATATCATCTAGAGCGCCGCTTTAAAGCAACCCGCTCGAACATTAACCAGAGTGCCACTTTAGAGTTAACCACTCAGACATCATAGGTGGTAGTATTTTCTCAAGTTGGTAATGTTCCACCTTCTTGGCACTCGAACCCCATTCATCTGTTTAAGAACATTGCTTCCTCCTGGGTGTGATTCGATCACTTTATAAGGTCCTTCCCAAATTGCAGCAAACTTTCCCTCTGCTTTTCTCATTTTTCCTCATTACCAAGTCTCCCGGGTTAAACAACACCTTCTTTACCCTTCTATCATGGTATCTTCTGACCCGTTCCTTGACTTTAGCCTCGTGTAGAGAAGAAAACTCTCTCTTTTCCTCTACCATATCCAAATCCAGACATCAATTTTTTTTATTGATCATCTCATCTGCAACAGCCATCATCATTGGGCTAGGAACTCCTATTTCCGCAGGAATTACTGCTCCTGAGCCATATACGAGACTATAAGGCATTTCCCAAGTAGTGGAAGATCCGGCTGTCTGATATGCCTACAACACATTGGGTAATTCCCATATCCAGTTACCTTCTGCCCGCTCGAGGCGTGCTCGTATTCCATTTACTATTGTTCTGTTGGTCACCTCTATTTTCCCGTTGGGTTGGGGGTGGTAAATATATGTCATTTTTTGCTTAATCTGATATTCCTCGCACCACTTCTTGAAGGGATCCTGAGCAAACTATGTTCCATTGTCCTAATGATCGTTCTTGGGATTCTAAAACGGTATACAATGTTCTTCCAACAAAATGAAAAGATTATTTTTCCTCTTATGTTTGTCAAGGGCTCAGCCTCTACCCACTTCATGAAATAATCAACAGCTACTATTAGGTATCTCAATTTTCCTGGCGCTTCCAGAAAAGGGCCCACCAAATTGATTCCCCATTTGTCAAATGGCCACGAACTATAGATGCTTCTCATTTCTTCCTGTGGAACATGTGTTACAGGTACATGTCTCTGATATTGATGGCAAGCCTGAATATACCAATTTGCATCCTCGAACATTGTCGGCTAGTAAAACCACACTCGAATAAGCCTCCTCGCCATGGACCTAGCTCCCTAGTGGCTGCCGCATACCCCTTTGTGAACCTCTCTTATGAGATAATCAGCTTCATGAGGGTTAACGCGTCGAAGTAATGGCTGCAAATGACCCCTTCTATACAACCTTTCTTCCTGCAAAACATATATTGGAGCCTTCAACCTTATCTTTCTAGCATCCACTTTATTTTTTGCCAGGACTCCCTCTTGAAGGTACGCCATGAACGGTGTCATCCAGGAGTCTTCCACTTCAATCGCCATTAAAATAGGTTCTTCAAAACCTTTCCTGCTTAAAGTTTCCATGGGGAGTTCCTGCTGAGATTGGGTTCCCAAATCCGAAGAAGAAAGCTTACTTAGAGCGTCTGCTTTATGATTGCTTTCCCTCGGAACCTGCGTCAACGTGAAAAATTTGAAAATTTTTAACAAGTTCTTCGCTACCTCGAGGTATCTCTGCAGGTTACGCTCTCTGGACTCGTACTCTCCATTCACATGATGAACCACAATTTAAGAGTCACTGAAAACCTCTAGTTCCTCCACTTGCAGCTCATTTGCAAGAACCCCACCCTATAGTTATTCCCAAAGGTGAGGGAGCTAATGCCCTTATCTTGACCCTATTATCCCTTGGAGGAGGGGTGATTCGGTAACCGGCCACAACCAGGACCTGAGCTGCTCGTTCCACATCTTGATTCGGGGTGGCCCTCCCCATGTTCTGATTTCCTTGCCCATGTTGACCATAGGCTTCCATATACAAATCTCCCAAGACCTCCGTAAACCTTCCATCCCTCGAATCAGCCACCTTTTCAAGCAGGGAATCAGTGTTTCCTTATCTTTGCTCTCCCATCACTTCCAGCATCTTTGTGGCACATTGTTCTGGATTGGCACCCGGGTATTTGTGCCAACCGCCACTGAGGTTTTCCCCTCCCTTGTGGCCTATGCCTGTATTAGGCTTCGCTCGCAACTCTGTTCCCGTCATTTGAATGTTAACCATTTTGTTGTCCTCGATACAGGCATCATTTTCTCCCCCTAGATTCTCCGATGTTAACCTTGGTGGATATCCATCCCCTGTATCTATTGACCTCAATCTTTCACTCCTTCAAACTACCGTGGACATAAACTCTCAAAACCCTTGATCTAGCTTAGTCTTCACCAGAGACGGCGCCACTTGATGCGTCTTCGATCACCGACTGATTCGTGGGCTTGGGTTTTTCTCGAACTAACCTACAATTAAACTGTCACTAGGATTTTAGGGGTCAACACTCTGATGTCTAAGTTAGTCCAAGCGTCCAAATATGATTAAGACAGAATGAACCATAAGTAAATGCATTCCTTGTATTTTTACTCCATGTCCTAAATAACCTTCTCCTTAATTATCACTCTTAATTACCCACGAATACGGTAATTAAGTCAGAGTATTAAATATTTCCCTAACTGGGCTGTCATACTTTCGGCCCAATAGCTTTCTTGGGCTTAACCTCTATCACTAAGTAAATTAATGTCGGGTTTAGCCCAAAATAGCATATGGAATTCCATACTATGAATAAAGCAATTTGCATCAAAAGAGAGTAATCTCAAGGGAACAAAAGATATTCACATATATGCAACAACTAACTTAAGGCTATCCTAACTTTTGCTTCTTGTATTTTTCCTTTGAAAGATTAGCAACTTCTATATCAAGCTGGGATATCAAATTTTATTTCTCCTTTAGGTGAGCTTCTTTAGAAGCTCCAAATGCTATTATACAACCAATACATATGATAAATTGAATTCGAATCAAGCAAAAACTTGTATGCACCTAGAGAATTTACATTAAGAAACATATTAGTACCTTGAACAGTAGGGTGTTTGGTGCAGGAAGTATTGGATTTCCCAGTTTAGGTGAGCTTCTTAGAACACGATTTACTAGTAGGCCGAAAGAAAAATTACACAACAATGACACTTTCATTTAATACAGTATCATCATTTTCTTTTTTCGCCAATTGCAGCTTTGAACTTGGCCCTTCCAAGATAGACTTTTCAGCAAAGTTGAACACGTAGTATCTGGGACTAAGCTCACCTTCGTTTAGTTTTAGGAATGATATTTGAAAAACATACTCAGTATTATCAATCATAGAATGACGGTCATCAATATATGCATGGTTGCATGCAAACAGGAGAGTTATGAATTAATTGTACATTTTAATGACAGCCATCAACTGCAACAATACTATAAAACAAATGCGATTAGGAAAAAAACTCTAGTTAAGTGATGAAGTTGATTGTAATTGAAGTAAAGATAACTTCAACATCTGTAACTCCATGAATAGTCTCCATGGCAATCAAGCCTAATACTTTCTCGGCAGGCTCACCAAAGAAAATAGAGGTGATAATACCACTATCATCTGTAAGAAATGCTTCAAAGAGACACCTACATAGTTTCTACAACTAAACCTGTCACAAACTGATGTATTAAGTATGTTATTAAAACAACTGTAAAGTGACAATAGATAATGAGTTTAAGTGGTAAAGTCCTAATCTTAGTAGTGAAAGTTTCTTTTCTTAGCATAAATTGCATGTGAATTCATAATCTAAAGTAGAAGTAATTCTGAGACATGTCTGTGAAGGATATCTTCACTTTTGATGTCACCATATGTCACCCAACAACATATTGTGTGGTAGAAACATTTTTAAATAAAATGATGGATAAAATGGACTAATAGAAAGAAGTTTATACTTTTTGAGTTGGCATAATATAAGCCACTGAACGGTAAAAAAACATTGGTAGTTAGTGGTATCGGAATTTTTGAAGAGAACTCTTTATTGTTAGCAACGACACCTATGTTTTTATTTTGATGGTGTTTGGCCATGTGGATAGAGAGTGATGAATATAAAGAATATCTTGAATATACATGGAATGAGATAAATACAAATAACGTTACCAATTTTTTAGCTTCACAAATTGATCATCGGCAACATCAATTAGAAGTGATGTTCTATAATGGGTTGATACTGCTATACCTGGAAAAAAAAGCTGAGCATATCAATATAAGGGTTTTACAACAATATGGTTAGGTAACTATTAAAGATCAGCTTCACCAAAGCTATACCGTTAAAGGAATCAACCACAAGGATTTGCCGATGAGAAGAAGTAAATTTTGCACATTCTCCTGCAGTTGTTTCCCTTCATTTGAAATGAATTCTTGCAACACAGCTTAAAGCAAAGTTTGTAATATGAACTTGGATTATTAAAATTTAATAATTTCCAATATATAACGGGATAATAATGTGTGCACAAAAGTAACCCTTGCTTGTCATCCAACATAACGAATTTCGGAAGATTTTTGGTTCCATTTTTTGTTTTCACATTGTGGATTGGAAGACACTGAGCAAAAATTCCTATAACATCTCAAGGTTTGCTTTTTTTTTTTTGAATGAAACCATCCGTAGATGGGGGAAATTATATTAGGCCTTCCCAAGCCGTAAAATAGACAAAACTAAAAGGAACATAATAGGAATCCGAGGATAAGTTGCGTTATACAATGTTGAGCACTAGGCTCTTGAAGCAACACTTGTTGCTTCCAAAAGAATGATGAAAACTACTGACAGTTCGTGAGAGGTTTCCAAAAGCTCTTTGTCTAAGTGGGAGAATGTCAGAACTTATTAGTGAATCTAAAAGAAACACACGGCAGTTCCAGTCCTCCCACCTAGATAGTAAGCGTATCCTCCACTAATAGTGAATGATGACACAAAAAAACCTATCTATTGCAAATGACAATCCATCCTAGGTAGGATTATGTACATGTTAGAGGCTCGAAATATGAGTGAGACCTGGTGTAAAGACTCTAATGCATCACCATGGCAAGCAACAGCCTTTGTCTAAAATATCTTCGGGTGCACCCATTCCGAGCAAAACAGCCTGAAAGGATCAACAAGGCTTCTATGATTCAGCCTTTGAGTATGCCTTTTACTTCTCGTACTCCTACGGTTGTGCCAATTTTATACAAGCTGCTCCACGTCGCCGTAACCTGTAGTCAAGAATGTAGAATGAGTAGCATCTGAACTAATTTGCAAACCGCAGAGAAGGAGTTCCCAACTGATCAAGTCTAACTAATCCCTGTAAAGTATTGGAAAGCTCAGAAATGTTAAGAAAGGATGAATCACATTGAAGTTGCAAACAATTTCTAGCAAGCGTATGAGCAACAAGGTTTGCCTGTCTATATACATGACCAAGTTTTATATCACTCAATGATTGATGAATCTCATCCGCTAGGCAGAAATAGTTCCAATGACAACGCGGTGGATCATTAGCAAAGAGGACTGCTGAAAGGCAGTCAGATTCTATGTGCAGGGGGGAAGGCAAATCATATGTCAACTGTATAGCAAACTTAATGGCCTTCAATTCAGCTTCTAAAGGGGAGGAAGCGTTAGAAAATAGAGTGGAAGCTCCCATGAAAGCACCCCTACTATCCCTAATAATCACTCCAATCCCACACATATTAGTATTTCCAGACCAAGAAGTATCAACATTAAGCTTGAAACCCGATGTAGGCCTTTTCCAAGCAATCTTCCATATTTTAGGCTTTGGTGGAAGTTTCAGGAGGGGTAGAAAGGAGTGATTCGATATGCTAACATCCAAAGGAGATTCAATGTAAACCGGTTTTGCACTAAAGGAGGTCAAAATCTGGTCTCTAATCAATTGAAGCACTAGAGTAGAGGAAGGCTTAATAGAATCAAATAAATATCTATTCCTCATCTTCCAAAGATTCCAGAAAGTAAATATGGCAGCGGACCGGATCATGATTGAATGTAAAGCAGATAAAGTTGGCATAGTTAAGTAATATGAGATTCTCTCCCAAACTGAGGGGAAAGCCCTATCACAAATAGCCTATGAGATTCTCCCCATCTCAAGGTTTGCAAAATTTTAGTAATACTTAATTGATATTAATTAATAGTCGTAGAAGATGCAGCCTCATTCAATTAACAAAGAATATATATAAGCAACTGCAATGATTAAATACATATTGGTTCTTCAAGTTTATGAAGATGCTCGTGGATTTTTCAATTGTCACATAAGGATGCTCAACGAGAATGAGTTGTATCAAATCTGATACATTTTCAATCACAGTGCTGGTATTGATAATCAATTAAACACCTATATCCCTTTTTCTATAACGAGTGTCAATTATTTTGGTTCCTGCATTTGCAATTTTGTATATTTATAAAGGTTGATTTTTTGGATCATTGGTTCTAATGCCTTATTGAACACGATCCTTTCCATTTTGGCGCCCTATTTCAGAAAACCAAATTTCATCAAGACACTGTAAATGAAATATATATATATATATATATATATATATATATATATATATATATATATATATATATAAAACATTATGTTAGATTGTCTTAGTTCTCTTCAATGAAAAAAAGAATCTTTTTTTTCAATTTTGAAGGGCCCTTTGGACTCTTATAGAGAGTTAATTTCTCCTTGATTGTCACAATTATGATCCAAGGTCGATCAGCATTGCGAAGTTCGTTAATGAGCTTTTCTCTGGTCATCATTTCTACATAAGATACAAACTTCAAGGCCAGAAAGTTTAACATTTTAACTGAAATATAATGTATACTATAAGAGGGATATTTTCATTAATTATGTACATAAATGCATATGAAAACATAGACACAGCACGGGGGTTCAGCTAACAAACATGATTAAGCTTTTAGTCTTCTATGATTTTATTACTTAGACATATTTAAAAACTATTGTGAGAGAATAAGCAATTAACACTTTTTAAAAAAAGAAGAAAATAAATGAATTATTTTCCGTAAGAAATTGTATTATTGATGACTGAATATATAGAGAGTACAATAGGGTGTAATAAGGAAAGAACTCTAATCATAATGAATCATAATCTAATTGGGGAAACCTTTCTTCTTCGTTTTTACTCCCAAGAAAAAAAACCTTTCTTCTTCTCCTGCACTTCCCGGCGGGGTGGCCACCGGCGATCTCCGCCGCGTCGGTCACCCCCGCCACCCCTACCAGTAGTATAGCCTAGACCTCCTTCCTCCTTCCCCTCGCCAGAAGCCGCTACAATCAGCACATCTACGGCGAAACCCAGCAACCCGCATCAATGTCCGGAGTTTGTCGCCGGTGGGTACAGATTGGCGCCGATCTGTGACGTCACCCCACCGGTCGACGCTGCTCGGCCGGAACGATGGTATGCCGGAGCTGGACAACTCGTCGGACCAGCTAGGAGGAGATACGCCGGATTTCGGCCGCAAGATGGAGAGGAGCTTAAGCCGCTCTGGTCACGCGCCGCCCCTCCGCCTCTGGCCGGTCAGATGCCCAACGCGCCGACCACGCGCGGCTCTGCCCGGCCATGTCTGCCTCTCTCACGCGCCACCGCGTCCGCGCGTATGGCCCACGCGCCACCGCGCCTGGCTGGGCTGCCAGTGCGCCGCCGCGCCGGTTTGGGTAGATGCAGCCACACCTCCGGGGTGCCACCACTGTAATGGTTTCTATTCTTTTTCAATTATTTTTGTGCCTTTTTAGAATATTAGTGCTATGTTTTTCTATTTTAGTTTAAGGTATTCTGTTTTTAGAGTATGGGGTACGTGCTATAACGTTAGGTTTTTGATATAGTACTGGATTCGTCTGTTGTCCGCCACCATACTTTTTCCGATCCGAGATTGGAAAAACTATGCTGGCTTTCGATCTGATTCAATAGATAGACAGGAGAAATCCAAGTCAATGGAAGTATTGACTCTCCCATTGGCGACTCTGTCTGAATTAGATTTGTAGTCCGTACAGGTTGAGGTGTTTTTTGACACCACTGCTTGATGCGGGTGGGCAGCTCACCGGCGTTCTGATAGTGTGTTTACGATCTGGGAAAGTCTCTTACTGTCATAGGGAGCCACACAGTGTCTAATCTGGCAGAGCGAGGACGATTAGCTTTTAGCGAGGAATGAGACTTTTCTAAGTAGTGATCATACTGTTGGGGACGTCAGTTTCAATATTGTAGCTAGTATGCGGTCGAATTCTGCTGGCTACGACCAGGATATTTATCCCTGTTTTTCAGGTTTTAGGTTTGCTTTTTGCCTCCCTGCGTGGAGATTTCTCATATTGCCTCCCTGCGTGGAGTTTTAGTCACAGAGATAGTATAGTCAGTCATATCCTTAGATCTCTGTCACAAATTGCCTCCTTTATGGAGTTTATCTTAGGTTCGGGGAGCCTTATATACCCCCCCACTACGGTGGTTTTCTAGTTAAAAAAAAAGAATCATAATCTAATCATTAATCTGATTTATCCTAACACCCCCCTCAAGCAAAGCGTAGGATTCTCAGAGACGCAAATCTTAGACCTGAAGAACTCAAACAAGGGACAAGAGAGACCTTTGGTGAAGATATCCGCCACCTGTAGAGATGTAGGAACATGAGCAACAAGAAGTTTGGCTGAAGAAACCAACTCGCGAACAAAATGATAATCAATGCCAATGTGCTTAGCCTGCTTATGCGCCACCTGATTTTGAGCAAAGAATATGGCACTGTTGTTGTCACAAAACAGGAGAGGCGCACCAAAAAGAGGAACATGAAGATCACAAAGCAAATGAGTCATCCAGATGACCTCAGAAGCAATGTTGGCCAAAGCACGATACTCTGACTCAGTGGTGGACCTAGACATAGTGGGTTGTTTCTTCGCACTCCAAGAAACCAAGTTACCGCCTAAGAAGACAGCATATCCATAAGTAGAATGACAAGTCTCCAAAGACCCGGCCCAATCTACATCATACTGACCGAGCACCTCTGGAGAAGAACCTACACGAAAATTTAGACCTAAATGTAGAGTTCCCCAAACATAGCGGAGAATCCAAGTGACTGCAAAAAAATTATCCTCCCGAGGGTCCTGAAGATACTAACTAACAGAATTAACTGCAAATGTTAAGTTCGGACGAGTGATGGTTACATACTAGAGAGCACCAACCAAAGAGCGATACAACATTGAATTCTTGAACTGTGAACTCGTACTACTGTGGAGCTGAGAATTTAGCAGAAACGGTGCAGAGACTGGCACTGCATCTAACATACCAAACCAAGAAAGAATGTCCTGAGCATACTTTTCATGTCCCAGAAGAAGTCTTAAGGCAGTGAGCGTGACCTCCAAGCCAAGAAAGTAGTGTAAGGCACCCAAATCTTTGATGGAAAACTCTTGATGGGTGCGATCAATGAACTGTCAAATAAGAGCGGAATCATTCCCAGTCAAAATGATATCATCAACATAGACCAACAGATACAATAATGATGAGCCACGAGACAAATCAAATAATGACATACAGAAGAACTGCAACTAAACCCAAGCTTTAAAGGATAAACATTGAAATGCTGAAACCATGCTCGAGGCACCTGCTTCGGGCCATAAATGGCTTTACGTAGACGAAAAACATAGTTAAGATGAGTTGGATCCTTATAGCCAATGGGTTGTGCCACAAAAATCGTAGAATCAAGAACACCATTGAGAAAGGCATTCTTAACATTCAACTCATGAGGATCTTGTTTTGCAGAACGATAAATATTTGGTTCTTTCGGAGTAAGAAGTGAAGCAAAAAGATCATGAGAATTAATATCTAAATAATCTCGGTGCTGAATAACTCCATTGGAAGAGTGTATAACCATGCGAGAAATAGCTCGACGCGAAGAAACCAAGATCTGGGACTTGGCTGAGACGGCAAGGTCATGACCGTCCATTGCCATGGCTGAAGCACCATCATGGGATGGGACAGAGAGGCACATGGCCATAGCGACAGAAGGACCCATGGTCGTCCATGGCCGAATGTGGCCGTGGCCGTCCGTGGCTATTGCTGAGCGTGGCCGAGTGTGACTATGGTCATCTATGGCCGTGGTCGTTTATGGATGTGGTTGTGGTGCCTGAAAAGCCCGTGAACATCACTGTTAGGTGGGGGCCATCACGGCTGAGTGCGGGCGAGCAGCCACCGCGACTGGGCGCGAGCGAGGGACCACCGCGGCTGGACGCAGGCAAGGAGCCACCACGGCAGGATGTGAGATGGGACGGCAGTTGCAGGTCAGCTTATGGGGCAGCTGGATGAGGCGGCTCATCACTAGAAACTAGAATCGAGGTGGGGATAGTGTCAAGGTTGGTGATAGCATCGTCCCATGATTTGGATCAATAAAGGCTGATACATCCAAACTTGAAGAGGGAGACCCAGTTCCTGATGCCAGAGCCAGAGGAAAAGAAGTCTCGTCAAATTAAGCATGACGAGTAACATGAACCTTGCCAGTGGAAGGGTCGAGGCACCAAAACCCCTTATACTATGAGTTGTAACCGATAAATATACCTAGAATACTGTGGGGAGATAGCTTATGACCAGCAAAGGGACGAACAAAAGGAAAATCCTGGCAACCAAAAGGATGAAAGTTACCATAGATGGAATCCCGACGATAAATAAGACCATAAGGTGTCAATCCCTGCAGGATTGGAGTAGGTAAATGGTTGATAATTTAGACACGAATGGTGAACACATTATCCCAATGAGAAATCGGAAGGTGTGAGTAAAAAAGACTAGTGAGACCCATTTCAACAGCATGGCGATTCTTGCGTTCTGCACGCCCATTCTATTTCGGAGTGGCCGGACAAGAAACCTGATGATGAATACCTTTCACCGCAAAATGTGATCTGAGTTTGGTGTTCAAAATTCAGTGCCACCATCACTTGAAAAAACATTAATTTTTTCTGAAAATTGATTCTCAACAAGTGTCTCAAGCTGTAAATAAGTGTCAACAAAATCTAATTTGCAATGAAGGGGTTACAGCCAAGTGAATCTCGAAAAAATCATCCACAGATAATGCATAATATGCAAAGCCGTTTTTAGATAAAACCGAAGAGGGACCCCACAAATCACAATGTATTTAATTAAGAACATTGTTAGCATGTTTAGCATTCTCAACAAAAGCTAACTGTTAACCTTTCGCCATAACACAGGGGGCGCAGGTTTGCGGTTTAGGCAACAAAGAAGAAACTGAAAGTAAACCAGACTTATGTAAACTAGTAATCACTGCACTAGGAACATGACCTAGGCGTGCATGCCACAACTCTTATGAAGCTCGACTCTTATTCTACTGTAAAACTGAAACAAATGCAGCATCTCCCCAGTCCAAGACGTACAATCCATCCTCACTATACCCCCAACCCACGACGGCCCTGGTTACTTTGTTCTGAATGATAAAATTCCAATCATCAAATTAATTGGGACACCCATATCTCTGGTAAACTGACTAATAGACAGTAAATTCTTAGTAATATTAGGCACAACCAAAACACCAGAAAAAGGCAAGCTCTCATAAACTTTAGAATCACCAATATGAGATATCATAACTGGAGTACCATTACCAACAAGAACACGAGATTTACCATTATAAGGAGTGAAACTATCTAGGCCTGAGGTGGAAGTCAACATATGACTCGTAGCCCCAGAATCAAGATACCAGTCTAACAGACAAAAGGAAGTATCAGACTGCTGAGAAAAGTGATAATTTTCTGTCAAATGAATGCTTGGTGGATGACCAATCTGTGCCTGCATCTGGTAACAAGTTGCAACATAGTGACCGAGCTGTTCGCACTAGGAACAGTGAGGATGATCGCAACTAGGGACCGGACCAGCCGCCTGAGAACTGGAAAAGGAATACCGACCAAGCTACCGCAGGAAGGCCGTGCATTACAACCTTGAGTCAGCGTGAGATCTCACATGTGGCCGGCTTGAGGTGCGTCGCTGGTCTGGAACGCGACCTGTCCTGCGGCTGATCCTGAATGTCCCTGTAAATTCATCAAAAAGGCCTTGTGATTTTTGGCACAGGCAAGAACGTCTGTATAAAGCGGGGTTGGAACAGCATTAATCAAAGGAGCAGAAAAATTTTTATACTCATAACCAAGAGCATTCAAGAACTAGACAATTTGATCAACCTTTGAAACCGGATAACCCATGACTGATGGTTGTTCAAAAATCTCCTTAAATTTGAGATGAAGTTCATGAACAGTACCAGACTTACGAATACCATGTGCATTTGCGAAGACGGAGAATGGTGGAGGACTTCTTTTTTGATACAGAGAGCAAGATTATCCCAGATATCTTTGGAAGTGGCACAATCTGGGAGTTTAGCGAGAACTTCAGCGGTGAGAGAGGAAAAATCAGACTGCAGAGACGTTGATCTTCATCAACCGATTGATCATACTCTTCTTTTGCTTTCAAATAAGCCTCCTGGAGATCAACCTTGCTACCACCCAAAGGAGTTGAGACAGTGGCAGCAAAAGACTGGGTCTGCAGTGGTGGTGGCGGTGGTGGTAGAGTGGGACGAGATCTAGTGCCATCAATAAAATAGTAAAGACCTTGAGGACGAAGGACATAACCTGCTTGACGCTTCCAGAGAAGATAATTTGATGGAGTGAGTTTGATCTGCATCATCTGGAGCAGAGTGTTGTAGGAGAGTTTTTCTTGAGCCATGACTGAGAGGAAAAGCAAAAAATTGACTGGGAGAGGAGACAATCGGAAGAGGAGCGAAGCCGCACGCGTTGGAGCGGAGTCGCGCGTGTTGGAGCGGAGCAGAGCGGAGCGGATCAGCACGGAGCGCCGCACATGAGAGTGGGGCCGCTGGAAGAGGAGCGGAGCAGCTGGCAACCGATGGCGACGAGAGAGGGAGTAGCGGTCGACAAAATTTTAAGTTTTTAGATTTTGGATCAGAAGAGACGCTGATATCATGAAAGAATGATTTGTCGTAAGAAATTGTATCATTGATGACTGAATATATAGAGAGGGCAATAGAGGTGTAATAAGGAAATAATTGTAATTATAATAAATAATAATCTAACCAGTAATCTAATTTATTCTAACAGAAAAGATCCAACAATATAATTTGGAAAAGATTTAGCTGTTGTGGTTTTTTTATTAAAAAAATTGAACTCGAAGAAGTACAGTGTGCGAACATCTGCGAACTGATAAGATAAACAAGTGAATAAGTTTGATAAGCTTACGATGTGGTGCAAAAAAATATTCACAAAAAGATGTAAGAAAAAAAGGATTTGTGAAAATGTACCAAGATAGGCATATTCTCCTGAAGGTTTGGTCCAAAAAAAAGGTTTGGAATTACTAACAGAATATCATACTTTGTTTTCACAATAAATTTAATATAAAAGCATGATAATCCTTGCTTCATGTGATAATAATTATATTACGTCCGCAAAAAAAATTGTTCCAAATGTCCAGAAAAAATAAAATATGAAAAAACCATAGTTTTTTTTTTAATTAAAAACCATCCGGGGATGGGGGAAATTCTATTAGGCCTTCCCTAGCCATTAAATAACAAATGCAAGAAAGAAAGGAAGCCGAAGCTTAGTTGGATATACAAGAGTGATCATTCAGCTCTTGAAGCAATAGCAATTGCTTCCAAAAGAATAAAGAGATATGGATGATACGATGAAGATTTCATAAAGTATTAGACTATGGAAAGAATCATCTAACTTGTTAGTGAGTCGAATTAACGAAACACAAGACAGTCAGAATCATCCTCATAACCTAACGGAGTTTATCTTCATCAAACAACAAATTTCTATGGTTAAGGAATGTCGTTTGCAGCTTGATCAGCAGAAGCCAAGAAGTAAGTCCAGGTCATCCACTTTCCTGAGCCTGATGGGGTTACCATCGCTACTCAGAATGCATCTATTTTTCCATCTTGTAAAGCTTCCAAAATCATGGTGAGAGCAGCAGAGGAGAGCTTCCATAGGACCAGAGTAGAAGGAGACACAACAGCATGTCAGTAGTTGAAAGATCCTACATGAAATGAGTAGAAATCAGTAGCATCCGATCTAGTTAGCAATCCGTAATGAAGGGGTACCAATTTGGTCAAGTCTAACGAGTCCCTGGACCAAGTTAGGGAGCACAGAGATACTGTGAAATGATGAATTGGTCTTTAGTTGCAGACAGTTTTTTGCAAGAGTATGAGCCACCAGATTTGCCTGTCTATAAATGTGCTCAAGTTTAATAGCCCCCAAGGAATGGTGAATCTCATCAGATAAACAGAACAATTTCCAGTGAGCTCTTTGGGGGTCACTAACAAAGAGTACTGCACTAAGGCAGTCAGATTCCATACATACAGGAGAGGGCAAATCAGTAGAAAATTGAATTGCAAACTTAATTGCTTTCAATTCAGCTTCCAAGGGGGAAAGAGCATTAGTATATAAAGTATAAGCCCCCTTAAAACCACCTCTACTATCCCTAATTATCATTCCAATCCCACACATATTAGTATTACAGCACCATGAAGCATCTACATTTAACTTAAAACCTGAGCAGGGCCTCTCCCATGCAATTTTCATAATTTTAGGCTTTGGGGAGAGTTTAATCAGAGGCAGAAAAGAGTGATCTACAATACTTAAATCAAAAGGAGAGACTATATAAACAGGTTTAGCACAAAAGGAATAGAAAATTTGATCCCTAATCTGTTGAAGCACTAGGATAGAGGAAGGCTTGATAGAATCAAAAAGAAATTTATTCCTCATCTTCCACAGATTCCAAAATGTAAATATAGCTGCAGTTCGGACTATAATTGAATGTAATGAAGTTAGAGTAGGGTAAGTTAGATAGCATGATAGTCTCTCCCATACTGATGGAAAAACTCTGTCCCTAATTCCCATAAACTGATGAACTGATTTCCAGACATTCAGTGCAAACTCACAGGAGTTAAAAAATGATCTAAGGAGTCTTCATGTATATTGCACATACAACATTTCGAAGGTAAGCAAAATCTCATTTTTCTGAGGATGTTATCAAAAGGTAAAAATAAGTTTGTCACTTTCCACATAAAAACAGAGATTTTCTTATCTAATCTAGAATTCCAAAATTGTTGAGAAGAGGCAATAGAACCTGTATTGTTGCAGAGTGAAATGTATGTTGATTTGAAGGAGAAATTCCCTTTGATACCTGGTTTCCATATTAGCCTATCGGCTCTGTGTGGTGTTAGTTTTGCTTCCTGCAAAAGAGTAATAATGTCAGGAGGCAGGAAGGGGTTAATTTTACTGATAAGATTAGACTTGTTAGATATGAATTCAGAGACAGTACAATCCCCTGCAATATCCACCCTATTCTGATCACACAGATCTGTAAGAAGCCCTATATCTAGCCAATTAGCAATCCAAAAGTTACATTCCCCTCTCCCTATAATAACTCTAGAGTTAGCTTCTGCCCATGTGTTAACAGAACATATCCTTTTCCAATTTGGAGAGGACCTATGTGAAGGAGGGAGGGCTGCCACTAAATGAGTCCATAGAGCCTCAGCCATTTGAAACTTCCACCACAGTTTTACTGAACATGTTTTAATTATGGTGGATATTGATCTAAACCCTATACCATTTTGATCAGTTGGTAGACAAAGAGCTGTCCATTTTCTCCAAGCTCTTTTAGATTTGAGCTCAGTATCCCCCCAGAAGAAGTTACTCAGTTTTTTTTCTATGGTGGTAATAATCATTTTTTTGGATTTATAACCTGCCAAATGTGCTGGGGTATGGAATAGATGCATGACTCAATCAGTGTAATTTTACCCCCTGTAGATATCCATCTATTTTTCCAATTACATATCTTACTATCTATCTGTTCAAAAAGAGGTTGAAAATAGATCTTTTTTGCAGCACCAATAAAGATAGGAACTCCCAGGTATGAAACTGGAAATGCTCCAATTTTCTTCCCCAAGATCCTTTTAATGTAGTTAACCTTTTGAACCGAAGCATGCTTACCTATGAAGATATCACTCTTATTATAGTTAATAGATTGGCCAGTGACTTCCTCAAAGGTAGACAAAAAAGCTTTTAATCTAATCAAAGTTAACTTAGTTGCTTTAAAGAAAACAACAGTATCATCCACATATGATAAATGTGAGATTCTCGGAGGATTACCTGGCAGGTCGAAATATGACAGCTTACCACTGTAAAATATGAAAGCCAAACTCCTTGAAAAAGACTCAGAGAAAATGTTAAACAAGAATGGAGATAAAGGGTCACCCTGCTTAATGCCCCTAGTGGATTGAAAAAATCCCACTGGCTTACCATTAATAAGAATAGAGAACCAAGCCTGGGACAGATTTTTCATGATTGAGAAGATAAATTTAGCATGAAATCCAAATTTAGCTAAAACATTATATAAGAAAGACCACCTAACTCTATCAAAAGCCTTTTTGAGGTCAAGTTTAACAATGCAATTTGGATCTCTTCTCTTCCTATTAAGAAACCTAACCATTTCCTGTAAGTAAATTACATTGTCTAAGATGTCTCTACCATGTAGGAAAGTTGTTTGGTTAGGAGAAATAATCTTAGTCATTATAGACTTAAGTCTTTCCATAAGCACTTTAGAGCATATCTTATTTATCACATTGGAGAGACTTATAGGTCTATAATCATCAAAAGAAGTAGGGGTTTTCTTTTTGGGGATTATTGTGATCCATGTACTACCAATACCCCTAGGTATATTAGTTGAAGTAAGAAAGTCCTGAACAACCAGAAGTAGATCATTTGCTATAATATCCCAAGATTTAATGTAGAACTTGGCTGTAAAGCCATCCGGACCTGGACTACTTGATTTATTAAGATTAAGAACAATCCCTTTTAGCTCATCTAATGAAACCGGTTGCAGAAGTTTTTCATTATCATCCTGATTGACCAATTTAGGGATATGGTTTAGAAAATGAGGTTGAAAGAGAGAACTGTCAGGGGAGCAGTCATCACTCAGAAGGTCCTGGTAATAATGAATAGCTTCCATCTCAATATCATGTATATTATCTAACCACTGACCATTCATACTCTTAATTTTTGTAATCTTCAATCTGTTATATCTTTCCTTTACAGAGTTATGAAAGAAGCTTGTGTTATTATCCCCTTCTTGCAGCCATTTAATCTTTGCCTTATGTTTCCAAAAGTTTTTTTGTTCAGCCATAGCCCTAACTAACCTAGCTTTAGCCTCCTTAAGTTTAACCAATTCAATCTCAGAATCTGATTGATCAGTTAAGAATTCCTGAGCCTGTAGAGCCAATTCAGCTTGTACCACATTGTCATGAATGTTGCCAAATTTTTCTTTGTTCCAGATTTTTAGAACCTTCTTAAGTCTAACAAGTTTTAGATAAAAGGCTAGCATTCCTGATTTATGCAAAGGAATATCCCAATTTTGTTTGATTACCTCATTAAATTCCTTTCTTTTGTACCATGTGTTTAGAAATCTAAATGGCCTAGGATTGGATGGGGTATCACTACCAACAATTAGCAGCATGGGGTTGTGATCTGAACTAACCCTATTCAGAATCTGAATAGAAGATGCAGGAAAGGCTAATGACCAAGATGAAGTGCATAATCCTCTATCAAGTCTTTTAACTGTAGGAGACCTTAATCTATTATTAGTCCAAGTGAACAAGTTCCCTACAGTGTTAATTTCTTCCAAAGCCATTACATTAATAAAATCATTAAAGTCCCTCATACTCCCCAATTTGGGAGTAGATGGACCTTTATACTCATTTATTGATGTAATGGAATTGAAATCACCAATAAAAAAAGATTCAGAGTGATTATATGAGCTGAGGTCTGACCAAAGAGATTGTCTACCTGATCTAGTTCTGAGACCATAGATAAAGAAGACATCCATAGTCTTATTAAGATTAATACTATTCAGGTTAACTGCAAGGAACTGCAAATTATCACTTTTAACTGTCAGTATTAAGCTTGAAGTCCAGAAAATCCAAATCTGACTATTATTTGCTGATATGCAATTATCATATTTCAGCCTTAGTCTATATAAATCACATTGCAAGTTATCATGTTTAGGCTCAATTAAACAAATGAGTTCAAATTTATGCCTATTGATAAGATTACAAAGTCTTAACATAGATGTGTCCATTCCCCTGATGTTCCAAACCAGCATTTTAATCCTGATTATTGTATTATTCATAGGGAAACATTGGTAGAGCTTTTTGATCTAGTCATGATAGTATTTTTCTGTGAAAAAAAGACTCATTACTCTATTTAGCATGTTTCCCTAATGATTTCCCATTCTTCAGCTTGCCAGGATTAGAGAATGAGGAACTAACCCTGTTTACCTGATCAGCATCATCATCTTGGACATAATCAGTGTCCAGGAAGGCAGGAAGTTCAGCACTGACTGGGAAGTCACTTTGGGTGGCTTCTTCACTTGATATTTCTTCATCAGCCAAAGGTAGAAATCTATTATCCCTGTGTTTCTGCTGAGAAAAGATAAAATTTTTTGCAGCAATAATAGAACTGAAAGGTGAGAAGAACTTCCTCGTTTACTAGGTAAATCATCCTTAGCAAAAACTGTCCTAAGGTTCGAAGGGGCAGATTGTGAAAGCCTAGTCAGTTGTACTGATACACTGGGATCAGAAGAAAGCACTTGGGGAATTAAGGAAATAGGCTGTAGTTTTCCAGATTCAGGTGACTGAGACTTATGATCAATCTCTATGTCAAGATTGGCTTCATGATTGGCACAGGGGATAGGGTCAACTACATTATTAGTTACAGCTTGTTGTTGATCAGGAACATCCTCAGGAATCAGAGGATCAATCACTGGAAGATCGATGTCAATAAGACAGCCTTATTAGTGTCTTGTTCACTAACTGGGATCAGCTGTTTCTTCGGAACGTATTTGAATTTCTGGGCTTGAAAATTTTTTTGTTTTTCTATTAGTGACACCCCTGAACTCCCAGCTTTTATATTTCCAGCCTGATTCATATTTATGTTCACATTACTCTGGCCAACAGAACCTTTTTGTTGAACTTCAGTTTGATTCATTAGAGGCTTCTCAGCCTTCTGAGGTCATGTTCTCTTAAGCTCAGGATGTAAATAGATACAGTAGTTATCCTCATGTCCTATACATTTACAATGGAAGCAGTAGGGTGGAATATCTTCAAATTCTAAACGGAGTTTAACCACATTATATTCATTTCCATCCTCTTCAATTCCTACTCTGATAAATGATGGGAGCTTTTTCTTCAAGTCGATTTCTACACACATTTTAACACAAGAAGGCCTGGATAGGGCCGCAGTAGCCGCATCAACTTTTATATAGTTTCCTATTTAATTTCCCATGATTTCAAGCATAGCAGAATTATAGAAGTATACAGGGCCATGTGGTATTGAAACCCATACCGGAACAATGGATGATTCTGCCTCAAGGGAGAAGTCGGAAGTCCATTTAAATACCTTCATTTGGGCGTTGTTGAAACTCCATTGTCCCTTGAGCCAGAACCTCTGATAGTCCTCTTTCTCCTGGAAACGTATTAGCACATGCCGGAAGTCGATTGATCAAATCTAGAATTTTCCTTTGAAACCTACAGAATTGAAAGATTCATTTAGTTGGACCATCATTGGCTTCCCCCTGGCGAACTTACCAACCAGAGCATTTCGGTAGTGGGAGGCGAGGGTGTCTGCATCTTTGCGAGTAACAAGGCAAGCGATATCCCCCTTATATTGAGTTTTAGGGACAATCTCTGGGTTCGAAGGAAGGGAATCACAAAGAGGCGGAGGGCGATTGGCTAGTGCCTAAAGGAAGGATTTACCTCCCACATAGCTACCACTACCTGACGGAGGAGCCGCCATAACGGCGGTGGAAAGATTCCGATCAGTGACCGTTATCAGTTGGAAGAAAGATGAGGGAAGATGAAGAAGATGGTAGAAAAAGGTAAAACGACAGTCAGAAGAGCGTTTTGGCTAAATCGCAGCAAGGTTCGCACAGAGCTACAGTAATTAGTTACGAGAGAGCTTGACTTCTTGAACGAAAAAACCATAGTATTAACAACATTAGGAACGAAAATCATGAATAATATCTAGCAAACGACTCTTCATCCAATATATGTCCATCTTCTGAGTTGGTTCCCATGTCTCTCTACCCAATGCTCGGGCCTTGTTTCACAAGAGAATCGACATCGGTTCCTGCCCTAGTTACCATCCTCCCGACCTCCCTTTCTGCGGGATCATCAAATTCCCAACTACCGTCGCTTTTGTAGTGGAGGCGTTTTTCCCAACTGCGGGTTTCCAGACACTCACTATGCTGAAGTTAAACATTGGAGGTGTGTAACACAATTTCTCCCATCCAAGAGCTCGGATAGATTCTACAAAGGGGAGAAATGCTTCTATTCCTCTCTCTCGAAAATATAGCCTTGTTATGTACATTTGTTCAATTAACTTTACCTGCTCGGACACGAACCTCTTCTCTTGTTGTTGAATATTGGATTGCACCTCCGGAGAGGAAGGGGGTGAATTGTGTGACTTTTTGAAAGGATTTTTTGGTGCCATATCCTACAATGTCTGCTTGAGCATTTTAACAAACACCTTCCATGCATTATAAAAACATATACAATACAAGTGTTAATGAACATCAACAATCGGTCAAAGGAAATTAATAAAATCCTAGATATATATATATAGTATTAAACATTAACTACGGGATAAGCACAACTATGCCTCTCTCTCACTAGGGGCGATTTACACCTTTACTATGTGACCTTCATTTTTCCCATTTTCTTGGAACGGTAGCTCACTTGAGTTTGCAATCTCGATGGGGAAATCAAGTGATCATAATAAATGAAAGGTTCAACGGAAGGGAGTAGATCTACTCAGAGACATGGAGAAAGAAAGATACGAGGGTTTGAAGGGAGAACTGATCAGGAAAAATAGTAAGGGGAAAGAGAATTTGATCAGCAAAAGCAGTAAGGGGAAAGAAAAATTGATAAAAGAAGAACAGGAGGAACATATTGAGATAACACCAACAGGAGAACAAGTGAAGATAATTGAAATCCCAAATTCGAACATCACTATGCCCAGGAAAATGGGAAAAGAGGGGAGGAGATTGGAATGGGGGATACAGGAAGAAGACAGGGAGGGAAAAAACTAGAGCTCGTTGTTTGAAAATGAGAAGTCAAAAGTCCAAATCTATAAAACCAGTGGAGGTTGAAGGAACCTTGATGGGAGAAATCACAATGGAGGATGTAAGGGAGAGTGAAAAACAATGAAGTTTGACAGTAATTTGTAGACCTGTGGGATGTAATCTGCCTTTCAAGGTAATGGAGGGTTTCTTTCTCAGAATATGGGGGAACATAGTGTTTAAAGTATGGCTACTGATTCAGGTATGTTTATGGTTAAATTTGGGACTAAAACTTTCTGTGATGAAGTAATGGAAAAGGGTTTAGTATTCTTTGACAATATACCTGTGATTCTTAAACCCTAGACTATAAACTTCAATCTGGAGGAACCATATACTATACCTATTTGGATTCAGTTGCCTAGTTTTCCAATTGTATACTGGGAGCCCAAACTGATTAGCAAAATTATTATTCCTATTGGTAAACCTGTATGCTTAGATAAATCAACCCTTGAAAAGGATAGCTCTTTTATGCAAGAGTTCAAGTAGAGGTGAAAATTGGGAGGATTTTCCTGATAGAGTAATGTATTTGAATGAGAACAAGATTGTGATGCACCAGAGCTTGAAATATGAATGGAAGCGAGAAGGAAGGAATGGATATGCAGGAGGAATGAAGGATTGAAAGCTAATCTTAAACTAAAGCAGGTATATATACCTGTGAAAAAAGTGCAGGCCGAAGAGAGTAAGGAGGATAGAAATGTAAACCAGCCTCTTAGGGCTGAGAGGAAAGACAATGCTGAGAGCTCCATTGGAAGTGTTAAGGGTGGACACAACCAGAAGGTGGAACAGGGGGGAATGGAAACAAGGATATTTGGAAGTAATAAGGGAGATAGTTCTACAAATGGAAGAAATCAAGCAGGGGAGCAGAAAAGGGGAATCTATACTTTGTTGGCAGATGCTCCTGATGGGGAGTATGATGGTATGCTGGAATATAAGGGGTCTTAATAAAATGGGAAAGCACAGGCTAGTGAAGAACTTCTGTTTTCTGAACCAAGTAGGATTACTCTGCCTACTGGAAATAAAAGTTAAAATTGAAAATCAAAAACAGGTCTGGGAAAAGATTGGTTTAGGTTGGAATATACTGTTAAATGGAGAGATGGTGAATAGGGGGAGGCTATGGATTGGAATGAGATAGGATTACTTTGAACTATCTATTATCAATAAAGGGGAACAGTGGATTGATATTACATGGAGGATAAAAATATATGAATATAGAAGGATGTTTAACTGGGTGTATGGGCATAACTCAGAAGAAAAAGGAAAATAACTATGGGAGTATCTTATTGGAGCAGGGCAAAGGGAGGTACCATGGTTGATTATTGGTGATTTTAATTCACCATTGAAACTGGAGGATAGATATGGTGGTAATGCAGTGGAGGTAAAGGAGATAGCAGACTTTTAAGACATGGTTGATTAGCTTCAATTGACAAATGAAAACAGTTGGAGCAAACTTTACCTGTAGCAAGAAGAGAGGCTGGGGGACAATTTTCAGCAAAATTGATAAAAGCCTGATAAACCAAAAGTGGATGCAATGCTTTAATGATGCTTACTGTGAGTTAAAAGCGGAAAGTATGTCTGACCATTTCCTTTTGGTTGTGAAATTGCAGGAAACCAAAAGGAAAACTGAGAAAAACTTCAAATACAACATGTGGTCATTGTCACCACTATTCAAGGAACTAGTGAGATATGTATGGGGATCTATGAAAGTTGAGAACCCGAATCATAATGTTTACAGAGACTTCAAATTCCATTAGCTAAACTCAATATTAGAGAGTTCTCAGAAATTGGAAAAAGAACCAAGGAGGCAGTGGAAGTATGGATGATGAGGCCATTTTATGCGGTTACATTAGGGTTTTTAGGATTGGATTTTGTATAATTTTGTGCTCTACATGTGGCATTCTGCCTTGAAATCATTTAAGGAGGGATAAAAGCGACTTTGACGTTTTTATCACTTTTTAGATGATTTTGTGTGACAAGGTGATTTGTTTGAAGACTTTGAAGATTTGAAGACTTTGAAAGATATCTTTGAAGATTTGAAGACTTACACTTGGGCTTTTTGAAGATTTGAAGAAGTGAAGAGGTGAAGAAAGGAGAGCAAAGCAACGGGTGAAGGATGGTCCAGGATTATCATAATTTTCCGAGAAGAATCAGCCTTCAAGAGTGGTACCATTGGATTCCTCTTCTCGAGCACTATAAAATCGACTACAAGAACTCCCAAAACGGATCAACAGTTCACCTGGAGGAAGCAAAACAAAACAGGGCTGGAGTTTACTGATCTGGTCGCGACTCGCGATGGAATTGGTCGCGACTCGCGACGACAGCGTGAATTCAGTCCTGCAGCAGCATTTTTCTCCCCTTTTTCTTCCCCTATAAATACCTCTTCACCCCTTCTTCTCTACAGCTTCCAAGCCCGATTTGGGGCTCCAAACCCCTAGTTTTTCTTCCATTCTCTTCCATTCTTCTTTCTTTGTAGATTTTTGTTCTTTGTTATAGGTTTTGATTGTTTAGCTTAGTCTTTATCTTGGGAGCAAAGGATTGAAGCTTCCATATCTATGTAGCAAGGACCATTTTTATCTATCTATTTGGTGTTTTTGCTATTGTGCATTTATTGTGCTTTGAATGTTAATTGTTGATTTCATTGGTGTTGTTGAGAGCTTGAGCATATGAAATACTTGTATGAATTGCTAGCTAGGGTTTGGGGGATTTGGGTTGATTTCCCCCTGTTCTTGTTAGGAATGTATGAGTATGATTTAGAGCTTTTGATTGTGTTGATGGATTGATAATGTGCTAGATGAATGTGATTGATGTTGAACTCTTCATCATGTTCGTTTGTGTAGTAAACGAGAGAGTTATATGCTCTTGGATGAATGTGCGTTGCACGTTCATTCAATCTCGTGTAATTGCATGAATTGGTTAAATGCTTAGTCACGGTGTAGTGGTTATAAGCATTGCCAAGCTTGTTGGTTCTTCGTCATCAAATGCCATCAATGGGATACTCCTAGCAATAGGGGAGTCATTGGTGAGGTTTGACAAGAGATGTCGAATTCACTCTTGCAAACTACGAACTAAGAAGGATGGAAGATTTATCTTCACAACAAGTAGTTGAAGTATTGAATAGATGATTTTAATTCATCCTTGAAGCATTTGTTATTTAGCATTTATGTATTCTTGATGGTGTGTTTCACTTCATTTGTGCCATGAGTTGTTTGAGCATAGGGAGTGCTTGTATGATTGAATTGGTTAGGTGTTAGGAACGTGACGAATTCCGTAGCTCCTTTGCATGAAAATCTACGAGCATGAACTTAGAACTTCTTGTGCATAATGTGTTGTGATTCTTGCTAGATAGGTATGTTGATGTTGAGTCATGTAATGCTATATGATAGAATGAGTGAATGGTTCAATGACCTACATTAGATTTGGAAGTGGATATCCCTTGCCCCCAAGGATTTTTATCTTTGTAGTTTTAAAACCCCCTTTTCTTAGTTTTGTTTGATGATTAGCATAGTCACTTGACCTTGCTAGTTATCTTGTCTTTTATTTATTCTCATAACTTAGGACAATCAACCAACCAAACCCCCCCCCCCTTTTTACATGTTTTTATGTGTATGTATATATATCTACTCCTAGCATAATATCAACCAGTTGTGCTTAAGCGCTTAGGAAGATCCCTCTTCTCCTTGGACGACCCCGATTTGCCGCTATCTACCTAGTTGTAGAAAGTAAGCAAAAAGGGCTTATAAATTATCTTTGAATAGGGGTGCGACGACCGCCCGCTATCAATGGAGTAAGGCTCAGGTGGAACTGAATGAAGATCCAAGAGACATTGAGAAGCTCAAAAACAAAACTGAAGCCAGGGATAAAGCAGAAAAATTGAGAAAGGCTGAGTACCATATCTTGCTACAAAAATCAAAAGTACTATGGCTTAAGGAGGGTGATAGGCCAACAAGTACCTTTTATGCCTCAATCAAGAAAAGACAGTACCAAAACCACATTGTTAATTTGGTGAGGGAAGGCAAAATAGTTGAAGATCAGAATTTGATAGAGGACTACTTGCTAGAATATTTTAAAAAGTAACTGGGGGTTGAGGTGAAAATAAAAAAGAAGGATGGAAAACTGGCTGAATTGGGCGGAAGGATTTTAATTGAGAAGAAAATGAGAATGATTAGAGGAGTTAGTGAAAAAGAAGTGATGGATGCTTTGAAGGGAATTCACTCAAAGAAAAGCCCGGGGAGAGATAGCTATACAAGCAAATTTTTTTAAGATGCTTGTGATATAGTGGGAGGAAGATTTGTCAAAGAAATTCAGGGATTCTTTCTGGGAGACAGAATACCAGAAAGCTTCGGGAAAGCTGTGATTGCTCTCATACAAAAAGTCCAAAATCCTCAAGTACCCTCAAACTTTAGACCTATTGCATGATGTTCAGTAGTGTACAAAACCATTACAACAAATTTGTGAGATAGAATCCGTGATGTTCTGCCAGAGTTAATCAGTCCTAACCAAAGTGCATTTGTGAGGGGTAGGCACATTGCACATAATCTGATTTTGACACATGAGCTGCTACAGAAATATAACTTGAGAAGTATGAAAAGAATATGTGTGCTACAGGTTGATGTCAGTAAGGCATTTGACTCTATTAATTGGAAATTTCTGGAAGAATGGATGTACACGTTAAAATTTCTAGGAGTTGTGGATGAATGGATTAAGAAATGTACTATGTTCTCCATTTTCTATATGGCATTTAATGGTAGATTAACAGCATCATTTGTGGGAAGAAGAGGGGTAAAGCAAGGAGATCCCCTCTCCCCATTGTTATTTGTGCTGTGTATGGAATAATTTTCAAGACAGATAAAGGAAGCTTAAAAAACGGGATATTGAGTACCACCAAAGATGTAAAAAGTTTAGTATAAACTCTCTATTATTTGCTGATAACATCCTTATATTCTGTGGGGAAAATAGAAGATCTGTTGAGGGAATAAAACAGAATCTATGAGACTTCATGCAAGTGTCTGGGCCATCCATAAATGAGAAGAAATCAAAGATTTTCTTTTCAAATATGGAAGAGGGTGAGAAATAGATACTAGCAGCAATCTTAGCAGTGAAGAGTGGGGAACTTTCAATGCATTACTTGGGACTGCCTATATCAAGTACAAGATGGAGCTAACAGAATTGTGAAGAATTGTTGGAGAAAATTAGAGGGAAACTGAGGACTTAGTCAACAGGTAACATATCAAATGCAGGCAAATTGATGTTAATTAACTCAATATTGCTTAGCATATCAGGATATTGAGCTAGCAAATTCCAAATCTCTGAAAGTGTGGATGAGCAGATAGTAAAGATTTGTAAAAGCTTTCTATGGGGTAGGGTGGAAGGACAAATAGGGTATAAAGATGTTTCATAGGCTTCTCCTTGTAGGAGTAAAAAAGAAAGTTGGAATGGGGCTGAAAGATCCTTCGATTTGGAATAGAGTTGCACTCTGCAAACATATTTGGGATCTGAATTTTAAAAAGGATAATCTCTGGGTCCGTTAGATACATGATTATTACTTGAAGGGGGACAAACTTGAGAATCGCCAGCATAGAGAAGGACAAAGCAGTGCTTGGAAGAACTTGAATAGATTAAAGTAGAGATACTAGTCAGTTATGATGAGATGTACAGATGCAAAAGGGAAACTTAGCACAAGCAAGATCTATGAGGAGATGAAGGTAGGGGTTAACTCAGTTTCAACTATTCAAACTATATGGAGTAAAGTTGTTCTACAAAAGCTGAGGTTCTTTTCATGGAGACTACTCACAAATGGACTACCTACAACAGATAAGCTACAAGGCATTGGAATCCTAACAAGGAAACAAAACTATTGGTTGTGTAAGATCAGGAGACACTAGGGCATTTGTTTGTGAAATGCGGAATTTCAAAGGAAGTTATAAGGAGATTGTTGGGCTGGGAGCTTATAATTGCTCGGCAAATGAAAAAGCTACTACTGGTACTAAACAGAAGAAGGAAATGTGATGCTGGCATGAAGCTAATCTCAGGTATGTATCATTTGTGGGAAGAAAGAAATAGCAGACTTTTCAAGGGGAAAGAGAAAAATGAGGAGAAGGTTGTAGCAATGGTTGAGGCTGAATTTAGATGGAGAAAGAATATGAACTGGAGAGAAGACATAGAAGAGGAGTTCAAAGCAGAAATGGAGATATAAAATTGCTTGTACTGTAGGTTGTCTTTCTTTTTATCTGTACAAACTGGAATGTAAAGTAAGGGGGAATAATGGGCTTGGAGAGATTAGCCCAAATCATTTTTGTTCTGATTTTAATATACAAATACCTTCACAAAAAAAAGTATTAAACATTAACGCTATGTACATATTGAACAAAATTTTTATTGTATGGGAAAGTGAACTAACATTTTTCTGAAGGTATTGGGTTAGTGATAAATAATCTTGTAGGATGAGATATAATCTTTGAAAGAGAACTCACCTTATCCCTTTACAAAGCTTGGGTTGATGAACCGATGGCGAATCTAGGATAGATTTCCTCTCCAAGTTTAAGAATTGGAAGATGAAGCCTCTGCCGATGTGTCTATTTAGTTATAACTTAAAAATGTTTGCACTAGTATGAAAGTCATAAACTGGTGCATGTAATGGAAACAACAACTACCCGAGACTGCTTTGAATTAAATTATCGGCTATCTTTCCCAACCCAAAAGCACTGTTGCAAAAAAATTATAAGCACACAGCACTAGTACTAAAACCGATGTTGGGCACGAAAATACCGGTGCCAAGATAGCATAAAGCAGCTGTTTAATGTCAAATATTTCTGATTCATTTCGAACCCAAGAGCAATTTAAAGAAATATATTCTAAGTACACAACACCAGTGAAAATATTGGTGCCACACATATGATAAAGCAGCTACCTAAGGCTGCCTTGAATTATTTTTTCAAATATTTTATCCAACCTGAGAGCAAAGTGAAAATATTTATTTTAAGTACACAACACAGTTATTAAAACCAGCGTTGATATGGAAATATCGGTGCCTATATATGAAAAGGCAGTTGTCTAATGCTGCCTTGAATTATTTTTTTCATATACTTTTTCCAACCCAAGAGCAAAGGGAAAAATTATTCTAAGTACACAACACCGGTCTTAATACTAGTGTTGTCTAGACAAAAACCGGTGACTTGGATGAAACAGATCAGATACTCTGTTTTTCAGCATCGATTTTTTAACAAATAACCGGTGCTGGTTATCATTTCAATTTTACCAAGAAAAAATTATAACAAGTTAAAAAATGGAAACGAGCAACACTACACTAGAGACAAGGTAAATCCAAATTCATATATTAATATCAATGTGCTGAATAGATAGCACACTGCCAAGTACAAAGTATAATGCTAATTACATTTACGGTCATAAGATGCACCTATCTTTTCCTTTTCAAGACAACATCACCCCCCACAATTTGACCGCACTTATAACCCACAATACATCACCATGTGACCATCTACCTACTAAAGCTCCATCCACATCCTCCAATTTAGGAAATACAGATGAGAACTCAAGACATTTTTCTTGGACGGGCCAATCAATCTCCTCTACGAAGTAGAAGACGACATGCCACTTCTCGTTGCTAGGATCCCTAACATAAAATACCTGGTATGCCTTGGCAGCTAAGATGAACTTGTCATCCTCAAACCCAACTAATCCAACTAATTTCTTACCGACTAAGTTCAGGTACAATATTCAATGATCTCCTCGGTCACGTACCTTTGCACGGTACTCGCATCCGATTGGCTACGATTGTGAACGTAACCTTTGAAAATACCCATGTGATGCTCGAAAGGGTACATCCAATGCATACCCACTGGACCGTATAGTCAAATTTCCCTAACCAAATGAATGACTAGATGAACCATGATGTCAAAGAAGGACGGAGGAAAGTACTTCTCCAACTGACATAACCCTAAACCCCCTCCCCTCTGCTCCAACACATCAAGCGCCTGCCTGCTTATGTTCTTCCAACAAATAGAGTTGAAGAAGAAACACAGTTGCATGATGCTAAATCGCACACTAAATTGCTTTTTTAGTCCCTCACAAAATATCTTATACCATGTGTTTGGTCCTCATTTGCAAATCAACCCTTAGACGGTACCCAACGAATTCAAAACAATTTATTTGGTCCCCAAAGGTGGTTTCAGGGAAAGTCAACGGTATAATTGGTCAAAATATATAAAATGACCATTATACCCCTGAGATTAAAAATAAAAACTAAAAAATTCGTCTTCATCGCCACCGCTTCGTCTCTACCGCCACCAATTTGTCTGGAGAAGTCTCCGTCGAGGATGAAGAAACTCGATCTGAACCAAAGCTGGAGCAGTCTAGTTTAAAGGTTGAGGATGAGATGAGGATGAAGAAAAGCGGTGCGAGGAAACCAAAACCGGAGCAGTCTGAAGGCAGAGTGAAACCCTAATGAAGGTACGATGATGAAGAAAAGCGATGAGTGAAAGTGCGATTAGGGTTTAATGGTTGAGGATGAAGACGAGGAAGACATGGATGTATATATGGAAGCTAGTCGGCGGTGACAACTGTAGAATGAAGACGAGGAAGCGAAGAGGTGCGGCATAAGCGAAATAAGTGCGACGGAAGTGCGGTGACAGCGGTGGAAGGCAGTGGTGGCAGCGGAAGGCAGTGGTGGCGACGGAAGGTGGCGGCGGTGACTAAAAAGGAAAGGAAGATTTTAAAATTATGAAATTTTAATTTAAAATGTTTTAAATTAGTAAAATTATCATTATATTCTTACTGGAAAACCATTTCATCTTACTGGAAAACTACCTTTGGGGAATAAATAAATTGTCTTAAATATGTTGGATACCGTCTAAGGGTTAATTTGTAAATGGGGACCAAAAGATGGTGTAAAATTTATAACCCGGTTCATGCAACACGAAAATTTTATCTTAATTTCTTCTAATTTACACTTTAAACCTTGATCTTTCCATAACTTATGGAAAGACCGTCTTTCAAGAGACGGACTCTTTTACTTTTCAAAAATATATCTGCCAAAAAATAGGAGCCAATAAAAAGAGATCGAAGGGAGAAAATATAATAGGTTGTCTATAATTTAAAGATACACCACATGTAAGGGACCTACTCAAAAGTGAAAATATTAAAGAATATAGACAAAGACATTACACAATTATTGTTTGCTATGTAATTAGTACTTAATTAGAGTACTCCTTCTGTATCATCTCAAATTGTCCACGTACAATTTGACATTATCTCTATCAAACTTTGACCGCATATTTGAATAGATATATAAGTAATAATATTATCTAATGTGGTTGCTTCGTCAGGCAAAACACTACCGTTCACCTCGTATATTCTTCCTCCTGCAAAACAACTCCCGAAAATGATTTCAGGGGAAAGGCTCTAACGATCAAATTAGTTTTCTTCTTAAAGAATTGGAATTTCTCTGTATAGTACCGATTCTCTTCTTCGATGTTGCTTTTGCTATATTTATATGAGGTCCCCATCGTAGTTACGTATTTCTCTCATCTGAGAACGTGGATTGCACCACAATATCTATAACTCCGGTTTGTGGCCAAACTTCCCGATTGTGACTTGATCATGTCTCCGCATTTATCGGTTTGCCATTGCATAGCTCCGAACAGGCTCCACCTTTATCGCTTCGTTGGCCTTTTCTGCATTCGTTGTTTGGACTGGCTTACAGCCCAATGATGCCAGCTATAGGCTAGATATACACCATAATCCCCCCTAGCCATGAAGTCTAAAAGGAGCAAAGGAATGGCATTACGTGTACAATAAATGTGAACTGGTGTTGTACACGAACAACATGTTCATCTTTTTGTATTAATGTTATTTCCATTGCGAAGTGACATTAACTTTTTGGCTAAAACTATGAGCTAGCTAACTCTTCTAATTTCAAATTTCAAATTTTGAATCTTCCTTGTCCATGTCATCTCCATGATAAGGGCAATAGTTGAGATTTTGTTTCTAAGGGCCAAGATTCATTCCCCTTTCTTCACTGCCTTGTTCCAATTTTTCTGTGTTTTATTATCGTCCCATCTCTTAAATAAGGAATTATAAATAGATAATTTAATTCATATGTTACTGAGTGCATTGTCCTCTCATCTTCCGCCGTCGTTTCGATATCTGTGAAAGGTAACCTACTTTTGTGTTAGGTAATCATTGTGCTTTTGAATCGATTGTTCTCCTCGTTCTTGTCATTTCCTTTCTGTTCATCTCCCCTATCATCAAAATATTGGTCTTCTCCATCTATTCCCTTTTCTTCTGCAAATCAGCAATCCACCTCTTATATAATAGTAATTTTCCTCTAGATATACCTCCAATTTGTTTATTGCATGCGGTAGTTTTAATAAGGTATTTTCTTCTTGATTTCTGGTAATTTTACCCCCTGTGGTTCTGTTCTATCCTTCTCCGGTCATCTTCTCTGGCAAACCTCTTCTTAATTTTACCTTACCTCTACCTTGAAAAATTTACCTCCAAGGTTACAACCCTAATTAAAGCTTTTATCTCTAACTGTAGAGTCACTGTCAATCTAAATGTCTTCCTCTAACCACTCTGAATCTCCTATACAAGATGCTCACTCCGGAAGGGACTCCGGTCACGTCACCAGATCTTCTACTATAGGCAGTATGTTGACCGGTTCTTATGTAGAAAATCTATAAAAACTATTTTCAGTTTTTCTCTTCGTTTGAGCTCTCTGTTACTGCGCACTCTGAGTGTGTTCGTAATCCTCCCCCTGGATATATCTCGTGCTATTTGAGTTATTTGAATTTTGGTCTCTACTTTTCACTTTCCCACCATGTTGTCACTCTTCTGTGTTCGTACAAGATTGCCTTATCCCAATTTCATCCTAAGGGCATCACAATCATATTGGGATTTCTTAAGGTGTGTGAAAAAAGGCGGACGTTCCTTTAACTCTTGATTTGTTTCATAATTTTTACCACCTTTGAAAAGTTGAAAAAAATACTATAGATGAATTCATCTTTTATCTTGTGATAACTGGGGTTGAATTTGTGAGTGGTTTTCTTAGCAATGTCAGTCCTTGGTGGACAAAATACTTTTTTTGAAAAACTGAACCAAAGTCCTGAAGTGGCCCTTCCTTCTTGGAACTACAAAGTTCCTAAATCTAAGCTTCCTAGCTCCAATAAATCTGCCCGCGCATACAAGTTGTCCTTCTTCCCAGGAATGTTAAATAAGGTACCAATCAAACTCTTGCACACATTCTTCTCAATGTGCATTAAATCTAAATAGTAGCGAACCTCCAAATACTCCCAGTAAGGTAAATTAAAGAAAACTGACCTCTTTTTCCAAGGTCCATCAGGCGCTATACCAACCTTCTTCACCTTCTTCCCAAGAACAACATTCAATTTCTTCACCTTGTTGTGCATAACAACCCCCTTCAATGGTCGTGGCGCCTTCCTCAACTCCTTCCCACCAACAAACTGAAATGCATCCTCACGCAACTTGTGCTTCATCGGGAGGAATTTCTGGTGACCCAAATACGTTGTCTTGCAACCATTCTTCAGCTATTGGTAATCTGTGGACTCTTTGCACACAGGACATGCCTTGTGCTTCTTCACCACATAACCTGAAAGGTTTCCAAATTCTAGAAAATCATTTATGGTACAAAAAAGCATTGCCTTCAAATTGAACTCTAATCCCTTAAAACCATCAAACACATTGACACCATCTGACCATAGAACCTTCAAATCTCTATCAAAGGTGTCAAGTACGTATCGATGTCATTTCCAAGATGTTTTGCCCTGAAATCAACAGAGGCATCAACACATATTTCCTCTTCATACACAAATTGATGGAAGGTTGTTTATGACCAGAATTACCGGCCATGAACTGTGCCTAGACGACATGTTGCCAAACAAATTCATTCCATTGGTATACAAAACCATCCACAAGTTTCTTGGCTCACTTGCATGTGTCGCGATGCATGGGTGGCCATAACACAACCTTATCCCTTTGTGCTATAAATAGCATTTTTCATTCCTCTCTTTCATCCATCTTCAAGAACCCGACTTTGGTACTATTCCAACACTAGTTTTCCACCATTTTCATCTTTGATTTCTCTTATTTTATGTTTGGTTTATTAGCATTAATTATTTGAACTCTAGTAGCTAAATCTAGTTCTTGGGAGCAATTGACCAAGGCTTCCGAACCAATGCCTTAAGAACAATTTGTAGCATATTTAATACTCTTACTAGTATGCACTTATGGAGCATTTAATGTATTTTTTAATATCATTATTGTTCTTGAAAGCTTGAGTATATGAAGTACTTTTATGATATGCTTGTTAGGGTTTGGGGAAATGGGTTGATTTCCCCTTTTCTTAATAGAAAATCCAAGAGTGTGATTTAGAGCTTTTGATTGTGTTGATGGGTTGATAATTTCTAGATGAATATGATAATGTTGAACTCTTTGTCATGTTTGTAGCAAATGAGAGAAGTCTATGAACCTTGAACATTCTTGACTAATCTTGTGTAAATGCATAGGTTGATTAAATGCTTAGACACGGTGTAGTGTTTATAAGTGTTTCCAAGCTTGTTGATTCTTCATGTTTAACGCCATCAATGGGATACTTTTAGTCATATTTCAACTGGGGGAGTCATTGGCGAGGTTTGACAAGAGATGTTGAACTCACTCTTGCAAACTACTATCTAAGAAGGATAGAAGTTTAGTCTTCACAACAAGTAGTGAAAGTAGTAAATAGGTTGCATGTTCAATGATGGATAAGAGGCTTGGAAGTGGAAGCCAATTGCACCCAAGATTCCTTTAATTGTTGGTTTAGTCAACTTTTAGTTGTTGCATTCTTTGCATATATTTAACTTGCTCTTTAGTTAATTTGTCTTTCAATTTTATAACTTAGGATAAAAAACCAACCAACCCCCCCCCCCCCTCTTTACTTCTTTTTTTAAAAAAATTCAAACCATCCGAGGATGGGGGGGAATATATTAGGCTCCCCGAACCGAAAAAATTAGAAAAAATTGAAACAGGCCCGAAAAGGCATAGTTCGATACAAAAAGATCATCTAATTGATGATCCAATAGCCATAATAAGCTCTTGAAGCAATATAGCACTTTCTTCCAAAAGTGGTATTTCCACCTAATTAAAAACTAAACCAAGCTAATGTACATCGATGATCCAGCAGGGGACTTTCTTTATATTCCATCTAGCTGTTATACCACGAACAGATCGGCAAATCAAAAAGTCGAAACCCCTGTTTGTCAATGGTATGTCAGCCGAATGGTTTGTAAATCTAAGTCCCAGAACACTAGTGAAATTCCAAGAAGCAAAGTTCAGGGTGACATGCTGGTGAGGTTTAGAGGAAGTATTAGCTGCTAGTTGAGATCCTTGCTGCTTACTATTTTGGCCTTCCTTGTCCACGGCCACCTGGAAAAACTCCATGCAAAGATAGCTGACCTGTGAAAAACTCCATGCAAAGATAGCTCCCCCCATCTTTACATGCTTTCATATGTATCTATATATGCTTATATCTAGTATGTCTTCTCATATATATGTTTAAACACTTGGAAAGATCCCTCTTCTCGTGGATGACCTCGACTTGCCATTATCTACTTAATTGTAGATAGGAAGCATTAGGGCTTAAAAATATAATTTTGAGAGGTACGGCGATGACCTCCCAAATTTTGGTGTTGTTTCTAGGGAAGAGGCATTTATTTTTAAGTGTTTGGGCATATTATGTGTGATTATGTGCTAGTGGTAAATATTTGTTAGTTTGCTTTTGTTTTGATTTCTTAGTTGACTTGACCTTTTTGCTTGGCTTGGAGACGTATTATTTGAGTTCTTGGTATATGGTTCATACGCGATCCTCTTCACAAGAACCCCTACACTACGACCCCGAGTTAGAGTTGAATTTGACACGGGCTGGGAGGATTTTTTTTTTTTGAAAAGTGTGAATAACACGCCTCCTAGTGACCATTTTATGGATACTTCTACTTCTATAGAGTGTCAATATGAGTACGAAGATGAACATCCAAGAGGAGGGCCTCAACATCCTCCTATCCAAGTGAGAGCTCATTCTCTCCAAGGAAGGGAGATTCCTTTAGGGCAAGTCTTATTGAGGGAAACTATAGCTCTCAACCTTGATCAACAACCGATGTGCATTGACTATCCTTTGGTTAGACCGAATGAGCATTTCGAGCTCAAGACCAGGTTTATAAACATGCTACCTATCTTCCTTGGTAGGCAAGGAGAGAATGTCAACAAGCATCTCACTGAGTTCCACTTTTCGTGTGGTGGTACGGTCTCCCATGGAGTTGATGAAGACTTTTACAAGTTGAAAGCATTCCCATTCACATTGAGGGATAGTGCAAGAGATTGTCTCCACTACTTAATACCCAAGAGCATCAAAAGTTGGCTTGACCTGAAGATGAAATTTCTAGCCAAGTACTTCCCAGCCTTGAAATCCATCGCTTTGAAGAAGGACACAAGAAACATCCTCCAATGGCATGAAGAGTCACTTTTCGACTATTGGGAGAGGTTTAAGAAGCTTCTCGAGAGTTTTCCTTACCATGGCTATTCGGAGGGAGACTTGGTCTACTATTTCTACAGTGGTCGTCTTGATGAGGACCAAAGATTAGTGAGGAGTTCTTTTGGTCGTACCCTGGGGAACAAGACTTCAACGGAGGCTATGCAAGTATACAAAGAGCAGTGGATGAGTCAAGGAACTTTAGCTCACGGGCCGATTTGAGAAGGAGAACCTCAATGCCCACAAGTGACCTTTCCAATTGTGGAAAGCTTGAGGACCAAGTCTCGGCCCTTGCTTCTATGGTGAAATCCTTGATGACCAAGCCCAGAAATGTGCCACATGTTAAATCTTGTAAATTTTGTTACTCGGTGCATCCTACAGATGCTTGCCCTACTTTGCAAGATGATTATGGCGAGGAGGTGAGTGACATAGGGTATCAAGGTAACCAAGGCTATCAAGGAAACCAAAACTATCAAGGCTACCAAGGTGCGCAAGGATATCAAAGAAATCAAGAGTAACAAGGTGGCCAAGGCTACCAAAACCGGCCTTACAATATGGGAAATCTCTGGTATGGAAACCTTCAAGGAGGCCAAAATTCTCAACAATACCGGCCACCTCAACAACAATTCCAAAGGCTTCAAGACATGCCTCGAGAAAAATGGGAGAGCTTGGGTTTGACAAAAGATGAGGTGATGTAAGTCATTCACCGGTTGAGCATGTGCGTGGAGAAAGGCAAAAAATTCCAAGATAAAGCCAAGGTGAGCATCAAGAACTTGGAAACTCAAGTGAGCCAAATAGCTCAAGTGGTGAATCGGATGGAGGCCCGGGAAAAGGGCAAACTACCCTCCCAACCAGAGATCAACCCTCGACAAAATGCTAGTGTTATCGCTTTGAGAAGTGGTAGAGAGGTTAGCACTTCCCCGGATGATGAAATTGTTGAAGAGTAGCCTAGAAGGGTTAAGGTGTTTGAGAAAGAGGTTGAAGAAGAGGTCGAGAATTTGGCCAAGGAAAAAGCAAGGAAGGGGAGGTTATTGTTGAGAAGTCAACCTCCATTCCGGAACCTTCATTCCCTCCTCACAAAAAGGAAAAAATGGAGGAGATTCCTCCATATATACCGGAACTACCGTCTCCGAAAGCTTTGAAAGACAAGAGGAGGAAGGAGGACAACAAGGACATTTACGAAGTCTTTCGTAGATGTGAGGTATATATCCCACTCTTGAATGCCATTGAACAAATTCCTAGATATGCTAAATTTCTTAAGGAATTATGTGTTTTGAATAGAAAACAAAGAGCCAAGAATAAGTTGAAAAATGGGGAAAATGAGCATGTTTCTACCTTGTGTCAAAAAGAGCTACCCCCTAAGTGTAGCGATCCCGGCATGTTTACAATCCCTTGCATAATAGGAAATACATATTTTGAAAAGGCCATGCTTGATCTAGGTGCATCGATAAATGTTATTCCTTACTCTTTGTATGAAAGCATCAACTTGGGTACTTTGCATAAAACTGGGGTGGTAATACAATTGGCTGATCGTTCTAGTGCATACCCTAAGGGTATTGTCGAGGACGTGTTGGTTAAGGTGGACACCTTAGTTTTCACTGCAGCTTTTTAGGTCCTTGACATGGAGCATGATAAACATACCGCTCCAATTTTATTGGGAGGTCATTTTTTAAAACTTATAGGACAATGAATGATGTGCATAAGGGTACCCTCACCATGGAATTTTATGGAATAAAACTAGAGTTTAACATAAATGACTCTATGAAGTATCCTAGTGAAGAATATGATTGTCATGCCTTAGATGTTGTTGAAGATGTTGTGCAAGATGTTTTTGAGCTAAGTGGTGATGATTCCTTGTTAGTTGCTTTGCAATGTGATAGTGATTGTGCATACAATGTATATTCTATGAGCACTAACTTGAAGGAAGGCTTTGAGGACTTGAACTTGCTTGAAGAGATGAAACAAAGCCTATCAAACCCTCCTCTTCTACTCTTAGAGGAACCCAAGGAACTAGAATTCCTTCAACCACTTGTGAAGGCTCCGACGATAGAGCTTAAGCCTTTGCCAAGTGACCTCAAGTATGCATTTCTAGGGGAAGGGGAGACACTCCTGGTTATCATTTCAAGAAAACTCACCTAAGAACAGGTTGAAAAGTTGATGGTGGTGTTACAGGAGAATAAAAAAGAAATTGGATGGACTATTTCCGACATAAAAGGCATAAGTCCATCCACTTGCATGCAAGGAATTTTGTTGGAGGAAGATGCAAGACTTGAGCGACAACCCCAATGTCGGTTGAACCCATATATGATGGAGGTGGTAAAGGCGAAGATCTTCAAGTTGCTCCAAGCAGGCATGATCTATCTAATCTCGGATAGAAAGTGGGTGAGTCCAACTCAATTAGTACCCAAGAAGAGTGTAGTGATGGTGGTAAAAAATGAGAATGGTGAAATGGTGACCACCCGAGTCCAAAATGGGTGACGCATTTGAATTGACTATCGGAGGCTAAATGCAGATACCCGGAAGGATCACTTCATGTTGCCATTCATTGATCAAATGCCCCAGAGGTTAGCAAGACACCTCTTTTATTTATTTTTGGATGGCTACTCGGGGTATTTTCAAGTAGCCATTGCCCCGTAAGACTAGGAGAATACCACCTTCATGTGCCACTTTGGTACGTTTGCTTACCGGCGTGTGCCTTTTGGGCTATGCAACGCCCCCGCGACTTTCCAAAGGTGTATGGTAATCATTTTCTCAGAATTTGTTGAAAACTTTGTCGAGGTATTCATGGATGATTCACCGTTCATGGTAATTCTTTTGACAACTATTTAGCAACTTTGGGGCACAAGTTCTTAAACGTTGCATTGATACTAATCTTGTGTTAAATTCAGAGAAGTGTCATTTTATGGTAGAGCGGGGCATTTTCTTAGGCCATGCTGTCTTCTCTAAGGGTATTGAGGTTGACAAGGCAAAGATAGACACAATTCAAACTTTTCCTTATCCTACTAATCTGCGTGAAGTGCGCTCTTTTCTTGGCCATACAGGATTTTACCGCCGGTTCATCAAGGACTTTTCAAAGATAGCATCTCCTTTGTGCAAGTTGTTTAAAAAAGAGGTGGAATTTGTGATAGATGAGGGTTGTAAAGGGGCCTTCAATACATTGAAGGAAAGGTTAGTCTCGGCCCCTATCATACAACCCCCGGATTGGTCTTTTCTTTTTGAGATCACCTACGATGCTAGCGATTACACCATTGGAGCGGTGCTTGTTCAAAGGGTGGGAAGAGCGCCTCACACCATCTACTACGCATCCATGTCTCTCAATGAGGCCCAAAGAAACTACTCCACCACAGAAAAGAAGTTACTAGCAGTGGTATTTTCTTCGGAAAAATTTTGAACTTAATTGCTTGGCATAAAAGTTATCGTGTACACTGACCATGCAGTGCTTCGTCATTTGATGACAAAGAAAGAGGCCAAGCCAAGATTGATAAGCTGGATCCTGCTTTTGAGCGAATTTGAGTTGGAGGTGCGAGACTAGAAGGGCGTGGAGAACCTTTTGGCCGATCTTTTAAGCCGGTTGACTCCATGCCAAGACATTAAGGTAAATTCCTCAGTGAAGGAGCAACTATGGAGGAGTTCCCCGATGAACAATTTTTCACAATTAGGGCCAAGACATTGAGGTAAATTACTCAGTGAAGGAGCAATTATGGGAGGAGTTCCCTGATGAACAATTGTTCACAATTAGGGACCTCCAACCGTGGTATGCCAACATTGTAAATTTCCTTGTCGCCGGTAAATTCCCTTTTCATTTTTCTAAGGCTCAAAAGGATATATTGAAGAGTGATACTAAATATTATGTGTGGGATGATTCCTTTTTGTGGAGACATTGTGTGGATCAATTGTTAGGAGATGTATCCCCGATAATGAAGTACACTCAATTCTTGAATTTTGTCATTCTCATGCATGTGGCAGTCATTTTGGAGCAAAGAGGGCCACTAGGAAAGTCTTAGAAAGTGGCTTTTATTGGCTTACATTGAATAAGCATGCATGTACCTTTTGCATATCTTGTGATGAATGCCAGAGAGTATGAAATATCTCCTCTATGAATGAAATGCCCCAAAAGCCTATTTTGTATCGTGAAATCTTTAATGTTTGGGGTATTAAATTTATGGGACCTTTCCCTAATTCTTGTGGTCTTACATATATTCTTCTTTATGTTGATTATGTGTCAAAGTGGGTTGAAGCAAAACTCACTAGGACTGACAATTCTAAAGTGGTTGTAGAATTCCTAAAAGATAATATCTTCTCTAGGTTTGGGGTACCCCGAGCCTTGATTAGTGAACGTGGCACCCACTTTTGCAACTGGACCATAGAGGCACTCTTAAAGAAATATGGCATCACGCACAAGACATCCACCGCCTACCACCCATAAACCAATGGGCAAGCCGAAGTTTCCAATCGAAAAATCAAGTCCATCCTTCAAAAAACGGTTAACCCTAACCGGAAGGATTGGAGTTCTCGGTTGAACGATACCTTGTGGGCGTATAGGATAACTATCTTGAATGTTTCGAATCCTCGAGGATATTTTAAATTTTCTAGGGGCTTTTGATGATGGTTAAATCTGATAAGCCCAAATAAGCTATTGGACCAATATATCAGCTTATCGACTTTTTGAGAAACGGTCAGAGGAGAAACGATCAAAGTAATTACTATATTTATTGGCACTTAATGTACCGTGTAGAAGTTAAGTTGTATACAAATGCTACTAGTGCTACTCAGGTATGAATACGAGGTATGTTTGCATTTTAATATTCATTCTCTTAATATGGTATTCACATGGTTGACTGACTTAAGCATCAAAGAGTTTTCCTCTGGGACTTTCTCGAGCTTGTTTCTTTACAGATCACGATCAAGGGGCTTGACGGTGTTGTTTTATCGATTTTGTTATGCATCACTCCGTAAAGTGTGTCTTTAGTTAACTTACTACATGTTAAACCTCGTTCCTTTAGGTTCATTGGTTAAATTAGAACGACAAATTTAGACCATGAGAAAAGGGTTTAACAATATGCCACTTAACTTTTTACCTTTAAAGTTGTAGTTTAGAAAAAGAAATTGTATTTAATAAGATAAAACAAGTAATAATGTGTATTTAAATGTGAAAATATAATAAGATATAATATAAAAAATACATTTTGAAATTTTAATGTTTAATGCTCCCTCTGTCCCATCCTATTCTACATATAATCTTTTTTTGGTTAAAGATGCCAAACTTTGACCACATATTTGAATAAGTATATGAACAATAATTTTTATCGTATGCGATATTCGTCGTAACACGTAGTTTCTAAATATCATTTTTTTGTGTCATTATTGTCCGCAGCTACATATATTTACAGTCAAACATGTTTATTGGAGATCTTGAAAAGATTCTGGGCAGAATAGGTTGGGACAGAGGGAGTATGTAAATTAACAAATGCAAATACTCCTTCCGGTCCTATAATATTGACTTTCTTTCAATTTTAGGATGGTTTTTTTTAATTTGGGTATGAAATTTATTTGAATTAAATATTAATGATAAAATGGCAAAGTCTTGGGAAATATGATCTTTCCATATGCTTATGGAAAGACAGTTTAATTAAAATAATAAAAGATAAAAGGTGTTAGTTGCAATATTAAAAATTTATTATGCAATGTGTAGTAGTTATAAAGGTTATAACCCAATTCATGCAACCTAGAAATTTTATCTTCATTTCTTCTAATTTGCACTTTAAACCTTGGTATTTCCATGGTTTATGGAACAACCATCTTTCAAGAGATGGACCCTGATAAAATTAAGAGTATGTCTCTTGAAAAATCATATTTTCATAAGTCACAGAAAGACCAAAGTTTAAAGTGTAAATTGTGAGAAATGAAGATAAAATTTTTGAATTGCATGAATCGAGTTATAAACTTTGTACCTACTACATGTTGCATAATCGATTTTAAATATTGCAACTATGATCTTTTACTTTTTATTATTTTAATTAAACTTCATTTTACCATAGGATTATAGAAATACGATCTTTTCCAAGACTTTGCCTAAAATTAATAAATAGGATAGAGAAAATCAAGTGAATCAATGAAGTGATCTCTACCATTAGAAGGGTAAAAAAAGAGCAATTTTTCTATGATTGATTTTGATGAGGTGGAAAAGAAAAAGGGAAATTCTCAGGAAAAGCGGTCTTTCCATAATCTTATGGACAGTCCTCAGGGTCATTCGACTTAAATGTTGTAATTTTTATAAAATTTAAATATTACATTTTATAAGTTAAAACAAGTAATAATATGTATTTGAAGGTGAAAATATAAAAATATATGATATAAAAAAATATTTTTTAAAATTTTAAATTTTGTATGTAATTTAAGAAATACAGTAAGAAATAAGTGGCCTGCTCATGAGCTTATGGACAGACCGCATGTCATGAGACCCACTCAAAGAAAAATTAAATATATAATTGGAAGAAACCACAAGAGTAGTCTCTTGTGGTCCCTACCATTGCATATGCTATTAGGACTACTAACTTAAAAAGGGATACACAACTCAAATCATGCCGCAATCAGATCATCCACTAGGATACATTCAGAAAATGAGGTACGCTTCTCTAAAAAGCTATCTATGCGCACCAGATTCTGCAATGAACAAAAGACTAGATCTTCACTGATGCTGACGGTCCATTAAGAAATTCTCACAGTAAGAACACGAAGCTGTACACAATAAACAAGTGCCTCAAGGACGGGTAAATGACTCCATGTACGATATGTCTCAACACTTCGCACCCAGCCAAACAGAATCAAAGAGTGGAACCTGTTCTTGAAACTTGAGATAATGCATCTTCAAATTGATCGTCATCAGCTTTCTCAGCAATCAAGCTTGGTGGAATGAAGGATCTGAATATTTGGTCCATGTTAGGAATCTCCTTCAAGTCTTTGCAAGCAACCTCAAGGGCAGTGGACTGGAAGGATCGGTAGAACTTTCTGTTACAAACGTAATAAAAGATCCAAGACGCTACCACAAGTGGTATCAAAATCGCTGCATACGGAAACTGCTTAACACCAAAGTAACCAAACATTGTAACTTGATACAAGACCAATGAACCCATGATCCGCCTGTACATGTGTGGCCACATCCTCCCATAGCTCTCAAATGACGGAACATACACTTTAAGGACCTGTTCCAACACACAGGAGCATATCATACTAATGGTCTCAGGGAGTGTAACAGAAAAAAGTACAAGCAAATGGACATCAGACATCATGTCACAAGTTCCACTAAGTATCAATATTCTGGTTTCTGTAGCCAACCATGGGTCCATAGTCAATTTTATAAAAACATCTGGAGCACAAATGAAGTCTGGCACACCCAGCCTAACATCCAGCTATCAATCTTTTGCACAGAATCAACAGAAAATACTATTGATCACTAGATTTTCGACTGATGTAATTGCATCAAATGATAGTTGCAAAGCAGAATGATAACAGCTAATTCGCACCCAATTCATGAAAGAAACATAACTTGCAGAGTCACCTGATTTCGAAGAAGGAGCCATCCCAAGCCGAAGTATGCCACCCCAAATGGAATTATAATAGGAGCTATCACAGAGTAACAAAGAACGATTGTAAGAATCAGCATATCAGCAGGAAATCGGGTTGCATATTTAAGATCCCCGGGAGCCCATGCAGCTTTAACTTCCTCCTCAGTCTTGCATAAATATTTTCTATTAAGATGGTAGATTATTAAAGGAACAAGCCGGGATAGCTCAAGGCCATAGCCAACAAAGAACCTGCAATCAAATAATTTCATATAATGGATCAGTAATCATTTGGTCCCTCTTTAACAGCTTTACAATCCTAAGTACGACATCTCTATGTTGTAGCTACAAATACCAGGAAAATAAATATAGAAACATTGATGCTCATATATGGAAGAGCAAATAAAAAACAGGTGCCATAATGAAAAACATGAAGACAATAAAAAACATTTGGGTAGGAAAACTCTGTTCGACAATTCAAAAGATACTAAGTTATTAACTTTTAGAACTTTTCAGCAAATCTAAATCAACAAACTTCAGTTACTTTTGGAGGTGGGATGCTTCACAGCAAAAACACCGCTTACTAATTATCTCACTGCACTACATCCAGCACCACTTTATAATAGTTAAGAGCATTTCAAACTCTTAGCACAACCAGCACATAGCAACAACAAGGACACATGTGGATTACAATTTTCAAGCTTCATGCTTGAAAATTGTAATCCACATGTGTCCTTGTGGTAAATATGCAGAAATTATAATGAAATATGATACTAGGTCAGTGTATTTTCGAACACAAAAGTAGTAACCATATACCAGCATGAACGTAGTAGTTGACATATTCAAAAAAAATGAAAGAAGCCTGGAGAAAGTTCAAAAACATAAGAATGAGAGAAAGAGAGAGCTATTACTTCAATGCCACAAAAGTCAGGAAGAAAGTTGCACTCTTCGGGAGGCTTGTCGCTAAGAGAGGAACAAGAGTATTTGGTTTCTTCTCCACATCCTTTAGAGTTGCAAAAAGGGAAGAACCAATTGTAACACCAATGAAAACGTTTAGTACTGAAAAGTAGAAGTATTTCCCAGAGGCAGCTCTTATTGCATGGCTTTCAGAAGGTATTCCCTCAGCTTTTGAGAGAAACAAAAGAAACGTAGGTAGCAAAGCCAAGAAAACTATAAGAGCAATCTGAGGGAGATAGGCCTCTAATACTGTCTTAAGGGCAGGCTGATTTACAATTGGTTTTGTAAATGGGAGCAGTTTCTTCAGATTATCCAGAGTTGTAAATGCAGAAACAAAGCCAATCGGTATCAAATAGAAGAATATTGTTAAGAAAACAATAGCGTAGATAACATTCTCCCGGACTACCCTCTCATAGTACTTTTTAGGAAGATTAGCCCATAATAGCTGTCGTGGTTCAGGAGCTTCTATCACTGTCCACGCATCAACTATTTGAGCATGTAGACATTGAGCAGCAGATGCTGCTGCCACCCTACTGGTGAAGAAAACGAGAGCCGCAGGTTGCTGTCGCTCTCTGAGAGTGACTTTTTGTTCAGCTTCTAACTTAGGAATTAATTCATTGATCTTCTCGCGATAATAATCTATCGAATCTACCTTTTTGCCAATGAGACCAAGAAAGCCAGTTTTGTTTTCTGGTCGTGTCCCTTGAGGATTGCCAATGGTCTGGGATTTAGCATATATGGTTTCGGCACGTACCAACTTCTTTTTGAAACCTTCAAGCTTTTCGTATATTTTATTTACCTGAAGCAATTGGCAAAAATATAGATGAACAGAATATTTGATTAGCAATAGTGACATAAAACAGCTGCTAAATTTAAGATCATCACGGCCATGGCTTACCCCCTTATTGTCTGTGACTATCATCGATCGATAGAATGTCTCGGGATAGATTGTCTTGAAATATGAATCAACCTGCTCCTTCCTAGTTTGCCCATCTGGGCTAGAAGGGATGTCTCTGACAATAATAGCAAATTGATGAGGGTTGGCCTCTGCAGACTCTAAAGCTGCTGCTCGTAGTTCAGAAACATGTTTGTATGCTTTCCATAAAAGGCAATAGGCAACGATGGAAACTAAATATGTAGCTATAAGAAATGCCCACAGCCTGGTACTGTTCTTCTGAACAAACACAATAGAGAGGGCAAAAACAATTTAGATGACTAAAAATAAACATCAGTCAAGTAAAAAATTAGGTCCGTCTCTAAGGCCACATATCATATGAACAGAGAGTATAACACTACTGTGCTACTGTGCACTTGAAACTACTGTAATATTCAGCCAAACACGATAAACACTAGCAACCTCAAAAAAGAAATATAAACAATGGTGCACTGGAAACTTACTCCAACATGACCCATAGTCAGCCTGTCAAGGTCATTGAAGGACCTTATGCTGACATCTTCAGATGGACGCACACTACGATCGGTTGCAGCAATAGGTAGAAGCACTGGTAACAGCACAAAGCCTGAAAGCATTAACGTTCCCAACACTACACATGGAAAAGCAGAGTATTTCAACCGAGAGCACTGCATTAAGCTTGTACAAATAAAACCATCAACACTAGCTTCTGAATTTGCCTTTGGGGACCAAGCATATGAAGCAACAAGACTCAAACATAAGATTTTACTTATGATAAAGAAGGACCATAACAAAATGAGTTATAAACCTTCTGAGCAGTAATGACAGCATACTTTACCAAGTAGCCAGTAATAGTAATACTGAAAAATCTAGTACTGAAGCACTCCACCCAATTCACTACCAAACATTTGTCATGAAAAAATGGGTTTCGATGAAGAAGAAGGCGGCAGGTACGAACCAGTAGTTAAGTAAACAAAGTAGACGGCAGAATCAACACCAGAGAGGGAGATGACATCAGCTTCAGTGGAAGAGAAGGCCTCCCGAATCCACGCAATCGGGTTGCGGCTCCTCTTGCCCGCTTCGAATGGATCCAGGCCTTTGAGAATCATGTTGGGATAATACACCACACTGTTGCCAGGTTTTCTTGAGAGCCATGTGAACAACAGCATTAACACCACGAATATGATGAACGAGGTTGCTAACGAGGTTATGAAGGAGTTAAAATCCATCCTCAAATTGCCTCTGCGGTTTCTCCAGATGGAATAAGAAGAAGAGGGGATGGGGAAGTAGGTATTGCCTTTAATAGGAGGAAGGAACAAGCAACATAACGGTTTTTCGCCCACTAGCACTCGTTACCAACTTCAGATTCCATAAAAAAATATGTTATTAAATGCAAATAGAGTTAAGTATTAATGACATTCCTCAAAAACTAACACTCCCTATATACTATTATACAATTTTCGATAAATTTATATTTAATAACACAATTTTTTATGGAATTTAAAGTTGTTAATGAGTGCCATGAACACTCATTAAAAAAACCGTAAAGATAAAAGAGGAAATGTGAGAGGGACGAAAGAGCTGCCGACATTATCATAATGATTATAGCCTTCAAGTGTCGTGCGTGTCGACTAACTTGGTTTGGTTGTGGGCTACGGAGATTGGAGAGGCAGACAGCTTATCTTTAACACTGGTACACTTCTCCTTTTGGAAACGTAGCTGTTTCCTGACCCCTTATCTTTAACGTCCGTTTCATTAAATTAATAGTACTTGAATTAAATCCACTTCACTCAAACTTGACAACTGGAACCACGCTTTCTACTGGGGATGGAAAAGTACAAAAATTAATTCAACTCCACATCTTCATCCACGCGTATGGCACACGAACCCCCTCAACATGTTTCCAATCGACACTTTCTTCCGCTCGATGCGTCCTAACTTAAATTGCATACTCTCTCTCCGTTATTTAATATTGGATTTCTTTTTTTTAGCAAAGTATTTTTATATTGATTTCTTTTTATACATGGTAAATTCTATATTATTTTATCTACTTAATTTACTATTTGTACTTTCAGTGCAATATTCATCATTCATTCCATTCTTTATTAAAAAAAAAGTGCCCAAAAATAGAACCCAATAACTAAAAACTGGATGGAGTAGAATATTTTTCACGGTGTTCTAGAATCATGTTTGATCGTTAATTTATTTAACTACATACGATAATGCCAAACAAAAAAATACTTTTAGGAAATTACTTATTATGGCGAATGCAACAATATCATATACGATAAGAGTGTATACCTAGCGATTCAACGCTGTAACCATCGGGAATAAACTTGCTGCAAGGACATGTCGTGGAAGAAGTAGGAGAAGGAATGAAAATAGGAACCTCTCATCCAATGAACAAGGGACGAGACTCAATACAAGAGAAACGATTAGAAGAAATAAGGTCATTATATTCCTGGTTAAAGATTAGGTAGCTTGAATCAATCCAAGAGGGTAGTGAATGTCAGATTACGAAAATCCATAGCAACCAGAAAATTGATCAGTAGATCCCAGAAAGTCAAGTCGTTTAAAAATTTTATGATCAACGAGAATATCGAAGCCCTGCATATACGTAAGTGCGATGAGAGAATGTAAAATAGAAAGGAAACAAAAAATTAATAATCGCAGTCACACAAATATTACAGACATACAGGAAAATATTGTCTTGAATTACAATCACAATTCCAAAAACCCGATAGACTAAGAATTAACTAACTTCAGAGGTGGAGGTTGGCAAAGGTTGGACAACAATAGCAACATCTTCTTGGCTTGCTTGTTAGTAGGAACTTCAGTGTTTGCCTCGACCAAAGCGGAGTGAGGAGGTGGCACAATAGTGCAAGAGCCAAACGGAAGGTTCTCCATATAATCGACCTCGCACCCTTTTAACTTAGCTGCAGAAGGTCGCACCCTTCTGAGCTCCCGCCCGCATCGTTCAGCACAGGCCGTTAGTTAGGAGTGCTGTCTCGATAAAATGAATGGTGCGGGTCGTGTAAACCTTTATAGGCCGTTGATCAAATGCATGAATTTCTGAGCAAAATGATGGCGCGGCCATGTTGGTCGTCACACTCCATCGGCTGGTCTTCAAATATTAGAGTTGGAAGGACAAATTCCATTTTAAAGGGAACGACTCATCTCAATACTTAGCCGCACGGAGGGTCAAGCTAGCACAGGCCGTGTTCAAATAAGCGGCCCGTGCCAAGGGGTCGTGGCACGGTGGTGCTGGATTGAGCTGCTCGAGCCGAGGGCATGTGGCACGGCCGTGCTGATGGTTCCTAGCACGAGCCTGTGAGTTGGCATGGCCCGTGTTGGCTGATTTGGCCGAGCCAAGTCTTGAGAAGTTGAACGTGACTTTCTCCGATGGCTTTGTATCCCCTATCCAACGACACTCGGTTATTGTTTCATCGAAGGCGGATCACGCTGGACCTATTAACCTGTCCAGATCCCTTCCAAGCGTATTTCATGAATCTACAACTAACATCCCCCTGTTTGGGCCCTAATTCTAATGATTTCCCAACGGCAAGCCATATGCTAGCACTATGACCTACCATAGGTAGGGTCCCACTCCAGTGTATCCTTGGTAACGCAACGAAACTACCTTTTTGTTATAGTAGTCGTACCCTCCTTGGATGGTCATTGCATTCCTTCTATTCTCGAAGTCTACGAATGTCTTGTGTATTTTCCAAGCATTCCTTCAGGGAAGGAAGGTTGTGGTCTAGGCGAAGTAGCTTCCTGATGCCCAAAGTACGGAATTCCCATCATCTGACTTGCCAAAGGCAGAGCTCTCATCTGCTCCCAAAATATCAAAGATACTCCCGCTCCCAAAAAACTTGGGACTACCGGGGGAACCACCTGATACTCGCCGATGCTAAAGTCAGTGTATGAATGCTGCTAGATGAGAAGTGAATAATCCTAAAAACAATGACATACCTTTTTATTTATGCCTCTTAAAACCTAATTAGGGTTGCATATCCTTCAAGTCTTCGTTGGTGTTAAATGGCCCCTTAAGGCCCATTACGACATGCCTTAGCTATCCATCCTTGGTTCTTTCTTAGCATTGGGCTAGGAGCCCAATAACTTCTCAATCTGTGCTGTATAATCGACCTTATATGGAGTGGAACCCTACTCCATATAATCGACCTCGCACTCTTTTAACTTAGCTGCAGAAGGAAGACATGGGAGACTAGCAAGATGCGATGGCAAGAAAAAAAGGTGTTCACTGTTAGTAATCTTTTCAATAAAACCAATGTTAAGTATTGCCTTCTATTTAGCCAACACTTCAATACATCTCTTCAAAGAGGGCAGGCTCTTCATCGTCAAAGTAGGGTTCCACTCACGCATGCCTTTCACAACTTCACAATAACTAACGGTCCGACCATTGCTGGAAACATCCTCAAACAGATTGAAGAAAGACTTCATTTTGAAAAGACGATCTACCAGAATTTGAGGATAGTTAAGAGAAGCAGGACCATTGGTGCGCATCTCCTCAAGCTCAAAACGAAGCTTCGTGATCTTCTACCATGACTTTGGTGCGTTCTTCAGCAATGTTCGCCCGATCCAAAGTGGTTTTAAGAGAAGTCTCTAGAGCCACACATTTCTTCTCCTTGGCCATATATTTTTTCACAAATGACCCATCGGCATGAAAGAACTTCAAAAGCCGCTCACTTACAAGTTGAAGACTCTCACCGACCTTATAGAGAAAGATATAGGAAAAGAATGGTCAATATTCTAAAACATGAGGTATCAATTGGTAGCGAAGGTCACTCGAATTAACCAACAAACTTACCATGACCGAAATAAATTATAGAGAAAAGAAAGCTTGGAGAGAGTATCAGAGATTGTCCCCCCACTAGCAAATTATCAGTTCGCGCATGGCCCTGAAAGTGAGACTGATTGCTACGCCCCTTTTTCATAGGAGGCAGCAAATGACCCAACAATCCACCAGTCATATCCCTCTTATTTTTCTTCTCCTTCAACTCACCACTAGGGCGTTCACCACCCATATCTCTAACGACAACAGATTTACCTTTCGTAAGCACAGTTCTAGTGCTCGTTTTAATAGCACCCTGTTGAAGGATCTTGTCAGTAGCAACATTATTGAGTTGGGATTTGGCCCCAATCACCTCCTCATCACCGTCATAAAAATGATCTATCAATAGCATTCCCAGCTAGGTCCATGTCTACAAGAAATTAAATAGAACAGATCAAATGAACAAACAATGATAGTACAGGTTCGTGAAAAATAGAACAAAATACAATTCCAACGTATCAAAATTATGACAGTTCATAACACCTTTAGCATCGGAATTAGCATGGTATAGAAGTTGTGTATAAGCGTGAAGTTCTTCCACGATCTCATTTTCAGCATTAAAACAAGCACTCAAACTTGGGATTTGGTCAGACCAATCCCCGAAGGTGAGAGGGAGCGATCATACCTCCCTTCTGCCCCGTACAGTCTTTCAGTGGATGGGAATTGATCGGTTTACAAGTGTATCCAACGGATCAAGGTACCATTCAGATACTCTTCTAATGTTAGTCACTTTGTGAATAATGATTTGCGTATGAACGCCTTGAAATCGCATGATTATCATGTTCTCATGCAACAATTGTTGCCCATTTCCCTCTGTGGTGTTATGGAGGAGGTATTAAAACACTAACTTTCTCTCTGCAGAATTTGCTGGAACATAGGGATTTATAAAATTTTAATTTTAATATTTAATTTCGTTATTTTAAATTTAATATTTAAAATTTAGTATTGCTTTAAAAATACTTTATCAATTAAAATCGAGTCCATATCTTGAAAGATGATATTTTCATAACTTATGGAAATACCAATATTCAAACTGAAAATTAGAAGAAATCAAGATAAAAAATTTTGGGTTGCATTAATCGGGTCATAAACTTAAAACTACTACATGTTGCAAAATAAAATTTTAATATTGTAATTAAAATCTTTTACATTTCTATAATTCTAATTCAACCCCGTATTTCCATAGACATATGAAAAGACGATCTTTGCCATTAAAATCAGATTAATAACATATATATATATATATATATATATTTTTTTTTTAAATGACATTTGTAATGACGAATCTTTGCGACAACAAAAATTACAAATAATACTTACAGAGTCCGTCTTTTGAAAGACGATCTTTCCATAAGCCATGGAAAGACCAAGGTTTAAAGTGCAAATTAGAAGAAATGAAAACAAAATTTTTGGGTTGTATGAATAGGGTTATAAACTTTATAACTTTGCATAATAAATTTTTAATATTACAATTAAGACCTTTTACCTTTCCATATTCTAATGAAACACTATTTTTCCATATGTTTATGGAAAGATGATTTTTTCCAATATTTTACTATACTTAAATACGAACATATTAGTCTAGCCTAACAAACACAAATAAAGAAGTGAAATATTGATCTAGTCTGACCAATTATTAGGGGTGGACATCGGGTCGGGTTGTTCGATTTTCGATTTAATCGGTTCGGTTTATTCAGTTTTTTTTCAAAAAATGCCAAAACCGAAACCGACCCAAATAAACCAAACAACCCGAACCGAATATAAAATTTGGATTCGGTTGGAATTCGGTTTAAAACCGAATAAACCAAATTAATTCCAATTTTTATTAAATTAAATTTAATTAAATCAATTCAGGACCAAATAAACCAAAAGCCCATAAACACACTAAAATTTTAATTCCAAATAAATAATTACAGCCCAAAAATTAAGGCCAAGTAATTTACCATTAAAGACCCATTTGGAATTTGGCATTTGCAATGTTAGGCTTACATTGCTTTGCCTTGAAAAAAAAGGAGGAGTTAGTTCCCTATTTATAGGTGAAATTGAAGGGAAATTCTTGGCCTCTTCCGATGTGGGAAAATGTAGCAAGGCAAATGCTTGCCCTTTGCTTTGCTTGCTGCCTGCGTGCGTGCCTTGGCTTGGCCTTGCTTCCTTCTTGCTTCATGTTCCATCATGCTTCAAGCCTTCAATTTCATTTCATGTTCCATTTCCACCTTTTCTTCCATTATTTTTTTTATTGAATTTATTATGAGTCTGTCTCTTGAAATACGGTCTTTCCATAAATCATGGAAATATTATGGTTTAAAATGCAAATTAGAGCAAATGAAAATAAAGTTTATGGGTTGAATGAATTGGGTTATAAACTTTATAACTACTACACGTTACATAATAAAATTTTAATATTGCAACTAAGACCTTTTACTTTGTATTATTATAATTAAACTCTATATTTTCATAAGCCTACAGAATAATGGAAACACGGTATTTTCAAAGATTTTTTCATTTATTATTACATTATTTAATTTGAGGAGTATTTTGTGACTGAGGATTATTTAATACCGTTTGATCTCAAATCCTTTTTATTATTATTACCCTATTAATTTGACTTATGTTTTTACCTTTTCCATACATGATGAATGTGTTTATAAAATATTCTGGCAAAGTCTTGGGAAAGACGGTCTTTCTATAGGTTTATAGAAAGACGGGATTTAATTAGAATAATAAAAGGTAAAAGGTTTTAGTTGCAATATTAAAATTTTAGTATGCAACATATAGTAGTTATAAATTTATAACCCGGTTCATGCAACCCAGAAATTTTATCTTCATTTTTTCTAATTTATAGTTTAAACCTTGGTCTTTCCATAAGTTATGGAAACACCATTTTTCAAGAGACTGACTCATATTTTTTTATGATTTCTTTCTCTTCTATTTATATAAGTAATTTAAATACATTTAGAGGGTGATACAGAAATTCCACTATTAAATTAACACAAAGTCTTGTTTTAGACTGACAAATCATTATACAGTATTATTTTATAATTGATATAACTAATAAGCTGATTTGATATTTATTTTTATTTATTGCAACAAATTTCTTATAACTTTTAAAATGTATGGTAATGTATAAATAATTATAATTTGACCCTAATAGTTATTGAAACGAGATTTTTCATGATTAGTCTAACATTTAGATGGTCTAATAGGAGACGTTCTCCTAAATTAACTATGATATTTATATATTAATGTCTTCATCTCTTCACCAAGTAATCTCACCGTCTTCATCTCTTCACCAAATAATCCCTTCTGAGTCCATTGTAGTTTGTTAATTTTTTAGAGCAGAGGAAAATGTCCATTGTTTGAGAAATGCTTTAGTGTAGTGAAAGTTTACTGTTGAAGAATCAATTATTCGTGCACCTTATCACTGTGATTACTAAGAGCACTGTAGTTTAGATATGGATATTTATTGATTATAGTTAATGCTTTCCATTTACGTTCATGCCAATAAGAATTTATAAGAATGTATATACTTATTTTTAAAATTTATAAGAAATTTAAACAAACTAATTTATTAAACTTGTTTATAATGAATATGGTTTATAAAATACTTGAATATCAGTCTTTTGTCTATTTGATCCATTTAATGTTAAGATGTTTGGGGTAATTTTTTAAAATTTATAGATTAGTCCTCCCACTTATATTTACTTATAAATTTAGTTTTGTATTTTTAAATTTTATTTATTATTATATATATTTAATTAATTTATTTATTTACAATTCGGTATTCGGGTCGGTTTTCGGTTTGAGTTTCAATATCCAAAACCAAACCAAAAACCATATTCAAAATTCGGTTTATTCAATTCGGTTATCCAAAAATCGTATTTTAAATTCGGTTCGGGTTATTCGGATTAGGATAATTCGGTTTGGGTTATTCGGATTAGGATAATTTGGTTTTTGGTTCGGTTTTCGATTTTTTTGCCCACCCCTACCAATTATTACTATCACCAAAGAAATTACAAATAAAAAACCAGGAAACTTTTGTAGTAGATCAAAGCACACCAACATCCTAATTTTGACGTAGTCTGTGAATTGATATGTGAAATGCATGTTAAAACTCGAAATGAAATATTCCGTCCGTTCCACCAATTTTTACATAAATATAAATTAATATATTTATAACAAAAATATCATGTGAAATATTGTTTGATTCATCTTAAGATCTAATTTCTAAATATTTAATTTTTATACAGAATTGTTATATGTAGTTAGAGATATTGACAGTCAACATGACCATTAGCTGCACAACTACTGCTTTTCTCTCTCTTCTCTCTCCTCTTTCATCCCTTCTGGAATTGCTTTCTACTGTAGCGACCGGAAACGGTCACATCTTCGCCGTAAACGGCTCTCTCTCGCCTTGACGAGAGAGTTGCTCCGTTCATCATAAATCATGGCTGATAAAGCAACAACCACAAATGCTAAATCCTTCATCGCAACACTTCAATCGAACTCCTTTCAGCCCTACCAAACAACCCAGAGAACCCGCTTGTCTATACTCGGATGATGATATATCCACACTCTCGGCTCACTATACAAACACCCTTGTTGGTAAATTCACCAAAGGGAGATTATCCATGGAGCAGCTGGAAGGAGCTTTCAAAATGGTTGGTTTCTCTGGAAATACCAATTGGGGTCGCTTGACTACAAGCACATACTCATCCGCTTTGAACTCCCAAACGACTATCAACGCTGCTGGATCAAAGGTCTGTGGAGCTTCAACGGAGTTCACATGAAGATCCTCAAATGGTTGCCGGACTTCTCCACACAGAAGGAATCGCCGATCGTCTCAATTTGGTGCACAATCAGGGAAGTTCCCCTTTACTATTACAATACTTCATCTATAGAGGCTATTGGAAATAGTATTGGAAATTTCATCAAAAAAGATTTAGCTACTGAAATGCTAACTAGACCATCTGCAATCAAGCTCTGTGTCGAGATAGACCTGCAAAAACCCCTAAATCATTTCATAAGATTGGGCTATGTCTCAAACAATAGGAAATATAACATTGAATATGAGGACATATCCCTGTATTGTGAAAATTGTGCTAAATTAGGACACTCACTGAACCAATGTAGAGGTCTAATCCAGAACAACACAGCTCCACAATGGCAACCCACAGGGAACAAGTTTGAGAAGATGCCTAAAATTATCATTGATCCACAACCTACTAATAGCAACCATCTCAAAGACCAGCTACTGCATAAAAAAGCCATTACTAACCCTACACTGCAACCATCCTCCTACATACCCAAGCACCTGGAAACTAGCCCTGCTAAGACTATTGCAATGCAAGAAGTCAGTTCGGAAAGTAACACAACACCGACACCTCATCCATCCCCAGTCCTTGACCTCATAGACTCACCCCAAGCTGATCCAGAATCACCTACTACAGATTTGATTAATGCAACAGCACTACCAAGCCATAACAAGACTCACAAAGTCTATGCTCAGGATGATATACAGATAGGGTCCCAAAAATTTATTTTCCATAAATTCTCTCGCACTAATCCTCCACTTTCTCAACATAGAAAGATGGCAAATAGATTTTCTGTTCTGCAGGACACAGTGGTACCCCCCGAAGCAGAAGAAGAATTGGATCATCCACCACACCAAACATTGCTAGGAGAAATGGAGGAAGAAGGATCTCTCCTGGATGACACAATTACAATACCTGGGCTGGTAAATGTTCAATCTCAATCAACATGTAACATAAACACTACAGGTAAGTCCAAATTTAGGAAGAACACTTACCTGAATCAGCTAAATAAGATGATGCTAAGATCCAATACTAAAAGCCACAAATCAGGTGAACAATGACATACACCACTTCCATTAATTTTCTGGTCTGGAACCTTAGGGGCTTAGAGACTTCAATGCTTAGATTAAAACACATCATCAAACAAAAAAAATGGCCTGATGTGTATAATAGAGCCAATGCATGATAACAGTAAATGTCACTCCTATATGGAGAAACTCAGATATTCCCATTTCTTACCTCTTCAAAATGGGAAAATATGGCTGTTTTGGAATGGTGATCTAAATGTTGCCTTACTCTCCCAACATGAGCAATTTTTACATGTTAAAATTAACCATGTAATAACAACAGTTGAAATGGATGTTGTTTTTATCTATGGCCTTAGGAATAGGGAAGACAGGAAGGTTCTATGGCATGAACTGAGTCACCTTCCAATTTCAGAAACTATTTTCATAGGCAATTTTAACACAATTTATTCACTTACAGAATACAGGGGACCTTCCAACCCCAACCTAGGTAGTATAGGAGATTTCAATAATTGGATAACCTCTAAAGGAATTCAGGATATCAATACAGTGGGAAATCTCTACACATGGACTAACTCTAGGTTGAGAAAACCCACTTTCAAAAGACTAGACAGAGGTCTTAGTACCATGCAATGGAATGCTAAATTCCCAGCATCTTCCATTCAAGTACTAAATAGACAATCCTCAGATCACTCCCCCCTTCTTTTGCAAATCTCATCCACAGTCCCCTCCCAACCAAAGCCCTTCAGATCTCTTAATACATGGTTCAACGGACCAGAATTTACAGAATTTGTTAGGAATAACTGGGCCAAACCAATCCCTCACCAAGGAATGCTCAGACTTTATCTTAAACTAGTTAGGCTAAAAAAAAGTAATTAAAGTCTGGAATAAAGAATCCTTTGGAAACATAGATTCCAATGTATTAGTTGCTGAAGAAAATTTAAGACTGCAGGAGATAAATTATGACTCCACAGGCACAGATGCAGAATTAATTAAACTTAATGAGAAAAAGGCACTGCTAATAAGAGCTATAAAAGAAAGAGAAAAATTTTGGAAGCAGAAATCAAGAACTAACTGGACCAAACTTGGAGATAATAACACAGAATTTTTTCATAAATCAGTTCAGGAAAAGAACTGCAAGCTACACATCTCAAAAATAAAAAATAGACAAGGTCTTTGGTTAGACAATCATACTGACATACAGGATGATGCTGTATCTTTTTATTCTGACATGCTCTCTGAACCTAATCAGCCTAACACTACCACATATTACTCCCATTTTCTCAGCCAAATTCCAACAATAATATCTCCCCAGGACAATCAGTCTTTGTCTAAACCAGTTTCAGAAGAAGAATTAAAAATAGTGGTAATGAGTCTGAATAGGAATAGTAGTCCATGCCCTGATGGTTTCACCTCAAAATTTTATGCTAAATGCTGGGATATAATCAAACAGGACCTAATAGATGCAGTAAATGACTTCCTGCTAGGCTCAGAAATACCAAGAGGAATAAGTAGCACATGGATAGCCTTAATACCCAAAAAATAGACACCCTCCTCTTTTGATGATTACAGGCCTATTAGTCTATCAAATGTTGCAAATAAAATCTGTTCTAAGGTGCTAATGGAAAGAATGAAACCATACATGGAAAACTTAATCTCCCCAATTCAGACAGCCTTCATGAAAAATAGAGACATCTCTGATAATGTACTCTACCTCCAGGAAATGATTAAGTTCTTAGACAAGAAAAATAGGGGTACCAAACTACATTTTAAAGTTAGACCTTAGAAAAGCCTTTGATAAAGTTAATTGGCAATTTCTGGAAAAGGTTCTTAGTAAATTTGGTTTCACAGGGAGTTTCTTAAATGCTATAATGAACAACCTTTCTCAGGCTTATTTTTCTGTTCTTATAAATGGTAATCCTGTTGGATTTTTCAGAGCTACAAGGGGCATCAAAAAAGGTGATCCTCTATCTCCTTTTCTCTTCAACATTTTCTCTGAAGCTTTCTCCAGAAGCTTATCTTTTTTTTTTCACGAATAGAAAACTCAGTTACTATCAGCTCCCCTCTGGCATTACACCTGCATCTCATCTGAGTTATGCTGATGATACTATCATTTTCATGCAAGCCTCAAAGTCTAATCTGATCAGAATAAAAGCCTTCTTGGAAACATTTGAACTAACCTCTGGGCAGAAGATAAACTTTGATAAATCTGATTTCTATGCTAGCTCAAGAGCAACAACTGCTAAGATAAATCAGATAAAATCAATTTTAGGAATGAAACAAGGAGTCTTTCCATTTAAATACCTGGGATGTCCAATTTTCAAAGGTAGGACTTTAAATCTATATTTTGAACCTTTGTTGGAAGCAGTAGATAGAAAGCTCCTAAATTGGAAAAATAGATGGTTAAGTTTGGGAGGAAAAATGGTGCTCATTCAGTCTTGCCTATACTCCCTCCCACAGCATATTTGGTCAGTCCTAAAGCCCCATAAACAGATAATAAAGGCACTGGAAAAGAAAATGACAAGGTTTTTCTGGGGGGAAATAGAAGGCAAATTACACAAAGTGTGGAGGAAATGGACTGACCTGAGTACACATAGATACCAGAATGGTCTAGGATTTAGATCTGTAAGAGCTATAATTGACTCATGCTCCGCCAAACTATGGTGGAAAAGCCAATTGGGTACAACCATGTGGTCAATACTGCTATGGGCACTTCCACAGTCCCATAAGAAGTCCCACACCTGGAAAATGATATTTAGTATTAACTCCTTTGCAGAAGAAAACTCCCTCATTATACATGGTAAAGGATTGAGCAATTGCTGGAATGCAAACTGGTGCCCAAATGGTCCTCTTTCTAAATATGTTCCACCCTCAGTCCTATCACCTTTTTACTATCACACCATTGCTGACTTCATCAGGGAAAAAAGCCAGATACTGCAGCATATCTCACCTTATTTGGAACATGATACTTTGACCTTCTTACAGGATGCACAGCCTCACACACAAAGGGATGATAGACTTATATGGAAACTTGAAGATACAGGTATCTTCTCCTTCAAATCAGCCTATAGATGCCTTACTCAGCAATTAGGTAATTTTCCAGCCACTAGATACATCTGGAACCCCAGACTACCAAAAACAATTTCCATTTTCACATGGAAGCTTCTAAATAATCTCCTTCCTTTTGATGATGTCTTACTCCAATGTGGTTTTAGCTTAGCTTCGAAATGTCCTGCATGCAATCATCCTGACTCAATTGAGCATTTTTTCACTTCATGCCATCTGGCTCAAGCAGTTTGGGATCAAACTTCGGATATTCTGGGGATTCAACTGCATACATTAGACAGCTTAACTATAAGGTTTTTTGCATATTGGAATAATACTGAACTCTCTAAGGTGCATAGAGATATCTGTAGGATGTTGCCATCTCTGATATGCTAGTCATTATGGAAAGCTAGGAATGCCTTCTATTATGACAACAATAAATTTTCACAAGCACTAATTAGTAAAGAAGTGAGAGATCTTTTCTTTCTTTCTTTCTCAGCCAAACCTGCTCACTCCAATGTGTATCTTACCAGAAGCTACCCTATTTTCTCCTTAATTCCGCCTCTGAGACCACCACCTAAGCCTTCTATATCCACTTTCTTTTGGAAAAAGCCGCCACAAAACAGTATAACTGTGAACGTGGATTATCCTGGTCCCCCAATATGTCCACAATTGGCCTTATAGCTAGAGACTGGACTGGTAAGCCGTGCCTAATTCAATCTTTCACTACCAATGCTAGTACGCCCTTAGAGGCTGAAATGAAGGCCATCCAGGCAGCAACTAGATGCTTCTCTAGTTTGGACCCCAGATGTTCTTATATAGTGGAATCAGATGCCATGCTTGCGGTGAACATGATAAACAATCCCAGTAATGCCAAATGGTCTCTATATGTCTTAGCTTTCCGAACCCACTCCAAGCTTGACCAGGCTACACTAAGACATGTCTACACGGAATGTAATGTAGTTGCTGATGCAATCTCAAAGCATAAACTGACCCACCCTTCACAACAAAACATTAGCATCTCTAACATTCCAGCATTCATCAGAGGTCTTATTGAACTGGACAAAAATGATTTCCCATACATCCGAACACCGAAGCATACTGCTAAATAATAGATACTGCCGAGTTTTTCTTTCCTTTTATGCAGGGACACATCATGGATGTCAAATTCAACCGTGGACAAGGAACAACATGGAGAAACGCTGAAGGCAATGAAACTGAAGATTATGATCACCTTCACTGGTATATAGAATTATTACTAGGTTTCGGTGGTAAGTTTCCTGGCCAAAGTTAGTGATTAACATAGTGGGTAGAGGTCGCTCACTTTGGAGACGCAACTTCCGGTACCTCTAGCATTGTGCATACTACTTCTTCCTCGAGCCTGGAGCATCGAGCACTTAAGCAGGGAGCCCTCGTGCCCTGGAGGCCTCGAGCACTCATGCTTTGATGGCCTCGAGCATTAGAGCCCTCGAGCTTTAGAGCACTCGAGCACTGGATACCTCGAAGGAAATGGGGCTGAAGATTTTTGTGGTAAGTTGCCTGGCCAGAGTTAGTGATTAACACAAGGGGTGGAGATCGCTCTCTCTGGAAATGCAACTTCCATTACCTCTAGCACTGTACATAGACTATTTCTTTCCTTGAGCCTGGAACATCGAGTACTCGAGCCTGGAGCTCTGGAGCCCTGGAGCATCGAACACTTAAGTCTGGAGCATCGAACACTTGCGCCTGGAGCCCACGAGCCCAAGAGTACCCCGAGCACTCATGTTTTAGATCCCTCGAGACTTGGAGCCCTCGAGCCACAGAGCCATTGCGCACTGGATATCTCGAGCACTCAAGCTCTCGAGTCATGTCGCCCTCGAGACATCAGGCACTCGAGCCATCGAGTCTCGAACAAAGGACACTTTTGGAGCCTCGAACACTGGAGCTATCAAACTTTTGAGTCCTCGACTCGAGCTCTCAAACCAACCAACCTCGAGACTGGATACCTAGAAGCCCTCGAGCCGTCGAGCACTGGAGCCCTCATGCACTGGAGCCCTCAAGCACTGGAGCACTGGAGCACTCGAGCACTGGAGCACTAGAGCCCTCGAGCACTGGAGCCCTCGAGCACTAGAGACCTGTCAATCAAATCGAAACAGGAAAACTAGAAGTCCTCGAGCACTGGATCCTCGAGCCCGAGCCATCAAGCACTCAAGCAATCAAGCCCCGGAATCATCAAGTCTTGGAGCTTTGTGCCCTCAAGCCTGGAGCATTGAGTACTCGAGTTTGGAGCCCTCGAGCTCGGGAGTCCTCGAGCACTAATGCTTGGGAACCCTCGAGGCCTGGAGCCCTTGACTCATGAAGCCCTCGAACAACCTTGGAGACCTCGAGCATGAGCACACGAGCCCTCGAGCACTAAGGCACTCGAGACCTAGAACCATCGAGCCTTGGAACCCTCGACTATTGGATACCTCGAACTATCAAGCCCTCGAACACTCATGCCCTCGAGCACTGGATACACACAAGCCCTTGACCCCTTCAGCACTGAAGCCCTCAAGTACTCGAGCTGTCCTCAAGCAATCGAGCACTCGAGCCATTCAAATCATCGAGCATGGAGCCCTCGAGCACTGGATACCTCAAACTTTCAAGCCTTCGAGCACTAGCTAACTCGAACCCTCGAGCCCTCCAGCCTAGGCGGCCTTGCACCTGAACCCTCGAGCCCTCAAACAACAGAGGCGTTGAGCATTCGAGCAGTCGAACTCTCGAGACTCGACCCCTCCAGACCTCGACCCAGCAAATACTACTTCCTTTACATCTCATCAACTAGTCCACTAGAATTAGATCATTCTTTTGAAGGCAACAAGGTTGCCTTATCGATGTAATATTCCAAAACATCATTGTACATGTTTTGGTTCTACATAGGTTCGGGGAACCTAATAAATATCCCCCACCTCAAGGTGCATTTAAAAAAAAAGTCAACATGACCATTGAAAACTGTAAAAAAATAAATAGGCCAAAACTGGTGGGACGAAAGGAGTTAGAAATGCTCGATAAGTACGTGGGAAGCCAAAGGTTTGGGGTAGATGCATGTGGGAAGCCAAAGGTTTGGGGCAGATGCACGTGGGAAGCCAAAGGTTTGGGGCAGATGCACGTGGGAAGCTAAAGGTTTGTGGCAATCTCTTTCCTTGAAGACGAAGAGGTGATCTCTTTTTTTTAAAAACCACAAAGAGACCCTCATTGTGGGTCTTGGTGATGTCTTTAGGGTCTATTTGTGGTCTCTTTTAAATAAGATACCACGAAATAGACCACATTGTATATGCTCTAAGATGTTTTCCCTTTCTTGCTGTTTACATATCTTTTCTACTGGAATTGCATATCTTATTATACTCCTACTGTAAAAAAATGGTGAATTTCTTTTGGGTTGCCCTTTTATTCGAGCTGATATGGCAGAGAATAAGTGTGATAGACCAGCTGAACGTTTTTGAAAATAAATAAGATACTGTGAGAATTTTACAACATACTTTTGCCATTTAGGATAATTTTCAAATCATGTCATTTTTGCAGACATAGTTGAAAACACAAATTGTGCTATTTTTGGTGGGATTGATGATGTCATATCTTGTAATAGACTGCTGTTATGCACTTACAAGCATATGTTAACCAATACATTTAGACCGATGAATTGTGATCCGGGAGTGTGGACAAATTTCTTTAAATGATCAGAGAAGAACCAGCATTCAAGGTTTGTACCATTGGATTCATCTTCTTGAGCACTATAAAATTGACTACAAGTACTCCAAAATTGGAGCAACAGTTCACCCAAAATGATGCAAAGACCTGCCAGCTGACCGATCAGGTGAAGAAAACTGTGGTGCATGGGATGGACCCTTAACCGCGCGTCTACACGAGAGAATTAAACCATGGCTCACGTTCTCGGTCCAGAAATGTGCGCCTGACGCCTGATCTTGCATGCCCGAAGATGGGCTTCATACAATATGAAGATAAGCAAAACAAAAAAAAAATACATCACCAAAGTGCTCCCAAAAGAAACCATCCCCCAAAACATAAACTACAAAAAACTACAAAAAAAACACAAAGAAATCTTGTAGAAATCCCTAAGAGCATCCACAATGGTAGTGGACTTCAGAAGCACTTCGTAAGTGTCATATCATGAATTTTGATAAAAACTAGGTAAAATTAAATTACCAACAATGATAGTGGACCTTAGGAGCACTTCTTAGGCAATACTCTTTAATTTTAAGTTATGATTAGTTAAAAATATAAAAACAATCCATGTTAAATGACATTCATTGATTGGTTGGTATTTGCACAAATAAAAAGGTACCAACTCCTTATTAAGGAGTGGTCCTTAAAACTCCATTGGTACTCCTTAAATAAGGAGTGCTCCTTATTAAGAAAAGTGAGTTTAAAGACCTACCATTGTGAATGCTCTAAGTGCCTAACTACCCCCCCTCCCCACACTTAAATTATGCATTGTCCCCAATGCAACATGAAAAATGAAAATTATAAGTGTAGTTGGGAAAATAGTGGCACTTACATCGTGGCCCTGAATGACCTTCCCTTAATCGTTTCACTTCGTGTCTCCTCCTCCTTTCTTCATGCCTTATCTCTTGTCTCTCAATAGGGAATAGGTCTTAGAACTCACCGAGTCTCAAAATATGGAACCTCTCTAGAAATTTCCCAATGGCTTCCTCTTGAACATTAGCCCTCTCATCCATGATAGCGAACTCGTCATCCACCTTCCTCTCTATAGATCCTAATCTATCTCCCCATGAACTCATGACATTTTCCTCACACCCATCCTTCTCCCAGACTTATCCAATTGTAAACTCATACCTCCGACGGCTTGGCCAATTTCTTGCACCATTTGAGTATACAACAAAAGTTGCTCCACAAATGTACAGAATTCGTCAAGAAATTTTGTCAGTAGTGCTCCGCGAGTAGGTGGTGCTCGAGATGGAATCTCACAATTTTCTTCCTCTACCTCTATATCCAAACTCGAGAGAGTGTTGTAGAAAACCCTCTCAAATCTTGGGTCGGGGACGATAAAAAGGTCCTCTAAAATGGTGTTTTGGTCGATAGCGGTGCGCTCCGGTTGTGGCAAAACCATGAAGTTGCATACTATAGCACCGTCACACAACCATATGACATGATCCTCGGAAGTAATGGGGGCAACCATTGACGCTTTTTCTAGCTTCTCCATTGTATACTTGGTACCCAAGCGTCCCAAGTTTTCCACCACAAATGGTTGAGGTACCGGATGTCCCAAATGCTAAGCTATGAGTCCTGTCATGCCACCTATTGATATCTTGCCACCTTTCTTTCTTCTTGTGGCTAAAAATTCTTCCATGAAGCCCCCCACCAAGTTGGGGTATAAATTTCCTTCCGGTGTCATTTCCAAAAGAATTCAAACATCCTAACTAGGGCACTGCAAAATCTCCCCATGGCAAAAGACTCCTACGGATAAGAGCCGATGAATATACCGCAAAGCTGGGTGAGGTACTCTTGTTCAAATGCTTCCTCTTTGTGCCTGATAAAATTCTCCAAAAACTGCTAAGTGAATATGGGAGGCTCTGTCGGTGTGACCTCGGAACCTCTTTCTCATACTCCCATCCAAACGCTTAGGCAACCTCCTTGTGTGACATAGTATAATCTTTGTCATCGAGATGAAAGTGGATGATACTCCTCCTCCCGCTGTCCATTATTTGTTTCAGAGTTGCCAAGAATTCCAAAGTTCATCGGATATAAGTCTTCGAATGCTTCTCTGGAAATCTTTCTAGGCCTACCCGACCTAAAACGTAGGTGACAGGCTCGAGTAGGCCTAGAGGCTCTAGAGTTTCCTTGCATGTGAAACCCGTCTCCAAAATGCTTCTCTTTGGTCCATTCAAGTACTTCCACCTTCGAGCTGCACTCCCAGAAATGGTGGTCAACCCCATGAATTCCTCGGTCACAAATGCGGGGTTTGGAGGAAGGGAAGACGCCGGCTCTTTTCTCCCAACTTTAGGTGGATTCTTCATTTTCTCACCCTAAGAATACATCTCTTTGTCCGACTTACTTTTTTTTAGCCATTCTACCATAACAAGAGGAAGATGGTAATGCCAAGAATATATAAGGATATGTATCAAGTGTTCTTCAAGAAAAAATATTCCCTTTAAATAGCCAACTTTGCAAACCATGCTATTTTAACACAAAGGATATTCAATCACAAATCATTATCCCTAAATAAAAAACATAGTGAATCATATTACCTCGTCAAAAAGATAATTCAATCAAGAATCATTCCTCCCAAACAACCACAATATAACAATTCATATCATCTCAACCCAAAAAATCATGTACTTCCCCCGCACTTAAATCATCACAAACTCATTCAATCACAAAACCCACATGCTTTCCAAAATCACATCGAAATTTCAAAATCAACAATTTCTCATCACAACCCATGCTAAAGAAAACAAGTAAACACAAAGTTCAAAGAGTTGCCTGGAATTTGAAGCTAATATTTGAAGATCCATACAAGAAGAAGCAAATATTGCTTTTTCCTCGAGAGAAAATCTTGAAAATTATGAGTTTCTCAAAGAAGAAGTAAGAGTGAGTGTTTTTGAAAAACTTACAATGGGTTAAAAGACTCTTATAGGTAAGAAGGGTGTACTATGATTCTAATTTTCAGCAATCATGATCATCCAAAATGGGTTATTTAGGATGAAGGTACAAAGGAAATGGTGATAGTTTGTGGGAAAATAGAAGTTTTAGGGGATAAAAATGTTACTCAATTAATGTTCACGGGAGATGGTGATGTTTTAGAATTGTCCTATTTGCATCACCAATCCTAGAGAATAAGAGATTTACTGAATGAATAGGTCAAAAGTACATGTTTTGGTAAAAAAAACTTGAATTTTCGAAAATCTTCACTTTTGCCCCATTTTCCAGCCTGGCACAAGGCAGTGGTACGGATGTTCCACAAGGAGCTTCGTGTTGATGCCCTCTACGGACGTTCCATAGGGATTTTCCGAATCAGCCGCCAAACATGTTGATTTCTCAAATAACTGGTCAATCAGAATCATGGTATAACAAATATAAGGAATTTCTCTCAAAGGACATGAATGCACTCATCTCCCCGGTGTTCTTTACCTACTCCACAATTCCAACACATTCCAAGACTGCAGTGAAGCCTAGCACAATTTTATACTACCACACATGAATGAATGCATCATCTTAATAGCATAGCATAAATCATACATCTTATAAAGCACAAGTTCAAGCACAAATATTCATGAGACAATAAGATATGAGAATATAAACCTCAAAAAGTCATAAGCAAATCATGAATACAAAAAACCCCAAGCTACTAATCTACTCCACAGACATGGAATTTAAATAAAGATTTGAATTCCACATCATAGGATGAAAGAAAAATAAAAAAGGAAAGAAAGAAAGAAGAGATAATGTTTCTCTCTCTAAAATGCTCTCCAAAGTAAAAGAGTAGAATAATCTAAGACAAAAGGGTATGAAAAGTATAAAACCCTAGTAGACTAAGCCTCAATATATAGCAGGGAATTGGGCCTAAATATAGGCCCAAAATAGGCCGAAAAATGTAAAAACCTAGTTCAGCCGCCGCCTGGCGCGGTCTGCGCCGTATAATAGGTCTTTGCTGGCACGGGCCACAGGATCTTGTACAATTCGTACATACTCCTTGGCGCAGGCTGTGTCCGCACGATCCACGTTGTTTGGCGCATACCGGCACTAGAGTCCTCATTTTGCACTTCTGATCCTCAGAACATGACGTTTGGTGCAGACCGTTATCAGAATCCTCATTTTGCTTAGTAATTTGGCAGGGACGGCTCAATTCTTCCCATCCCATTGTTTAGTCTTGACATTTTGCACTTGGAATGACGTAGGCCATCGAAAATGGGATGGTCTACGCCTATACTTAGCCATTTTTGAGTGAAACTTAGAACTTGTTCGCGTGGGCCGTTGAGTTTGGCCGGTCTGCGCCTGGCCTTGGCGCGGTCTGTACCAAAGACATTTGGCATGGACCACGTCATCTGGTGCGGGCTATTGGTGCCATCCATGAGTGGTCCGCACCGACCTATTTATACTTCGACCTGCTGAACTTTTTTCCTTCGCTACGGATAAACTGTTAGTCCATTATGAGAGTTCTTGTAGTCAAATTTATGGTTCTCAAGGAGACAAATCCAATGGAACCAAAATGCGAAGACCAGCCCATAGGGTGTGAATGATTACACAGCCTGCACCATTTTACTAAGCAAAATGAGGCTCCAGCCAACAGTCCGTGCCGGGTGACACGACCCGCACTAGCAGGAGGCTAATGGTCGGTGCCAGACCGAGCGGCCTGCACCAGAACGAACGCAACCTAGTTGACATGGACCGTACCGTTCTCCACTGGCCGTGTCAGTTGCGGCTGCTAGGATTTTTGGCCTTTTTCAAGGCCCAGTTCTCTGCTTCTATATGTAGTAGCCTTTGGTCTTCTAGGGTAAACTAAGTAGGCATAATGTAGATTTCTCTCTCTCTCTCTCTCTCGGTAGGTAGAAGGAAAATGAGAGTTCTCTCTAGAGTACTTCTTTTCTTTTCATTCTCTTTATTTCTTTTCATTCTCTTTATTTCTTTTCCTTTCATCTTATTTTCCTAGATCCATGACATCTAATTTAATATTTTCCATGGATCTCTTTCTTAGGGAGTAGTTTATTTTCTTAGGGTAGTATTTGTATTCATGAATTGATTTTGGCTTTTTGAGATTTATAGATACTCCTATCTTTATGTCCTATGACCAGTTGTGCTTGATTTATGCTTTCCACTCCTCTGAGATTTATGCTATGTAATTATTATGATGCATCCATACATGTATGGTAGTCTAATATTTTTCTGGGCTTCATTACTATTTTGGGAATGTTATAATTATGGAGTAGGTTCAAGAACACCAAGGAGATGAGTGCATTCAAGTTACCTTGAGAGAATATTTTTTTATTTGTTAAAACATAATTCTAATTGTCTAGTTGTGTGAGAAATCACATGTCGGGTGGTCGATTTGGTAAATCCTGACAAGGGAAAACCCTTGGCTTATCTCGGTAGATTAAGTATGATTTTTTGTAGCAACTAGATTTGTGCAGACTCTAGAGTCATCACAAGGTATCAGTTCCTTTGCCTCTCTAGGCCTTGGGATTGTTATCTATGGTGGAGATTTTGGGATGTAATGCCCTCACTTTCATATCTAATAACTGCTACCTATGCGAGGCATTGCCTTTTTAGGCGGGCTTTGTATTCCTCTAAGCGAGGGTGCATTAGCATTGGGAGTGAGATGGAAGGGATATTCTGCCGAGTCCTAGGATTAGAGTGCATCCCTAGTTACAGAGACGGTGAGATATACATGTATTAGTGGTAAGTACCCCGCATGATAGACGAAGGGAAATATCTGCCTATGTCCACACTATGTGACGTAGGCATAAGATTGGTTTATAGCTTTGTATGTGAATGAATCGAGAATAAGAGTCATTTATAAATTATGTTACGCAAATACCCCTAAGTTCTAATCTATATAGTTTAGTCTCGTGTGATCTCATATGCTTGTAGTTGTTAATTGAAAAACTCCCAAAAACCTATTTTGCAATATTTAGCTATTCCTAACACACAGATGGATTGACAACCCGAACGTGGTTGCGTTAGTTAACTTTTGAACATCTAGCTTCTCTGTGGACAAACCCAGCCTTGCCACTAACTATATAGGTAGCTTAGTAGCAAATTTTGGAGCAGATATAATTTTTTTCTTTGAACGCCCTCCTCTCGGGTTAGCTACTCACCGTATTAATGACCTCGAGTGGGTCATTATGTGATAGGTATGGGGAAGTGTTGATTATCGACCACACTACGTGCCATAATCAATATGATAGGTTTGCATGTCTTAAATGTGATTGAATCTAGAATCAAACATGTCACCGGTTATGTTATGCAAATTTCCTCAAGTGCTAACGATATATTGTTTTACTCAATATTGTTATATATCACTTATATCCAGTAATATTCTGCGAATCACTGTAGACTGTGTGCGAATATTGGCGATCTTGGTGCGAAACACACAGTTACTATTCACTTTCCTCTCTTATTCACCTTCCTGACTCATTACCTGTCAATAACGGTCATTTCCTCTGTTCTGGCCGCCATCAATGGCGTTGCCAATGCCCAATCCCACCGTAGATACTATCCTCGCCAACAACAAAAGCTTCATCCAAGCTCTAACTGCTAAACCTCCACCGCTATTCACTGCCCTACCCGATACACCCAACCTTCATCCAATCACTGAGTACAAGGGCAAGATAGCTTTAATCCTTCCCTAGGAGGAAGGTGAACTATTGGCATCACATTATCAGAACGCCCTTGTCGGGAAGTTCAACAGAGGAAAACCAACTATGGGGCTTCTTCACACAGCTTTCAAATCAATCGGTTTCAAATCTAAATTTCAATTAGGTTCTATTGATTATCGTCATGTGCTAATTAGGTTTCAGGATAACGAGGACTACCAGAGGTGCTGGATGAAGGGACAATGGATGATTCAAGGAGCAGTCATGAAAGTCCAGAAATGGTCTCCTGAATTTTCTCCAACTGCTGAATCTTCTATCGTTCCAGCTTGGGTAACAATTCATAAACTTCCTCTTCACTTTTACAGTACCTCGGCAATCATAGCCATGAGTAGTCAGATAGGTAGATATCTAAAAATGGATGCTGCTACATCTGCTCTGACTAAACCACCTGCCATTAAAGTTTGTGTTGAAGTAGATATTTTGTCTCCACTTCCCTCAACTATTGTGGTAGGAATAGGTAACAAAGTAGCCGATTACCCCATAGAATATGAGGAACTTCCTACTTACTGTACTCATTGCAGGATAATAGGTCATAATCAGGATAATTGCAATTTTCTGCACCCTGAGCTAAGGAAGAGGTATATGGCCACAAACACAGTAAATGGAAAAAAGGAAACAAGAACTCCAGAACAAGTAGAACCACAGAAAATGTTAGAACCACAATCCAAAGTGTTAGTTAATGTTGAGGGTTCCTCAGCTCTAACTGTGTCTCAAAAGGAACTTGACTTCCAAATCCAAAGAAATACCTCAGGCTCCCATTAGGAAAATAATTTTAACTTTTTTACTATTAGCCACAAGAAAAGAACTGATACTTTCTATTCCTTGGGTGACATCTCTAAACCAATCACTGCTACTGTCTGGAGAAAAAAGAACAAACAGGCTGAATCATCTCTTAACCTAGAAGATTTAACACTAAAAAACACTGTCACAATATCTAATGCTTTCCAAACTCTAGATGTTTTAAATGAAGAAGAACAGGAGGGAGAAGCTGCTGAAGTGTTCCATGAATCTTTGGAATCTCACAAGTTAGTGGTGCTCTCAACAACAAATGATAAGAACTCAATCACACCGGAGGGACCATCCACTCCTGGAAATAAACAAGATGCCGGTCCCTCTGAACAGGTTTTCATCTCAGCCACCAAATTCCCTGTTATCCCTGAAGCTGCACAGGCTGGTGAACAAACGGATGCTCTAGCCTTTACAGATCAGAACACAAAGGTTGACAAAAGCGCTCAGACTAAGGTCAGTACTCTTAACACGAAATATACTATGGATAATATGGAGAAAGGTGAGGATAAAATAGGAAACAACAGTAAAGCCTCAACTACAAAACTAAGGAAGCTTAGATCCTCACACAAAGCAATTCCAGCAGGTTTTAAATGATTAAATACACCATTATAGGAAATATTTTAGTTTGGAAGGTTAGAGGATATAGAACATCAATGGATAGATTAAAAGCTCTTAAGTTAACTCATAAGATCGATATTCTTTGTCTGATTGAACCGTGGCATGATAAATAGAATCTAAATATATTAATGCATGAGCTAGGTTTCAAATCTGCACTCCCTGCCCAAAATGCAAAATCTGGATCCTATGGAATCAAGCCTTTAGTGTAGTCAGTCTAAATGAATCAGACCAATTTTTACAAGCCAGGATCTCAGAAATTTCAACATCAGTTAGTTGTAACTGTTTCTTTATATATGCTAGTGTTAATAGACAAATGAGGGAAAATCTCTGGAATGATTTAAGAATACCACCCTCTGAACCCTCCATATACATTGGTGATTTTAATATGGTAGCCTCAGTTACTGAATATAAGGGGAGAAAATCAACCCCCAATAAAAGTATGAAACATTTTAATGATTTCATTAACAATCTGGACTTGCATGAAATTTCCACAGTAGGAAACTCTTTTACATGGTGCAGTAATCGTTTCAGAGATAAATGCAAGGAACTCATGTTCCAAAGATTAGATAGGGGCCTAAGCAATCTAGATTGGATGGAATTATTCCCTAACAGTTCAATTCAAGTTTTAAATAGAACGACATCTGACCACTCTCCTTTATTATTGTCTATTCAATCTTCTGAAGAAATGGTGCCCAGGCCTTTTAGATATCAAGATATGTGGTCTAATAGACATGATTTTTAGGATATAGTGGTTAAAAACTGGAACTTAGCATCTCCTTTAAGGGGGATGTTCAGGTTTGTGCAAAAACTTAAGAGGCTTAAGACTGAAATTAAAGAATGGAACAAAAACAGCTTTGGTAATGTAAATCTAAATCTGCTTCAAGCTGAGGCTAAAGTTAAGGAACTGGAAATAATTTTTCAACAATCTCAGGATGAATAAGATTTAGCTGAACTTAACAAGTCAAAAGCTTTACTTATCAGATCTTAGAAAGAAAAAAACATTTTCTTAAAGCAAAAGGCTAAGTTAAATTGACTTAAGTATGGGGATGCTAATACCATTTATTTTCACCACACCATTAGGGAAAGGAGAGTTAGATCAAGAATTAGTAAAATTAAAGATGGATTAGGAAACTGGATTTCAGATCCTCAACTGATTAAAGAAGAAGGAGTTTGATTTTTTAAGGAATTACTAAATGAGGATACCACTCCAAAATCAGGAACTTACTTTAACTATTTTCTAATGGAAATTCCTAAAGTAATTACTGAAGAGCAAAATCAACTCCTTCTTCAACTTTTCACTATCCAGGAACTCAAGTATGTAGTTTTTTATTTAAATAAATCTAGTGCCCCTGAATCCGATGGTTTTTCTGGTGAATTCTATACTACCTTTTGGGAAACCATTAAACATGACTTGCTTGATGCTGCAAATGATTTTATATGCAATGGAAACATCCCAAAGGCTATTTCAAGCACCTGGCTCACCCTAATACCCAAAAAACCAATCCCTACCTCCTTCTCTGATTTCAGACCAATTAGTCTGTCAAATTTTGTTAATAAAGTTTTCTCAAAAATGCTAATGGAAAGAATCAAACCTTTGATGCAAATTTTAATTTCTCCTGAGCAAAGTGCATTTATCAAGGGTAGGGACATCACTGATAATGTTATCCAAATGCAGGAGATGACCAGAATTTTGTCTAGAAAATCAAAGTTTCATAATTTGACAGTAAAACTTGACATGCAAAAGGCTTTTGATAGAGTCTCCTGGTCTTTCCTAAACTCTATACTTCTTCATTTTGGATTCCATGGAAATTTTGTTAAAATCATCATGCATAACATAACTGCTGCTCATTTTTCTGTTTTAATTAATGGAGTAACCTCAGGCTTCTTTGCATCCTCTAGAGGCATAAAACAAGGTGATCCCCTTTCACCTTTTCTGTATAACCTACTCTCAGAAGCTTTCTCTAGAGGTCTGAAGAAAATTTTCAACCTGTTTCACACTTAATGTATGCTGACGATACAACAGGTTTTCTTAATGCAAAACCTACAAATTTGAAGAGGTTTAAAAGATTTCTGATTGCATATGAGCAGACTACAGGACAAAAGGTTAACTTTGCAAAATCTGAATTTTTTGTCTCTCATAGAACCCCATTATCATCAGTTCTCTCTATAAAGAGGTTACTGGGAATGGAAAAAGGCTCTTTTCCATTCAAATATTTGGGAGTCCCTATTTTTTCTGGTCGAAATCTACAGGTACACTATAAACCTCTACTAGAAAGAATGGAGAAATCAATCAATAATTGGAAGAATAGATGGCTCACCACTGCTGGTAAGATTGTACTGATTAATCACTGTTTCATTTCAATCCCAACACATATCTTCGCTGTTTTGAGTCCACCAAAGATTGTTTTTAAAAAAATGGAGAAAATAGCATCCAGTTTTTTTTGGGGGAATGCTGATAACATTGATAGGAAAAAATGGAGGTCTTGGAAAAATATGAGTCTACCTATAGATGAAAATGGCACAGGTTTTAGGGATTTAAAAGCTACTGTGGATGCCTTTTCATGTAAACTGTGGTGGAAACTGCAACAAAATAATAACCAAGGGACATCTTTATTATGGTCACTTCCTATTTCCTATAAAAAATCACATATTTGGTCCAGAATATGCTATATCACAGATATGGCAAACAACTATTCCAGGGTTCATTATGGAATTGGTGATTGCTCTTTCTGGAATTCTAATTGGACAGGAGAAGGAGCTCTGTTTTATAAGTGGCCTCATGAGAGAAATATTCCCTTTGAGGATATTTCTCTCAGGTTTTTATAAACAACAAAGCTGATCTCCTACCAAAACTGGAGCCTTATCTGGCTACCAATTTATTTTCCATTTTGTAGGCTGCTCAGCTGGAACACTCTCATGAGGACAAGCTTGTTTGGACTCCAACCACAGACGGATTATTTTCCATACGGTCGGCATACAACATTCTCAGGTAAAAGAAAGCAAAAATCAGACACTTTAATAAGGTTTGGTCTCCTTTCATCCCAAGGAAAATGTCTATTCTATTGTGGAGAGCTATGAATGGAATTCTACCTTTTGACAACATATTATGTAGGTTAGGTTTCAATTTAGTCTCTAAATGACCACTCTGTTTGAACCACACAGATACTTTGGATCATTTTTTCAATTCGTGTCCCTCCTCAATTGCTGTATGGAATTGTGTCAGTGACTTTTTACATCTACAACATTCAGTTTTTGCTAACTTGAAGGGTAGAGTTGAATATTTTCTATCCTTTAAGGCAGAATCCAAGATTCACTCTAACATTACCACTGCTGCCCTTCTTGTCACAATTTGGTTTCTTTGGATTAAAAGGAACAAAATTATCTATGAAAATGAATCTTTCTCCCAAGTTGCTTGTTTGAATGAGATTAAAGGCATGATTTTCACATCTTTACTGTCCATCACCTTTATGGTAGAGTAGACAAGCATAAATACTGGACTCAGGCAAATATTATCCCGCAAATATTTCAAAAGAGGACAAAATCTTTAACTGCTGTAAAATGGAAGAAGCCACAATCAGGATATAAGATAAATACTGATGCCACATGGAATAGAGGTGGTTTTTCTTATTCGGCTGTGATAGTTAGAAACTAGACGAGGAATGTGGTCATAATGAGAACTAAAACATTACAATCTCCATCCCCTTTACATGCTGAATTACTCTCTATACAATATGGATATGAAATATGCTCAGAATTGGATATATCTACTGGTGTGGTGGAATCAGACTGTTTAATAGCTGCTCAAGGTATTCAAAATCCAAAGAGCTCCCCTTGGAGAACATTTTCCATCTGCTATTCCCTTAACTCTAAACATCTTAAATACCCAATTCAACACATTCATAGGGAGGCAAATAGTGCAGCTGACTATCTTGCTAAATATGCTCTAGAAAAAAATCTTCATGGCGATATAGACATCCAGTCAGCCCCCCTTTCCTTAGGGGACTTTTAACACTTGACAGAAGAGGCCTACCTGTGATTAGAGTTGGTACTTAATTTTTCTGTTATCATCTTCTCTGTTCAGGGGATGGACACTTCACCTTTGGACACTTCATGAGCATCTTTTGCCATTTCTGTTATCATTTTTGGACATTTCATCTTTTGCCTTTTCTGTTATCACATTTGGACAATTCATGAGCATTCTACTCATAGATAATTTTCATGCCACAAATTAGAATGGAGACTGCTGTTTTGTCTATTTTTTGCCTCAGGTCGAACTACAAGAAACTGGATGGATTACGGATCTTACTCATCTGCACCACACCCCTGTACTCTCGGATTTTGGACCTAATGCATACATGCTCGATCACTTGCTTTGGCAAACAAATGAGCAACCTCACGGCATTATGGACCCAATGAGCTCCCTCACGGATTTTTCTTAACTAATCACATTGTATTAAAAGGTGTTGCCTGGCCGGAGGGAAGAATTAACACATGGGGTAGAGATTCTTCTCTCTGGAATCGCAATTACCTCTTTTTCCAACGCTCTTTTCTAGGTACAAATCTTTATAGTTTAAACTTTAGATACACATTTTGGGGGTAATTATGTTGCCATTATGTATAACTCCTTTTAATAGGCTTGGGGAACCTTTATAAAATATCCCTCACCCAAGGGTGTTTGACTTAAAAAAAAAGATATATTGTTTTACTCTCTTCTGATCTTGCATGTTTGTAGTTGTTAGATACCTCCCCCAAAAAACCTAATTTGTAACATTATCAATTCCTGACACATGATTAAATTGATGGCCTGATTGAGACTTTATATAGTTAACTTTATGATTACTAGCAACTTTGTTGACGATTCCAGTCTTGCCACTATCTATCATCTAGGTAGCTTAGTAGTAGGAACGGGACAAGAATACTAATCTTTATCTTTGTGAAGCCACTCCCCGAGATAATTGATTAGCTATGATTAATGACCCCGTGGGGTGGTGGATTAAAATTTGGTGCTGATGCCGGAGATGCTAGTCTAGAAGGTTTGATTATTAACTTTCATAGCTTGTTAGTTGAGTAGTTAGTGTTGTTTTTGTTTTTCTTTTTGATTGCTTGAGTTGGTTTTACTGTCGAGCTAGTGTCATAGTTATTCCAATCATTTCTAAACCGTTTGATAGTGTTTATCTTTGTTTTGGTGGTGTTTAGTTTCTAGTTTATGATACCATACCACAGGCTTAGGAACTTTGACACACAAATCGGAAAGCACAGGTAGTTGGGGGAGAAAAAGAAGGAGAACTAGAGCTAGTGTTCCACAATAGCCGACTGTAGTTGAAGAGAATATGGCGAAAGATATTTGCACCTTGAAGGAGTTGATATCTACTAGCTTAGAGAATCAACCTCTGTGTATTAGCTTTCCCCCTCTTTCACCCAATGTGACATGTGAGCTCCAGAGCGGTATGATCCTATGTTTGCCAACTTTTCATGGAATGACCAGTGAAAATCCAAACAAACATTTGTTGGAATTCCACATAGTGTGCACCAATATGATGCAACCTGGAGTTTCAGAAGAATATTACAACTTACAATCCTTTCCTCTCTTGTCGCGGGACGCTGCAAAGGATTGGTTATATTATCTTCTGCCGGGATGCATTATCTTGTGGATGGACATGAAGCAGAGGTTCCTTGAAAATTATTTTCTAGTTTCCAAGTTAGCGGGCTTAAAGCAACAACTTTCCAAGAGATTGTTGGAGAGTTGTCCATACCACCCATTCAAGGAAGGTGATTTGGTGTACTATTTCTTTTAAGGGCTTTATGATAAAGACATGAGAATGTTCAGCGCGGATTGCAATGGTTCCATATCCAACAAGAGTCTGAAGGATGCAATGGCGTTGTTTGATGAAATGGCCAATAGAACAAGGAAATTCAGCACTAGGTCCCAAGTGAAAACATTAGACTAGCCAGCTCAATCTAATATGTTGGAAGACCAAGTGCAAGCGCTTGCCTCGATGATGAAAGAATTCATGAAGGAGAGAGATGATCAAGTCAAGGTGTGCAGAATATACATTCTTACCATCCCACTGACACTTATCCATAAGTAGTCGAAGATTGGTAAAATGTGTTGGATTTCAACAGAGACAATAGGCAATTCACAATGGGACAACAACAACAACAAGGGTTCCGGGGGAACCAAAGAGGTGAAAGGAAAGATCCCTACGCAAATACCATCAAACCTAGATATCATGATTACCCAAACTTCCATTGGCACTGGGAGAATCAAGGTTAAGGGTACAATTGAGGTCCACAACCTCAGCCCTAACCGAGGGGAGAAGGGCCTTCCAACAACAATGCCACCTTTTGGAGGTCGTCGCCGTACCTCTCAAAGTTAATAATTTTAAGCCCTAATGCTTCCTATCTACAATTAAGTAGATAATGGCAAGTCGGGGTCATTCACGAGAAGAGGGATCTTTTCAAGTGTATAAACATATATAGGAGAAAACATACTAGGTATATACATATATAGATACATATAAAAGCATGTAGAAAAAGGAAGGGGGGAGGGAGGGTTGGTTGGTTTTTTATCCTAAGTTATCAAATTGAAAAACAACAATTAGCAAAGCAAGAGAACTATGCTAATCATGTAAGACAACTAAAGATGAGATTAAAACAACAATTTATGGAACCTTGGGCATAATTGACTTCCACTTCCAAGCCTCTTATCCATCATTGAACATGCAACCTATTTGCTACTTTCACTACTTGTTGTGAAGACTAAACTTCTATCCTTTTTAGATAGTAGTTTGCAAGAGTGAATTCGACATCTCTTTTCAAACCTCACCAATCAATCCCGTAGTTGAAACACGACTAAAAGTATCCCATTGGTGGCATTTAGCACGAAGAATCAACAAGCTTGTCAACACTTATAAACACTACTCTGCGTCTAAGCATTTAGCTAATTCATTCATTTACACAAGATTAGTCAAGAATGATCGACATTCACAGACTTCTCTCATTTGATACAAGCAAAAAATATGACAAAGAGTTCAACATTATCATATTCATCTAGCAATTATCAATCCATCAACACAATCAAAAACTCTAAATCATACTCTTGGAATCCTATCAAGAAAAAGGGAAATCAACCCATTTCCCCAAACCCTAACAAGTATATCATACAAGTATTTCATATATCAAGCTTTCAAGAACATTAATGACACTAACATACACATTCAATGCTCCATAAATGCATAGTAGCAAGAGAATCAAATATGCTACAAATTGTTCTTAAGACATGAACTTGGAAGCCTTAGTCAGTTGCTCCTAAGAATTAGATTTAGCTACAAGAGTTCATGCTAATTAATGCTAACTAACCAAACATGATACAAGAAAATTCAAAGATGGAAAATGGTAGAAACTATTGTTAGAAACAGCACCAAATGCAGAAAGGAAGAAAAAGATATGAATGAGAGGAAAGAGAGTGCTAATTATAATACAAAAAGGATAAGGTTAGGTTCTGGCCACCCGTTGGTCGCGACTCATCGCGGGTTTGTCGCGACTCGCGATGGGTACCAGAACTTAACCTTGTCTTCTTTTCTTCTCCTCGTGGTAAACACTCATCTTCACAATGATTCCTCTCATTTTTCAAGTCTTCAACTCTTTGAAGAAAGTCTTCAAAGTATTCCAAAATATGGTCTTCGACGGCCTACGGTCTTCAAGTCTTCAAGTCTTTGAAGCAAGTCTTCAAAGTTTTTGAAAAGTGATTTTCAATGGCTTCCGGTCTTCAAGTCTCCATGTTCTTCTTTTGTCACGCAAAATCCACTTAGAAAAGGTAAAAGAGCATAAAGTTTTTGTTACTCCTCCTAAGAGAATTTCAAGGTAAAACACAAGTTCTTGATAATAAAAGAGCAAAAAAGTGACCCCTAAATGTACTAAATTATGCACATAAAATGGACACATCAAACCTCCCCACACTTAAACCTTACTCGCCTTTGAGTAAGAAAAGATCCAAGCATACGAAGGAAATGATGTATCCACATCCTAACTACTATTCCCCCAAGTCAATACCTCACAAAACACTCAATATTACACATCTTAATGTTAAGGTCAAATGAGAAGTTTCCCACAACCCCCATTCCTAAATCTACCCAGGCCATAACAACCCATCAATTCATTAACATCCCTAAAACATCTTCAAATCCCGAATTGACATTACCAAATCCAATGGTATACGGTGAAACTAAAGACTTGTATAAGGTTCAAACACATGCTCCACTTTGTACCAATATATCAACCTAAAAGCGAAGTATATTAATGATCAAGAGTTCCATAACTTACTTCGTCTAATCCCTCTAAATTTCCCACTCCCAAGAGGTCTTCAAGATGTCAAGCTACCCGATTCATCCGTATAGCCACCACAACCTTATGACTCCAACATCGGAAAATGAATGAACATATAACATTTTTTTTTCAATTTCTCTCATTTTGCCTAGGAGCCCTTTCAGGTTTTCATTCTAGCCACACGTTATGTTTCTTCGGCTTACATCTCACCTTTTTCCACACATTTAGCCTCTCATTTTTGCCTAGGTTTCTCTCTTGGGTTTCAACCTATCCGGATCCCCAATGTTGCCAAAGATGTCCTCTCGGGTTTTCAACTTAGCGGGATTCTTTTTTTTTTAAATTTTTTTTCATTTTCATTTTTTTTTCAAAATTTTCGTGATTCTCCAATCCAAAAGAAAAGAAAAGCATCCAAAACACTACATTGAAAAGCATCCCAAAACAAAAGAAAAAAATATCCAAAATAAAATAAAAGAATTATCCAAAAGTAGCAAGTCTAACAAAATATCTCCAACCCCAACCATGCAATCAGTAGATACCCCTCCCCACACTTAGAACACTACATTTCCCTCAATGTAGATAGTAGGGCCAAAGTGTACAAAGAAAAGTATGGAAATGGTAAGGATATGATGCTCACAAATCACTGATGTGAGGAAGAAGGGTCACCGCTAAAGTATTGTTGTTGATAACGAGCTAGCCAATATGTGCTACTCTGCCTTCTAGCTCTTTGCCTCTCTACTCCTAGATCAGGGCCTGAGATACCGCCTGCCTGGGACTGCATTTCATGGATGTGAGCTGATAGGTGATCAATCTCCTCATTCATGTTGATTAAGCTCTGGGAGACAAACACGTTGTGCTCCTGTATCATGCTGTCCTGGCGGCGGAATCCATCCTGCATGGTCTGCATTATCCACTCATAGAAATCCGGTAGAGGCTGTGGGGAGTTGTGAGGTGGTACATCATCCTCCTGCATCGGCTCGGTCTCTAGTTGAGGCTGCAGGGACTGCTGCTGCTGTCGCTTGTAGAAGGGCAGATTGCCGTCATTGCACTGGAAAGAGGCTGGACATGAAGGTGACCTTCCTGGTGCCATATAACCAATGGAATACCCCCGTGGTCCTTGTTGCGCTGAGCATCTCAAATCTGAACAACCTCTCTGCAGTGATGAGGTAGGAAGTGCGCCTCCCTAAGCGCGAAAAGTCAGCCGGTGGAACCAATCCTAGGCACTCAACCAAGAGGCCTATCATACCTCCAACCATAATCTTCCCCTTCGGTTTCCCTGCCACCTCTACAATCCTCTTCATCCATAGCTCAGCCCATAAACCGAATTCCAGTCCCTCACTTATCAAGTGCCATAAAAAGTGAATGTCGTTGTCTGGCACATTCTTCGACTCTGCCGAGTAAAGTACTATGCCAGTCAGCAGTCGGTGCACATAACAGAGTGCAGGATGGGTGATGACACTGCTCTTGTCGTGGGAGTTCTTCAGCCTGATGTAGAAATTGCATGTCCTCCTAGATCGATCGTTCCTAGGCCCATGATAACCTTTCTCATATCTCTGCAGTGTCCCATCCGAAAGCTTCCTCAACCAGTGAGACGGTCATCTCCCAAGATATATCATCTAGATGAAAGGTGATGTACCTCTTGAATGGTTAGTCATTCCTCATGCTGCATACCCTGGCCGTAGATAGAAACTCCAGTTTGTATCATCGGTAAGAGAGGGCACTCTTTCTCATGAAACCCTTCATCCCCCCTTTAGCGAGGAGGTATCAGACTGGCTGGGTGAGCCTTAGAGTTTCCAATATGGGTAGTTCTACGAAACTTGTCTCCTTGAGCTGACGGTTGGCCAGGGTATCCCATTGCTCCACATAGGACCCGGTGATCCGGGTTAAACCCATGTACCTATCAGTAGGAGCAGGTACAGGGCTTGACTCTGGAACCAGTGGTGGAGGCAGAGGTGGAGCGGCGGTGTGCCCATCTCGTGGAGGAGCTCTCGGTCTCTTGGTAGGGGCCATATCTAACAACCACAACAAACAAGTCAAACACACATGAATATGTATTTAAGTAATATTGCAAATTCATACTCAACCTTAAACTAGTTTTTGTCAATCATCACAAGCCAAATCAAGTCTAAGCCAACTAGTTCAAGTCCTAATCACAATTGCACATACAGTCCATATTATTTTCAACATGCTCATATTATGTTCAACATGCCCATATTATCAAGTCCATGAAATTCTCACATAGTTGAAATTTACTATGCTATATCTCAAAATCACAGCCATGCTTAACTAGTTTAGCCACCATTAGTACATTCATAATGTCAATATTCAAGTCCCATGGCTAAACTACCCTAAGAAAAATAACATTGCAAAGCACAATAACATTTTATCTAAATAACAACTATGTTTTAATCAAGGGCCAATATGCCTCATATCTAGTATAAGCCACACTATGAGGAATCCAACATATATGTTGAATTCCTCGCCAGGCATCTTTCGATGTATGATTTGTTCTTGAATTTGAAGATTTGATTTTTGGATCTTGGATTTTTGGATGACGATCTACCTTTTTGATCTTGTCGGGCATCGCTGTTGATTTGCGCACACCATGGAGGAGGACAAATTCATCTTTGGACTCGAAGTAGGGTTGAAGATTTCGATCTTCAATCATGTTTGTTAATGGAGTGGATTAAATGAAGATCTATCATTGTTCCAAGTAAGTTTTAATCTTTCACTGGTAGATTTAATCTAGATGATGGATGAGGGGTTTATTTATGATGAATTTGTGTGGATTTGTATGGAAGATTGTTTGTTTATGGTGAATAGTTTATGTGATGTTTATGTTGGATTGGGAGTAGAGATGAATTTGAGGTATAAAATAAATTTAGTATTCAGAAGAGTTCATGATGTATTTGATGAGAGGGCAATCATGTGATCAGATCCCGGTAACCGCCCGGCCATAGTTGTTTGTTTTAATTGGAATTTTTGACCAGATTGCTATGTTTTATGCCAAGAATTAAAAAAAAATTCTTGTCTAATAAACACTCATGTGGAATTCAAGATTTTGGGTGTTTGAATGCTATTGTTAGATGGGGTTGATGTTTTAGGATTAGTCGGATTCAAGAAAGATGCTTTGAGATAATTGGTTTAATTGGAATCATCAACGACGATTTGCCCAAGGTATTTTCCTTTCCGTTTCAATCTAATGATAATGCCCAGATCTAGATGAATGGATGAGCATATTTTTCATAAAGGATGGATTATTTGGAGGATGAAGGTTAGAATTTTCCGATCGGGTTCACCGGAAAAATGTTTTTCCAGCGAGTTATAATGCTTATTATGCCTCGAAAGATTCGGATTTCGTTTGTTATGCATTATTCGATAGGAAAAGAAATTGGGAAATTTCAGATTTACGTTTAATTTGGATGTTGGGGTTTTGGATTTTCCGATCGGAAGTTTCACCGGAAATCGCTATTCTGGCACGGGTAATGCATGTATTAGCATCAATTCTCTGTCCCTAAACTCGGATTCATAGTTCTTCATGCTTGAGGTGCATCTCACAGCTGGAAAAAAGGAATAAAGGAATGTTGATATGGTGGGTTTTGCTCGTCGGAAAAACGTGAATCCGGCAAGGAGATAGCATTTTTTTGGCCGGAACACACATGCTCGGATTTGGAGGAATGAAATTCCTTGTTTTAGGTGCTAAATCTGGTCGACAATGCACAAGGAAAGAATGCCCAGATTTAGGAGAATTGTTTTTGGCAAATTTTCATATTTCAGCGTATTTTCCTAGATTCCGGCGGTTCATTGGCGCCGGAAAACTGTGAACTTGGCAAGGACCCATTTTTGTGCGCTACCAGGTCACTTTACTTGAGTAAGAAAATGGGTCGGAAACTACCTAGGGTTCCGACCCGGTCCATGGCGGTGCAGATCATATGACCCTCTACAGGAGGCGATCAGGTCAAGGTTAAACCCTAGCGGTTAGGGTCCTGGGCCGAGCTGATGGGATGAAAGAAATAGACCTGTTGGGCCAAAATAAATAGAGCTGCTGGGCCAAAAATGAAAACAATACGGGCTGATTAAATAAAAGAGGAAACGGGTCCTCTTATAACCCGGTTTGTACCAATCAGGTGGGCTGAATTCAAGGAGTTTTGGGCCTAATTAAATAGAGTAATTTTCAGCCTACATGGATTAGCTTTGGGCCGAATTTGCTTCATTTTTGGGCTCTAGTTTGTGGATTTTTGTTGAGTTTTGGCCTTCTCTTCGGGCTAAAATTGTATTGGGTGGATGTATGAGTTTTTCCATGCTTTAATTGCACATTTTCCTCTTGGAAATAATTGTGCACTATGGCCGATGAGGGTGGGAGAGCAGCCTTTCTTCATTTGGTTGCACGGCCATAGGAGTTGGGTAGTGGGTTAATTAATTAGCGTATGCGAAATTAATTAACCAACCACTAGTCGTTACTTGGACTTGACGGTTATCACACGCTCTATGCTCGTGCTACACTTTGTGTTAAATTAGCATATAGTTGTCCATTTGCTTAAAATGGAGTGGGCGATTACATAATCGCCAGGCTTGACGCACGCCATATAAGTTGTGTTCATTCTCTCCATCACTAGGGGGGCTATTTTTAGAGGGATCCACAAGAGTTATTGGCACCGCCTACGAACACTCTTGCCCTCTAAAATAGCCTCGGTTCATACCACGAGAATGTTTAAAGGCCAATAACACCTCTCTTTCTTCACCTTAGGGGTGTATATGGTAGAAGATGCTCCTCCATTACCTGCCATAGCTTCACTCAGATTCAGTACCACCAGCACACCATGGCGACCATTCAAGACATAAGTACACCACACTCGGCTGCGCTTTTTGTCTACCATTGGCGGGTTCTTCATCATCCTTTCTCCAAGACCCGATACCCAAGTCTCGGTTGTGATGAGGATATCATATGAAGAGCCAGTACACATTTCTAGTTGCTATGTATAGGTCCAGATTCACACATACATCTGGACTTGCATTTATTTCCTTAGGTTTAGCACTATCTAGCTTAGGGTTAGCAGTTTCTTTAAAAGGGGGGGGGGCATTAAGGTATCTCACCCCCTCCTCTTGTATCACTTTTTTCCATAGGTTTCATCATTTAGCCTAGGGTTTGTACTACTTTGTATTTGGTAGGGTCGTCGGTAGCTTTATGGGGCCCTACCGCAGACATTTTACCATATTTTCTAATTACCATATTTACACTAGTATAAGCCACACTCCATTCTCAATCAAAGAAACACTAATAGCGCAATGCAAGCACAAGACCAATACGAGCAACTCAACACACTCAAAGTGATTATAATGTTATCCTACATCCAACCAAGCCGTAAACACAATATATTCACATAATCCCCATCAAATCAAACTATAAGCATAATATATCAAAAGAATCTACAATGTTCCAATCTATCATAATTCCTAAGGTATCACACAAAATTCACACAATATCCCACAAAATAATTGATTCAATCATAATCACAAACAAAGCTTAAGAGAGTAAATAATTGTACCACTTAGATGTCTAGGATGTGAAAGAAATTAAGTCCACAAGCAATTTGAAGTTGGATTGCCGAAAATCACAAACCCCCAAATTCTAGGGTTTTGTGTTCTTCAACAAATTGGATTGTTTTGCGAGTAGAGCTTGGAAAGATAGAAGGGGGTATTGAGTGGTGGCGATGAGCGGCGGTGAGGTAGTGGTCAGAGAAGGTAAAGGGAATGGAGGAGAAGGTGAAGGGAAGATGGCGGGGAAAAATGGGGGAGATTCTGGCTTTGCCAATTTTTTAAAACAGGTATGCACGTCCGTTGCGACTCACAAAATGTTCGTCGCAACTCGCGATGGTCCATCGCAAATCACACTGGTCTGTCGTAACCCGCGACTCATGACGAGGCCATCACGACTCGCAAAAAGTGGAGGCCGGGAGCTCTTTTTCACCCAAAAATATTGATCTGGTCGCGACTCGCGACCACTTCATCGTGACTCATAATGGTCCATCGCGACTTGCGACGAGGCCATCGCGACTCCTGAAAAGTGGAGGCTGAAACCCAAAATGAGCACAAAAATTTCCGACCCATCGCAACTCGCTACGGGCTACCTACCTGTTACTTATAATTTTTTTTGATTTCACCTCTTGTCCAAGTCTTTCCTTCTTGGCTCCAAGAATTTCTCCCTTCAAAAGTTTAATGCCTTGGTTTCAAATTGCAGCAAAATCATGGAAAAACAACCCGTGAAAAGCATAAAGCAAAAATAATGAAACTAATGACAAAATCCAAAACCAAGCAACATTAATGGTAAGTCACGAATGACGATCCGGATGATCAAAACCAAATTTATTTAATATCGTCGGCATGACTCACTCCCCTTTTTGGAGATTACTCACAAAATGAACCTAAATGATTGGTTTCCTTTCCTCGATCTGGGTTAAAACAATCGGGATTTGCATCATCCCCTAACAAAACCTTCTTCAAGTAGCTTAGGGTGTCTTCATGTTCCCTTACATCTCCAACAACTCACCATTTTGTTCCATGGTGATCTAAAACACGTGAGCATTCGTGGGTTTCTCTCCTTTTCTAAGAGATGAACATTTAACAACTTTCGGTGGTGGTTTGCACTCTTCCACCGAAGTCATCTCAAGAGAAGGAGGGGAAAACACCTTACTGGCTTACCCACAGATACATGAGAAGTGGTGTTCCCAAGAGTGCATTCGTCATTGCTTTCCTTCAAGTTAGTACTAGCAACATTTGAAATCAAATCATCACTCAAAACATCATCTATGGAAACATTTAAGGAACTACCATTTCTGGGCTCAATCACATCTTGCTCTTCGTCATCAATAATATGAATAGCTTGGCAAGAATGATATCTACCAGGATGATCAATAGAATTATTAGTGTCAAATTCTACCTTCCGCCCCTTAAATTCCATGGTCAATGTTCCTTTATGTACACCAATTACAGTTCTTGAAGTCTTTAGAAATGGCCTTCCTAAAAGAATAAGTTTAGCACTATTGTCACTTCCCATTTTAAGAACATAAAAGTCTATGGGGAATGTCAAAGAATCCACTTTTACCAACACATCTTTCACAATACCTTTTGGGTATGTGTTGAAGTGATCGGCTAGTTGGATAACAACCCCATTTTTGTGAAAAATGCTTAGATTTAGACTGTTATACAAGGAATATGGGATCCCATTGATTAAAGCACCTAAGTCTAACATGGCCTTGTTAACACATTTGCCTCTTATCTCACAAGGGATTGTAAACATTCCCGAATCATCACATTTAGGGGGCATTTCACCATTGAACACGGTAGAGACATTTTCACTCTTCACATTATTTTTCTTACTTTTCAATTGTTGTTTCCTATTGATGGTACATAATTCTTTAAGGAACTTAGCATACCTAGGAACTTGATTTAGAGAAGTTAAGAGTGGAATATTTACCTCGCATCTACGAAAGACTTCGTAGATGTCCTTATTGTCCTCCTTGGTCCTTCTATCCTTCAATGTCTCCAGGAATGGTGGTTCCAGTACATAAATAGGGATCTCCACCCTCTTGACTTATTGTAAGGCGGGGATGATGTATCGGGATTCGATCCCGGTCTTGGCACAAATATCTCCACCTAGCTTTCTTCTTCCTTGCTCTCTTTGGCCAACTCCTCGGCCTTCTCCTCTTGGTTTTCTTCTTTCTCAATCTTGCGCTCAAAACAACCCTTTCTTAGGGCTCCTTCACTTCCCTTCCACTTCTCTATGAGATTGAGCTCACATTTTGTTGAGGGTTTATCTCCGGTTGGGAGGGAAGTTTGATTTTTTCTCGGGCCTCCATCCGATTCACCACTTGAGCTATTTGGCTCACTTGAGTTTCCAAGTTCTTGATGCTCACCTTGGCTTCATCTTTGAATTTTTCACTTTTCTACGCACACATGCCTAACTGGTGAATGACTTGCATCACCTCATCCTTTGTTAGCCCCGAGCTTTCCCCTGGTCTCGGGGTTTGTCTTGGAGCCTTTGAAACTGTTATTGAGGTGGCCAATATTGTCGTTGAGGAGGCCAATACGGTTGATAGTTTTGGCTTCCTTGAGGGTTTCCATGCCGGAGGTTTAGGTTATCACGATTACCCGAATAGTATGGCTGGTTTTGGTAGCCTTGGCCACCTTGGTACCCTTCATTCCTTTGATATCCTTGTGCACCTTGGTAGTTTTGGTTGCCTTGGTATCCAATGACACTCACCTCCTCAACATAGTCCTCTTTCAAAGTAGGGCAAGTGTCCATAGGATGCGCCAAGTAACAAATTTCACATGATTTAACATGTGGCGCAATCCTGGGCTTCATCATTAATGATTTCACCATAGACGCAAGGGCCGAGACTTGGTCCTCGAGCTTCCCACTATTAGAAGGGTCACTTGCGAGCACTGGACTTATCCTTTTCAAATTGGCCCTTGAGCTAAAATTCCTTAATTCTTTCGCTAGCTCCTCATACAATTGCATAGCCTCAGATGACGTCTTGTTCCCAAGGGTACCACCCAAAAAACTCCTCACCAACCTTTGATCCTCATCAAGAAGACCATTGTAGAAGTAATAGACCAAATCTCCCTCCAAATAACCTTAGTAAGAACAACTTGCAAGAAGCTTCTTGAGCCTATCCTAATAGTCGAAGAGAGATTCTTCATGCCATTGGAGGATGTTGCTTATGTCCTTCTTCAAGGTGGCAGATTTCAAGGCCGGGAAGTATTTGGCTAGAAACTTCATTATCATGTCAAGCCAACTCTTGATGCTCTTGGGTGGTAGGTAGTGGAGCCAATCCCTTGAACCATCCCTTAGGGTAAACGGGAATGCCTTCAACTTATAAAAATCTTAATCTACTCCATGAGAAACCATACCACCACATAAACAGTGAAACTGCTTATTGGCATTCTCCCCTTGCCTACTAAGTAAGATGGGTAGCATGTTGATGAACCCGGTCTTTAGCTCAAAGTTCCCATTCGGTCTGACTAAAGGATACTCAATGCACATTGGTTGTTGATCGAGGTTGTGGGCCATGATGTCTCTTAACAATGCTTACCCCCAAAGGAATCTCCCTTCCGTGGAGTGGAGGAGCTCTCCCTTGGAGAGGAGGGTGTTGAGGTCTCCCTCCCTGATGCTCATTTTCATGCTCTTGATAATGCTCCATAGAGGCAGAGGTATCCACAAAATGGTCACTAGGAGGGGTGTTATTCACACTTTCCAAAGAAAGCCTTCTAGCCCATCTCAAATTCAACTCTAACTCAGGGTCATTGATGAGACATCGAATGAATGTATTTTTCAAAGCATTTTACATCACTTTTGTCATATGTTTGTTGTAAGATTGCTAGAATTATGTCGGCTTACATAATAAGGGGTTTAGACGATCATTTTTTTGGTTTGTATATCTAAATCCTTCATTTTGTAACCTATGTTTAGTCTAATGGATTTTTGGTCCTTACGAGCATCTAGATTCCATTTTATGAGCTTCATTTGTACATGTCTCATGAGCCGTTTGGAGTGGTTAAGTGAAGGCCACGTGCGAAAATGTGGTTGAAGATAGAAGGGTCGAAGAAGGAAGGCAAAGAAGCGGATAAATTGTCACCTGGAAGTTTAGACAAAGCTATTAAAATTATCCGAGAAGAATCAGCCTACAAGGGTGGCGTCATTGGATTTTTCTTCTCGATCACTATAAAATAGACCACAAGAACTCCCAAAATGGATCAATGGTTCACCCGTGGGAAGTAAAACAAGAAGCCGCGAATTGTAGCTCTCCCGGGCGGAAATGGCATCGCCAGGGCGGATGGATTTGAATTTTGGGATGAGACCTCCGCCGCCCAGGCGAGGCCATTTCTGACCGGGTGATGCCTACTGTATTTTGACTTTCTTTTTAACCAACCTGGGATATAAATAGCCCCCTTTCTTCCCCATTTGCCCAAGCCCACCTTGGGGGCTCTAAAACCCTAGTTTTTCACCATTTTCTTCAATTTCTTCTTCTTTCTTTGTAGACCTTTATTCTATGTTATGGGTTTTGATTATCTAGCTTAGTTTTATCTTGGGAGCAATCGATTGAAGCTTCCATATCTTTCTAGCAAGAACCATATCTATCTATTTAGTGCTTTTGCTATTGTGCATTTATTGAGCTTTGAATGTGAATTGCTAATGGCATTGATTTTGTTGGAAGCTTGAGTATATGAATTGCTTGTATGATTACTTGTTAGGTTTGGGAGAAAGTAGCTAATTCTCCCCTCTTTTTATGTGGAATCCAAGAGCATGAGTTAGAGCTTCTTAATGACGTTGATGTGTTGATAATTGCTAGATGAATGTGATGATGATGAACTCGTTGTGATTTTTTATTTTAGGTAGCAAATGAGATAGGTCTATGAATGTCAATCGTTCTTGACTAATCTTGTGTAAATGCATAAATTGGTTAAATGCTTAGACACAGTGTAGTGTTTATAAGTGTTGCTAAGCTTGTTGATTCTTCGTGCTCAATGCCATCAATGGGATACTTTTAGTCATGCTTCGGCTAAGGTAGTTATTGGTGAGGTTTGGCAAGAGATGTCGAATTCACTCTTGCAAACTACTAATTAAGAAGAATGGAAGATTTATCTTCACAACAAGTAGTGGAAGTAGTGAATAGATTGTTTCACTCGTTCTTGAAGCCTTTGCTATTTAGCATTCATGTGTTCTTAATGGTATGTTTTACTTCATTTATGCCATGTGTTGTTTGAGAGTAGGAAGTGTTTGTATGATTTAAGTGTTAGGGAGTTAGGAAAGTGACGAATTCCTTAGCTCCTTTGCATGAAAATTTAGAAACATGAACTTAGAACTTCTTGTGCATAATGTGTTGTGATTCTTGCTAGATAAGTATGTTAATGTGGATTGTTCTCATATTTATCCTATAGATGCAATGAAAGGTTGAACCTTGAATGTGGTTTGTTTTAGGTTTAGCCTAATGAATGTTATGTTTGGTTAAATGACTATGTCTTTGGTAGAAGGCTTGTTGTTATCAAATCCATGGTTCTTTGTGTATAATGCCGTTGATGAAATACCTCTATGGTGTTGTATTCCTAGAGTGATTGTCAACGAGGTTTGCAAATGGTCGTTGTTTGTCTTTGAAAATTACTATTGAGAAGGAATGAATGTTGATCTTTCATTGGCATTCCCCAGAGGTAACAATTGTGATAGAATGAGTGAATGGTTCAAGGATCTACATTAGGTTTGGAAGTGGATATTAATTTCTCCCAAGGTTTTATCTTTTGTAGCTTTTACCCCCTTTTCTTAGTTTGTTTGATGATTAGCATAGTTACTTAACTTTGCTAGTTAGTTTGTTAGGATCACAACCAACCAAAACCCCCCTTTTTTACTTGCTTATATATATATATATATATATATATATATATATATATCTACTTCTAGCCTAATATCAACCTTTTATGTTAACACGCTTAAGAAAATTCCTCTTCTTCGTGGATGACCCCGACTTGCCGCTATCTACTTAATTGTAAATAGTAAGCATTTAGGGCTTATAAATATTAACTTTGAGAGGTACGATAACGGTTTCCCAGTCATAGTGTAGAGGTTCTTGTGAAGAGGATCGGGTACGAACCGTACACCAAGAACTCGAACAATATGTTTCCAAGGCAAGTAAAAATGGCAAAACAACTAAGAAATCAAAATAAAAGAAAATTAACAAATATTAACAATTAGTATATAATCACACATAATATGCCCAAACACTTAAAAATAAATGCCTCATCCCCGACAATGGCTCCAAAATTTGGGAGGTTGTCGCCGTACCTCTCAAAGTTGATACTTTTAAGCCCTAATGCTTCCTATCTACAATTAAGTAGATAATGGAAAGTCGGGGTCGTCCACGAGAAGAGGGATCTTTTCAAGTGTTTATACATATATAGGACAAAACATACTAGGCATATACATATATAGATACATATAAAAACATGTAGAAAAAGGGAGGTTTGGTTGGTTTTTTATCCTAAGTTATCAAATTGAAAAACAACAATTAGCAAAGCAAGAGAACTATGCTAATCATGCAAGACAACTAAAGACAAGATTAAAACAACAATTTACGAAACCTTGGGCACAATTGACTTCCACTTCCAAGCCTCTTATCCATCATTTAACATGCAACCTATTTGCTACTTTCACTACTTGTTGTGAAGACTAAACTTCTATCCTTCTTAGATAGTAGTTTGCAAGAGTGAATTCGACATCTCTTGTCAAACCTCACCAATAAATCCTGTGGTCGAAACACGACCCATTGATGGCATTTAGCACTAAGAATCAACAAGATTGGCAACACTTATAAACACTACACCGTGTCTAAGCATTTAACCAATTCATGCATTTACACAAGATTAGTCAAGAACGATCGACATTCATTGGCTTCTTTCATTTTCTATAAGCAACAAACATGACAAAGAGTTGAACATTATCATATTCATATAGCAATTATCAATCCATCAATACAATAAAAAGCTCTAAATCATACTCTTGGATTCCTTTTTTTTTTAATTAAAGACCATCCAAGGATGGGGGGGTATTTATTAGGCTTCCCAGGCCAAAGTAAATGAGCCCAATAGGCGCTAAAAGTTGTGGTACGTTACAATTTACAAAAAGATCATCCCTAAGATGATCCCAGAGCTAAATAAGCTCTTGAAGCAATACAGTTTGCTTCCAAAAGCGATGGATCAACCTAGTACATGATAAGAGCGAATAGCTAAGTAAAATATAGTACAGTCTAAGTAACCATTCGGCTAGTAAATCGTGAACAGGTCGGGGAATCGAAGAATCAAGACCCCTATATGTCAACGGTGTACCAGCCAAAATGAAAATTTTGTTCCTGATCGATGTATCATTCCAGAATGACTTCTTCGGATAGCAGTTGAGGAGTTTGATTTCCTCTGGAGAGTTAGGCAAATTGCTGTGACTTCCTCTTGGTCGGAAGAGGTGTGTCCAAAAGTAGCTCCATACTCCCTAAGCATGCATCAGGGAACCATATCCAGGATACCTGCGAGAAAAGAGAAGAGAACTAGCAGTATTTGAACTAAAAATAGAGAGTCAAACTGCAAAAGTAATACTGTAACACTAAGAGATACTATGATAGCTAAAGAAAAGACCATTTCTATGTCATACGGGTATCCATCCGGGGTCCTATACGAATCGCTAGATAACCAATGCAATCGAGCGATAGTAATCCCCTGAGAAAAAGGGGTATTGAACTGTAATCTAAATCACCCTGTAGGAGGTTTTCCTTAGCAAATTTTGCCAAGAAGTCAGTAGCCACATTAGTTTCTCTAGGAATATGCTGAATCGGGATTAAGCACTGTTTTGCATTAAGTTCACTGCAGATGGAGAAAACTCTCCATGGGCAGGTGCTAGGTTTCTGGATACCCCTAACAGCATTTAAGCAATCAGATTCAATCACACAGTTATCTAAAGCTAGTTCTGAACATATGGCATATCCACATTGTATCGCAAACAGTTCGGCATGTAATGAGGATGGGCTTTGGAAAGTTTTGACTCTGAATTTAACCACATATCCATTACAATCTCTCACTATTACTGCAGCAGAGGAAAGACCAGTAGAGATCCATGTTGCATCAGTATTGATTTTGTAACCATGTATTGGTTTTTTCCAATGAACCACAGTAATCACTTTTTTCTTTTTCTGTAAAATATGTGGGATAATTTTGTCCTGAATCCATTGCTTATGCCTCTCTCTATTACCTCTCAAAATATGAGCTGTGAATATTTGATAGATCGTGTCACTAATTTCATAAACACAAGCATCATGTGAGAATGGTCTATTGTCAAAAATGACTTTGTTCCTATGGGTCTAGAGGGTCCAAATTGTCACCAGCAGAGCAGCAATGATCAAGTTGGCATGAATATTAGAATCAGCACTATATGATAAGTAAAATTGTGCCCTACTTTTTAAATCCCTAAAGCCTTTTTGTTGTAACCGTAAAAAGGAATGCACACTCTGCCAGACAGCACAAGAAGAGATGCAAGAATTGAAGAAGTGATCCAAATTATCTAAACTGTTCGTGCATAGAGGGCAAATCAAAGCTAAAGAAAAACCCATCCTTCTTAAGATATTATCAAAAGGAAGCAAATTGTTTAGGGCCCTCCAAAGAAGCACAGACATTTTTCTAGGTACGAAAGGGGACCAAACCTTTTTAAGATGTTGTATCTGTGGTCCACTTTGTCTGAGAATAATATAGGCCGAGCTTACTGAGAAGTTTCCATCAATTGTGGGAGTCCAAACTAGCTTGTCTTCATGAGTGTACTCTAGATGTACATCCTGCAAAATATGAATGATGTTGGTAGCCAGATGTGGCTCCAGATTTGGTAAGAGTGCAGTTTTGTTATTGATGAAATCCCTGAGAGAGATATCCTGAAAAGGAATATCAATATTTTCTGGCCATTTATAACAGAGAGCACCATTTCCTGTCCATTTTGCATTCCAAAAAGAACATTCCCCATTGCCATAAATAACTCTGGATAAACTGTTTTCCATAGCAGTTATCCTGGTGATTCTACCCCAAATGTGTGATTTTTTGTAAGAAGAGGGTAGTGACCATAACAGAGTTGACCATTGGGTGTTGTTTGTTTGGAGCTTCCACCATAATTTACATGAGAAAGCATCTACTACTGCATTTAGGTCCCTAAAACCTATACCATTTTCTTCCACTGGATAACTCATTTTTTCCAAGACCTCCACCTTTTCCTTTCTGAATATACACTTTGTCCCCAGAATAGGTCTGAAGCCATTTTTTCCATTCTTTTTAAAACTATCCTTGGTGGTTTTAAAACTCCAAAAATATGGATTGGAATTGACAGAAAGCAGTGATTAATTAAAATAATTTTACCAGCTGAGCTCAACCATCTGTTCTTCCAATTATTTATCAACTTCTCCATTCTTTCTATTACAGGTAAATAATGAATCTTTAAATTATGACCTGTGAAAATAGGAACACCAAGGTATTTAAAAGGAAAGGAACCTTTTACCATCCCCAGTAATCTCCTAGCAGACTGAATGTGATGTGGAGGTGTATTATGAGAGACAAAAAATTCTGATTTTGCAAAGTTTACTTTTTAACCTGAGGTTTCCTCATAAGCAATCAGAAAATGTTTAAACCTCCTTAAGTTTTTGGTCTCAGAATTCAGAAAAACAGCAGTGTCATCAGCGTACATGAGATGAGTAAGGGGTACGCAAGCTTTGGGGAGACTAAAATATCCTAAATATCCTATGATAAACATTTTCTTGAGACATCTAGAAAAAGACTCTGATAGAATATTATAAAGGAAAGGGGAGAGAGGGTCACCTTGCTTGATCCCCCTAGTGGAAGAAAAAAAACCTGATGTTACCCCATTTATTAGAACAGAGAAATTAGCTGAAGCTATGTTATGCATAATTAGCCTGACAAATTTACCATGAAAACTGAACCGTAGGAGAATGGAGTTTAGGAATGACCAAGAAACCCTATCAAAAGCCTTTTACATGTCAAGTTTAACAATGAGATTAGGAGTCTTAGATTTCCTAGACAATAATCTGGTCATTTCTTGCATTAGAATCACATTGTCTGAAATGTCCCTTCCTTTGATAAATGCACTTTGTTCAGGTGAAATCAGTAAATGCATTAAAGGTTTGATCCTCTCCATTAACAATTTTGAGAAAACTTTATTAACGAAGTTGGATAAACTAATTGGTCTAAAATCTGCAAATGTATTTGGGGTAGCTTTTTTTGGAATTAGAGTGAGCCAAGTGCTAGAAATGGCTTTAGGGATGCATCCATTATTTATAAAATCATTTGCAGCTTCTAAAAGATCTTCCTTAATGGTTTCCCAGAATGAGGTGTAAAAATCACCTGAGAAACCATCAGAGCCTGGTGCACTTGATTTGTTAAGGTAAAAAACTGCATATTTCAGTTCCTGTGAGCTAAAAGGATTAAGCAAAAGATTATTCTGTTGATCAGTCAAAACTCTAGGAATATCTTGCAAAAAGTGTTTAAAATAAGTTCCCTTTTTTTGTGAGACATCCTCATTAAGTAATTCCTGATAAAAATGAACCCCCTCTTCTTTAATCAGATTTGGATCAGTTATCCAAATCCCTTTTCCATCTTTTATTTTAACTATTCTAGATCTGGCTTTCTTTTCCTTAATGGTGTGATGAAAGTATTTAGTGTTTGCATCTCCCTGCTTTAACCAGTTTAGCCTAGCTTTTTGCTTCAGGAAAATATTGTGTTCCTTCTGTACTTTAAGAAGCGTAGCTTTTGATTTCATGAGTTCCTTTAAAACTAATTCATCCTGAGTCTGCTGAAACAAGATTTCCAAATCATTGACTTTTGATTCAGATTGTAACAGATTATTATTTACATTGCCAAATATGTTTTTGTTCCAATCCTTAATTACAATCTTAAGTCTCTTTAGTTTGTGAACCAACTTATGCATCCCAGTTAGGGTAGATGTTAATTTCCAATTTGATTCCACTAATTCTCTAAAATCATGTCTATTTGTCCACATTTCCTGATATCTAAAAGGTCTTGGAGCCTGTTCTTCAGCAGATTGGATAGATAGTAATAGAGGGGAATGATCAGAAGTCATTCTGTTTAGCACCTGTATAGAACTGTTTGGAAAAAGATCCAACCATTCTAAATTACTCACACCCCTATCTAATCTTTGGAACTGGAGATCCTTACATTTATCCCTAAACCTATTGTTGCTCCAAGTGAAAGAGTTGCCTACAGTAGGGATATCATGCAAATCCAAGGTGGTTAAGAAATCATTAAATTGATTCATACTTTTCCTAGGAGTTAACTTTCTACCTTTATATTCAGAGACTGAGGCAACAGTATTGAAATCCCATATGTATATGGATGGATCAGGTGTTGGTGATTTTAAATCAGACCATAAGCATTCCCTCAGTTGTCTATGTACACTAGCATAAATGAAAAAAACATTCCAATTGACAGCGGTGGCATTATCTATTACTCTTGCCTGAAGATACTGATCAGATTCATTTAAAATAGTTAAACTGAAGACATGATTCCATAAAATCCAAATCTTAGCATTCTGGGCATGGAGGGCATTATTATAACCAAGTTCATACTTCAAAGTGTTTAGGTTCTGTTTATCATGCTATGGTTCAATTAAGCATAGAATGTCTATCTTGTGTTTCAAATTAAGAGCCTTTAATCTATCCAGAGAAGTACCATAACCCCTAACATTCCAGACCATGATATTTCCTATTTTTGTGTATTTTATCATTTAAAACTAAGGGGGTTGCTTTTTGTGATAATCTTAATTTCCTTAATTTAATTACTGGGGCATTACTATTTTTACCCCTCTTGTCTTCACTTTTCTTCAAAATATCTGATGTAGAGATACTTACCTCCAGTTGAGCAACTTGCTTTGCAGATCTGTTGTGTTCTTCAGAGCTGATTGGATCTTGGATTACAGGGCATGAAGCTTGCTCTTCAGGGAAAAACAGCTCTGCATCAGGAGCTTGCTCTTCTGAAATACTCAATGCTGAAAGAGGAGTGGACAAAATCTTCATTTTGTCTACATTTTCTGCATCAATCATGGGTGGCACAACTTCCTGTGATTCCAATGACTCATGGAAAATGTCTACAGCTTCTTCTTCATGGGTAACTAAGTCATCTTCCTGTAAGTCAGTTAAGGTGTGGAAAGCATTTGATATAGAAACCATATTCTTCTTAACTAACTCTTCCTGAATAGGTGGGAGTTCTGGATGTTGTGTCTTTTTTCTCCAAAAAAATTAGTAATAGGTCTTGAGATATCATCCAATGAATAGAAAGGAATATTTCTTTTCACATGACTAACTGATTCATTCCTGGTATTATTTCTTTCCTTTGTAGAATCGGTTTTCATATTTTGAAACTGGAAGTCAATTTCCTTTTGGGAAACTGATAGGTTAGAGGGACCTTCCATACCCAGTGATACATTAGAGGCTTGGCCTAGGTTTTTCTGAATAACAACCGATTGAATATCATTAGACACTGTAGCTAGTTTAACCTTGTTCACATTAGTTTCAGCTAATTTCTTATTATTTTTTCTCAGTTCTGGATGCAGGAAGTTACAGTTGTCCTGATTGTGGCCAATAATCCTACAGTGAGTACAATACAAAGGCAACTGATCATATTCAATGTGGTAATCTGCTACTTTATTGCCAATTCCTACCACTATTGAATTAGGGAGTTGAGACAAGAGATCCACTTCTACACATACTTTAATTGCAGAAGGTCTAGTTAGAGCATTAGTAGCAGCATCCATTTTGAGAAATTTTCCTATCTGGCTGCTAATGCCTACAATAGCCGAGGTATTATAAAAATGTAAGGGGAGTTGGTGAATGGTTACCCATGCTGGAACAACAGATGATTCGGCAGTAGGAGAGAAATCTGGAGTCCACTTCTGAACCTTCATTGTCGATCCCCGAACCATCCATTGGCCCTTCATCCAGCACCGTTGATAATCTTCGCTATCCTGGAAATGAATAAGAACATATCGATAGTCAATTGATCCCAATTGGCACTTAGCTTTAAACCCAATTGATTTGAAAGCAGAAATGAGTTTCTCCATAGGAGGTTTCCCCCTAATAAATTTTCCGACCAAGGCGTTCTGGTAATGAGAAGCCAAAATCTCTCCTTCCTCAGGGGGAAGGATGAAAGCCAATTTGCCCTTATATTCAGTAATAGGGTGCAAATTGGGCGTGTCTGGAAGGGAAGATATAAGCGGTGAAAGTTTTGTATTCAAAGCTTGTAGGAAGCTTTTGTTTATGGAAGAGATGGGATCAGAGGTTTGGTTTGGCGTCGGAGACGCCATGACCTTCAACCAGGATCATAGGAAATAGCCGTTAAACAGAGAAAATAGAAAGAAGAAGAAAAAACAGTAACAGAATTTTGTGAATCGTATTAGAAGTGTGTGTTTCGCACTCAGAGTCGCACACAGTAACAGTGCTTTCGCTTTCAGTTAAAGTTGGGAAACTAAGATGAACGTCTTGGATTCCTATTAAGAAAAGGGGAAATCAACCCATTTCCCCAAACCCTAACAAGTATATCATACAAGTATTTCATATACTCAATCTTTCAAGAACATTAATGAAATTAACATACACATTCAATGCTCCATAGATGCATAATAGTAAGAGAATCAAATAGGCTACAAATTGTTCTTAAGACATGGGCTTGGAAGCCTTAGTCAATTGCTCCCAAGAACTAGATTTAGCTACAAGAGTTTATGCTAATTAATGCTAACAAACCAAACATAATACAAAGATGAAAAATGGTAGAAACTAGGGTTAGAAATAGTACCAAACATAGAAAGGAAGAAGAAGATATGAATGAGAGGAAAGAGAGTGCTATTTATAGTAAAAAAAGGATAAGGTTAGGTTCTGGCTACCCATTGGTCGCGACTCGTGATGGGTGCCAGAACTTAACCTTGTCTTCTTTTCTTCTCCTTGTGGTAAACACTCGTCTTCACAATGATTCATCTCATTTTTCAAGTCTTCAACTCTTTGAAGAAAGTCTTCAAAGTATTCAAAAATATGGTCTTCGACGGCCTCCGGTCTTCAAGTCTTCAACTCTTTGAAACAAGTCTTCAAAGTCTTTGAAAAGTTATTTTCAATGGCCTCCGGTCTTCAAGTCTCCATGTTCTTCCTTCATCACGCAAAATCCACTTAGAAGAGGTAAAAGAGCGTAAAGTTGCTCTTACCCCCTCCTAAGAGAATTTCAAGGTAAAACACAATTTCTTGATAATAAAAGTGCACAAAAGTGACCCCAAAAAGTAATAAATAATGCACATAAAATAGACACATCAACCTTATACAAATCGAACCAAGAAGAGATTTTAGATGCGATTTGCCGATTGGCAAAGAAAATGTGTCTGCGGAGCTGACATGGAGAGAAATTGAAGAGCTGGGCACTAGAAGCATTTTTTAGTATCAATAATATCAAAGTCCAAGTCAGACAACTTTCCATCTAGGTGATCCGACTTGAGGCTAGGGAATCCGGCAAGCTACCTTCCCAACTCGAAGTTAATCCAAGAAATGTGAGTGCATTGAAGCTAAGTGATCGGCACCATTATACATGCAATAACTAATTCATTCGACACACTTGTTATTATATTTTGTTTGGTTGATTGCTAGTTTTAGTTAGCTTTACGAGAAAAAGGGTTTAGATGACCATTGTTGGTTTTCTTATCTAAATCCTGAGTTTTGTAGACTTAATTTGAACTAATAGACACTTTGTATTCATGGACACCTAGATCTTCCTTTGTGATCTTACTAGTAGGTGCCTTGTGTCTATTTTATCATCATTTTGTAGAAGGCTGTCTGCAAAAAATGGTAGTAGATAGTAGAAGACTGCTTGCAAGAGTGGCAGAAGATAGTAGAAGGCCACAAGCTAAAAATGTGGTAGTAGATGAAGAGAAGCAAGAAAAAAAGGTGGAGTCAAAGTTCAAGTTCTAAAGACGAAGGACGGCTGCATCAACCAACACATTCCGTGCCAGCAAACATGGCCATGCCAAAAGGCACCAGCACAATCCGCATGGAGCAGTACGGCCCGTGCCAGAAGGCGTTACCACAAGGTGCTTGGTCTAGCACAGCCCGCGCTAGCGCTCATTGGCATGAGGCACTCGTATTAGCACGAGGCACTCAAATCAGCATGGCCTGTGCCAGCCACCTTAGGTAGAAGCTGTTGTTCTCAGCACATCGCGTGTAATCTAACATCCCAAATTTGGCTAAGCATAGATGCTGGCCATTTCTCTTCAAATGATCAGTGTCGTTTCAAGTCAAGATTCGAAGACCAGGCGATGGGGTGTGATATTCTCAATGACCCGTGACATCATTTTTCTCGTGCGATGAGGTTTAAGTTTGGCTTAGTTTAGAACATCATTCTACACTCTTGAAGATCGTTCTAGAGAGAGAAAGGGAATAACCCTTCTCTCTAATTCCTTTTGTTCTTGATTTTGCCCAAGGGAATTGAATCCAATGAAATACTTAGGTTCAATTCTTAGGGAGTAGTTAATTTACTTGGGATTTTATTTGTGTTCAAGATTTGGTGTATGTTTTGGGAGACTCTTTAGATCTACCTATTTCTATGTGTTTATGATATTATGTCGGCTTGTTCTTCATATTCTTATTGATTGCATGAATGATTCACTAATATTGGCACACACCATAGTCTACATTCATGTTGGTGCATATATTCATACTCCCTGGGGAGTGAAACCTAGATGTGATAAGGGTAGCGGGGTCCGGGTCCATGTGGGGTGTGTGCACGTAGGTATTTTCTGAGTTTTACCATTACGATAACAACACACTAGTTTAGCTCACGGGTTGGACTGAAGTGTTATGGGTAAAGATAGTAATTGGTAGCAAACTAGGGTTATTTGCAACCCTAGAGGCATCAATAAGGTGCCTACTTCCTTTGCCTATATATCGTATGGGGGAGAAACAAATCTATATAGCGGCAGGGCCATTGATGCACTTTCTTAATTATAGAGGCTGTGCAGATGGAAGATTACAAGTGCACCCTATGTGACAGGTATGGGGAAGTGTTAACCATCTACCACACTACGTGCTGTGAACACTAGAATAGGTTTGCATGTCTTATATGTGATTGAGTGGAGGATCAAGGCATATCACCAATCATGTTACGCAAATATTCTCCGAGTGTTAGTTTATATCGATTTATTCTCTTATGATCTTGCATGTTCGTAGTTGTAAGTTAAAAACCCCCTTAAAACCTGTTTTGGATGGATTGAAAACCCGGACGTGGCTATGTTTAGTTGACTTTTGGACATCTAACATCTCTATGGACAAACCCAATCTTGCCACTATCTACCATATAGGTAGCTTAGTAGTAAGTTTGGGAGTAGAATCTAAATTTTAAATTTGATAATCTTTCCTTTAGATGCTTTCGCTCCGGTTAAATTGATTGGCTAGTTGCTCACTTTTACGACCCCGAGTAGAGGCAGGGCACTACGGAGCAAGAGGAAGATTTGATTGTAGAAGGCGATAAGACTAATTTTGAAGAGCGATAGATGGTTGTTGAAGAGGAGCCTTCCAAAGAGCTCCAATCCACCAAGGCGAGGGTGATCCCTTCACTGCTTTTTCCAAATGATCTTAGGGGAAGGCCGAAGGTGACAGCCAATGAAGCACTCATTCAGAAAATATTTGAAAAAGACGAAAAACCATTCCTATATTGGATTTAATTGAACAAGTTTCTTCTTATGCTAAGTTTTTAAATAATTCATGTTCTAAGAAGAGGAACAAACCAAGTAGGAAGATATGACACTTGAACATAGCGAGAGTCGCTATTCTAAGTTATAGGAATTTGCCAAAAAAACATGATGACCCTGGGATGTTTTCAATTCCTATCTCCTTAGGTGAAAATATAGTGAAAAATGAAATGATAGACTTAGGAGAATTTATTAATGTGATCGCTTCTAGCATTTATGAAAACCTAGACATAGGTGAGCTGAATGAAACTAGGGTAATTGTCCAATTAGCTGATCACTCCCAAGCTAGTCCCTGAGGTTTAGTTAAGGATGTAATGGTTAGAGTAAGCAGTTTAGTTTTTCTTGCGGACTTCTATGTCCTTAACGTAGTGCACAATGGTGGTGCGACCCATATTTTATTGGGAAGGCCTTTTCTAAAAATGTCAAGGACTAAGATAGATGTTCATTTTGGAACACTAACCCTAGAGGATGACATTGATAAGGTGGGATTTGAGATTTAAAATTCTAAGCATGATTCATCTATTTCCTCTCTTATGTGCATTGGCATAACTTTGTGTGATGAACTTGTTCAGTGTGAGAACCCTTGAATCATTAACAAGAAAGATTTCCTAGATGAGTTCCTTGATGACATAGATGGGATTAATAGCAAAATCATACTTTGAGCTTCAATTGTAATAGTCATGTTGATGATACCTATGCTATGTGTGATGTTAGTGATGATATGTCTATCATGTATTGGATTGTTTTTCTATACCACTAACCTGCATCGGTTAGAGGAGAGTGGTGAAGATGTAAAACCTCCTCGACCACCTTGATCTGCACCATTATGCATGCGTTAACTAATGCATTGTGCACATTTGTTATTATGTTTTGTTTGGTTGGTTGCTAGTTTTAGTTAGGTTTATGAGACAGAGGGTTTAGATGACCATTATTGGTTTTCTTATCTAAATCCAGGTTTTGTAGACTTAACTGGAACTAATGGACACTTTTTATTCATGAGCACCACCGGCACAAGGCGCCTGGAGAACAGTGGTCTGTGCTAGAAGGCACCAGCACAAGGCGCCCGGTCCAGCATGGCCCGTGCTAGTATCACTTGGCACGAGGCACGTGGATTAGCATGTCCCATACCAGTAGCCTTTTGCACAAGGCCTCACCCAGCACGGCCTGTGCCAGGCTTTTTTGGTGCAAGGGCAATTCTCAACACGGCTCGTGTTTCCCAATGTCTCAAATTGGCTAAGTATAGATGCATGCCTTTTTTCTTTAAACCACCCGTGTTTACAACCGACAGGGTGCGATGTTCTCAACGACCCATGCCACGTTTAGCTCAGAAACTGACTTCGAGTCAACTCCCTATGAAATTCCACACATCTAGTGCTGCTTAGTTGGTCGAGACACCACTCCCAGCTGACTGCCCATGCCAAATGATATGGGTGCGCATGATCAAAAGGCAAATAATCGAGCACTAGCCAAAGGTCTGTGTCAGCCGACATGGCCCATGCCAAGAGTGAACTGCATGACCTCTGTGTCACAGGTCACCCTCTCAAGGGGTTAACCGCGTGGCCTAGCCATGTTAGATAGTCAGGACTATTGCCCATTTCCCATGCACATTGCACTCAACTTGGTTGCTCCCAACACACCAAGCCTTTAGAAATGTGTGGACATATATGTAGTGAAAATAAACATGAGTTTATAATAGGAGCAAGAGTCACAAACAAGGGAAAATGCAATACAAGACCCAGAAAACTTAGGGAGAAAATGCTCATTTTCAATGTATTACAAAGGTAACTGGATGTGGGTAGCTCAGTACTTCCCATATATGGTGTACGTAAGTAATTACAAGTACTAGGTAAAAAGACAAAAGAAGGTCAATGAAAACAAGGCACACATGCATGGACCTCAAAGAAAGAACTAAGATACTCTACTAGCTAATTTTATTACAAGCAAAAGAGAAAACTTATGGACAAGGAGCCAGTGACATATCTTTTTTGGCCGTGAAGCAATACTTAGTGTGCTGGCTTGGTGATCGGAAATTGCACGTACTAGTTTTGGGCACGAACGGCTCGAGCATTATGCACAACACATCTTGGGTGCAGAGGGGGACATCATAGGCCGTGAGCGGTTAGGCAGGCAGCACGGTTTAGGGATACTGGTTTGTGGACACGCATTGAGCAGTACATGACTGCAACATGTTTGTGGCATGCATTTGGGCATGGGGTTTCTTTGAGGTTTTGTGATAAGCCCAACTTCATAACATTCTCCCCCACTTGATTAGGAAAACATCTTCGGAGCCATCAATTCTCCAAGGTGCTTCGCTTTCCACACATTTCTCATACACTTCTGCCTTAAGAAAGGGGTTTATTCAATTGCTGATGCTGGTGTTCTCTGATATAGCTGTGGTCCTCAGCTTCTCTTCAGTTCCTTTTTTAACTGGCTTGATTTTATTGCACCCACTCCTTGATCGATGACCGAAGGAATTTCCAACTCTAGATGTTGTCTTGTATACATCATCATCCATTCACGTTTCTGTCTCCTGCCTTGTGGAACTGACCCACCTCCACTTAGGGTCATCAAAAGTCGTAGCTCAATTAAAACCCAAGTGAAGGTATTGGGTTAAAGATAGGAATGAATAGTTATGCACCCAACTCACTACTAAGATTAAGATACCTATAGGGTAGTCAGTGGCAAGCCCAGGTTTGTCCACATAAATGCTAAGGCCTAATAGTCAATTAAAACACAACCACGAATGGATCGTCAATCCGTGCGTGTTGCTAGGAATATATAGTATGGTAAAAAATGGGGGGTGGTTTTTTCAATTAACAACTACTAACAGAGAGATAACAAGCAAGTAAACTATATTAACAGACACTTGAGGAATATTTGCATAACATGGTTGATTAAATATTCTGATCCTCCATTCAATCACATTTAAGACTTCAACAACCTAATCTAGTGCTCATAATACGTGGTGTAGTCGATGGTCAGCATTTCCCATATCTGTCGCGTAGGGTCCTCTTGCAAATGTTCCATCAGCACCGCCTAAGTAATTAGGGGAGTGTAACAATGGTCCAACTGTTGCGCATATATGTTTCTCCCCCGTACGGTTATGTCCCAGGCACTACACCACATATGCTCTACCCCCTAGGCCTATAAATAAGGAAAAGGGAGGTAGACACCTTACCGATGACACTAGGATTTCTTACAACCCTAGCTTGCTACTATTTGGTATCTCTACCCATAATCTTTCAGACCAATCACCGGCTAAGACTGATGTGTTGTCATCATTACAGTAAAACTTAGAAAAGACCTATGTGCACACACCCACGTGGACCTGGACCCTGCTACCCATATCATATCTAGGTTTCTCTTACCCGAGGGGTATCAATATTTGCACCAACATGAATATAGACTAGAGTGTGTACTAATGGAGGGTATCATTCATGCAATTATAATAATTCATGAACAAGCCATCATAATATCATAAGCAATAAATTAGGAAGATCTAAAAAATCTCACAAGAACATAATCAACACATGGATACAAATTTATCCCCAAGCTATAGAAACTACTCCCTAGACATAGAATTCAAGTATTTCATTGAATTCCACATTATAGGGCTAAAGAAAAATAAAAAGGGAAAAGAGAAAGAACCTAGAGAGAAAAAAGGGTGTTTCTCTCTCTAAGTTGCTCTTCAAACTACATATGAAATGATAAAAATAGTACAAGACTTCTAACCCTAGAAGACTACGGCTATATTTATAGTATCAGGGGATTGGGCATAAAAATAGGCCCAAAATAGGCCTAAACTAGGGTAAAACTCTAATCAGCTTCCACTAACACGGACCGCCGCCGATGGCGCAATTCATGTTGCTGATGTGGCTCGTGTCACGCGGTCCACCATATCTGGCACGAGTTGCATGCCTCGTGTAGGCGTGGGGCGCAAGATTGGACACAACCATGCTGGGCGTGGTCCGCGCCATCTAGCGCGGCCCATTTTCAGGATGGTTATTTGTTGCATTTTGATCCACAGTCCATGTCATTTGGTGCGGGCCGTAATCAAAACCATCAATTTTCTTAGTCTTTTGACACGGGCCACTTCATTCTTCACATCCTGTTGGCTGATCCCAGCATCTTGAACTTGGAATGGAATGTGCCACGTAAAATGGGGAGGTCCATGCCCATACTTAGCCAAAATTAGGATGAAAAAGGCAAGGCAAAGACGTGGATGGCCGGTGTTGGCACGACCCATTCTGGAATTCAAAATGCCCCACATGGCTTGGCGTGGCTTATGCCAAAGGTCCTTGATATAGGAAGCGTGGCTTGGCGCGGGCTGTTTGTGCTTGGTCTCGTTCTTCATGAGCAGTATGTGCCTGCCCGTTGATGCTTTGGTTGGCTGAACTTCTTTGCTTTGCTACGGATTAACCATTGGTATGTTTAGAGAGTTCTTGTAGTCAATTTCATAGTGCTTGAGAAGATGAATCCAATGGAACCAACCTCTTAGGCTGATTATTCATGGATCATTCCTAAACTTGGCACAATTTCCAAGTTAACACATGTATAGCAATTTCCAAGTAACTACTCGCATGCAAACTTGGGGGTTGAAACCAATTCGGGTGAATTATGGTATGTGCACCATTCTCACTCCCGTTGGTCTCGCAGAACTACAAGTTCAATTTCCCTCTCGTAATTGCTTAACCATGGGAAACATTCTGTAGAGTGATCGAAATGACACACCCTACAAAGTTTTATTTGTTGAGTGGTACTTCCCCACATCATCAGGGTTCTACTTAACAAATCACCAAAAAGAACAATGAAAAAAAGGCGGTACTAACATCTCAACTATTGTGTTATGCTTCTTGACAATTAAACTTGACTAGCATCCCCGGCAGCAGTGCTAAAATTTAACCCACCTCTACTCGGTGTCCCAAAATTAGAGCTCAATTAAAACCTGAGCGAAGGCATTGGGTCAAAGATAATAATTTATAGTTTTTCACCCAACTCACTACTAAGCTACGTATAGGGTAGTTAGTGGCAAGCCCGGGTATGTCCACAGAGATGCTAGGTCCTAATAGTCAATTAAAACACAACCATGTACGGGTCGTCAATCCATACGTGTTGCTAGGAATATATAGTATGGTAAAAAGGGGAAGGGTTTGGTTTTTTCAACTAACAACTACTAACATGAGAGATTACAAGCAAGTAAACTATACTAACAAACACTTGGACAATATTTGCGTAAAATGGTTGATTAAATGTTCTGATTCTCGATTCAATCACATTTAAGACTTGAACAACCTAATCTAGTGCTCATAATACGTGGTGTGATTGATGGCAAGCAATTCCCTATACCTGTTATGTAGGGTGCTCTTTCAAATGTTCTATTAGCACCGTCTCTGTAATTATGGGAGTGCATAAACGGTCCGACCGTTGTGCATATATATTTCTCCCGCATACGATTACATATTGGGCACTACACCACAGATGCTCTACCCCCTGGGCCTATAAATGAGGCAAAGGGAGGTAGACACCTTATTGATGACACTAGGACCTTGTACAACCCTAGCTTGCTACTATTTTCTATCTCTACCTGCAACCCTTCAGACCAACTTGCCAGCTGAGACTGGTGTACTACCATCGTAATAGTAAACCTCGGAAAAGACCTACGTGCACACACCCACATGGACCCGGACCCTGCTACACCTATCACATCCCAGTTTCTCTTCCCCGGGGGGTATATGAATGTAGACTAGAGTGTGTTCTAATGGATTGTATCATTCATCCCATTATAACAATTCAAAAACAAGCCATCATAATATCATAAGCAATAAATTAGGAAGATCTAAAGAATCACAAAAGAATATAATCAACACATGAATACAAATTCATCCCCAAGCTATAGAAACTACTCCCTAGACATGGAATTCAAGTATTTCATTGAATTTGATATCTTAGGGCTAAATCCAAATAAAAGGGGAAAAGAGAAAGAACCTAGAGAAAAGAGAGAGAGAGTTTCTCTCTCTAAGTTTCTTTTCAAACTACAAATGAATTGATAAAAATGGTCAAAAAATTGTAACCCTTGTAAACTAAGGCTATACTTATAGTATTAAGGGACAAGGCCTAAAATAGGCCCAAAATAGGCCAAAACCAGGCCAAAACCCTAATCAGCGCCACTGATACGGACCGCCTCAGATGGCGCGGTCTGCGCCGCTGATATGGCTCATGCGCCAGATCTGGCACGGTCCGCTAGATCTAGAACGGGCTACATTTCTTGTGCCGGCATGAGGCGCTCAATTGGGCACGACCGTGTTGGGCATAGTCAACATCGTCTGGTGCGGCCCATCATCAAGAAGGTTATTTGTTGAACTTCTGATCCGCAATCTGTGTCGTTTGGCATGAGCCTTCATCAATTTTTTTCTCATTCTTTTGGCACATGCCACTTCATTCTTCACATCCTGTTAGCTGGTCTCGGTATCTTGAGCTTGGAATGGCACGCACCGTGTGAAATAGGATGGTTTGTGCCCATACTTAGCCAAAATTAGGATTAAAAAGGCAAGGTGCAGACGTGGCCCGCTGGTGTTGGCACGACCCATTTAAGAATTTGGCACATCCCACATGACTTGGAGAGGCTGGTGCCAAAGGTCCTCAGCACTGGCTGCATGGTATGGCGTGGGCTGTTAGTGCTTGGTCTGGTGTCTTCATGAGCGGTTCGTGCCTTCCCATTGATGCTTAGGCCGGCTGAGCATCTTTGCTTCGCTACAGATGAACCGTTGGTCCATTTTGAGAGTTCTTGTAGTCGATTTCATAGCGCTCAAGAAACAAAATCCAATGGAACCAACCAAAAAGTCTGATTCTTCTTGGATAATTCCCAGAACTTGACACGACTCTCAGACCACAATTCTCCGTTTCTTCCTTGGCTGTTTTGAACTTCAATGCCTCCTATATTTGGCTCCATCCTTCTACTACCATGATATAATGTAAGTGGCCTTCATCTACTACCATTCTAATGTGAATGGCCTTCAACATATTCTACCGTCCTTGTAAACGACCTTTAATATATATAAATGTGACAAAAAGTACCCGCAGGCGACCTACTAAAGATGATCACAGAGGAAAATCTAGGTGCCCATGAATAAAAGGCATCCATTAGTACCAATTAAGTCTACAAAATGCAGGATTTAGACAAGAAAACCAAACATGTTCGTCTAAACCCTTTTTCACATAAACTCAACTAATACTAGCAATCCAAATGAAAAACAAGCCAATTATTACGTCGAATGCATCTATTCAAGCTTGCATACTGATGCACATCAGACCCCCACACTTAACTTTTTACTCGTCCTCGAGTAAATAAAGACAAAGAAAAGGGTTAGGGAAAGTATAGCATGCATGTTTAAGTTAACGAGGCATTCAAATTATTCCTAGATTACCCTGCTTCCCCAAAGAAGCAAGAATCTCCAACTCTCACACTCCCCGAAGAACCTTAAGCAATCTAACCACCCAAAATAAAATGAAGAAAAAGGAAAGAAAAGAAAGATAAATGTTAAGCTAGCTTAATTTTCCAAAAAAGTTCCCCAAAAGCAATCAAAGAGTCATCGCCAAAAACAATCCACCAAGGAAATCCAAGAGTCATCACTTGGTTGTAACATAGTGATAACTCTAGATTATCGACCTAGTTACAACTAAGGATGATGCAAATGTATTGTCAACATATTTTTTTGCTTTCTCTCATTTTTCTTAGGAGCCCTTTTGGGTTTTCCTCCTAGCTTTAACACACAAATGGTACTCAGTTCTCACCTTTTTGCACACGATCTCTCATTTTTACCTAGGTTTGTAAACCTAGCTGGGCCTAACCTCTCAATTTTACCTAGGACTTTCGACCTATCCGGGCTTTTCCCAATGTTACCCAAGTGGCCCTTTCGAGTATCCAACTTTTCTAGGTATTTTTTTTCATTTTTTCAAAAATTTCAGTTTTTTGGCATAGCACAAAATGCCCCAACGTTGGGTTTCATGCTAAAATGAAGATAATGAAACACAAAAAATTACACCACCAATGTTCTAAAATAACTAACCCAAGACAGGCTAGGAATTCTACCAAGCAAGTCACACCACCAAATAAACATCCAAAACATCCCAAAACACGCAAATACCAAAATCACCAAACAAACAACAAAAACTCCAAAGAAAAAACACCAAAAAGCACCGATGAATCCCAAGATGAAAATTCCCAAAGTCCTCACTACTCCCCCACCCCCACCCAACACTTAAATCATGCATTGTCCCCAATGCATAAAAAGTAGAAAAATACAAGTGAGGTTGGAAAGGTAGTAGCACTTACACTTATGGCCCCAAAGGGCTCTCCTAGTCTTGTGTTCTTGTTCACACTTTTCTTTTTTTAGAGAAAGATCTCCATGAATTCATGCTAATGGAAGTGTTTTCATCCTGCATCCAAAAAACATAAAAACCAAACGTAATTCCATTCCAAAATGAAAAACTACCACAGTGCGATAAGAAAATAGATTTCCAAAACCTACCAATCATAAGTATTCACAAGGGATTGTTGGAAGTTGTATTTGCATAAAAAAATCCTACGGAATAAGGAAATTTCAAAATTTATAAACCAAAAATGCATTTTTTAAACTTAAAATTCAGAATTTTTTTGAAAATAGCTCAAATGGGGTGACGACGCGTATACCCTTGTGTCATGGGTATCCGCACGGACCCCCTCGTACCAATGTCGTCTGGGATGGACCATATCACTTTGAACGACCATGATAAATCATGGCACGAGGCCCCTCGTGCCAACTTTTGTGCCACGAGCTATATCACTTGGAACGGCTAGTGCCAAAATCTGGCATGAGGCTGCTAAAATTTTGACCCTTTTTCCCTTAGTTTTTCTCTCTTTTCCAAAAAATTAAGTCATTCAACAAATCTTACTTCCATCCAAATAAAATCATGAAGCACGAACTCAAATTTTCAAAATCAACAAGAGTTTTCATCTCAAAATCCTCAAGCAAAAATATACAAAATGCTGAAATCAAGGAAAAGTCTTGGAAAAGACTGTCTTTCCACAAGCCTATGGAAAGACAGGGTTTAATTAGAATAATAAAAGGTAAAATATCTAAGCTGCAATACTAAAAATTTATTATGCAACATAGTAGTAATAAAGTTTATAACCCGATTCATGCAACCCAAAATTTTTATCTTCATTTATTCTAATTTACACTTTGAACCTTGGTCTTTCCATAAATCATGGAAAGACCAATGTTTAAAGTGCAAATTAGAAGAAATGAAGATAAAGTGGATTCGGGGAACGGTACAGACTAGACCGTCTGATTAGGCCGGCTACCCGTGGAGTTTGGTATGCTAGCATAACCACCTGACTAATACGAGCTCATAACTGAACACCAACATGAATGGGGAAAGTGAATTCTGAACTGATAGCCTTCGGGCATCACTGACTGGGTTATGTTGTGTATATTAGTCAGAGTTTCCATATAGGCACTTGGTAGCAACTCGCCATTAACCACCTGTATCCTTTTACTGTGTGCTAGGACATACGTGGCTAGTTGTTAATTGTTATTTCTGTGATCACTGAAACTCAACTGGGTAAATACTGGCGATGGAACGTCACTAAGCAAGGAGCTTACCCTAGTTAAACAACCCTTTTTTAGGTGAAGAAGAACAGTAAGAGAAAAGTGCTTGATGTCAATACTTCTTTTGAGAAAAAGATCTGGGCTATTTGAATTTTAATGTGAATTTTGATACTGTAACAGTTAAGAGAAATTTTTTTTTGACATTTTTAATAGATCCTTTTCACTATAATAGTAAATTAGGTTTTTGAATTACATAAAACGCTTCCGCATAAACTTTGATTGTTCGTTAATACTGGCCCTTTCGGTAGCACGCTCAAACCCGACCCAATACTTTCAGTTTGGATCTGGGGGTGTTACAACATTCACCTTACTAGGAAGATAATTGATCACACAATCGTAGCTCCTAAAAATTCCATCCACCAATGCTAGCGCATAGTCGAGTCCTTTTGAGACTATAGGTACTTCAAGTTCTTATGATCTGACATTATTTCAAACGATACTCCACTTAAATAATGTCATCATTTCTTCAAGGTGAACACCACTATGGAAAGTTCAAGATCATAATGAGTGGGGTAATTTTTCTCATAAGGTTTCAACTTCCGCGAAGCATAAACAATCACATAGCCTTTTAGCATAAATACGCATCCTAGTCCCTATCCAAAGCATTCGTATATAATTTAAACCCATTATTTCCCTCAAGTAGCACAAGGATTGGGGCCGTGGTCTAAGGCTTCTTCAATTCTTGAAAAGTAGCTTACGTTATTCCATTCCATTCTTACTTGACTCCTTTCTTGGTTAAGTAAGAAGACGTAAGCTAAGAAAGGAGTCAAGTAAGAATGGAATGAAAAGACGTAAGTTAGTTTTCAAGAATTGAAGAAGCCTTTGACCACGACCCCAATCCTTGCGCTACCTGAGAGAAATGATGGGTTTATATTATATTCTGATGCTTCAGACAGGGACTAGGATGCGTATTGATGCTAAAAGGCCACGTGATTGCTTATGCTTTGCGAAAGTTAAAACCTTGTGAGAAAAATTACCCCACCCATCATGACCTTGAACTCGCCACAGTGGTGTTCACCTTGAAGAAATGCTGACTCTATTTAAGTAGAGTCCCGCTTGAAGTAATGTCATATCATAAGAACCCGAAGTACCAGTTTCTTAAAAGGACTCGATTAAGCACTAGCATTGGTGGATGGAACTTTTGGGAGGCTACGATTGTGTGATCAATTATCATCCTGGAAAGGTGAATGTGGTGGTAGATGCTTTGATCTAGAAGTCAAATTTGGCAAATATCCGGATAAGATAGATTGCCATGTTATCAGAGGCAGAAATTTGGAACTGTGAGGTGAAATCTGACCAATTCGTATTCTCCAATCTAAGGGTACAATCTATTTTATCCACATGATTAAAATGGCTCAAGAATCCAACGAATAATTGTTAAAGAAGAGAAAGCTTTCCATTGAAGGGAAGTTACCAAACTTTGAAGTGGATAATAATGAAGTGTTGACCTGTAAAGGTAGGTTCTACTAACCTCAAGATTCAAAAATCAAGCAAAGGGTGCTAGAAGAAGCCCACATGTCTAAATATATGGTACACTCAGGAGGGACCAAAATGTATATGGACTTAAAACAGATGTACTATTGGGGCAACATGAATAGGGACATAGCAGAATTTGTAGTGCGATGTTTGGTGTGTCAGCAAGTCAAGGCTGAGCATCAGAAACAACCATAGTTATTATAACCATTAGAGGTTACTAAATGTAACTGGGATCACATCATAATGGGCATCGTGATAGAACTACCCCGGACACAGAATTGTTATGACGCTATTCAGGTGATAGTTAATAGATTGACCAAATTGGCTCATTTTCTATCGATCGGCGCAAAGTAATTCGTAGAAAAGATGACAACCTTGCATACCCCAAGAAATCATAATATTACATGTAGTGCCAGTAAATATTGTGTCGTACAGGGACCCAAGGTTCACATCTCTATTTTGGAGGAAACTGCAATCAGAACTGGGAACAAAGTTGAACTTTAGCACCACTTCCCATCCGGAGTCAGATGGATAGTCGGAGAGAACAATCCAAACACTAGAGGATATGTTTCGAAGCTGTATTATGGATTTTGGTGGAAGTTGGGAAGCTCACTTGCCTTTAGTAGAATTTTCTTATAACAATAGGTATCCGCCATCCATTGGTATGACCCCCTATGAAGTACTCTATGGTCGGAAATGTTAGACACCCCTCTTTTGGGAAGAAGTTAAAGATAAAAATATTCTCCCGATTGCTAATATATCTTGGATTGAGGAATTCATGGAAAAGGTTAAGATGATAAAGTAACACCTACAAATGGCCTGGTGTCTATAAAAGAGTTACCCAAACTGTTGAATGAGGGACTTGGAGTTTGAAGTTCGTGACCGGGTATTCCTGAATTTGTGATAGTTTATGTGATGCTTATGTTGGATTGGGAGTAGAGAAGAATTTGAGGCATAAAAAAATTTAGTATTTGGAAGAGTTCATGATGGATTCGATGAGAGGGCAACCCTGCGATCAGATCCCAGTATCCGCCCGACCATGGTGGTTTGTTTTAATTTGAATTTTTTACCTGATTGATATGTTTTATGCCAAGAGTTTAGATTTATTTTCCTATCCAATGAACACTCATATAGAATTCAAGATTTTTGGTGTTTGAATGTTATTGTTAGATGGAGTTGATGTTTTGGGATTAGTTGGATTCAAGACAGATGTTTGGAGATGATTTGCAATGTGTTGGTTGAATGAATGTTGTTAATCGAGGCTTGATCAGAGTTTTACAAGCTTCTATTTGAGGTACGAAGGCCGACCATAGTGGATTGATTTAATCGGAATCATCAACGATGATTTGCCCAAGGTATTCTCAACATTTTTCAATTTCATGATAATGCCCATATCAAGATGAATGGAGGAGCATATTTTTCATAAAGGATGGATTATTTGGAGGATGAAGGTTTGAGTTTTCCGATCGGGTTCACTGGAAAGACGCGAATCCGGAGAGGACACGGATTTGGATGCTTGACCCATTTTTTAAGCACCGCCGGGTCACTATAACCAAGCAGGAAAATGGGGCAGAGACTCTCTAGGGTTTCAACCCGGTTCATGGCAGCATGTGTCATATGACCCGCTAATGAAGACGGCTGGGTCAAGGGTTTTAAACCCTAGCTGCTTGGGTCAAGGCCACTGGGACTTTTCAAATCTCTGCTAGGGATTCGAGGGGTGGGTACTCTCGAGTGATTCGAGTACCACCTCTAGAGGTGGATCGTGTACTCTCGAATGGTGTTGCGTATTTGTGTACTCTCGGGGGTGATTCATGTACTGCGGGTTCAAGTGGTTGTACCGCCTCTAGTGGTAGATGGTGTATTCGTGTACCGGGGATGGTGTACTCTCTTGAATGGTAGATGTTGTACTCTTGAGTGGTGAATGGTGTACTATCTCGTGTGGTGGATGTTGTACTCTCAAGTGGTGGATGCTGTACTCTCGAGTGGTAGATGGTTTACCCTCTTGAGTGATGAATGTTGTACCCTTTCGAATGGTGGATGTTGTACTCTTGAGTGGTGGATGGCTTACCCTCTCAAGTGGTGAAGGTTTACTATCTCGTGTACTCTCGACTGGGGGTTCGCGTACTATGGGTTCGAGTGGCGGCTCTCGAGTGGTGGATAGTGGGGGCAAACTAGGGTTTCAACCCAGTTCGAGGTGGCGCGGATCATACGACACGCTAATGGAGGCTTCCGGGTCAAGGGTCTTAAACCCTAGAGGTTAGGGTCCTGGGCTGAGCTGGTGGGCTAAAAGAAATAGAGGTACGATGGCCAAAAAGGAAAAATGGGCTGAATAAATAAAAGAGGAACTGGGTCCTTATACCTAATTTTGACCCATTCTTCCAATCAGGTGGGCTGAATTCAAGGAGTGTTGGGCCTAATTAGATAGAGTAGTTTTCAGCCTACATGGATGCTCGTTTGACCCAGATTTAACCTGATTTTATCCCTACTTGACCCACAATTTTGGTAAATAAATGGGCTGCAAAGGAGCTGCAGGCCCGCATAAATTAAAGGGGTATTTCCCTTAATTTTGGGCCGAGTTTGCTTCATTTTTTACCCTATTTGGTGGATTTTTATTGAGTTTTGGCCTTCTCTTCGGGCTGAAATTGTAGTGGGCAGATGTACGAGTTTTTCCACGCTTTGATTGAACATTTTCCCGTGGAAATACTTGTACACTATGGCCGATGAGGGTAGGAGAGCAGCCTTTCTTCATTTGGTTGCACGATCATAGGAAGCAAGTAGTGGGTTAATTAATTAGCGTACGCAAAATTAATTAACCCACAGCTAGTCGTTACTTGGATTTGACGGTTACCACGCGCTCTATGTTCACGCTACACTTTGTGTTATATTAGCATATAGTTGTCCATTTGCTTAAAATGGAGTGGGCAATTACAGAATCGCCAGGCTTGACACACGCTGTATAAGTTGTGTCTGTTCTCTCCATCATTAGGGGGGCTATTTTTGGAGGGATCCACAAGAATTACTGGCACTGCCTACGAACACTCTTGCCCTCTAAATTAGCCTCGGTTCACATAACGAGAATGTTTGAAGGCCAATAACACCTCTCTTTCTTCACCTTAGGGGTGTATATGGTAGAAACTACTCCTCCATTAGCCATCCCGGCTTCACTCGGATTCAGCACCACCAGCACACCATGACGACCATTCAAGACCCGAGTACACTACACTCGGTTGCGCTTTATATCTACCACTGGCGGCTTCTTCATCACCTTTTCTTCAAGACCCGAGACCCAAGTCTCGGCTGTGATTAGGCGATCATATGAAGAGCCAGTATACATTTCTGGTTGCTATGTATAGGTCTAGATTCACACTTGTATCTGGACTTGCACTTATTTCCCTAGGCTTAACACCATCTAGCTTAGGGTTAGCATATGTGTGGGGGGGGTACCCTAAGGGTTTGCATTACTTTCTGTATTTGGTGGGGTCGCCTGTACTTTCATGGGGCTCCCCCTCGGATGTTCCACTATATTTTCTATTTACCATTTTACCCTTGAAAGATAAGTTCTAGATACATTGGCCCTTTTGATATAACCCAACGAGTTGGACCAATCATGTACTGACTTGACCTACCCAGTCAATTGTGAAGATTACATGGTGTCTTCTATGTATCACTCCTGAAGAAGTATCACCCTGCTCTTGAACACGTATTAAAACTTGAGGACTTAACATTGAATTAAATACGAATGTCAAAAAATTAAGAATTTATGTACCCGAGAGAAATCCTCATGGTTTTGGTGTTATGGAGAAATTATAAGATTGAAGAAGCAACTTGAGAACTGGAAGGCGACATGTGGGATAAGAACTCGGAGTTGTTCACGAAAAATCTGTGAAATTAGGGGGCTAAATTCATTAGAGGGAGGGACTGTGAATCCTAGACCTTAATGAATCCACCGCATATATAATATTAAGGTTTAATCGGAAACCATATCCTTTTTATTTATCTTCTTCGACTACTTCCTACTACAATTTTAAAATCAGCCCTGCAAGAAATATTATTTTAACATAAAATAAAATAAATAATAAAAATATAATGTAAATGATTAACTTTATTCTAGTGTTCAATCAAAAATAATAATTATTTAAAATAATAGAAAGAATTAAAAGAAAAAGGTAGTGAGTAAAAATACGTCAAAATGATCGCTCCTCTCTTCTCTCCCCTTCCCCAAGATTTCTATCATCGATAATGGTCACTTTCAACCGGAACTCCCACCGGTTACTCCACCGAAACCCCAACCGGTTGGCTCACCCCTTCTATTACCTCAATGGTTGATCCACCCCCGATGGGTGGAACCAAAAGCTTTGCAGGCACCCTAAAAACTTAATCACTCCCTTCTGTCTGTAACTTTACCCAACAATCCTAACCTAATCCCCAAAAATATTTTAAGGGAGATATAGCCTGCCTATATTCCGATGAAGATATCCAAACCCTAGCCTTATACTACACAAATGCCTTGGTCGAAAAATTCATCAAAGGTCATCTCACAATGGATCAACTCGACCAGTATTTCAAGACGACAGGCTTCGTCGAAAAATACCAACTGGGCTCCATAGATTTCAAACATGTTCTGATCAGATTTGAAAATGTTCAGGATTTCTAGAGATGTTGGATTAAAGGCCTATGGACCTTCCAAGGTTCATTGATGAAAGTCTTAGGATGGACATCAGATTTCTCCCCAAACTCATAAACATCAATAGTACCAATCTGGGTAACAATTTAAAATTCTCCACTATATTATTATAACATCTCTTCGATTCAAGCTATTGGGAATGCTCTAGGAGTCTTTATTAAAATGGATGCAGCTACCCTAGCTTTAACTAGACCATCTGCTATCTAAATTTGTGTGGAGATTGATATACTGAAACCTCTGAAGCATTCCATTAGGCTAGGTTCTGTAGGCAATAACAAGAGATATAATGTTGCTTATGAAGATTTCCCTTCTTATTCTTCAGCTTGCTCCAAAATAGGACATTCCCCTAGCCAATACAGAACTCTTGACCCCCCAAAATGGAATCCTACGGGCAACAAATTCACAGAACCTCCAACCAGGATCACTGGAACAAGTCCTGAAAGAAATGAACAAAAACCAGCTCAGGCTAACACTATGCTTTTCCATCAAGTTGCTATTACCAACCCTGAGACCAACCCCAGTAACTATAAGCTCATAGACAACCTTAACAATGATCCCATTATTTCTTCCACTGAAAAAATGGCCATATTCTTGAAGGATCACTCAGTACCTATGGAGAAGGACTCCTCTCAATCTCCAAACAATATGCAAAAGATGACTTGCATATCACAGCAGGTAAAAATGATTAGGATGATTACTGTCAGGTTAATGCTAATGCCCCTACTTCCATTGTTAGACAGGTAAACAACATATTCAGTGTGCTTGTCAACTTAGATGAAGATAATCAAAAGATGGATAATGGGGATATACAAGGAGACCAGTTTTCAGTAATTGATCTAGGGAGAACAGTTCAGAACATCAAAAATCTCTTCCTCCTTTAAATATGGAGGCTGGATCAGCCATAAAATCTCACCAACCTGAGATACAGGTAAGTTCATCACAGTTACTAAGTGACACTCTCACACCAGATCTCAGTCATTAGGCTAGAACTGAAAAATTGAAAAGCAAAAGGATGGGTTATCAGTCACAAATAAATAAGATGATGTTAATATCATCTTCAAAAAGCTCTAAAACTGATTTAGATGCCTAATGCACCCAATGGACTTAGATATCTTGTTTGGAATCTTAGAGAAATGGACACATCTATGATAAGATTGGAAAATTTGATTAAAAGATACCATTTCAGTCTAATATGTTTGATTGAACCAATGCATAGTAATCTGCAATGTGTTGCTTACATAAAGAAACTGAGATTTACATATTGTATGCATTTGATAATGCAAAAATCTTAATTATGTGGAATGATTGGGTACAGGTTGATTTAAAAGTAAATTATGAACAATTCATATATGTTTGCATAGTTAATACTAATCTGAACATATCCATGGATTCTATTTTCATGTATGGTCTTACTAATAAGATAGGAAGAAGAGATATGTGGAATGTTGGAGGCCATCGTCGCACCTCTCAAAGTTAATATTTATAAGCCCTTTTTGCCTACTTTCTACAACTAGGTAGATAGCGGCAAATCGGGGTCATCCACGGGATGAGGGATTTTCTCTAGCGTTTAAGCACAAATGGTTGATATTATGCTAGGAGTAAATATATACACACACATAAAAGCGAGTAAATGGGGGGGGTTGGTTGTGGTTTTCCTAAGTTACGAAAGTAAAAAGACAAGATAACTAGCAAAGTCAAGTGACTATGCTAATCATCAAACAAAACTAAGAAAAAGGGGTTTAAAACTATAAAGATAAAAAAGCTTTGGGGGCAAGGGATATCCACTTCCAAACCTAATGTAGATCATTGAACCATTCACTCATTCTATCACTTTCATTACATGACTTAACATTAGCATACCCATCTAGCAAGAATCACAACACGTTATGCACAAGAAGTTCTAAGTTCATGTTCTCATGTTTTTCCAATCAAAAGTAGCAAAAAGCATTCCAAAATGGTACCACTCTTGAAGGCTGATTCTTCCCGGAAAATTATGAAAACCTTGGACCATCCTTCACCCGTTGCTTTGCTCTCCTTTCTTCACTTTATCTTCTACCACTTTGTGAGTGGCCTTCAATCTTCTACCATCTTTTCGAATGGCCTTCACTAAACCACTTCTAAATGCTCATGAGCAATCTACAAATTAAGCTCACAAAAAGAAATCTAGATGCTCATGAGGACCAAAAATCCCTTAGACTCAACATAGGTTACAAAAATGAAGGATTTAGATATAAAAACCGAAAATGTTCATCTAAACCCCTTATTATGTAAACCTACATAAATCTAGCAATCTTACACCAAAAATATAACAAAAGTGATCCTAAATACTACTAAATAATGCATATAAAATGGACACATCAGAATGACATTCAAAACCTCAATACTGGTGATGTCATGTTGATAGGTGATTTGAACAATATTGCCTCAGTTAATGAGTATATGGTACCAGCTACCCCAAATCTTGGCAGCATAAGAGACTTTAATAATTTCATTCACTCTAACATGTTTCAGGAAATTAACACTGTGGGTAATTTATTTACATGGTCTAATTTAATACTTAGAAAACCTACCATGCAGAGACTCGATAGAGGCTTAGCTTCTTTAACTTGGCACCAAAAATTCCCCGGCTCATCAATCCAGGTCCTAAACAAGCAGTCATCTGACTATAGCCCTCTCTTCCTGCAACTAGGATTACCAATTCAACCAGGACCTAGCTCTTTTAGATTCATTAATGCTTGGTTCACTAGGATAGATTTCATAGACATTATCAAGCACGATTGGATCATACCTGTTTAACAACTAGGGATGCTTGGTTTTTTCTTAAAGCTTAATAAGCTAAAGAAAAAACTGAAACAGTGGAATAAGGATATATTTGGTAATGTTGATAACAATGTTGAAAAAGATGAGGAATCTTTGAGGTTAGCTAAACTTAATTATGACCAGGTTCAGTCAGAACCTAACCTGATAGCATGAATAAGGAAAGGGTTATCCTAATTAGGTTATTAAAATAGCAGAAAATATTCTGGAAACAAAAGGCAAAAACTACTTGGTTAAGAGAGGGTGATAATAACCCATCCTATTTCCATAACACTGCTAGAGAAAAAAGGACAAGGATGCAAATCTGTAAAATAAAATATTCACAGGGTACATGGCTTACAGATCCTAAAAAGATAGATGAAGAAGCTGTCTCATTTTATAAAGATTTGCTTACTGAGCCATTTAACCCCACTACTGGTCACTATTACTCAGATTTCTTGAAGCATATCCCTAATCTAATCACATAAGAGGATATCATATGCTAACAAGAGAAATCATTGTGACTGAACTTAAGGAGGTGGTTTTTAGCCTTAATAAGAACAGCAGTCCTGGCCCTGATGGCTTTACTGCAAAGTTCTTTATTAACGCATGGGATATATTCTCATGGGATCTTTTGCAAGCTGCAAAATATTTCATGTCTGATTCTCCTATCCCAAAAGTTATTGTTAGCACTTGGATAGCAATAATACCTATAAGCCCCACTCCATCATGTTTTAATGATTTGTGGCCATTAAGCTTATCTAATGTTACAAATAAGACTTTTACAGAAATCTTAGTTAACAAGATAAAGCCTCTAATGGAAAAATGCACCTCTCCTAACCAAACTGCTTTCATGTAGGGAAAAGACATCTCTGAAAATGTCATATACCTTCAAGAAATGATTAGATTCCTAGACAGAAAGAAAAGGACACCTAATTGTATACTGAAACTTGACCTTAACAAAGCATTTGATAGAATTAATTGCTCATTAATGAATTTTGTTCGGTTACAATTTGGTTTTCATGGAAAGATTATTTTCACAATTATGAAGAACATATCACAAGCTTTCTTCTCTATCCTAATCAATGGAAAACTTACTGGTTTTTTCAAGGCTTCAAGGGGCATCAAACAAGGTGACCCTCTATCCCCTTTCCTCTTTAATCTTTTCTCTAAAGTCTTCACAAGCTACTTACCTTTTGTTTTTCAAACAAATAAACTGCAGTAATACCAATTGCCACCGCATGCTATCTCAATCTCTCATCTTTCTTATGTTGATGATACCGTGATTTTCATCTAAGCTTCAAAGCTTAATCTAATTAGACTTAAGGCCTTTCTTGATTTTTTTTAAGCCAAAATTGGACAAAATATTAATTATGACAAATCAAACTTCTTTTTAAGCAAGCATGCAAATGACCACAAGTTTAGACAGGTTAGAGCCATCCTGAAAAAGGAAAGTTGGATCATTTCCTTACATACTTAGGTTTTCCAATATATAGAGGTAGGATAAAAAAATATCTACTTTCAGCCTATACTTGAAAAATGGGAGGAAAATCTTCTGAATTAGAAGAACAAGATGCTATCAGTAGGTGGCAAAATTATCCTGATAAAAGTTTGTCTATATGCCATACCTAATCATATTTGGACAGTTACAAAACCTAATAAGTAGATAATCAAAAGATTAGAAAGGAAAATGGCTAACTTCTTCTGGGGAGAACATAATCATAAATAGAAGAAGTTATGGAAAAAATTGTCTAACCTTTGCACTGATACTTCACAAAATGGTTTAGGTTTCAGATCTATACAATCCATTGTAGATGCATGCTCCTTAAAAATCTGGTGGAAATTCCATATAGGTTTGGCACCATGGTCAAAATTTATCTGGTCCTTAAAAGACTCTCATAGGACATCACAGAACTGGAAGAGAATTTGCTCAATCAATCTTTTGGCTGAACAAAATACAAGAGTCATACATGGAAAAGGGGGAGTCTCTTTTTTGGTATTCTAAGTGGACAGACACAGGTATATTAATTACCAAATGGATCCTAATATAGTACCTATACCCCTAAACTACTCAGTGGCAATGTTCATACAGGAAAAAATAATAATTTTATGCAACTGATCAGTAATTTCTTAGATGCTAATATTGTACATTTTTTGCAAGATAGTGCAATCACAGAGAACAGATTGGATAGACTGATATGGAGCCAGATGCAAAGGGAAATTTCACCTTCAAATATGCCTATAAGCTTCAAATATCACAATCAGGTATTTCTACTCAAAATCTTCTCCCCTAAAAATCATCTGGGCAAGGAGAATTTCTCTGAAAGTTTCAGTGTTCATGTGGAAAACGTTGAATGATTTTTTACCTTTTCATGACACACTGTAACAGATATGTATTAATTTGTCTTCAAATTGCCCCTTATGTCAACATGCTGATTTAGCTGATAATTTCTTTAACTCATGCCATCTTTCAAAAATTATTTGGGATTCAATGCACATAGTTCTTTGATTTAGGGTCATGAACTTTGACTCTTTTTTTCAAAGATTGGTTTTCTATTGGTCTTTCCAGGGATTTTCTAAAGTTCAAAGAATCACAACTGTTCTACTGCCCATTTTTACCATTTGGTTTCTTTGGAAAACCAGGAATAGGGTACTATATGATGAAAGTGTTTTTAATGATGAACATATAGATAAGGAAACTAAAAAGGAATTCAATGACACTTTCATAGCAAAGCCAATATTCCTATCTAGCCACACAGATAAATAACTCACACACTCAGGTATCCTACCTGTACTGCGCAATCCACCTAAACCTAGCATAACTAAAGTGATGTGGATGAAACCCAATGGTGGATACATAAAAATTAATGTGGATGCATCTTGGAATAAGATCAAAAAACAAGTTGGTCTAGGTTTAATTGCTAGGGATACAAATGGAACTATGATCACAGCTGAAACTCATTTTTACTGAACATCATTTTACCCCTACATGCTAAGATATATGCTATAATAAAGGGGCAGGAATTGTGTGTTCAATTTTAGAATGTTGTTATTTTTTAATCTTATTGCTCTTTAGCTGTCCAAATGATAAATGATCCACATACCGCTACCTGGAACTTATTTGAGCTGGCTTTCCAAAAAAAAACCTAAAAGGCTCTACCTTGCTTATTCATTCTGTAAGAGAAACTAATAGGGTAGCTGATGGTTTAGAAAAATTGGCTACAAGGGATATCTCTATGACCAAATGGAATTTCAATGATCTGCTACAAAAAGTAAGAGGACTGATCAACCTGGATAAAAAAAACAAGTGCCTGATTTCAGATATAAATATAGGCTTAAAAGAATTTGATATTCCTGAAAGTTGTGATTTTCTCTTTGCATGTGCTTAAGATGCTTCCCCTGGACAAAACCAAAACAAAGCAGATGAGATGATGGATGTTTTATCCTCGAACAAGTCAACAAGGAAGGTGTTAAGAGGCAAGAAAGAGATCAAATCAACTTTGCATGGAGGTCCTCAAGCATCAGACACCACAGTTCTGATTCATAGCAGACATGTTTCATTTTGCACAAGGATGAGCACAAAGCAGCACAAGATGGAGCAGAGTCCTTATGCACATCTATTTTTTTGGCTGACAAATGCAGAGATTACCCCATTAAACAATCTGTTTATAGGGGTAATCTATATTTTACTATCTTTTATTTTGCTCTATTACCATTGAATGAAAAACGGCCAGCAGGAAGTTAATATGAGGGTGGAGACTTTCTTGACTAGAATTTTTCATTCACATGGTATAGAAGGCTTTAACTACAACTCTATTAGGGATCTTGTATACTACTTTGGTTATTTTTCTACTTAGGGTTTGGAGTGCCCATTAATCTCCCCATCTCCTACGGAGATGTGTTTCCATTAAATAATAATTATAATAATAATACATCCAAATAGGAAGAAAGCAAGAGAAACAATTCTCATATTCAAAAGAATAATAATAAGCAATCAAGAAAATAATAGTTTGAGTTGTTAACTAAATATTTATACTATAAGAATTTAACAATAAACCCTCATAATATTAAAATTAAAATTGAAATCAAAATATTGACCTTTAATTTGAGTTGTTAATTAAATATTTATATTTTTAAATTTTTATAATAAGGCCTTGTAATATAAAAATTTCTTTCAAAATTAAAAATATTGACAATTGTCTACGATTTCAAATTGTTGAAAAGAAAAGGGAAAATTAAATTAAAGAAACTAAAAGTAAATAATTCGGATGGTACTACCAAATCAGGAAGGAAACAAAAAAAAAACGAAAAAGGAATTGAATGGATAATAAAGAAAGAAAGTGCTGGTGCAGTAGGGAGAAATAAAGGAAAAGAGCAGGGGTGGATAAAAAAGATCGAAAATAATAAACTAAACCAAAAATTGAATTATTTAAATTTGAATAACTTAAATCAAATTTAATACACGATTTTCAGAAATTTCGGATATGGCTTTCTGGATCGGATTTGGATCTTGAAACTCAAACCTAAACCCGAATTGAATTCTGAATTGTAATTAATTTAATTAATTAAATATATATAGTAACAATTAAATTTTAAAACAAAAATATTAAATTTATAAATATATTTAAGTTGGAGGACCAGTCTTAAATTTAAAAAATTATCCCCAAACGAACTATTACCCTAACAAAGTTTGTGGAGTGCTTGAAGGTGAATGTGAATGTGTAGTGCTTCAAGGCTTGAAGAATGTGAAAGCATCTAAAATGAATATTAAAACGAACTATTTTCCTTTAATCTCAAATGTAATGCTAAAATTCTTATAATTAAATTTGTATATACTTGTTGAATTTTTATTTTGAAAACATGATTTAGATGATGTAAAATTAGATTATAGATTTTTATTTAATTTTAAGTTAATTTATATAATTTTAGCAATTATTCTTAAAAAAAATTACAATCAATTCAATTTATTCGGTTTCAAATCGAAACCGAATTCCAAATTCCAAATTCGATTTGGCTAATTTGAATTATTTGATCGGTTTTGATTTTGAATTTTTAGGGATAAAGCCGAATAACTTTAACTAAATAAATAAAAAATTAATTTAACTGAATCGACTCCCACACCTAAAAAAAGTAGACAAAACATGAATCCCCCGTAACACCCATTTTCAATATTGGAAACCCCTAGAATACCCATTTGCAAAACTGGAAAAGGCTAGTATCTCCACCAGGGGACACGTGCCACTTACGTATCCCAATTTAAACCACACATAGTAACCGGACCATGCACATGAAGAGTATAAATAGGGGGTGGGAGACATTGGTTTTTGGCAGAAAATCAATCACTCCCACATGAAATAAAATAAAACACAGGTAAAACACAGTGTTCGAATAGGAACAAAGGAATAGCGATAATTTTGACCAACGAAACTGCGATCAAATAAAGTGAATGTTTTCGTCGAATTGGATTAAAATTTATGATTGCATGCTATTTTATGCTGTTAAATTTAAATAAGTTATTTGAGAACACTATATAATACATGAAATGCTCATTAATATTATGTTCTTTTTATGTCTATTATTTGGTTTCATAATAATTAAGCATAGCGTGTACTTTATTACAATGTGTTTAATTATTATGATACTATATGAATTTAATAACCCTGATTTTATATGTGCATGACCAACTTATACTTTATCTTACCGTATCAAACTTGGATTATGTGATAACTGATTACTTGTCTGTGCTTTTTTGGGGTCCTCGTCGCGATTGTAGTTCGGTCGAAATCGATGGGGAACGGTAAAGACCGGACCATCTGATTAGATTGGTTGCACTAGAATTCCAGTATGCTAGCATAACCATCTGGTTTTGTTATACGAGCTCGTAATTGAACAGATTGGGCGTGCTCGACGAGTATGGATTTGTGGATTGTGATAGCCTTCATGATAGCCTTTGATTTCACAGTGGCCATATAGGAATTTGATTCCATCGTGACATAACCCACACATATCCTTTTACTATGTGCTAGGATTTATGTGGTTATTTGCATTATGTGATCACTAAATTTAACTTGGTAAATATTGGCGATGGAACCTCACTAAGCAAGGAGTTTACTCTATTTTAAACAACCCTAATAGGTGTAACTGAGTAGTTAGAGTGAAGTGCTATGTTGCCGTTACTTCTTTTGAGGAAGGATCCAAGACGGACCTTTAGAACCTTTTGGTTTGGGTTTTGTTATAATAATGTTAAATATTTAACGTAAAATTGATCCTTACTGGACCATTTAGAACTTTTGTCTGTATTTTCGTTAAAACCCTTGTTCAATACTTGTATAAAGTCTCTCACTATAATAGTATGTTAGGTTTTGCATTTCTAAATTAGCTTCCGCATAAAATATATTTGTTTGTTACTGCATATAAGTAATCTGACCCACTGGATTCTTTGTAACACACCCAAGTTCGACTCAATACTTGCGTTGAGTAAGTTGGTTGTAGTTTTGGGGTGTTAAACCAAATCCTCGCATATTATTGGGAAATAGGAAAATGAAACTAGTCGAAAAAGAAGACGAATTTAGTTGGACGTCAGAAGCTAAGCTCAATCAATCACCACCAATAGCAGGAAGCAAAACAACCATAAGATCCAGAAGTGATATCTCCCACAACATAATACACAAGTCATTAACTCCCTTATATATAAGAATCTTTGTGGTGGCACAATTACCAGGATGCTTATTCAACACAGACAAAATCGAAAATTCAAGAACAAAAAATGGGTTTCAAGAAAATAAAGCAATTTGCAAAGGGCTTGTCACACTGAACAACACTAGGTCGAGGAACCACGAAGTCTAGGCCACAACGGTGACACACAAGAGGGGGGTTGGTTTTTCTAAGTTATGAAATTAATAGACAAAGAACTATCATAAACTAGAGATTAAGCTAAACATATAACAACTTACAAAGAGATGATAAAATCAACAATGACAAAGCCTTGGGGGCAATTGATTCCCACTTCAAAACCTCTTATAGATAGATAGATAGATAGATAAAAGCAAGTAATGGGGGGGATTTGGTTGGTTTTTCTAAGTTATGAAATTATTAGACAAAGAACTATCATAAAGTAGAGATTAAGCTAAACATGCAACAACTTACAAAAAGGTGATAAAATCAACAATGACAAAGCCTTGGGGGCAATTGTGTCCCACTTCAAAACCTCTTATAGATCATAAAATCATTCACTCATTCAATCACATTCATAACCTATGGTGAATGTTATCACTTCCATTTTGAATATAAACATTCATTTCTTCTTATGTTTAAATTTGCAAACCTCATTAATTATCACTTTAGACAAAAATGCTTGAAGGTATTTCATCAATGGCATCATACACAAAGAAACATAGATTTGATAAAAACTACAAGCAGTCTACCAAATGCCTAGTCATTTAACCAAACAAAATATTTACTAGGTTTTACCTAGAACAATCAACATTCAATATTCAACCTTTTATTGCTACCTAAGGACAAATATGATAACAAGCAGTATTAACATACTCATCTAGCAACAATAACCTCACATTACACAACAAGAAGTTCTAATTTCATGTTTTTGAATTTTCATGCGAAAGAGCTAAGAAATTGTAAACTTTCCTAACACTCTAACACTTAATCATACAAACACTTCATATTCCCAAACAACCCATAGCACAAATAAAGTAAATATACACATTAATGGCACAATAAATGCTAAGTAGTAAATGTTCATGAAAGAGTAAAATGGAGAATCTCCCTACATGGGTTTGAAAGCTTCAATCAATTGCTCCCAAGATATTAGGTTAGTTACTAGAGTTCATACTAATAATCAACAACAAACCAAACATAATATAAGATGAAAAACAAAGAGAAAACTAGGGTTCTTCAAAGGTAAAGTCGGGAAGAATAAGAGTATCAAGAGAGAGGATAAAGTTTTCCTTTTATACTAAAAGAAAATTAACAAGTAATTCTAGCCACACGTCTGCCACGACTCGCGACACAGGCGTTGCGACTCGCAGCAGAGACCAAATGCGGCATCTTCATTTCTTTCTTTTTCTTGTCTCAAATCCACTTCTTCTAGTCTTCAATTCTTCAAGTCTTCAATTCTTCAAAAGTTAGTCTTCAAGGTCTTCATATCTTCAATCAATTGCTATGTCACACAAAATTCCCTAGAAAAATATAAAGTGCAAAAGTCACTCTTAACTCTCCTAAGAGAATTTCAAGGAAAAATAGAGGATCTAGAGCACAAAAATTTACAAAATTGAGTCCAAAAAGTCCCAAAATAACCATATAAGATGAACACATCAAACCTCCTCACACTTGAACCTTACTCGTCCTCGAGTAAGAAACGGTTCAAGAACACAAAGAGATTCACATATTCACCCCCCCCCCCCCCCCAAAATCAAAGATCAAATGGGAATTTTTCCATACACAACCCCAATTCCTAAATCTACCCAAACCTACCACCTATCTATTCATTACTACCCATAAAAATATATCCAAATCACGAATTGATAATCCCAAAGTCCAATGGAAAAAAAATAAAGTCAAAACCATATAAGAGGTTCAAGCTCATACCAATATATCAACCCAAAAGTGAAGCACATAAAGAATTGAGAATTTCATAACCCTGCTTTGTTTTCCGGTGATCTGCACCATTTTTCATGCTTTTACAAATGCATTTGACATAGTTTTTAGTTACTTTTGGTTGGAGATTTGGCGACATTAGTTGAGTTTACATGACAAGAGGTTCAAACAACAATGTTTGGTTTTCTATTCTAAATCCCGCATTTTGTATACTTAATTAGTTATTCTTGACATCTCGTATTCACGGGCTCCTTGGTCTTCATTATGAGTATCTTTAGTAGGTCATCCGTGAATACTATTTGTTACATCACATTCTTGCGAAGGGTGTTTGCTTTTAATGATATAAGATTTGAAGGCCATTCATATTTTAATAGTAGTAGACGAAGGCCACGAATAGCAATTCATGGTAGAAGGAGATTGAATCCAAAGATAGGCGGCTTCGGAGTTCAAGGCAGTCAAAGGAGAAAACATTGAATCATGGTCCGAGGAGTGTTGCCTTATTCCGAGAAAGATCCTGGAATAATTAGCCATCAAGGCTGGTTCCATTAGATTTGTCTTCTTGAGTACTACAAAATTGACTACTAGAACTCCCAATTCGGACTAACGGTTCACCCGTAACAAGTAAACGAAGAACCACCGGCCGGTCACGGACCGCGCATGGTCAAGCACCAGCGGCCCCTGACAATCTTCATGGTCTGCATTACAAAAGAATCATGGGGTTCTGTGAAGACCTGCATGCGACTAGTATGAGACCTTCACGAGGCAAGGTGTCGAGCTGTAACAAAAGCATGGGGCAGTGAAGCAAGGGGGTGAAGAGTTGAAGAATTTGGTTAACTATAGAGCCAGTCCATGAAAAACTTCTCGAGCCATGAAAATTTTTTTGAGCAGAAGCCACAAGCTATTCGTGGTCCATGAAAACCTTCACGAACCATGGGAAAACTCTGAGCAAAAACACCATGCTGCTTGTGGTATGTGAAAACCTTCACGGACTGTGGCACGATCCCATCTTCACGGACCACGCCAGATCCCACGAGCCGTGGCTATTAAGATTCATGGACCGTGGCCGATCTAGCGTCCCGTGGCTATGCACGATTCATGGACCGTGAAACCTTGGCGGCCGACCTAGGGTTTTGCTACTCTGGTCAATTTTGGGCCTATTTTTAGCCCCAATATCCTACTACTATATATAAGACCATATTCCACTCATTTGAGAGAGGCTGGATTATATTTGGAAACACATTTGTGGGTTTTGTAATCTTTTCTATTCTTCTTGCTTAGTCCCAAAGATGTAGAATTCAAATCTATATTTGAATTCCATGTCTATGAAGTATTTAGATTAGGTTTGGATTCCTCTTGGCACTTGGTATATTCTAAATACTTTATGAGAATTATTAGATACATCCTATATTTGTGTTTATGATATTATTGTGATTGTTCTTGAATGCTATAAATGCATGGGTAGTACACCACATATAAGCACACATTTTTGGATATACTCATGTATGGTGAAATCATTGATGCTCCCTTGGGAAGAGAAATCTAGATGTTAGAATGGGTAGGGGAGAACGCGTCTGCGTGGGTGAGTGTACGGGGATTCAAGAATACTCTGAACTGTTTTCTATTGCACTAGTCTTAGCTGACTTTGTAACTGTTTTCTGGGAGGTTGCGGGTAGAGATAGTGAATATTAGCAAGCTAGGTGTTATGTTAAAACCCTATTATCACAGATAAGGTGACTACGAACCTTGAGCCTAGCGTATATAGGACCCGGAGGGAGTAGTTGCATTCATGGTGGAAGCCTGGGACATAATAGCACAGGGGAGAAACATACCTCCAATGATGGCTGGACCTCGTTGTACTCCCCTAATTACGATGGTGGAGGGTTGCGAGCGCACCAACTGTGGCAGGGTTAGGGAAGTGTATACCATCGGCCACACCACGTGTTGTGAACACACTAATAGGTCTTTTGTATGTCTATATGTAAATGAATTGAGATTGAAGCATTAGAACTACCATGTTGCTAAATGATTCCCAAGTGCCTAGTATAAATAGTTTACTTGTTTGTCAATTACATACTTGTAGTTGTTAGTTGAAAACAACCCCCTCTCTCACATTTCATATATACACTACTAGTTGTTCCTTTCACTCGTGAGGATTGACGACCCAGACGAGGTTGTGTTTTACTTAGTATTTGAGCCTTAACATCCTTGTGGACAAACCCATGGCTTGTGCTTACTACCCCTTTGTAGTTTAGCAGTAAGAACGGGTGTAGAATATAAATCTTAATCTTTGACATGTAAGCCCCTCGGCTCATGTTTTAACGATAACCGAGTCGGGGCAGGTCAAATTTTGGCAACGCTGCTGGGGATGCTTTTCAGTTTAAGTATTAGATGAGCATGACATGTTAGTAGAGTAGTTTGTAGTGTCTTTTATTATTTTTCTTTTGTTTTTTTTTGTTTGCTGCGAGTGGAGTTTTGGTCATAGTTTCCTTGTTACTTTGATTCTATTTGCTATTGTGACATTGGAAGGATAGTGTGACCCTAGTTTATGGTACATACCTACGATAAATCTAGGTGTTTTTCATTCTCTAACTAATTCCACATGTAATTGGAGGAGAAGGAGACAAAGAACTAGATCAGAGGCTCAACTTAGGGGTTTGAAATTTAAGGAAGCATCGCACAAGATGGCAGAAGATAACCTCACTTTGAGAGAGTTTATGGCCCCAAACTTAGAGAACCAACCCTTGTGTATCACATTCCCACCTTTGCCTCCAAATGTGACTTGTGAGCTGAAAAGTGGGATGATACATTGCTTTCCCACTTTCCACGGTATGGCGGGAGAGAATCCAAACAAACATTTTTCAGAATTCCATTTGGTGTGCACAAATATGAAGCTGCCGGGAGTGTCGGAAGATGATTACAACTTGAGATCATTCCCCTTTTCATTGCAAGATGGAGCAAAAGATTGGTTGTATTATCTATCACCGGGTTGCATCGGGTCATGGTGGATATGAAGCAGCGATTCTAGGAAAAATACTTCCCAACATCTAAGTCGGCCGGGTTGAAGAAGCAATTGTCTAACATTACTCAAGGAGCGACCGCGAACCTATATGATTATTGGGAGAGGTTTAAAAGACTCCTAGCTAGTTGCCCCTACCACCCATTCAAGGAAGGAAATTTGGTCTATTACTTCCTTGAAGGCCTTTGTGACGAAGACATGAGGATGGTAAATGTTGCATGCAATGGTTCTATAGCTAACAAGAGCCTGAAGAATGCGATGACACTTTTTGAAGAGATGGCCAATGTGATGAGGCAATTTGGTACAAGGTCTAGGGTTAAGGTCATGGATGAACCTGCACACACACCGAAGTTAGAGGAGCAAATTCAAGCTCCTACATCTATGATGAAAGAGCTTTAGCGAGGAAAGATGAACCAAGTCAAGATGTGTGGGGTTTGCAACCTTGACCACCACTCTGAAAAATGACCTGAGATCATTGGTGATGTGTAAGAAGTGAACGCCATGGACTAAAAAAATTGGGGAGACCTAAATTTGCTAGGGGTCAACAGTTCCGGGGGAACCAAGACGAAGCAAGAATAGATCCCTATGCAAATACATTCAATCCGAGGTATAGAGATCACCCTAATTTCCGATGGAGGGATGAGAATGAACCTCAAGGATGTAGGGGTGGACAGAAACCACCTCAACCTTATCCTAGGGGTGAAGGTCCATCCAACAGTCATACCACACTTTACAAATCCAATAGGGAGGAGATTTTGGATGCCATTGGTCAATTGGGGAAGAAACGTGAGATCTTCGAGGAAAGGACTAGGAAGGAAATTAAAGACCTTGGTACTAGAGCCTTCTCAAGTATCGAAAGCCTTGATATTAAAGCTGGACAACTTGCCACCTCGGTGAGCCGACTTAAAACAAAAGAGTCTGGAAAACTACTATCCCAGTCGAAGGTGAAACTACTATCCCAATCGGAAGTGAATCCAAGTAATGTGAGTGCACTCAAGCTAAGGAGTGAGAAGGAAGTTTGCAAAACCGAGAAAGAGGTTACAATAGAGGATGGAAAGTTAGTAGAGGCTACCAAAGCACACTTCAAAGAAGAAGAGATAGTTGTCAAGGAAGCACCCTCCAGGGAGCTCCCACCACCCGAGGCACAAGTTAATATTCCACCTCCATTTCCAAGTGCTTTGAGGGGAAAGCCGAAGGTGGAGACAAATGAGGCCAACATTTGGAAAGTCTTCAAAAAAGTGGAGGTATCTATCCCTATCTTAGAATTGATTGACAATGTGCATTCATATGATAAATTTCTTGAGGTTGAATGTACTAAGAAAAGGCGTAGACCACCTAAGAAGTTAGGGAAAATTGGGGAAGTTGCCATTTTGAATCATAAGAATTTCCTAAGAAATGTGATGACCCTGAAATGTTTGCTATCCCAATTTCTTTAGGCGGAACACTTGTTGAGCATGCCATTATAGATTTAGAAGCTTCTATCAATGTGATTCCATTTAGTCTATTTGAATGTCTTGAAATTGGTGAACTTAAAGATACTAGAGTGATTGTTCAACTTTTCAATCACTCCCAAGCAAGCCCTCATGGGCTAGTGAATGATGTGATGGTGCAAGTAGGCAAGTTTGTTTTTTGGCGGACTTTTATGTCCTAGACGTAGCGCACGACGAAAGTGAACCCCCAATCCTTTTTGGGAGAACTTTTCTAAAAACATCTAGGATTAAAATTGATGTCCACTCGGGAATCTTGACTCTAGAGGATGACATAGGATTCAAAATTTATAAATCTAGGCTTGATTCAACAAAACCATCCCTTATGTGCAAAGGTGTGACACTTTTTGATAAGCATGATATTCTTGAACCTTCTTGTGTTACCAATGAGCATGAATCTCCTGTTGATAAGTTTGTGGAGAACCCTGATGAATTTCATGGTTTGGTCAAGGATATGTCTATACTAGATTGCTTTTCTATGCAAACCAAATTTCAATGGGAAAAGGGAAGCGTCAAGGATTTGATACCTCCTCGACCTCCTACTAACCCCAAAGTGAAATTCAAGGAGACAAGGTTGGCAAAGCAAGGAGAGACATTTCTAGGTTTCGACAATGGCTACAAAGGTACGGATGGCAATTCCGAAGACCCACCGGTAAGTGCTTCAAATTTGAATGTGTGAAGAGGAAATAAGTCGTAATGACGACAATAAATATACGTGGTTCTTTTGTTTTCTTGTTTGAAGTAGTGACTTGGTAGAATTTGCATGTCTTGCTTGAAATAAAGGATTCTTTGAATGAAATTCTTGCTTGATTTAGAGATCTAGATGTGAAAAGTTGTGCTTATGTGAAGATGGAATGCATTTTGATGGGTGACATAGTTTTCTTTCAAAAGTTGAGAAGAACTAAAGAATAGTGAAATATCCGGGGTTTGCTTTGTGACAATGCTTGTCACGAAGGGCAGGTCTCGTGTCTTGATGATGACCACGAGACTTTGCCTCGTGAAGGTGGGAAAACAGGGCAAAAAAATTTTTTTTTCGATTTTTGATTTTCCACTCCCCAACTTTTCTCAAAATGCAACTTTTTGAAAAGGAAGTTTGGATTTCAAAAATAAAAATGCATTATTCAAGAATTGAGATTTCCTATTTCCTTAGGATTTTGATGCAATTAGTACTTCCAACATTAATTGATTGTACTACTTCCCACCTAATTTTAAATTCCATCTTTATCTACATTGTAACTCTCTCTCTCTGTCTCTCTCTCTCTCTTTCACCTATGCTGAAATTTCATTCTCATGGTACAATTCTCCACCTAATTTCATCATCTACACACTCTTTCTTCTCATGAAGCACTCAATCACACACACTCTTTGGCGAGCTCAAAAAAAGTGAAGATTTTCTCCCAAAAATTAGCAATTTTTGCTTATTATTGTGTGGATCTTTCATTTCTTGGCTTCAAATTTTGGGTAACCCTTTCATCTCTTTGTATATATGCTTGATTGACATTGTGGTGTTGTTATGAAATGCATAATTTTTTAATGATCATATGTTGATGTGATGTTGTTTGAGCTTGTGTATCCAATCTTGTGATGATGAATTTATGGGAGTCTTGAATGTGCTATTGATCTTGAATGACGTGTTCTTCAGTTGTGGGTGATTAGAGAGAGCATGAATCTATTGATTGGTTGGTGAAAGGCATGCATGATGTTGTTGGTTGATGAGGAATATTCTTGTTTTAAATGGCCTTTATGCTTATACCATCATGCTTTGAATGTTTTGTCTTTTTCGGAGAATGTTCTTTATTGGATGATATCATGGGTCATGCAAAATTTATTATCACATTACCATTCTTCTCCTTCATTGTGTTAGGATGCCTTCGAAAAAGAGTACTTTGGAGAAAGAGAAGTCTTTGTGGGGTGAGAAACAGAAGAAACCGGTAAAGAGTGCAACCCTAAACCAGAAACTCTCATTCCTTGCAACCTCAAGTCTGTGGCCGATGTGTTTATGGGTTTGACCAATATTACCGGACTAAAACCCAAAGATGGAGGAATTTGAGGGAACCAAAGAGGATCATTTTAGAGACTGGTTTTGCTTGCAAGAGCACCTTGATGGCTCTAGGCTTACTTGAACCAGTGACCTTTCTTTTGGGTCAGGTAGGCCTAGTAGGTTTTCTCGACGTGCACTCAAAAACCTACATAAGGTGCACTTTCAAGTTTCTAGCTACTATTTGGAAGGTCACAGGCGAGGAGGGTCACAAGGAAATTAAGTTCAACTTGGATGACAAGGAGTACCAAATGACCTATAGAGAGGTGGCATTAGGTTTTCGGTGGAAGACCGGCTGTGACATCTCACAGACTCATCCCCAAGGAATGTCATTCTCCCTGGGGAATTTTCGGAGGCAACTAACCGGGCCAAAGAGCACGACTATAGTCCACTCGGTAATATGCTATATTCATCGACTCCTTTCTATGAGTGTTCTATGCCACAGTGAATTGACGCATTGTCCAGGCTATGATGTACACCTTCTTTGGGCGATGACACTGGAGGGGAACATCTACCCGGACTTGGTTAATCTTTTTTTTCAAGAATGCATAGCTATGGGAGAGAAGGAGATTGGGAAGCTTCCTATGGGAGGCATAGTTGGCCTTTTGGCATGACATTTGAGACATCATATCTCGCATAGGGCATTGGCCAATATGGGTTGGTCGGGATCGACCTATACAACTGAGAAGTTATCTAGGGCATTTATGGTGGGAACTACAACTTGGGAGAATAGGTTTGTGTGGCTTTACGCTCTAGCACCTACTTTTAAATTCATGGTTCTTCCGCAACTGGAATGCACCTCTATCAACCTTGATACGAACTTAGATGGCTCATTCATTGAACCCAATCCAAAATTCGAGAAGGACTTTTATAGAGTATTGACCAACCCAGAGATAGACCTAAAAAAGGTCGAAGGGGAAACATCTTTAAGAGCATTTCCAAACCGATCTCATTTTCCCACAGGCATTATAGATCAACTACACCTACTTGGGGAGAAACTCTCAAGTTCTTCCCAAGTGCATTAGGAGATAGTTCAAGCTATTGGAGGAGTGAAGGAACAATTTCAAGAGCTAAACACGAGGGTGGATTTCCTTGAGGCCACAATCTAAGCAACGAGATTCATTGAAAGGTGTTTCCCTAGCCACGAGGAGGCCGACCCTTCGAGGCCGGAAGCGTAAGTATCACTAGTTTACCTACTTCACCTTTGATTTGACATAAGAATGCACAAGGGGCTATGCATTGTTTAGGTGTAGGGGAGGGATTAGTGAATACATAGGAATTTTCATTCATGGTTTTCTTCGTGCATGCATGCTTTGTTTGTTTTTCTTGGTAGATTTTTGTTACTTGTGATTGGGATGCTTTTGGAAAATTTTGGTGGTTTGCATGTTATGCTAGGATTTTAGCACGCGGAATGTGACTTTAGGATTTGGTGGTGTATTGGTTTCTTGCTTATCTTTTGTAGTATGAAACTCACTTTTGGGGAAATTTTGTACTACACCAAAAAACAATTGGAAAAAATGAAAAAATATTTTAAAACATGGACAAGTCGAAAACCTAAAAGGGTGACTTAGGTAACATGATGAAAAGCACAGATAGGTCGAAAGGCCTAGGTAAAAGTGAGGTTTGGCCCGGCTAGACTTACGAGTCTAGGCAAAAGTGAGAGGCCATGTGGAAAAAGGTGAGAGGTGAGCACGTTTTGTGGGATAAAGCTAGGATGAAAACCTGATAGGGCTCCTAGGCAAAATGAGAGAGATTGGGAGAAAAAAATTATAAAAAAAACTAGACGATACATTTGAATCCTTGGTTGCAACTAGGTCGAGAATCTTGAGTTATCCCTATGTTTCAACCAAGTCGATGGCTTTTGGATTTCCGTGGTGGATTTTTTTGCTTGAGGATTGCTCTTTGATTGCTTTTGGGAATACTTTTGGGAAAAGTAAGCTTGGCTTTATTTCGATCTTTTGTCACTTATCTTTTTCATCACATTTACTTGTTTTGGGTGGTTTAGTTGCTTTAAGAACTTTGGGGAGTGTGCGAGTTGTGAGATTTTCACCTTCTTGGGGGAACTAGGGTAGCTTGGGAATAAGTTGAATGCATTGGATATTTTTGCATGCTTCATTCCACTTGAACCTTTTTCTTTGATTTTATTTACACGTGGATGAGTAAAGGTTTAAGTGTGGGAAGTCAGATTTGCACCATTTTGCATGCTTTAAACAATGCATTTGACATAGTTTTTAGTTACTTTGGTCGGAGGTTTGGCGACATTAGCTGAGTTTACATGGCAAGGGGTTTAGAAAACCATGTTTGGTTTTCTATTCTAAATCTTACATTTTTTATACTTAATTAGTGATTCTTGGCATCTCATGTTCACGGACTCCTTGGTCTTCATTATGAGTACCTTTAGTAAGTCACCCGTGAAAGCTATTTGTTACATTACATTCTTGCGAAGGCCATTTGCTTTTAATGGTAGAATATTTGAAGGACATTCGCATTTGAATGGTAGCAGACGAAGGCCATGAACATCAATGCGAGGTAGAAGGAGATTGAAGCCAAAGATAGGTGGCTTCGGAGTTTAAGACGGTTAAAGGAGAAAATAGTGAATCATGGTCCGATGAGTGTTTCCTTAGTCCGGAAATGATCCAGGAATATTTAGCCTTCAAGGCTAATTCCATTTGATTTTCCTTCTCGAGTATTACAAAATCAGCTACTTGGGAGGTCGTCGTCGTACCTCTCAAAGTTAATAATTTTAAGCCCTAAATGCTTCCTATCTACAATTAAGTAGATAATGGCAAGTCGGGGTTGTCCGCGAGAAGAGGGATCTTTTCAAGTTTTTTAAACATATACAGGAGAAAACATACTAAGCATTTACATACATAGATACATATAAAAACATGTAAACAAGGGGGGTTTTTGGTTGGTTTGATCCTAAGTTATCAAATTAAAGTATAACAACTAGCAAAGCAAGAGAGCGATGCTAATTATGCAATACAACTAAAGATAAGATGAAAATAATAATTTACGGAACCTTGGACACAATTGACTTCCACTTCCAAACCTCTTATCCATCATTGAACATGCAACCTATTTGCTACTTTCGCTACATGTTGTGAAGGCTAAACTTCTATCCTTTTTAGATAGTAGTTTGCAAGAGTGAATTCGACATCTCTTGTCAAACCTCACCAATGATTCCCGTAGTCGAACACGACTCAAGGTATCCCATTGATGGCATTTAGCACGAAGAATCAACAAGCTCGGCAACACTTATAAACACTACACCGTGTCTAAGCATTTAACCGATTTATGCATTTACACAAGATTAGTCAAGAACGGTTAACATTCATAGACTTCTCTCATTTGCTACAAGCAACAAACATGACAAAGAGTTCAAAATTATCATATTCACCTAGCAATTATCAATCCATCAACACAATAAAAAGCTCTAAATCATACTCATGGATTCCTATCAAGAAAGGGGAGAAATCAACCTGTTTCCCCCAAACCCTAACAAGCAATTCATACAAGTATTTCATATACTCAAGATTTCAATAACATTAATGATATCAACAAACACATTCAATGCTCCATAAATTCATAATAGTAAGAGTAATAAATAGGCTACAAATTGTTCTTAAGACATGGGCTTGGAAGCCTTAGTCAATTGCTCCCAAGAGATAGATTTAGCTAATACAAATCATACTAACATCCATAAACAAATGCATAGAGAAATGAAGAGAGAAAAGATGGAAGAAATGAAGAACCTGGGGCTGGGAGAACAGGAATTTCGGCCAAAGAGGATAAGATATGAAGTGGGTGGCCGAAAATTCCTTTTATAGTGCAAGAGGGAGGAAAATAAAAACATAAGGAAAAAGTGTGGCAGGCTGCCGGGCGGGATTGAGCTCTCCTGGGCGGGAATGGCCTCGCCCGGGTGGGAATGACCATTTTCACCCTTGTGTCGCCTTGCCTTCAAATCCCCAATTCTTTTTTATCTTCAATCTTCAAAGCTAGTATTCAAATCTTCAAAATCTTCAAAAGGTGATCTTCAATGGTCTCCGATCTTCAAGTCTCGATGTCCTTCCTTTGTCACACAAAATACACTTAGAAAAAGGTAAAAGAGCCGAAAGTCGCTCTTATCTCTTTTAAGAGAATTTCAAGGCAAAACAAAAATTCTTGATAGCAAAAGAGCACAAAAGTGGTCCCAAAAAGTACTAAAATATGCACATAAAATGGACACATCACTACTAGAACTCCCAATTCAGACTAACGGTACACCCGTGACAAGCAAATGAAGTTCAGCCAATGAATGACCAGCCACTAGTCACAGACCACGCATGGTCAAGCACCAGCGGCCCGTGACAATCTTCACAGCCCACTGTACATAAGAATCCAGGGGTTCCGTGAAGACCAACAAAAGGCCAGCATGAGACCTTCACGAGGCAAGGCCCCAGGTGGTGACATGAGCACCGGGCCGTGAAGAAAGGGGATGAAGAGTTGAAGAATTTGGCTTAGTATGAAGCTGATCTGTGAAAACCTTCACTGGACGTGAAAAAATTTCTGAGCAAAAACCACAAGCTGTTCTCGGTCCATGAAAATGTTCACAGACCAAGGGAATACTCTGAGCAAAAATTGCATGCTAAGTGCGGTCCGTAAAACCCTCACGGACCGTGGTACGATCTCAGCTTCACGGACTGCGCTAAATCCCACAGGCTACAACTATGAACATTCACGCACCGTGGCAGATTTGGCATTTCATGGTTATGCATGCTTCACAGACTGTGGCATCCGTGCCAGCCCGAGAAACCTTTGCGGGTGACCTAGGGTTTTGCTACTTTTGGCCTATTTAGGCCTATTTTAGGCCCAATCTCTAACTACTATATATAGGACCCTAGTCTACTCATTGAGAGAGGTTGGATCATATTTGGAAACATATTTGGGGAGGAGAGAGCTTAGAGAGAAGGAAGAAGTTCCTTTTGTAGGTTTTGTAATCTTTTCTTTTCTTCTTTCTTTGTACCAAAGATGTGGAATTAAAATATATATTTGAATTTCATGTCTACGGAGTAGTTAGATTACCGTGGGATTCATCTTAGCACTTGGTATGTTCTAAACGCTTTATGAAATTTATTAAATTCATCATATCTTTTTGTTTATGATATTATTGTGATTGTTCTTGAATGTTATAAATACATGAGTAGTACACCACATATAAGCACACACTTTGGGATATACTCATGTATGGTGCAATTATTGATGCCCCATTGGGAAAAGAAACCTAGATATTAGAATGGGTAGGGGAGAATGCGTCCGCGTGGGTGTGTGCACGGGGATTCGAGAATTTTCTTACTTATTTTCCATCGCTCTAGTCTTAGCTAACTTCGTAACTGTTGTCCGAGAGGTTACAGGTAGATATTGTGGTAACAAGCTAGGTGTTGTGTTGAAACCCTAGTATCACAGATAAGGTGCCTATGAACCTTTGGCCAAGCATATATAGGATCCGAAGAGAGTAGTTGCATTCTTGGTAGAAGCACAGGACATAATAGGACGGGGGGAGAAACAAGCCTACAACGATGGTTGGACCTCATTGTACTCGTCTAATTATGATGGCAGAGGGTTTCAAGCGCACCCACCATGACAGGGTTAGGGAAGTGTATGCCATCGGCCACACCACGTGTTGTAAACACACTGATAGGTCTTTTGTATGTCTATATGTGAATGAATTGAGGATTGAAGCATTAGAACTACCATGTTGCTAAATGATTCCCAAGTTCCTAGCATAAATAGTTACTTGTTTGTCAATTACATGCTTGTAGTTGTTAGTTGAAAACACCAAACACCCCCCCCCCCTAAGTTGCATGTCTACACTACTAGTTGTTCCTTTGCCTCGTGCGGATTGACGACCCACACGAGGTTGTAGTATTGGAGCCCTAGCATCCTTGTGGACGAATCCAGGGCTTGCCACTTTCTACCCTTTGGTAGCTTAGCAGTAAGAACGGGTGCAGAATATAACTCTTTATCTTTGACCCATAAGCCCCTTGGCTCGTGTTTTAATGAAAATTGGGTCAGGGCAGGTCATCCCGCTAAGTCACCCAATCCCAAGAAGTCCTATGGTGTTAGGCTACCTGGTTCATCCATATATCCACCGCAACTTTATGACTCCAACACCGGAAAATGAGTAGAATTGTAACACTTTTTCTTTTTCTTTTCTTTTCTCTCTCTCTCTCTCTCATTTTGCCAAGGAGTCCTTTTGGGTTTTCATCCTAGCCACATATCATGTGTCTTTGGCTCACATCTCACCTACATATGGCTTCTCATTTTTACCTAGGCCGCCCTTTCAGGTTTTTGACCTATCCAGGCCCAAAATGTTGCCTAAATTGCCCTCTCAATTTTTCAACTTAGCGGGCTTGCCTTTTATTTTTTTCCCTTTTTTTCAAATTCTTCAAATTTGCAATTTTTTCCATTTTTCTCCAATCAAAAGTAGCAAAAGCATCCAAGTGTACATGCAAGTAAGCCATCAAACCTCTCCCCATACTTAAAACATTGCATTGCCCTCAATAGAAACATAAAAGGCAAAAATTATAAAAATCAAAGTGGGAAGTGAAAATGACTCATGATCAAGAGTGGGGTTCCTTCTGATAATGTGTAATTCATTCCCCATTCCTCCTGCACCTCTCCCAATGCCTTTTTGACTCGGATTTTGGGGCTGACGTGCCACCCATTTGCGTCGGTATGTGATAGACCTAGGAGGAAAAACAATCAATCTCCTCATCTGTTTCCATCAGGCTTAGGGATATAAAAGGATTGTGCTCGGCCTGCCTGTGGAATATGGACTCGAATATATACAGCAGTTGATTGTAGAAATCTGGAGGGGTTGAGGAAAGTCTCCATGCGTTCGCTCGCCCTGATGTCGAGGGGGGGATTTTTGCCATGCATATGCACATCCTGCTACTATGTAGAGGATGATGGTGCATCCGGTTGAAAAGGAAGGGTATCCTTCTCTGTCTGGACTGTCATCAAAGGCGGGTTTTGAAGCTCCCGCTCAAAGTTCTCCCTACACACCGCATCCAACTATGTCGCTAAGTCAGCAACGGGTGTGTCTACCTCTAGCTTAGTCTGCTGGGACATAGGAAACTTCATGAAGGTGATCCTGATCATCCCATACACCCAGTGACACTTGCCCTACATAGTTGTGGGCTTGATGAAATGGCAATTTTCCATCAGTGATAGAGTGATGTGGTATGACTCACCCCTATCCAAACACTGAAGACCTGGAGGATTGGTTATCTGCAGATGCTTTGCGAGGAGGTTGATCATGCCTACCATCGATATATAACCTTTTGCCTTCCATGTTGTCTCGATAACTTTCTCAACCTACAACTTGGGCCACTTCCTGTAGCCTGTGCCCTTGCTAGTGAGGTGTTATAGGTAGCGGATCTCATCGTTGGGCACATTTGTCACCTCTGCCTGACAGAATAATATGCCCGATAAGAAGCAATACATAAAGGGAAGAGCGGGGTGGAAGATGATATTACTTTAGTCTCTCACATCTCAAACTTTCTTTGTGATAGTATACCACCAGAATTGAACATCATCCTGAAGATTGTGAGATGGGGCCTCCTTATCAAACTGCACTCTAATGTCCATTGTGTCCCAACCAAATGCTGCCTTAATATTTGAGAGGATCATATCATAGGTCTGGTCATTGAGGGAAAACCATATGAACCTCTTGCATGGCTTCTACCCATTGAAATATACACCTACACCATGGAGAGGAATTCAAGGGTGTATCTCATATATGTTGGTGAACCAAGGCTCAAGAAATCTTCCAAGCCTCCTTTGGTGTGAAAGTAAAGAACTGGCTCACTCGGTCCGAGGGTCTCCAAGGCTCCCACATTGACAAAGTTAGTCTCTTGGGTCTTTTGCATGGCCAACCTCTCCCATTGCTCCACATAATCGCCGATGATCCGGCGAAAACCCATAAACATGTCGGGAAGTGGCACTGGTGTTGGCTCTGGAGCCAGATGGGGAGGTGGAGGTGGAGAAGATGAACTTGCTCCTCAAGTAACGCATTGTCTCTTGGGTCTCATAACTATCACTACAGAAAACAACGTCAAACTCACAAGGACATAAAAATATATATTACTAGGTTTAGCATAAAAAATTAATAAACCTTAATATTCTCAAAGATGTCCAATATATAGTACTAGGTTTAGCAATTACCACTATGAAATTATCCCATGAAAACATCCAACATAGATCGACAAATAAGAAAGCATCATTGTAGAATTTAGCAATCACAGTCACAATGATGTAGTCGACACACTAAAATCAACAAAAGGCAGTCATAAAGATGCAATAATGTTCATATGTCGATACATGTAAAAATACAATCATAGTTCATTGCTAGATAAATTCATCAATATGCTCATATCCTATCTCACCATACTTGGCCATTTATTGCTAACCACATCAACTTGAGATCATAATATAAATAAAAATTATGTATGCCATCCCCAAAAACAAGATATAGCCAAGAACACAACACTTAGCATATGTACACAGTTTCAACCATTATCATGTTCCTGGTCAAACCTATATTAGCATAGGAGGTTTCTATCAATCACACATACAATAGTGTTTATGTATGGAAACTAAATAATCGTTGATCGTTGATTAATTAAGTTTAAACCTTATTTATTAGTGTTTAATTATGGAAAGTCAACTAAGGGTAGACCGTTGATTAGTTAAAGTCTAATAATTTCATTAGTGTTTATGTATGGAAAGTCAAGTAATTATGAGTTTACCGTTACTTAGTTTTCAACAGTGTTTATGTATAGAAAGTCAAGTAGGGATTGAACGTTGACAAGATAAGGTAAACCCTTAGTTATTAATGATTATATGTGAAAAGTCAAGTGAAGGTTGACCGTTGATTAGTTAAGTTCTAACAATTTTATTAATTTTTATGTACGAAATGCCTAGCAAGAGTTGACCGTTAATTAGTTAAGTTCTAAGCATTTCATTAGTGTTTATGTATAGGGGTAAGTCGCAGGAAAGACGGTATATCCATAAGCTTATGGACATGCCATGGACATGTTTGAAATTAATAAAATTTGGTTAATTTTTGTGGGCCAAGCCCACTTCAGATCTAAAAACTAGAGGATCGTGCTTTCTAGTGAGAATCGTATAAGTCAAAATGGGGAAGAAGACTATAACAAGAGAAACTGCTGCTCGCTACCCTGATCCTGCCTAGAACCACTGTTGTCGGAGAGGTCAAGCGCCGGCTAAGCAACCACCTTGAAACGCCTCTGTTGGAAACCAGGAGTCCACGCTTCGATCACCTCTGACAACCCGCGCTGAAACTCTAGCGCTGTCATCAGCCTCTAGACAACTTGCTTGAAGTCCTGAGGCAAAATATCCTCTAGTTGAAGTCCTGAGGTACAAAGTGGACTCCTAAGGCTGGCACAAGAATATCCAATCTAGATTGGATGAACATATAGTGTGTGGACTTGCTCAAAAATCAATCGAGTTTCCTTAACTCTCCTGGATAACGCAGAGTATACAAAGTGATAACTACATCTTGCTTGAAGTCCTCTAGCACATCCCCTGGTTCTTCCTGAGGTTGGTGGAGTCCACTTTGCACACTTTGGGCTTTGTCGGCGGCAGAGGCGTAATATGTTTCTTCATTTGTTTCAGGGGATTCCTTCCAATCTCAAAGATGACTAAAACAAAAACGACGTCGTTCTTGCAACCTTATTTTCACCGTATTGATGTTGGTGCGACATGGAAGATGAAAAGGTGTACGAATCAGAGGATTCCATTTCTCTTTTTTGATTGCTTAGGATTCAACTTTTTGGAAGAAGTGAGATTTTTAATGAATAGATATGGGGTTTTATAGAGAGGAATTTTTAAAGGTTGGACTTTAAAAGATGGAGAAAAATTCAAGGATTTTATTTTATGTTGGTTGTATTTTGGCGTCAAGGCAGAAGGCGGGGATCAAGACCAAGGCTCCGTCAATGTCAAGCTTCGCCGTCTCCTCCAGCTCAAAGAAGCGAGAGGATCAAGACCAGGTCTTTTATTCTGTTGATTTGCATTTTTGGACTTTTGGTGAATTGAGTAGTAGCGTAAATGAAATCATAATTCATGATCTGTGTATCCAGGTTTTCTGACGCATTCAAATACCTAATTGACTTTCCCAATGACAACCACATCAATTTATTGTGAAAAATGATGTCTTTTGACTTATTTTTGAATTGGTGGTCTTCTATGTTTTATGAAATTACAAAGTGTATTCGTTTGCTTATATGTTGTAACTGTTATTATCCAACGTGTATTTGTTAGTTGTACTGTGAATGACTTTTTTTCTTCTTCTTTTTTTTGCTGATTGTTTGTTTCCGAGCTGCATCGGTTTACTTATATGTTGCACTTGTTAGTATTCAATGTATACTTGTTAGTTGTACTGTCTATGACCTTTAGTTTTCATTTGTTGTTAGTTGTACATTTTGACTAACGAGTTGCATCTGTTTACTTATATGTTGCATTTGTTTAATATCTCTTGTACTTGTTGGTTGTGTTCTGTATGACTTTTTTTTATAGAAAATTGTTGTTGGTTGTTCATTTTGAATTAAGAACTGCATCTATTTACTTATATAATGCAGCTATTACTATCCAACGTGTACCTGTTAGTTTTACTGTGAATGACCTTTTTTCAATCTCTTTTTTGCTAATTGTTCATTTTGAATTTTGAGCTACATCTCTTTACTTATATGTTGCACATGTTAGTATTCAATGTGTACTTGTTAATTGTACTGTTTATGACCTTTTGTTTTCATTTGTTGGTAGTACGTTTTGAATAACGAGTTGAATCTGTTTACTTATATGTTACATCTGTTAGTATCGTGTGTGTACTTGTTAGTTGTGTTGCGTGTGACTATTTAAAAAAATTTGTTGTTGGTTGTTCATTTTGAATTAAGAACTGCATACGTTTACTTATATGTTGCATCTGTTAGAATCCATTATGTACTTGTTATTTTTATTGTATTTGACTTTTACTTTCGTTGTTGATTATTGTTCGTTTTGGATCAGAAATTGTACATGTTTGCTTATATGCTGCAATTGTTAATATCCGGTAAGTATGACCTTTTTTAGGAGTTGGTTCTATACTTTTTTTTGTTTTGACTTTTAAGGAATCAGACAATACTGAACATTGGACTACACAAGAAGTTCTGACATGAGGATGATTCAGACAAAGATGACACTGAGCTTTTAAGGAGTCATATGCATGTTTTCAATCAAACGATACATGTTGTAAAGTAATTCATGCAAAGTTAACAATGTTAAATTATCAAATTTTAGTCTCCTCTATCTGTGTAAACTATAACATATACTAATTATAGGCTAACATATGTATGCTTTAACAAAACATAAACTATTCATAAGGTAACTTATGCACTGACTCATGACAAAACTTTGTTATTCATAAAAGAAATTGATAATTCTAAATCATATGCATGTTTTGATTTAAACAATGCATGTTGTAAAATAATTAATGCAGAGTTAATACGACAATTTTAAATTGTCAAATTTAGTCTCCTCTTTCTATATAAACTATAACGTATACTAGTTGTAGACTAAAATATTCATTAAAAGAACATTTTGCCACTTGCGAATGAGTGTTCGTGCAAGTGTTAATAAAGTCCAACTCATATGGCACATCCGGGGGTAAAGAAAATCTTCTCAGTATCAATCTTGGATGCCCCTTCAACTGTGGAAGCAACATTTTGGTTGTCAAGGATACTTCCATAGAGCTCCTTGCAGTCGGATTTGTACCTCACCTGGAAGATCACAAAGTCGAATCATTCTCCAAAAAGACACAAGGAACAAGCAGTTAGGCCACATAAAATATACAGAACATACAAGATTGAGTTTGTGGCAATGCCAAATCCATTCCCAATCAAGAGGAACAACCAGTAGTCCATCAAAGAACACGGAATTTGAATGCTTTACCAGCAAAGGAAGCCAACAAACATTATACCTACCACAGTCTCAAGCTTTCACATTTAGAAAACAAAGTACTCTACACTGCAACACTAGCCTGATAAGCATCAACACGCCTTATTCATCATATTGTGACAATCATTTCACATAACAACACAATGACAAGACATCCATTTATCTACAAAAAAAATATGAATAAAGTCCAATGATTGCGATTAAAAATTGTCAACAAAGAAGGATGTGATGTATTTGAATATTTATGAAGCTATGTGTCTTCATCAAACGCAATAACATAACCTGATCCATATAGGCATTCATACATATTTTAAGTTACTATGTTCTTAACATAATCCCAAGAGCCATGCTCGAGATCCAATCATCTGTTTCACTAATTATTATGTTCTTACAAAAGCAAACTGCCAATTCACTAGCGGGGCGACAAATGAACAACCCTTAAAGTTAGTTACAACCATATCATCAAAAACCTCATATCTAAAACACTTTTTGTATAAACACCATACCGTGAAACAAAATTGTCTGAGCTCATTAGACCAATATGAACAAACTTTTGCCAAACAGTAGAATATTAATTATTGAAGCTGAAATTCTCAAAAATGAATCAACCTTAAAATCAGGCACACCTTACAAACAAATAGAGATAATCAGAAAAAAATTCTTCATATTTCTTGCATGATCAGAAAGTAGAAAATTAGAAGATGAAGAACTTTTCATACCTTTTTTGCAGGCTAGAACTTTTTACCTTGACCAAGAAACACAAATTGTGTGGCTTATAAATAAATGTTGAGATGAGGAATCCATCAGAATTGCATGTTGTGTGACACAGGTAGTTTGTTGACTGCGATGAACATATTTCATACAAAAATGAAATTTTTTTTTATAATGAAAATACCAGCAATGCATATGCACCATCAGGTATATTCATCAGGGTATTGTGTCCTCCCTTCTCTGCAATCATCCCATTCTTCGCTACAGTAATCAGATCAGCCCCTTTGATGTGCTCAAAGGGTGAGCCACGACCACCATGGTTCAGAGTGCTCTCCAAGCCTGAGTTCCATAGTCTGACCCCCAAGTTCCGCATCCCATCTAACATCCGTCACCTGCAGGCTGCAGCATACCAAAGCATGATTAACACAAAACCCAATCACAGTAAAATGCACATGTAATCCCAGCTACCTGGAACTAATTAACAAAGACAGTCTTTCCGTATTCCTTAGCATTATAAGCAGAGAAGTATACAAGCGCAGCATAAGTACTATTGGCCCCCATATCATAGAAAATCACATGGCGAGACTCTTTTCAGGCAACATCACTAGCATCACAAATTCAAGCAACAACATTTACACAACGAACCATCACAAATCAGGTCCATATGGAGATTCTTCCGTCAAACACCGACAAAAAACACATGGAAACATAAAGAGACTAAGATTCCAACCTTGCAAGTTGTGTCATTTAGAATACTTGTTGGAAATTCTTTGCATTTCAAATCACCATCAACCGATGTTCTTTTTCACTCTTTTTCCCCGCTCAATCCTTTTCTCCCCCTTCTCTGATTCTTCATTCATTTTCCCCTTCACGACCTCACTTGAACTTGGACCGTCACCATCGCCGCCGTTTGTGTCTGTGTCAGTATCGGAGCTGACCAGATCTGGTGGCCGCCGGAGTCCTGCGGATGGTAGTGTGTTCATCGGCTACCCACTGCTCGCCGGACCTTAGATCGCCGGATGTGAGCGACCGGGCGTACGCCGGATGTGAGCGACCGGGCGTACGCCGGATGTGAGCGACCGGGCGTACGCCGGATGTGAGCGACCGGGCGTACGCCGGATGTGAGCGACCGAGCGTACGCCGGATGTGAGTGGGCAGATCTGAGCCAACTAGTTATGCACGACGGATGCTTTTCGTTTGTTTCAGGCAGAGGCGTTCGCCAGAGCTGTCGGTGGCGGCGGAGGTACGAATTTCTTATAACCCATTTTTGTCTTATAACATAACCTACGAATTTCTTCGGCTTTCTCTAATTTGTAAATGGTCCATAACATATTCATAAACTTATGGACGGTCCATCTATAAGAAGACTTACTATATATAGAATGTCAAGTGGGATGGACAGTTGATTAGTTAAATTCTAACCATTTCACTAGTGTTTTATGCATGGAATGTCAAGTATTAATTGGTTAATTTCTAACCATTTCATTTGTGTTTTTGAATGGAAATGTAAAGTAAGAATTGATTGTCGATAAGTTAAGTTATAACAATTTTATTAGTGTTTATGTATGGAATGTAAGTAAGGGTTGTTCGTTGATTCCTCAAGGTCAAACTTTTTCATTAGTGTTTATGTAAGGAAAGTAAAATAAGGGTTGATCGTTGATTAATTAAGCTCAAATATTAGTTATTAGTGTTATTTATGTAAAGTCTAGTAAGAGTTGACCGTTGATTAGTTAAGTTATAATAATTTCATTAGTATTTATATATGGAAAGTCAATTAAGAGTTTGTCATTAATTATTTAAGGTCAAACATTAGTTATTAGAGTTTGTGTATGAAAGGTCAAGTAAGGGTTAACTATTGATTAGTTAAAGTCAAACCATTTTATTTGTGATTATATATGGAAAATCAAATAAGGTTGACCATTTATCAACTAAATTCAAATCATTTTATTAATTTTTATATAAAGAAAGTCAATTAAGGGTTAAACGTTAATTAGTTAAAGTCAAAATTTTTTATTAGTGATTATATATATGAAAAGTCAAGGATTAACCATATAGTAGCCGTTCTCGTATCCTTTTCATTAGTATTTATGTATGAAAGGTCAATTAAGGGTTTACCCATGATTGATTAAGGTAAAATTTTAATTATTTGTTTATATTTATGGAAAGTCTGTTTCACTAATATTGGCATCATAGGTTTAGGTGCTTGGATTTAGATAGAGGAAATGAGTGGATGAAATTGGATGTAGAAAGTAAAAAGTAAAATGAGCTGATGAAAATGAAGGAATCTTGCCAAAAATAAAAAGTATGCCAATATAAAATAAACATCCAATTAAGGTAAGTGCGCCATTAATAGAGAAACAGATGGAGTACATGTTTACATTTTACTAAAAGATCAACTCTTACATTGTCACCATTGCCAAGTGTCATTCTTGGAATTAGCCATGTGTCAAATGAAATAAATTAAATGTAGTGTATCATAAATAAACTCTATTTTTCACCGAATACAATTTTATATACAACTTACTTTATATACTACTTATTTATATATTACTTATTTTATATAATTATGAATAGGTAGTATATAAAATTTTATTTGGTGAAAAATAAAGTTTATTTATTGATGTTCGACTTTGATAATGTATTACTCAAACTCTATGTTTCATTGATTTCATTTGAAAATATAAACATAAATTCATAGTTAAAAGTATAATGACAAAATCTTTTAAAATTTAAAAGAAATGGATTTGCACTAAAAAATTAAAAAATATATTTTAGTTTTGTTAAAAAAGAAATTACATTTTAAATATATATATATATATTCAATTATTTTAAATCATGCTACGCAAGAGTGTTATCTAGTTATTCATATACTTATAAGTACCATGCCTGCCAGAGTGACGTGCGGCGTCGCTCACAAAAATAGTCGAGTCGGTAAGCAAGAAATGTGTGTAACGTCGGTCATTCATGCTGTGAGAGGGAAGTGCAACGTCATTCACAATAATACACGACATTGGTAAGCGAGAAATGCATGTGACATCGGTCATTAATGTCTGCGAGAGTGACGTCCGATGTCGATCACAATAATAAGCAACGTCGGTAAGCGAGAAATGCATGCAACATCGGTCATCCTTGTCTGCGAGAGTGACGTACGACATCGGTCACATTAATAAGCGACGCTGCTAAGCTAGAAATGCATGGGACGTCGATCATTTCAAACTTGCGAGAGGGATGTGCGATATCGATCACAAAAATATGCGAAGTCGATAAGCGAGAAATGCATGCAACGTCGATCAACCATGTCTATGAGAGTGACGTGCGATGTCGTTCACTATCACAACAGATGTTAGTAAGCAAACCATACGTGCGGCGTCGGTCATTTCAGACATTTTACCTCAATTTTTAAAACCAAGGTAAAAAGTGTACTTTTTACATCGGTTTATTTAACCGAGGTAAAATAATTGTATTTACTTTGGAAAAAAACCGAGGTAAAAGAACTTTTTTACCTCAGTTATTTGTCCAAAAAAAAACCGAGGTAAAAGGGTGAAGTAATAGGTCATTTTTTTGGTAGTGATTATTGTTGGAGGGGCACTTGTGCCATTTGGATTTTGCCTTCTCAAATCGGATCTCGAACTAAAAGTCCTTGATTCCTCGGCCAACTCTTCATAGAGCTCCATAGCCACTTCTGGAGTCTTGTTCCCAATGGAACCACCACAAGCTCCCCTCACCAACCTTTTCTCCTCATCAAGAAGACCATTTTAGAAATAATAGACCAAATCTCACTCTGTAGCCATGGTATGGACAATTTGAAAGAAACTTCTTGAACCTCTCACAATAGTCATAGAACGACTCTTCATGACATTGGAGGATATTGCTAATCTCTTTCTTCAAGGTAGCGGACTTAGAGGTCGGGAAATACTTGGAAAGAAACTTCCTCTTCAACTCAATCCAGGAGTTAATGCTCCTGTATGGAAGGTAGTGGAGCCAATCCCTTTTGGCATCTCTTAGTGAAGACGAAAAAGCCTTCAACTTGTAAAGCTCTTCATCCACCCCTTCGGGAATCATACCACAACAAACCATATGAAAATTGGAGAGATGTTTGTTGGGGTCCTCCCCTTGCCTACTAAGAAAGGAAGGTAGCAAGTGTATCAACCCGGAATTTAGCTCAAAATGTCGATTAGGTCCAACCGCGAATATGTGATGCACATAGGTTGTTGCCCAAGGTTGGGGGCCATAGTCTCCCTCAATATAATTTGCCTCAATTGAACACCTCCTCCTCTTTGAAGGTGAGGGTGTTGAGGTCCATTTTTTGGATGCTTGTCTTGATGCTCCATGGAAGTGGAAGGTTCTCCAAAATGGTCAATAGGAGGGGTGTTATTCACACTTTCTAAAGAAAGCATCCTAGCCCTTTTCAAGTTCAACTCTAACTCAGGGTCGTAGTGTAGGGATTTTTGTGAATAGGATCGCGTACGAACCATACACCAAGAACTCGAACAATACATTTCCAAGCCAAATAAAAACCAAAAATCAACTAAAAACCAAATAAAAGAAAACTAGCACATATTTACAGAACTAGCACATATTCACTCATAATATGCCCAAACACTTAAAAATATATGCCTTTTACCCTGCAGCAGCGCCAAAATTTTGGAGGTAGTTGTCGTACCTCTCAAAGTTATAATTTATAGCCCTAAAGTGCTTCCTAAATACAATTAAGTAGATAGTGGGAAATCAGGGTTGTCCACAAAGAAGAGTAATTTGCCTAAGGGTTCATGCATATAAGGTGGATATAGGCATATATATGTGTGTGTGTGTATAAAAGCAAGTAAAAAGGGGGGATTTTGGTTGGTTTTTCTAAGTTACGAAATTAAAAGACAAAGAACTATCATAAACTAGAGATCAAGCTAAACATGCAACAAACTACAAAGAGATGATAAATTCAACAATGACAAAGCCTTAGGGGAAATTGATTCCCACTTCCAAACCTCTTATAGATCATAGAATCATTCACTCATTCAATCACATTTATTACCGAAGGTGAATTCTATCACTTCCATTTTGAAGATAAACATTCATTTCTTCTTAAGAGTAATTCACAAAAGCAATCAACGACTATTTGCAAACCTCATTAATGATCACTTTAGACAAACAATGCCTAAAGGTATTTCATCAATGGAATCATACACAAAGAACCATAGATTTGATAATAACTACAAGCATTTTACCAAATGCCTAGTCATTTAACCAAACAAAGCATTTACTAGGTTTTACCTAGAACAATCAACATTCAAGATTCAACCTTTTATTGCTACCTTAGGATAAATATGATAACAAACCGCATTAACATACTCATCTAGCAATATTAACATCACATTACGCAACAAGAAGTTCTAATTCCATGTTCTTAGATTTTCATGTCAAAAGGCTAAGAAATTGCGCACATCTCTAACCTCCTAACACTTATTCATACAAACACTTCATATTCTCAAACAACCCATAGCATAAATAATGTAAACATACACATTAAAGGCATAGTAAATGCTAAGTAATAAATGTTCATGAAAAGTACAATGGAGAATCTTACTACATGGGTTTGGAATCTTCAATCAATTGCTCCCAAGAGATTTATTTAGCTGCTACAATTTATACTAATAATCAACATCAAACCAAACATAATTCAAGATGAAATAAGGTGAAAAACTAAGAGAAAACTAGGGTTTTTCAAAACTAAATTTGGGAAGAAGAAGAGTATGAAGGGAGAGGATAAAGTTTGCCTTTTATAGTACAAGAAAAGTCACAAGTAATTCTGGCCTCACGTCTGCCGCGACTCACGTCAGAGACCAAATGCAGCATCTTCATTTCTTTCTTTTTCTTGTCTCAAGTCTTCCTCTCCACTTCTTCTTCTAGTCTTCAAATCTTCAAGTCTTCGAGAAAATTCTTATAATGTGGCTACAGTAGACACCAATGGATGCAAGAGTGGAGAACGCATTTGCTAAATATGTTCTCTGGAATTTTATTTTTATTTTTTGTACATGAATAAACGAGGATGCATTTGCTAAATGCATCATCAGGATTTTGCATTTTTAATGCAGTTTATACAAGGGCGCATTTGCCAAATGTGCCCTCAGAAGTTTGGATTTTTTTAATACAATTTTAATGAGGACGCATTCAGCGAATATGTCCTCATCCAGATTCATGTTTTAAACCCAGTTCAAGTTCTTGTTTCCTCCGCACCACACCCAGTTCACAAACCACACCCTCTCTTGTTTCTCTGCCGCCGGAATCCTCCCTCCCAACCATGCTCAGGCCATCGTCGTCCACCTGGCTGGGTTCACGCTTTTGTTTTTGCCATTTTAATCATCGGGTTCATACCTCCCCAAGCTTGAGTTTGTATTTTTGTTTGTTTTTTTTTCACATCTTCTCTTTTTGTTTGTGTTTGGAGTTAAATTGTTAGTGGATTTTCAATTTTAGCTTCCGGCTGCCTTTTGCTGATCGTCGCGCACCCGGAGGAAAACTGCATGCACCACTAGAACGTCTATGCGTGAGACTCGTGCGCTGCCAGCCACCAAGCGCGTGGAAGTCACGCATCACCAAATTTTTTGTCTCCAAGAGATACCTGAAAATTTGATGATTATAAGAATGTGTTGAATGACTATGTGTGGTTTGATTATGAGTGATTTGTTCACTAATTATTTTATTGAACTTGTAGTAATAGTGTAATTTGTGAGGTACTTGAAAAATATTTGTGATATTAATATGTTGAATGATTACGTATGGTTGAATTATTATATTTGGTTTGATTATATGAATGTGTTGAATAAGGATGCGCGATTATGTGTGAATTGATTATGTTTGAATTGTTCACTAATTTTTTTATTGAAGTTGTAGTAATGATTAAATTTGTGTGGTGTAATTGAGTTCAAATTTTATATTGTGAAGAAACACTACCGATGTTGTAATGTTGTATGTCAATTAGTATTATAATCGATAATAGTGTATGATTTGGTTGTCCAATGACAATTGAACAGTGTGTCGATTAGGGTTTGAGGAGTTGAATAAATGTTGCTGAATAATACCATCTTTCTGAATATGGAATTATATGTTCTATATTTGTATATTGCAGTTCTACTATGATTTTAACGGTCTACTTGTACAATGGGGGTCAAATCAAGTTTGATTTGAATGTGGGTGTGTATTATAATCCTCCCATACCTGAAAAAAACGTGACTCTCGAGTGAGGGGTTAATTCACTCCGAGTTAGTTGAATTAATTTTCAGAAGGCCTGGCATTGCAAGTGAGGGGTTTCTGTTGAAAATTTACTATCGTTGTCCTGACCTGATTGGTTCATCTATATACTATCAATGTTATAATGTGAAGGATGACGAGTCTACCACGGTCTTCTTCAACATTTTTTATCAAATGTACTTGTCCTAAGCTAATCTGTAAATTAATTTTGAGAAGGTGTCAAACACCATTGATCGTACGGGTGATGTTAGTTCAGGAATGTTCATGTCATTGTTGAGAAATATTAAGAACTATACACATTTTCCAACCTTACCACCCCTTGTACATTGCTAAGGTTTTGGAGAACCTTTTGTCATTGGTGAGTCGAGCCAACCCAGTGCGTATGTTCACTTCGATTGCACTTAGTCATCCACAAGTGTTGGTATATATGGTGTGCATCATGAGGAGCTGAATGTCTTCGATGGTGATTATGTGGGTGAAATTGGCGAGCATATTGTTGGTCATGGTGAACATGTTAGTAGCGATGATGAAAGTGAGGAAAGGGAACTTGAAGAAGAAAGTGAAGATGATCATTCCTTATCAACTGATTCAAATCCAGGGGATGATGGTGAACAAGTACTGTGCACGACCAATGTAGCCACGATGTTCCATGTTATGGAAAATCCTAATATGGAGGCCTACTTTAGGGATTTCCTGATGAGGATGCCTATGACCCAACTAATTGTGGTGAAAGACTTCCTAGTTATATTCAAACGACTGGTGAAGTTGCATTAGGTATGCAATTCTGGAGTAAGGCAGAATTGGTAGAAGCTATTTCCAGGTGGAGTTTGATAATGAACAGGGAATGAAAAATGTAAAGACGTTTTTGAAGGAAGTGGTAATTGTCATTGGATTATTAGAGCCAGCAAGAAGGCTTCCCATGGCATGTGGGAGATAACCAAATCGGCAAGTAGTCATGTTTATATTGGTGCTGGTCGATCAAATGGTAACACTAACCTGACATCTTTGATGATCGCCTATTCCATTCCAGATTGACGCAACCCCTTCTTACACGGTGAAAGATGTCCAAGCGCATATGAAGAAAGAGCAGAATATGACCTTTTCCAACAAGAAGTCGTGGTATGCTCGCCAGAAGGCTATTGATTTTGTATTTGCAACTTGGGAGGAATCCTTTGAAATGTTTCCAACATTTACGGATGAGCTAATCAGGGCCAATCCAAGCCCCGTTGTTGATTGGGATGATGTACCTGATAGAATAAATGGTCATGGTTGTAGGAAATTTAAGTTTGTGTTCTGGGAATTTGGTCAGGCTATCGATGCATTTCGCCATTGCAAAGTGGTGATTAGTGTGGATGTGACTCATTTGAGAGGTGCATACAAGGCCACAATGCTAGTTGTAGCGACACATGACGCGAATGATTACATAATGATCATTGCTTATGTAATAGCTGATGCTGAGACTAATAAGAGTTGGAACTGGTTCATGATAAAACTGTGACTCCATATTGTAGATGGTGATAGTAGGCCAATCTGTATTATATCGGATCGTCATAATGGTATTTTGAATGCAATGAGACATATGGATGAATGGATGGAGCCAGCAGGATACCACTGGTTTTCCTTGAGGCATTTTCAGTCCAACTTCCCCAGTGCAGAGTGTGGGAAGTTCAAAAATGTGCATCTGAAGACTATGGTTTGGCAGCTTGGTCATGCCAGACAAGAGAGTAGGTGGAGAGAGTACAAGGAGGAGTTGGCGAGTCTCGAACCATCTGCTTGGGATTGGCTGAGACAACATGATAGCAATAAGTGGTGCCTTACCTTTGATGAGGGTGATCTTCGTTGGGAAATTCTTACAACTAATTTGTCCGAGAGTTAAACAATTGTTTAAGGCATGCACGACATCTCCCGATAACAGCATGTGTCAAAGCCACTTTTGAACGAACAGTTGAACTATTTGCACGAAGGCTACTGGACGCTACAAATTGAAGGTACTTTTATGATACATTATATTTCATTATGTCTTCGTGGACTAGTTTATGTATTCTAAATTGATATAGAATTATGTAGGTCCGAGTTCCCCAGCAGGATTTGGAAAAAGTTTCAGAAGCAAGACACTTGGGAACAGGGACATACTGTCACCGTGTATGGTCAGGCATCACGGACATATAAGGTTGTGACAAGGACCATTGATGGTAGCATTGGTGAGAGCCAATACACTGTGAAATACCGGAGAAAGGAGTGTAGTTTTCGTGAATGGAAAATTTTCCGCTTCCCTTGTTCCTATGCATTGGGTGTCTGTAGGTATAGGTGTGACGATCCATCTACTCTTTGTGATGGGTATATCACACGACCACCTATGTGCAAAAATATAATGACTTCATGCCTGTAAGAGATCCATCACTATGTAAATGTGCCAATTGGAGGTTGATTAGTTTCATAATAGGAGGCATGGTTAGTTTACGAAGAGAAGGATAAGGAATCAAATGGATAAGAGAGTGTTGGGTGATTGCAGAGGCGTCCGTAGGCGAGGGCGTGCTTACGGTCGTGTTTGTAATATGGAGTTTCTAGAGATCCTTATGTTTTGTTTAGACCAGTATGTATTACATTATATTGTGTAGCCATACAACTTGTTATGCTACATTCTCTCATTTTTTTAGTGTAATTGATTGTGTGGATTTGTATTATATTTATTTGTTTAAATTGAAGCTAATGTACGATTTGGTTTGAATATGTATTACATATAATAGTATTAATTTTTGTGGAAATATGGACTGGTCATTTCTCCATGTGATTATGATTTTCAACAGGGATACGCCATGTATCATCTAGGACCCATTGATGAGGATTTTCTTTACCTTCATCAAGAGCATCATGCACGCGCTCTGTACAGCGGTAATTAGAAGGATGAGGCACTGCAGGTGAGGTGGTGCGATGTGGCTTGTTGGATTGGTGGGATCCTTGATCAAGTGATGTGCTATGTGCGTGATGTTGGATTCCAAGGATTGTTAGATTCTGCACCAATTCACATCGACCATTCCCTCATGACTACATTAATCAAGCAATAGAGACCAGAGACTCACACATTTCATCAGTCAATGGGGGATACTACTGTCACATTACAGAATGTGGGCATCCTATGGGGTCCACCAATTGATGGCATGGTATTCACTGGTGTAGACACTAGCAGGCACACAGATGATTGGCAGAGATTGTGCACTGACTACCTGGGGGCTACACCAGACACAAGTGCTATCAGTGGGGGTCGCATAAGGTCTGACTGGTTTGGAAACTTATTGCGCAGTCTGTTGCCTCTTGATGCTACTAAGGTAGATTGTCAACAGCGGGCTAGGGTTTTCTATCTACTACTGGTCGGAGGAATGCTCATGTCAGACACATTCAGGCACCTAATCTCTCTACCCTATTTGTTGGTACTGATGAACTTAGATGCATCACATCAGTACAACTGGGGGAGTGCAATTTTGGCACACTTGTACAGGTGCTTATGTGATGCTACAATCCTACAAGTCAAATCCATATCTGGGCCACTGGTCTTACTACAAGTAGCATTGTTAGTTAAACTTGTTAGTTGGACACGTGTCTATAATGACCTTCTTACATTATATTATATTTTTATTTATTTATTGTCAGTTGTGGGCATAGGAGCAAATACCAACCATTCGCCCTTCCAGACAACTTCTAGTGACTGTCACCATGAGTGCTCTTAGGTTCAGGTTTGTATTCAATTAGTAAGAACACAATTGTCAAACCTTTTACATTACTAGGAAAAACTAATATTAGTCATTCTGTTTCTTACATGTGGAGAGCCCGGTACGATTTATCCCAATCACCCATGCATGTACTGAAAGTGTACCGTGGTCACCTGACATCTCTCCATGACATTCAGGTATAATGTAATTCAGATTACCTTTTTTTGAACTAATGGAAAAAGGGTGTTTCTTTCCAAACCACAGTACTTGTTTGTTCTGTCAGTTTATTTGGCAGCCATACACTGAGGATGTCATGCAACAACTCCCACAATATTGTATAGCTGGTAGCAACAACTGGCTATTGTGTGTTGATCTCATTTACTGGTACATCATGGAGTATCCTCATATTCATCGAGTTCTCATGCAATTTGGCCTTATCCAGACAATACCCGCGCAGTTGGTCACTAAGGACAAACACAAACTGCTTCATACTAGAGATAGTCGTCAAGCATGGATTTGCGTGTTGAACTGAGAAGATACTCGATGTGTGGGAACATCGAGCTGAGCAATAAATTAATGCACTTGGGGTCAGCGGATCCATATACACCCAAACGAGAATACATAGTGTGGTATTTTCGCAAGACAGTGACCCTAATTGATGAGCCAAGACGGCGCCAAACGGTTACGGAGGGTTATTAATGGAGACAGAGCTACTATGGAGTACATGGTATTTCCTAAATTTCTAATAGTATTAACAAATAATACTTTAGATTCCCTAAAATTTTAATATCTAATATTTTTATCTCTTTTATGTATTTGCAGGCAATGTCCGAGATGCACCTCATGTCAGATATCAATTTGGATGAATGCCCCCCACGTTTCGTGGATGTTATTAGGGGGATACATGGTGTTGCCACACGTACTCTACAATATGTGCATGAGCCCTCCAGACTGCAGTATTATCAGCCACATGTGCATAACGAGGAACCTCCCCCTGGTGTGAGATACAATGAAATCAGAACCTACCATCCAGCTCCACTTGGTCGACAGGGTGGTCAGTGACTACGTGCTTGGGGTCCATCTGAAGCCGGACCCTCACATGCGAGTCCAACCAACGCCGGACGATCACATGGTGGACCCTTACACTATAACACAACTCCAGCTGATTCCACTACATATCTTACTCCCACTACTAGTCATGCGTATAAGTCGCCTACTGCTCCATTAGATACATGTAGTGTTCCCCATGTCCAATATAATTTGAATGATGACACAGGAGACGTTATGGAGGAGGATTTTACAGAGGGAGTTCCGCATGACAATGTACATATTTCTACTCAGATAGCTGTTCCACGACGCACATCCCGCACCATACGTCCTCCCCCATGTGGAACGGGTGGAAAGCTTTACAGAGGGCGTCATTAGTACATTACATATCGTTGGCCATTCATTTCATTATGTTTCTAACTATCTGTTTGACACATGTTCTTCGAATATTGTATCTCTGAATCAATTCATGTTTACTAGGTTTTAATTATCAACCCTAATTTCATAAACATTAAATGCATCTACTCTTATTATTTTGTTTATTTATATTAGTAATTAGTGGAAAAAGTGAAATATTTTTTAAAAAAGGAAAATTTTGTTTATTTACATGTCTAATTCATTTAAACTACAAAAATATTGAATTTTTTAAATCACGATTCAAATACTGTAGTAACTTCCGATTTTTCTTATAATTCATTCCTTTTATATATTCATGATTATTTAAAAAATTGCAATACCCACGATCAAATTTTTCCATTATCTTTAATCAGGTAAGTGGGATGTTCAAGTTCTACTGTCAAAATTTCAAAGTGGACTTCTGTCAAAATTTCAAAGTGGACTTTCAAATTCTTCCGATGCATTTATCATTACGAAAATTTTTATAAAATATAAAACAGTTACATGTCTATTGATGCACTATTGGGGACATTGAAAATATAAAAAAAAAATTGGACAAACAGTTATAAGGCTGATTAAAAAATTTATTTTCATTGAGGTCGCATCTGAATGTGTGCTCTTCAAGCATTAAAAGAAACTAACTGATTAAATGGAGGATGGAGGATGCATTCAGAGAATGCGTTCTCTGCTACAGATTAAAAAAAAAATACATACATTGAGGATGCATTCTCTGGATGCATTCTCTGAATGCGTCCCCTACAACCGGATTTTAAAAAATCAAATACATAGAGGACGCATTCACAAAAGTGTCCATTTTTCAAAGTCAGCATGGTTGCATCCAAAATCTGTTCACTTAGCACACTTAAAGAAACAACTCTCAAGTCGTCTAGTCTTCAAAAGTTAGTTTTCAAGGCCTTCAAATCTTCGGTCAATTGTCTTGTCATATAAAATTCTCTTGAAAAGTAATAAGAGCACAAAAGTCTCTCTTAACTCTCCAAAGAGAATTTCAAGACAAAATAGAGGATACAAAACACAAAAGTGTACAAAAATGAGTCCAAAAAGTCCCAAAATAACCATATAAAATAAATGCATTAAAGGTTTGCACGAGGTCACCATTCTAGAGCCAGCTAAAATGTTGTGAATGAGAACCATCACCAAGGACAGTATGTCTGTTATCCAGTAGCTAATCGAATGGAAAGGGATGTCTGTAAAGGAAACTTCATGGGAAGATGCTACATTTATTAGTTTCCAACATTCCGAGCTTCATGACACGCTTCATTTCAAGGGGGAAGGTATTGTCATGATCTAAAGGGTAAGGATGTCCATTCACTCAGCAATTTCCAAGCTCTTAGCTCAGAATTCAGATTTCACGGAGAAAAAGAGCTATCAATTGAATCAATTCGTTTGCAGTTAGGGAGTATTTCTGAGTATTTCTGGGGTGGATAATTATATGCATAAGTTGATGTTCAGAGGGGGAAGAAAATGGCTCAGTGACGAGGATAATGAAATGCAGAGGATGATGGTTTGAGAGTGATGATAAAGGTTGAGAGGACAAGTTGGATTTTGGTATAGATTTATTTGTTGAGATATAAATTTTTTTTTAAAATGAAACCATCCAAGGATGGGGGAAATTATATTAGCCCTTCCCAAGTCGTGTAATAGACAGGAAATTAAAACAGAAGGAAAAGGTGAAGCCGTGGCTTAGTTGAGATATACAAGAGTGAGCCATAAGCTCTTGAAGCAACAATTGTTGCTTCCAAAATAATGAATGGGAAGTAATTAATAGTTCGAGGATTACAAAAACTGTTAGTCTATCTGAGAAGATCATCGAACTTGTTAGTGAATCGTATTAACGAAACACAAGGCAGTCAAAATCACCCAAAATAGACTAAATAGCTTATCCTCTACCAGAAGAAAAATCCATCGATCCGTATGATGCAGCAAGGCCGTATGATCCGTATGATGCAGTAATTGGGGTCCCTCGATCCTTATGCCATCCAGACTTTGATGCAGCTTCAATCCTACAAAAACCAGTTCAAATGAGTAGCATCCATTCAATGTACCATCCTTAATGATGGTGTACCTATTTGATCTAGCCTAATTAAACCTTGAATAGTATTGGAGAGCATGTGAAATCTAAACAAGGAGGTACTATTCTGAGCTTTGAGACAAGCTTTAGCCAGTGAATCTGCAACCAGATTTGCTTGTCTATGAATATGCACTAAGCTAATATCTCTCAGAAGTTGGTGAATATCATCAGATAACTGGAACAGTTTCCAGTGTGCTTGTAGTGGAACTAGAACAAAATGAACTGCATATAGATAATCCGATTCCATATAAATAGGTACAAAGTATCCTACACACTTATTCAAAGCAAACCGAATAGCATTCAACTCAGCTTCCAGAGGGGAATTAGCCTGTGTATATTGAGTATGAGCTGCTATGAAACTACCTCGGTTATCTCTGATAATAATACCAAGTCCATACATGTTAGAATGACAACACCATGCAGCATTAACATTAATTTTGTAACCCTTACATGGCTTAATCCAAGCAATTTTGAAAATTTTTGGCTTCGGGGGAGCTTTGATCAGGGGTAAAAAGGAGTGGTCAGCAATGCTTAAGTCAATTTGGGAGGCTATGAAGACAGGTTTAGCACTAAAGGAGTAGAAAATTTGATCCCTTGTTAGATTGAGCACTAAACTTGTTAATGGCATGGCAGAGTCATATAAACATTTATTCCTCATCTACCAAAGGTTCCAGCATGTTATTACAGAAGCAGTTCGAATAATTATTGAATGCAAAGAACTCAAGCCAGGATAAGTGAGATAGCATGATAGTCTTTCCCATATAGATGAGAAAGATCTGTCCCTGATTCCCCTGAAGTGATGCACATTTTTCCAAATTTGCACAGCAAAATTGCAGGAATTAAAGAAATGATCCAGAGAGTCCTCATGATTGTTACACATACAACATTTGGAAGGCAAACAAAATTTCATTTTTTGCAGGACATTATCAAAAGGCAGATATTAGTTTATCAATTTCCACATAGACACAGAGATTTTCTTTTCAATTCTAGAACACCAAAGATGTTGAATAGAAGAAATAGTATCTCTCTGGGTTCTAAGCAACTGATAAGTGGATTTAAATGAGAACTCACCTTGATTCCAGGTTTCCATATGAGCCTATCCTCTCTGTGAATTGAGAGCTTTGATTCTTGTAAAAGAGAGATAGCATAAGCTGGTAGAAGAGGAGAAATTTTCTGAATCAAAGCTGATTTATTTGTGATGAACTCAGAGACTGTACAGGCAGCATGTATATTAACCAGATGTTGATCACAGAGATCCATAATGGGACCTATATCTAACCAATTCGATGTCCAGAAATTGCAGTCACCTCTACCTACTATTACTCTAGAATTAGATTCTGCCCATGCATTAAATGAACAAATCCTCTTCCAGTTAGGAGAAGACCTAGAAGAGGGAGGCCGTGATGCAACAAGATGAGTCCATAAAGCCTCAGCCTTTTGATATTTCCACCATAGCTTTACTGAGCATGTATTTATTATAGTGGTTATTGATCTGAAACCTAGGCCATTTTGATTAATAGGAAAGCAAAGGGCCTCCCATTTCCTCCATGTTCTTTTAGGTTTCAGATCACTAGACCCCCAGAAAAATCTGCCAAGTTTTTTCTCTATGATAGCAATGATCTTTTTGCTAGGTTTTAGAACTGACCATATATGCTGAGGAATAGAATAGATGCATGACTGTATAAGTGTGATTTTTCCCCCAGTAGAGAGCCACTTATTTTTCCAGCTACCTATCCTATTGTCTATCTGTTCAACTAGTGGCTGGAAAAAGATTTTTTGTGCAATCCCAGTAAATATAGGAACTCCCAGATATGTAAATGGTATGCTCCCTATTTTCATACCTAGAATCCTCTTTATATTGTGAACTGTGTGAACAGAAGCATGTTTTCCTATAAAGATGTCACTTTTACTGTAATTTATCTTTTGACCAGTGACATCTTCAAATATGGACAGGAAAGCTTTAAATCTAATCAAAGTCTGATTACCAGCAGTTAAAAAAATCACAGTGTCATCTGCATAAGATAAATGTGAGATTTGGAGAGAATTACCTGGAAGGCCATAATATGCCAATTTACCATTATGAAAAATGAAGGCTAAACTCCTAGTAAATGCCTCAGAAAAAATGTTAAATAGAAAAGGAGAGAGGGGGTCACCCTGTTTGATACCCCTCGTAGATTGGAAAAAGCCAGCAGGCTTACCATTTATTAAAATAGAGAACCATGCCTGTGATAGATTCTTCATAATGTAAAAAATGAATTTAGCATGAAATCCAAATTTGGCAAGGACACAATTAAGAAAAGACCACTTAACTCTATCAAAAGCCTTCTTGAGATCTAATTTAACAATGCAGTTGGGGTCTTTTTGCTTCCTGTTCAGAAATCTTACCATTTCTTGCAGGTAGATGACATTATCCGAGATGTCTCTACCTTTAAGGAAAGCTGTTTGGTGTGGAGAAATGAGTTTGGGCATTAGAGGTTTAAGTCTTTCCATTAGAACTTTGGAACAGATTTTGTTAATTACATTGGAAAGACTTATTGGCCTGTAGTCATCAAAAGAAATAGGGGTTTTTTTAGGAATAATTGCAATCCAAGTACTACCAATACCCCTAGGAATGTTGTTCGCGGTTAGGAAATCATGGACTGCAGAAAGCAAATCATTTACAATTATGTCCCAAGATTTAATGTAAAACTTAGCTGTGAAACCATCTGGGCCAGGGCTACTGTTCTTATTTAGACTAAGAACAATATCCCTGAGTTCAGACAATGAAACAGGTTGCAGGAGTCTATCATTATCCTCTTGAGTAATTAATTTGGGTATCTGGCTCAAGAAATGAGACTGGAAGAGACTGCTATCGGGTGAGCTATCATTTGTTAAGAGATCCTGGTAATAGTGAATGGCTTCATTCTCTATATCCTGTATATTATCTAGCCACTAACCATTGCTACTCTTTATTTTTGTGATATTTAGTCTACTTTTTCTTTCCTTAACAGAGTTATGGAAAAAACTAGTGTTATTGTCCCCTTCCTTTAGCCATTTAATCTTAGCCTTGTGTTTCCAAAAACTTTTTTGTTCTGCTAAAGCCCTAACCACCTTAGCCTTAGCTTTCTTCAGTTTAACCAGATTGTCACCAAAATCATTAAGGTCGTATATGTGTTCCTAAGCTTCTAGAGTAGTTTCAGCATGCACAACATTATCATTTATATTGCCAAAATGTTCCTTATTCCAGATTTTTAGCACTTTTTTCAGTCTTATGAGTTTAAGAAAGAAACCAAGCATTCCTGATTTATTAAGAGAAAGATCCCGGTTTTGTTTAATTACATCACTGAATTCATTTCTTTTATACCAGGTGTTCAAAAATATAAAATGGCCTAGGGTTAGATGGGATATCACTGCCAATAGTAAGAAGCATAGGGTTATGATCTGAAGAAATCCCATTCAAAATATGAACAGAGGAGGCAGGAAAAGTAGATGACCAAGAAGGAGTACAGAGACCTCTATCCAATCTTTGAACAGTAGGGTTCCTTAGCCTATTATTACTCCAAGTAAAAAGGTTACCCACTGTATTAATTTCTTCCAAAGCCATTAAATTAATAAATTCATTAAAGTCCCTCATACTACCCAGTTTAGGAGTAGAAGGACCTTTATATATATATTAAGAAGCATAGGGTTGAGATATAATTATGTCTTCTGATTTGGTGATTTCTTCCTAAAATGAAAAGAGTGCAAATTTAGTTGGAACGAACCAAATTTTTAAATATATATATATATATATTGTGATGAAGGGACTACTACTCTTGTATAATTTTTAGAAGAGGAGGTCTCCTGACAGGTGTGGCCGATCCTTAAGTTATGGACAGTACACTCTATTTTTTTACTTATACACAACATTTGTTAAATTAAATATTTCCTTTGATGTGGTAATTTGATAAGGCAAGGCAACCATTGTTCACCGTGAAAACCTCTCCTCCTGCAAAACAAATCCCGAAAGTAATTTTGGGGAAAAAACACGATCAAGTCAGTCTTCCTCTTAAAGAACTAGAATTTCCTAGTTCACACTTACCTTAGCTTGTGCTGCTCTTCTTGTATTTATAGCCTATCGTGGTTGTGTTTCCATGTTATTAATGATCGAGATCGTGGATCATTCAACAATCACTACATTTCTGATTCATGGCTATGTGTTTGTCCCCATTCTGTGTCTCAGTTAATACAACACGAAGCTATAATTGTAGTCGAAGGCTGCACACGAACTGTTATATCGTTCATTTTTTAAGCGTAATAATGTGTTCGTTTCTGCAATGAAATGAACTGTTCTCGCGAAGTGTTGTGTGCTTCTTGGTTGTGATTTGTTACTCCATTGAATTGGCTAATCTTTGAAATTTGAATTCAAAATTCGAATATCCAAGTATTGTGGTAGACGTCTAACTGTTGCGATCCTGTAGCCAAGATTCTCTCATTCGTATTCACTACAAATATTTTGAGATTTCCTCATCCGCCGTTACATTTTATCTCTTCTATAATTGCTTTGATTTTTGCAATTAAACTATGTCACTATTCAATGTACTCATACACCGCCACCTTCTCGAATTTATAAAAAGATATTTCACTTTTTGTCAAGCCATCATTACTATTTACTTTTTCGCTTTTGTATTTCTATAGTTTCTTTAATTAAAACCCATAATTGTCTAGACTTCTCCATCTTCCTCTTTTCTCCTTTATTGCTCCAATTTTTCATCGTCTGCCATTAAGCTCGTAAGTTCTCCTTTCCTTCATCTCTTTTATGTTTCTGCAACAACTTATGTAGCTTTGCATATGTAGATTGGTCCTTCCGCAATATTTTTCTTTATTAATCCTAATATGAAGGTTCCGTTTTATTTTTCCGGCATACTATTTGTAGTCTTCTTCTTAAAGTTGGCAAGAATTTTTGCTTTGAATTTTGTGATTGTAATTGCTAAGACTTTCATTTGAATCTTAGGGATTTTCACCTCTTCAATGCCTACTTCTAGCATTGCTGAAACTTCTATATCAAATGTCCCCGATAACCATGTTGATTCCGGGGAGGATTCTGTCCAATCTATTGGTTCTTCCGCCATTATTAGCATTCTCTATGCTAGTTATGTTGAATATTTAAAGCATAAATTATTTTTTTTTGTCTTCATATGAGCTTAGGGCTCCTGAATCCTCTGAAAGTGTTTGCACCCCTCCATCTGGTTTTAATTCTTGCTACTTGGACTATCCCAAGTTTGGACTTTATTTCCCCCTACCTCAGCATGTCTTGAACTTGCTTTCACATTATCAGGTCGCGTTATGTCAGCTCCATCCTAAAATTGTTTCAATTTTTGTTGTCTTCTACCATGTGTGCGAAGCGGCTCAAGTGTCTTTCTCCATTGACTTGTTTCCATTGACTTACTCTTTACCCCGTGATCCCAACTATAGAGTTCATTAGTTAATTTCCAAATAACCGTAGAGTATGGCGTAACAAGTTTTTCTTTGTCAATCTTGGTAATGATAGTTAATTATCTTCTACAATTTGGAACTATAGTGTTCCTAAATCAAAACTTCCTAAGGCTGGGGTTTCTCTTAATGCTGAGTCTAAAGTTGTGCTATTGCTCAGCCATCATTCAATCGGTCTTCGCCCTGCTGGCGCTTTGAGCTAAAGGGTTTACTTGTCATTATTTTGTCATTTTCACCCTGTACTACTTGTTCTTCTCTCTTACTGTTATAGGTAGCCATGTATGTTTGTGTGTTTGCTTGATCTGCTTTGTTTGCTAAATTGCAGACATAGATCTAACCAAGTGCTCCGTTGATAGAGATTTATTTTTTGATGATGAAAAATGAAAATCTAGAGACTGTGGCTACTGAGACAAATGACAACATTGAAATTGTTGTCCCCCAGGAAGTCTCTATGGAAGCTAACATTTAGGCACAAACTTTTGGGGCTGCGACTAAAGGATTTTAGGAGGGGGATGGTCACAACTCCAATGAGACCTCCCAGAGAAGAAGGAGAAAGGATTGCACCAATGGTTCTTCCACTGCTTTGGAGCCGATTGAGAAGAAGGGGCGTGCTAGCCATTCTCATCTAACACTCCTATCATGAATCCATGACTTAATGGTAAAGGGCATTGTTCCTGCTACCCTTTCTAAGCTGTCACTTCATAAGACCATGGTTGTGGTATGATCTTTTTCGAATAATACTGTGATTTAATTTTATATTTATTTATATCGATGTTGTGAAAACCCCAACTGTAATGGTTGAACCTCGTCTACAAAACTAACAATTCATATTACTGTATAATAGGGAAATAAAATAACTTATTAAATGTAATTAGAAATACAAAAATCTATGCTGATTGTGAAAAATAAAAGGTAATAAATGAATCCAATCATTACTGAAGAATAAAAAAATTCTTCCGGCGTAAGATCTCCAGTGAGAATACTAACATGATGTACCACGATAATTACTGCAACAAAGAATCAGCAAAAGATTGAGAAGGATATAAGATAGAAGAGAAAATGTGGTTTTGAAATGTCGGATAAATTCATACATATATATATACTATAAAATATAGCCATTTATAACTGTTATATTACCGTTGGGAATATAGTCGTTTATAGCCGGTATATTATCACTATACATATGTTGACTAATTATAATTAAATGCTAAGAGTTAGTGTTGTCAAAGAAGATATAAATATATATATAATATATGTATATATATATTGTGAGTATATATATACAATAATAATAATAATAATAAATAAATAAGTAAGCAATAAATAAATAAGTGAATGAATGAACAAGTAAGGAAAAGGAGAAATGGACGGCGGACGTAAGGAAATTTATCCAAAGTAATTTTGGCAAATGGAATTGCTGGGAAGAGAAAATAAACAGCGGACGTACGAATTTAATCCAAAGTAATTTTGGCAAATGGAATTGCTAGGAAGAGAAAATAAACGACGGATGCATGAATTTAATCCAAGTAATTTTGGTAAGTGGAATGACTGGGAGAAAGAAACGGCAGACGCAAAGATTTTATCCAAAGCAATTTTGGGCAAATGGAATTACTGGGATGAGGAAATGAATGGCAGGCGTCAGGGAGAATTTTCCAAAGTAATTTTTTGGTCAAGTGGACATAGGTTACAGGATAAAATTTCAGGTTGGTAGGTGTTAGAACCTAGGCTTTTATCCAGTATAAATATTTGATCCCCAGTTCTTACTTCTCACACAACCTTAAGAAAATTTTCTTCCCCAAGGAATAGTGGTGAGCAGTGATAAAGCAAGAGACGGAAGTTTCCAAGCCCAAGTCTAACCACGGTGAGTGTTTTCATTATCTTAGCATGAATTGAAGCAATATATATATATATATATATATATATATATATTGTCTTGTATGCTTACAGACTGCCACCAGTGAACAGTACCCTTTGAACCCCCTATCCTCGCCCTCGAAACTCTGTCCTCGAACCCCTGTTAAACCTTGACCCCTCAAACCCCTGCTAAATAATAGCCCTCGAATCCCTATTCTCAAACCTCTGTCCTCGAACCCTTGTTAAACCTTGACCCCTTGAACCCCTGCTAAAAAGTAGCCCTCGAATCCCTGTCCTCGAACCTCTGTCCTCAAACCCCTGCTAAGCCTTAACCCCTCAAACCCCTGCTAAACAGTACCCCTCGAACCACTGTCCTTGAACCCCTACTAAACCCTTACCCTCGAATCCCCGTCCTCGAACCCCTGTTAAACAGTAACCTCTCGAACCCCTGTTAAACAGTAACATCTTGAACCCCTGTCCTCGAATCCCTACTGAACCCTCGCCCTCGAACCCCTACTAAATAGTACCTCTCGAACCCACTGAAAACCTTTACCTCTCGAACCACTGAAAATTTCACCTCTCGAACTACTGAAAGACTTCACCCCTCGAACCCATTAGAATTCACCCCTCAAACCTTACCCTCGAACTAATACCACTGGAACCTTACCTCTCGAACCACTTACCACTCGAACCTCACCACTCTAACTGGTAGGCCCTGAAAGGAGAAGGAAGGCTGGAATGCGAATACCACTCAAACCTCACCACTCGAATTGGTACCACTTACCCCTCAAAATAGTACCACCTGATACCCGTCCCACTTGAACCTTCTCCACTCGAATTCTTTAGTCGAACCCCTTGTACTCAAACCCCTTGTACCTGAACCCAACTACTCGAACCCCTTGTACCCGAACCCAACTACTCAAACCCCTTGTACTCGAACCCAACTACTCGAACCCTTGTACTCAAAATACATACCCGAACCTGTACTTGAACTCCATTATAAAGGGACGTACCTATCAAAAAATAAATTGACAATATATACTGACTGTTAAACTGAGTGTGTATATTACTGTGTTCAATTATCATGAAACTGAGTTATGAACTGCTCCGATATTTTTCTGTGAATGATCGGCTTGTACTTTATCTATCCGTGTAGAACTTGAATCATATACTGCTCTGATATGTTATGTGAATGACCGACTTGTACTTTATCTTGCCGTGTCAAACTTGAAATATCTGCTACCTGATTACCTGTCTATGATTTTAGGGCCCCCCACGCGACTGTAGTTCCATCGAAGTCGGTGGGGAATGGTTTTGACCAGACCTGATTAGACCAGCTACTCGTGGAGTTTCTGGTATGCTAGAATTACCCACTGTACTGTACTGATATGAGCTCGTAACTGAACATCTGTTTGGGTGTGGTTGATGAGACTGATTACTGGACTGATGGCCTTCAGTCACTACTGAAAGGTTGTGCCTTGTATGTTAGTCAGAGTTGCCGCATAGGCACTTGGCAGCCACTTGGGACTAACCACCTGTATCCTTTTACTATGTGCTAGGACATATGTGGCTATTTGTTATTTGATATTCTGTGATCACTAAAAATTTAACTGGGTAAATACTAGCAATGAAACCTCACTAAGCAAGAAGCTTACCCTAGTTAAACAACCTTTTTCAGGTGAAGAGGAACTGTAAGAGAGAAGCCTTTGATGTCTTTACTTATTTTGAGAGAAATCCTGGATGAACCTTAACATGGATTTTGAATCTGTAATAGTTAGGTGAAACTTTCGTTCAACACTTATACTAATACTTTCATTGTAATAGTAATTTAGGTTTTTGAATTATTTAAATCACTTCCGCATAAACTTTAATTGCTCGTTAATATCGGCCCTTTCGATAGCACGCTCAAACTCGACCCGATACTTGCGATAGGGTTTGGGTGTGTTACAGATGTGGTATAAGAGCATTCTTAAACTAAGTAAAGGCAAACTCATACTTACCTTAATAAAATATTCTAGAGGAAATTAAATGAATTATGAATAAAGTAAGGAAAGTTAGTTGTGTATAAATTATCAAACTGATAAGTTTGCTATTTCGATAGATGGACAATAATGTAAAAATTGCAAGTAATACTTTTCAAGAAGTCATTGAGGTAAAAAGATATACTGGAGCCTTCCTAGAGGCGTTCTTTCCTTGGGTAGAAATTGTTGACGATTCTCAGTGGGTGGAAACTCACACCTATCCAAATTGGATAGTATATGCTTTAATTATGGAATGAGCGGAATTACTTAACAGGGTCTTTAGCCTCGAGACCCATGGACAGTTGATGAATGATGCAATGTGGGAACAGTACCTACGTGCGAATACAGCGGTCGCCGAAAACCATCGACTGAAGAACAAAGATGTAGGGAGCTCAGGCAATGGCATACCAAACTACAGGAAACCATCCGAGAAGTAGGCTCGGTCCTGGTAAATTCCCAGGAGCTACAGGGAGGTTTGACCGCCTATCATCGACAACCAACGGAAGCACGTTGGAGGCATATTAGAGAGACTCAAGGCACAATGGAGCAATCTCTCACTACGTTGTGGGACAATTTAATGGACCAAACATACCCTAGAGTGGAGCATGAAGAAGAAGGTGACTCCACCAAGGATTTGAGAGTCGATTAAAAATTGGAAGCCAACTTTTGGGGGGAAAATTACAGCTAAGATGCTAACAATTTACAAGATAGGTATAAGAACAAGAAGGGAGTCCCAATTTTTTGACATCGAAAGACGACGCTAGAGGACTATAAAAGTATCACAAATATCTTATGATAAAGCTATAACTACTGTAAAATTTTAGTGATGTTATAAAAATATTTTGTGAATTATAATCTTTTGGTTAGAAAACTAAACGAGGATTGACTCAATCCATGGAACTAAATTTTTAAGTATAGGAAAATGGAAAGTGACCAAGGAGAAAGTTCAAACTCACCTGCGGGACAGAATCCCCCAACCGCTGGGATGGAATTTTTCGCAAGTCAACTTACCTAAATTTTGAGCCGCATAATAGAGAGCGACAGTCAAGCTCAATCTCCAGTCAGGGATCGAAGTCATAGACTAGAGACGGAGAACGCAGCCTTGGAACGATTCCAGAAGTTTCATCCACCCAGGTTCAACGGTGGCCCGGATGATGAAGTCGCCAAAAATTGGATCGAAACAATGGCTCGAACCTTCCGAGCCTTGGGATATACAGATGGACAGAAGGTGAATTTTGCTATATTCCAATTAGAAGGCATCACACTAGATTGGTGGAACATTATATAAAGGAAGTGGGACATGGAGGAGACTCCCAGGACCTGGGAAAATTTTTAAAGGGAGTTTAAGAAGAAGTTCATTCCACCGCTAGTTATCGAAAAGAAGGAAGCATAATTCATAAACTTGAAACAAGGCTTAATGAGTGTAATGGAGTATGAGGCAAGGTTTTCTCGTCTCTCTAAATTTTTAGAGAAGATGGTCTCGACTGACGAGGAACGCAAGAGGAGATTTATCCAAGGGTTAAGGCTGGAATTGAAGGATGCCCTAGCCCCAACCTATCAGAACAGTTATGCCGCAGCCATCGAATCCACATGCAGAGTGGAGGAAACCAAAAATGCTTTACGATCTATGCATTAATCAAGAAGAAAAAGTGTGAAGTTCCAGTCTGTATACACTCCATGCCCACAGGGAATAAACTTTGAGAAAAACAAAGTCCCTAGGAGAGACATATCCCGACCCTCGGCCATGTCGAAGAACTCGAGCACCGTTTCGAGAGGAACAACTCTGGTTTGTTGCACTCACTGTGGAAAAGGAAACCATGATGAGAAGGATTGCTGGAGAAAGGTAAAAAAGTGTCTAAGGTGTGAAAATTCTGAACATAGAATATCAGAATGCCCGCTAGCTCCGCCAAGTCACTCATCTCAAACCATGGGGTTACAATTGTCAGTCGCCAAACTGGCTCAGAAAGGAGGAGTAAATGGGGAAGCCAACCGAGAGTGCAAGCTCATTTTTACGCAATTGAAGATAATGAAGCTCCGGATTCGACTGAAGTTATTGAAGGTACCCTTTCTATTTTGGGTAAACTAGCTAAAGTTTTGATAGATTCTGGTGCTTCTCATTCTTTTGCTAGTTATTCCTTTCTTGAAAATGTGGAAGATAAGATAGAGAACTTACCCTATAAGTTGGAAGTTAGCACTCCCACAAACGATGCTAAAATCCTAACTGGACGAGTATGTAGAAACTGTAGGGTAAACATGGGGCGTAGGGAATTACCTATAGACCTAATTGCTCTACCCTTAAAGGGCTATGAGGTAATACTTGGAATGGATTGGCTCGCTAAAAATCACGCTCAGTTAAATTGTCATACGAAGGAAGTTAAGTTGTGTCGACCAGGGGAACCTCCGATTGAAGTGGATGTGTGAAGGATAAGATTCTCCTCATTATTAGTTGCTGGAGTCAAGGCTCGACAAATAATTTGCAAAGGGGAGACTGGAATATTGGCTTATATTTTAAATAAGCCAGTGGACCAGTTAAAAGGAGAAAATATAAATGTGGTCCAAGACTTCCCTGAGGTATTTCCAGAGGAACTCGTAAGTTTACCTCCTGAAAGGGAGACCGACTTTACCATTGATCTAGTACCTGGGGCCACACCTATTTCTCAAACCACATATCGTATGGCGCCGTTAGAGTTATAGGAGTTGAAGCTACAACTTGAAGACTTGTTAACTCGAGGATTCATTGACCCAATTACATCTCCCTGGGAAGCCCCGGTATTGTTTGTTAAGAATAATGATGGCTCTCTTCGAATGTGTATCGACTATTGAGGCTTGAACAATGTGACAATTAAGAATAAATACCCCCTTCCCATTATTGAGGAGTTGTTCGATCAACTCCAAGGAGCAGTTAAATTTTCCAAACTGGATTTATGACAAGGGTACTACCAGTTGCGAGTGAACGGGGAGGACATACCCAAGACTACATTCAATACTCGATATGGTCATTGTGAATTCCTAGTAATGCCATTTGGGGTGACCAATGCACCAGCCGCTTTTATGGACCTCATGCATCGAGTATTTTGGCCATACTTAGACGAGTTTGTTGTCATCTTCATCGATGACATCCTGGTCTATTCCAAATCTCAGTAGGAGCATGAAGGGCACCTAAGGAAAGTATTACAACTGCTTGAGGAGCACAAGTTGTACGCCAAGTTTAGCAAATGTGAATTCTGGCTAAACTGGGTTAACTTTTTGGGGCACGTGATTAGCAGGGAAGGAATATCCGTGGATCCATCTAAAGTTGAGACAGTTCTAAATTAGAGAGTGCACAGTAATAGTACTGAAGTTTGAAGTTTTCTTGGACTAACAGGGTACTATCGGCGTTTTATTAAAGACTTCTCTAAGCTTGCATCCCCATTATTCTACTTAACTCAGAAAGAAGTTAAGTATGAATGGAATGAGAGGACTGAATCCAGTTTTCAGGAATTGGAGAAGCGTCTGACCTCTGCCTCAATTCTTGCCCTACCTGATGGAAGGGATTGATTCATATTGTATACCGATGCTTCAGGAGAAGGTCTAGGGTGCGTATTGATGCGAAGGGGCTGCGTGATTGCTTATGCATCCAGGAAGTTCAATCCTTATGAAAAGAAATACCCCACCCATGACCTAGAACTAGCTGCATTGGTGTTTGCCTTAAAGAAATAGAGACATTACTTATATGGCGTCACGTTCGAATTAATGTCAGATCATAAGAACCTGAAGTACCTATTCTCCCAAAAGGACCTGAATATGCGCCAACGTCGGTGGATGGAATTTTTGGGGGATTATGATTGTGTGATCAATTATCATCATGGCAAGGCAAATGTGGTTGTGGACGCACTAAGCCGAAAGGTGAATTTGACGCATATATGGATAAAGGAGATGGAGATGTTATCGCAAGTAGAGAATTGGGAATGCGAGACCAAACCTGACCGACTTGTATTCTTCAATCTAAGGGTACAAGCTGAGTTACCCATAGAGATTAAGAAAGCTCAAGAGTCAGATGAATCATTGGTGAGGAAGAAAAAGCTTGTTGCTGAAGGGAAATTGCTAGATTTTGAAGTAGACGGTGAGGGAGTACTGGCCTATAAAGGTAGGTTTTGGCTACCCCGGAATTCAACAATCACCCAAAGAGTGTTGGAGGAAGCTCACCGATCCTAGTATACGGTGCACCCCAGAGGAACCAAAATGTACCGAGACCTGAAACAACGGTACTGTTGGGATAATATGAGGATGGACATAGCAAAATACGTGGCACGTTGTTTGGTGTGCCAGCAGGTTAAGGCCGAACATCAGAAACCATCTGGGTTGTTACAACCATTGGAAATTTCTGAGTAGAAATGGGATCACATCACGATGGACTTCGTGACAGGACTACCTCAAACACCGAAGAATTTTGATGCAATATGGGTGGTGGTTGATAGGTTGACCAAGTTGGCTCATTTCCTACCAATCAACATTAAATACTCCTTGGAAAGACTGACTGTCCCATACATCCAGGAAATAGTAAGATTGCATGGGGTGCCAATAACTATCGTGTCTGATAGGGACCCAAGATTCAAATCCCATTTCTGCAGACAACTGCAAGCTGCATTGGGAACCAAATTAAACTTTAGTAGAAGTGCCCATCCACAGACAGACGGGCAGTCGGAGAGAACAATTCAAACTTTGGGGAACATGCTCCAAAAATGTGTTATGGAATTTGGGGGAAGTTGGGACGATCATTTACCTTTGGTAGAATTCGCTTATAACAACAGTTACCATCCGTCGATTAATATGACTCCATATGAAGTGCTCTATGGTAGAAAGTGTCGAACACCCCTCTTTTGGGATGAAGTGGGAGAGAAAAAAACTTTTCCAGTTACCAGTATACCTTGGGTTGAGGAATCCATGGATAAGGTCAAACAGATAAAGTAGCGCTTACATACGGCTCAAAGTCGACAGAAGAGTTAAGCGGATCATCAGAGGAGGGATTTGGAGTTTGGAGTAGGTGACCAAGTGTTCTTGAAGGTAACCCCTCATAAGGGTCTCGTCCGGAATGTCAAGAAAGGAAAACTGAGCCCTAGGTACATTGGCCCTTTTGAAGTCGTACAACGAGTCGGGCCAGTTGCTTATCAACTTAACCTACCTAGCCAGTTGGGGAAATTACATGATGTTTTCCATGTGTCACTTCTGAAGAAGTACCACCCTGATCCCGAACACGTGCTAAACCATGAAGACTTAGAAGTGAATGAAAAACTGATGTACGAGGAAAATACTGTAAAAATATTGGATCGAAAAATCAAGACATTGCGAACCAGGGAGATCCCTATGGTTTTGGTATTTGGGAGAAATCATAAGGTCAAAGAATCAACTTGGGAGTTGGAAGCAGAGATGAGGAGTACTTACCTAGAGTTGTTCATGGGAAATGGGAATTTCGGGGACGAAATTCATTAAGGAGGGGAGATTGTGAAAACCCCAACCGTAATGGTTGAACCTCGTCTACAAAACTAAAAATTTATATTACTGTATAATAAGGAAATAAAATAATTTATTAAATTTAATTAGAAATATAAAAATCTATGATGATTGTGAAACATAAAAGGTAGTAAATGAATCCAATCATTACTGAAGAATAACAAAATTCTTCCGGCGTAAAATCTCCAGTGAGAATACTAACATACAGTACCACGATAATTACTGCAACAAAGAATGACATTAGTCTCGACATGTTATTAGCAAAAGATTGAGAAGGATATAAGATAGAAGAGGAAATGTGGTTTTGAAATGTTGGATAAATTCACATATATATACTATAAAATATAGCTGTTTATAACTGTTATATTATCGTTGGGAATATAGCTGTTTATAGCAGGTATATTATCACTATACATATGTTGACTAATTATAATTAAATGCTAAGAGTTAGTGTTGTCAAAGAAGATATAAAAATATATATATATATATATGTATATATATATTATGAGTTTATATATATATACAATAATAAATAAATAAGTACGTTATAAATAAATAAGTGAATGAATGAACAAGTAAGGAAAATTAAGGAGAAATGGACGGCGGATGTAAGGAAATTTATCCAAAGTAATTTTGACAAATGGAATTGCTGGGAAGAGAAAATAAACGGCGGACGTACGAATTTAATCCAAAGTAATTTTGGCAAATGGAATTGTTGGGAAGAGAAAATAAACGGCGGACTTACGAATTTAATCCAAAGTAATTTTGGAAAGTGGAATGACTGGGAGAAAGAAACGACAGACGCAAAGATTTTATCCAAAGCAATTTTGGGCAAATGGAATTACTGGGAAGAGGAAATGAACGACGGACGTGAGGGAGAATTTTCCAAAGTAATTTTTTGGGCAAGTGGACACAGGTTGCAGAATAAAATTTCAGGTTGGTAGGTGTCAAAACCTAGGCTTTTATCCAGTATAAATATTTGATCCCCAGTTCTTACTTCTCACACAACCTTAAGAAAAATTTCTTCCCAAAGGAATAGTGATGAGTAGTGATAAAGCAGGAGACGGAAGTTGCCAAGTCCAAGTCTAAGCACAGTGAGTATTTTCATTGTCTTAGCATAATCTGAAGTAAAATATATACACACATATATACATATATATATATATATACATACATACATACATATATATATATATATTCTTGTATGCTTACAGACTGCCACTAGTGAACAGTACCCCTCGAACCCCCTGTCCTCGAATCCCTACTAAACCCCTGCCCTCGAATCTCTGTCCCCGAACCTCTATCCTCGAACCTCTGTTAAACCTTGACCCCTCAAACCCCTGCTAAACAGTAGCCCTCGAATCCCTGTCCTCGACCCTCTGTCCTCGAACCCCTGTTAAACCTTGACCCCTCGAACCCCTGCTAAACAGTAGCCCTTGAATCCCTGTCCTCGAACCTCTTTCCTCGAACCCCTGTTAAGCGTTGACCCCTCGAACCACTGCTAAATAGTACCCCTCGAACCACTGTCCTCGAACCCCTACTAAACCCCTACCCTCGAATCCTTGTCCTCGAACCCCTGTCCTCGAACCCCTGTTAAACAGTAACCTCTCGAACCCCTGTCCTCAAACCCTTACTGAACCCTTGCCCTCGAACCCCTACTAAATAGTACCTCTTGAACCACTGAAAATTTCACCTCTCAAACTACTGGAAGACTTTACCCCTCGAACCCACTAGACTTCACCCCTCGAACCTTACCCTCGAACCAGTACCAGTGGAACCTTATCTCTCGAACCACTTACCACTCGAACCTCCCCACTCAAACTGGTATTACTTACCACTCAATCCTCACCACTCGAACTGGTACCACTTACCCCTTAAACCAGTACCACCTGATACCCATCCCACTTGAACCTTCTCCACTCAAATTCTTTACTCGAACCCCTTGTACTCGAACCCCTTATACCCGAACCTAATTATTCGAACCCCTTGTACTCGAACCCCTTATACCCGAACCTAATTACTCGAACCCCTTGTACTCGAACTCCTTGTACTCTAAACCAACTACTCGAACCCCTTGTACCTGAACCCAACTACTCGAAGTTGGTGGGAAATAGTTTTGACCGGACCGCCTGATTAGACCTGCTACTCGTGGAGTTTCTGGTATGCTAGCATTACCCACTGTACTGTACTGATACGAGCTCATAACTAAACATCTGTTTGGGCGTGGTTGGCGAGACTGATTACTGGACTGATAGCCTTTGGTCACTACTGAAAGGTTGTGCCTTGTATGTTAGTCAGAGTTACCACATAGGCACTTGAAAGCCACTTGGCACTAACCACCCGTATCCTTTTATTATGTGCTAGGACATATGTGGCTATTTGTTATTTGATATTCCGTGATCACTAAAAGTTTAACTGGGTAAATACTGGCAATGAAACCTCACTAAGCAAGGAGCTTACCCTAGTTAAACAACCTTTTTCAGGTGAAGAGGAACTGTAAGAAAGAAGCCTTTGATGTCTTTACTTATTTTGAGAGAAATCCTGGATGAACCTTAACATGGATTTTGAATCTGTAATAGTTAGGTGAAGCTTTCGTTCAACACTTATACTAATACTTTCACTGTAATAGTAATTTAGGTTTTTGAATTATTTAAATCACTTCCGCATAAACTTTAATTGCTTGTTAATATTGGCCCTTTCGATAGCACGCTCAAACCCGATACTTGCGATAGGGTTTGGGTATGTTACAAATGTGATGTTTAATTGTTATTTTTGCTCATTTATTTGGTAAAAAATATTTGTGAGAGTCTCCAACTTGTTAGAGAATGGGTTGCTGAGTTCGCTAAAGGAGATGGGTTGGTTATGGAAAAATTGCAGGCCACAGAAGCAAAGTTCACTTCTTTGAATCTATCACTCAAAGCCGCTGAAGAATGTGCACATGCTAATGAAGAGAGTGCCTTGGCTGCTGAGGGTGAAATGGATAAGCCGCATTCTGAATTAGAGGAGATGCAAACCACGGTCCTGCTTCACCTGGGTATCCACTGATTCTTGTTGATCGGCTTGTGAAGAAAAAGTCCTTCTACTCTTTATTTGAAGAAGTTTCAACCTGCGCTCGCAACATTGGGTACTTTGAGGCTCTGATCGAACTTTACAAATTGAATCCAACTATGAAGGCGGAGAAATTGCCTAAACTGGCCAAGGCTGAGAAAGTGTTGGAGCGGCAGTAGGATATTCTCAACAATTAGCAGCATTTGTGATAGTGGTCATCCTTTTGCCCTGCTATCACATCTTGCTAGTCTTCCTTGTTTGCCTTTTGCGAGCTGAGTTAAAAAAATGTGCAGTTGATTACTTTGAATGCCTTTCCTTTAGCTCTTCCGCCTCTCATCTTTAGATTTTTAGCCTCCTTCTAATCCAAATGTCAATTCGAACCCTAAGGGTAATTTGAATGTTAAAGGCTCCGTTCACCATGCAAGCAAAGAGGATTCTACTATTTTTGTCCATCCTTCATCTACCTCTCCTTCTATTAGTCAATCCTAGTGCTATGGATTTTAAAACTTTATTTGTTATACATGACAATATTCTGAAGTATGTTTATAATTTTATTATCAAGGATAGTAACTTTTGATCCCCTTTCTAATTTTGACAATTATCTTCGCATTTATTTATATGCAGGATTTTGATATTTTGGTTGATCATAAATTTTTGAAAAGTGGTGAATATATGGGATCTTATGATTTTTTTCTTCATGCCCCTGGGTTTTTGTCTCTTTCTTCTCATTGCCCACTTAAACTGATTGAAGCAACCCTGTCTCTATCTAAGGAATATAGTTAACTTGCGTCTTCTGATTGTTTCTCTCATGTGGAGTCCATTCCCTTATGAATTAGATAGTCAAATCTGGCCTCCTTATCATCTTGAAACTCTTCTACAGAATTCCCTTGTAGAAAATTTATACCTGAAGGTTATAGTATTGAATTGCTGGACAAGGATATCGTTCATAGTCTAGTTGATCTTGAATCTGTTGTTGCCTATATTCATACGCTCAATCTCCCTGCCCATGATCAATGTTAACCTTATTCAATGTCAACGCTTGGTTGAATTTTGTGTTGAACAAAAAAACCTTAATAGAGTTTCCTCAGCATTGCGATGTGAGTGCTTGGCCCTACGATGAGTTTTCTTGGCCACACGCTCCTCACTTAAGATATGATCGTATTTCCATTTCATGTGCAAGTAAGTGGGATGTGCGTTAGACCCCTTTATTCCATATGACCAAGATACATGGCGTAGTATGCTTTAAAATCACTTATAGCAGCAAAATTCTTAGCTTCCTCCTACTAGCGAATCATTTTAACCATACTCAACTGTTGAAGTTGAATAAGGTTGTTTTGTTCAGCAAAAAATTCAACCAACTATTAACGTTAATAAGGTTAAAGTTGATCACGGGTAGGGAGATTGAGCGAACAAATGTAGGCACCAACATATTCAAGATCAACTAGACTACGAACGATATCCTTGTCCAGCAATTCAATACTACAACCTTTAGGTATAAAGTTTCTACAAGGGCATTCTGTAGAATATTTTGAAGATGATGAGGAGGTCGGATTTGACTATCCAATGCACAAGGGAATAAACTCCACATGAGAGAAATAATTAGAAGATGCAAGTTCACTATATTCCTTGGACAGAGACAAAGTTGCTTCCAGCAGTTTAAGGGGGCGATGGGAAGAAGGAAACAACAGCCCAGGGCCATGAAGAAAAGAATCATAAGATCCCAATTGGCTAACGCCTTTTCTTTGTGCATGAAACTATAAGAAATTTAGCATAAGATGGTACATGTTCAATTAAGTCCAAGATAAGGATGGTTACCTCGACCTTTTTGAAGCCTTTTCAAATGTTTGTGTCATCGGTCACCACCTTTGGCCGTCCTCTCAAAGCATTTGGAAATGGAGGTGGAATAGCAGCTTGTGCCTTGGGTGGTGGAAGTTCCTTGGAGTGTGCTTCCTTAACCATAATCTCCTCCTCTTTGAAGTCCTTTGGTAGCTTCCACTATCTTGTCATCTTCTTGTATTGTTTTCTTCTCAGTCTTGCAAACTTCCTTCCCACTTCTCAATTTAAGTGTGCTCACATTCCTCGGATTCACCTTCGGTTGGGAAGGTAGTTTTTCGGACTCCTTGGCTTCAAGTCAGCTTACCGAGGTGGCAAGTTGCATGTTGAGACATAAAAAGCATGTATTTCCCAAAGCATGTAACATCTCTTTTGCCATATTTTTGTTATAAGATTGCTATATTTAGGTAGGTTTCATGATAAGGGGTTTAGATGACCATTTTCGGTTTTCATATCTAAATCCTTCATTTTATAACATATGTTTAGTCTAATGGATTGTTGGTCCTTACGAGAATCTAGATTCCATTTTGTGAACATCATTTGTACATGTCTCGTGAGCCCTTTGGAGTGGTTTAGTGAAGGCCACATGCCAAAATATGGTAGAAGATAGAAGGGTCGAAGAAGGAAGGCAAATAAGCAGATGAATTGTCACCCGGAAGAATAGACAAAATTTTTAAGATTATCTGAGAAGAATCAGCCTACACATCTTCTTGAGCACTATAAAACCGACTACAAGAAATCCCAAAATGGATCAATGATTCACCCATGGGAAGCAAAACAAGAAGCTGCGAATTGTAGCTCACCCATATGAATTTTTGGGCTGAAACCTCTACCGCTCGGGTGACACCATTTCCGCCCGGGCGGGAGCCTGTTTCATTTTTTTGTTTTTCTTGACCAAATTAGACTATAAATAGCCCCCCTTCTTCCCCATTTTCCTAAGCCCGACTTGGGGGCCCCAAAACCTTAGGTTTTCAAAATTTTCTTCCATTTCTTCTTCTTTCTTTGTAGATTTATGTTCTATGTTTTGATTATCTAGCTTAGTTTTGTACTTGGGAGCAATTGATTGAGACTTCCTTTCTAATGTCTTGAGAACCATTTCTATCTATCTATTGCTTTCTCTATTGTGTATTTATTGAGCTTTGAATGTGGATTGTTAATGGCATTAATGTTATTGAAAGTTTGAGTATATGAATTGCTTGTATGATTGCTTGTTAGGGTTGAGAGAAAGTATCTAATTTTCCCCTCTTTTAATTTGGAATCCAAGAGCATAAGTTAGAGCTTCTAAATGATGTTTATGTGTTGATAATTGCTAGATGAATGTGATGATGTTGAACTCATTGTCATGTTCATTTTAGGTAGAAAATGAGATAAGTTTGTGAATGCCGATCGTTTTTGTCTAATCTTGTGTAAATGCATGAATTGGTTGAATGCTTAGACACGGTGTAGTGTTTATAAGTGTTGTCAAGCTTATTGATTCTTCGTGCTGAATGCCATCAATGGGATACTTTTAGTCGTGTTTCGACTAAGGGAGTCATTGGTGAGGTTTAACAAGAGATGTTGAATTCACTCTTGGAAACTAATATCTGAGAAGGATAGAAGATTTATCTTCACAACAAGTAGTTAAAGAAATAAATAGATTGATCCACTCGTTCTTGAAGCTTTTGGTATTTAGCATTCATGTGTTCTTAATGCTATGTTTTACTTCATTTATGCCATAGGGTGTTTGAGAATAGGAAGTGTTTGTATGATTAAAGTGTTAGGGTGTTAGGAAAGTGACAAATTCCTTAGCTCTTTGGCATGAAAATCCAAGAACATGGACTTAGAACTTCTCGTGCATAATGTGTTGTGATTCTTGTTAGATAAGTATGTTAATGTGATTGTTCTCATATTTATCCTATAGATGCAATGAAATGTTGAATCTTGAATGTGGTTTGTTCTAGGTTTAACCAAATGAATGCTATGTTTGGTTAAATGGCCATGTCTTTAGTAGAAGGCTTGTTGTTATCAAATCCATGGTACTTCGTGTGAAATGCAATTGATGAAATACCTCTATGGTGTGGTTTTCTTAGAGTGATTTTCAATGAGGTTTGCAAATGGTCATTGTTTGTCTTTGAAAATTACTATTAAGAATGAATGAATGTTGATCTTCGGATGGGAAGCGATAACATTCCCCATAGGTAAACAAATGTGATTGAAGGAGTGAATGGTTCACCTCAATTTCTTTCACCTCAATGAGGTTGCAAACTTTGGAATTGTGGTTGAGGTTGCAAACTCCACACACTTGGACTTGATGCACTTTTCCATATAAAACGGGCACATCAAATCTACCCGCACTTAAACCTTACTCGCCCTCGAGTAAGAAACGATTCAAGTACACAAAGGAATTCATATGTCCACATCCTAAAATAATATTCCCCCAATAAAAACCTCACAAAAACTCTCAATATCGTAAATCCCAAAATCAAAGCTCAAATGAGAATTTTTCACACACACGACCCCAATTCCTAAATCTAACCAAACCTACCACTTATCAATTCACTACCCATAAAAATGTTTCAAGGTCTTGAATTGATAATCCCAAAGTCAAATGACACAAAATGAAGTTAAAACCATATGAAAGGTTTAAACACATACTTCACTTCATACCAATATATCAACCAAAGTCCAATGACACAAAATGCAGTTAAAACCATATATGAGGTTCAAACACATACTTCACCCAATGCCAATATATAAACCAAAACGAAGTATAAAAGAATCAAGAATTTCATAACCATACTTTATTTTTCAACCTGCTAAGTTACCCAATCCCAAGAGGTCTCAAGATGTTGAGCTACCCGATCCATCCATATGACAACAGCAACATTATGACTCCAACACTGGCAAATGAGTGAAATCATAGCATTTTCCTGTTTTTCTCTCTTTCTCTCATTTTGCCTAGGATCCCTTTTGGGTTTTCATCCTAGCCACACATCATGTTTCTTTGGCTCACATCTCACCTTTTTTGCACATTTAGGGTCGCCCTTTCGTGTTTTTGACCTATCTGAGCCCCCAATGTTGCCTAAGTTTCCCTCTCAGGTTTTTAACTTAGCGGATTTTCTTTTAAGATTTTCTTTTCTTTTTTCATTTTCTATTTTTTATTCAATTTTTTTAAAAAAAATTTCTTCCCTTTTCTCATGTTTTACAAATCAAAAGTAGTAAAAAACATTCCAAATCAAGCTAGCATGCATGTGAGTCTTCTAACCACTCCTCGTACTTAAAACATTACATTGCCTCAATGTAAACATGTAAGGCAAGAATAATAAAACTCAAGGTAAAGAGGTAGAGTGGCTCCCATTTTTATGCACAGTCACCGGTGATACAGCGCAATCCCATGTATTTGTATATAATCGGTCCTAAAATTGGTTTTGGAGCCGTAGGGGGTGAGAAAAAGTATCATAGAAGAACTCACCCCTCAAGCGAAATGTTGTCTCCTTGGCGACGTTTGATCAAGACTAACACCACAGAGAACAAAATCAAACTCATAAGTACATAAGGATTTGTATACTATGTTTAGCATCAAAAGTTAATAACCATAGTATTCTCAAAGAACAACCAATCCATCATGGAATCACCACTATAAGATTGTCCAATAAAAATATCTAACATGTATCGACACATATCCAAGCATCATTATAGAATATAGCAAATATAGTCATAATAATGTGGTCGGCATACTACAATCAACAACGGTACTATAAAGATGCAAAAATCTTCATATGTCAATATATGTAAGATGGGGGAGGAATGAGTGGAGGTATGGTGGTTCTTGGGAGTATTTGGTGGAGGAGAAGAATAATTATACAGTGTTTAAGCACAGTTGAAAAGCTGGTTTTTCCATCGCAACTCGCGACAGCACCGATCGTGACTCGCGATGCCTTGTCGCGACTCGCGACCAAGCCATTGTGACTTGAAATATCTTGGGTCTGTGAGCTCAACTCTTCCTGAAATTATTCTAATTCCATTGCTACTCGCGATGCCCATGCCGCGACTCGCGATGATGCCACGACTCGCAAAAAGTTGGTGCTAGGAGTTCTTTTTTTTGCTCCCCTGTTCGTCGCGACTCGCAACAGACAGTTTCCCAGCACTTAGAAAGAATAATCAACAAGCATGGCAATACTTATAAACACTACACCATGTCTAAGCATTTAACCTATTCGTGCATTTAAATAAGATTAGTCAACAACGTTAAATGCTAAGAAACCTCTCCTATTTGATACAATAAACAAACATGACAAAGAGTTTGACATAATCACATTCATCTAGCAATTATCAACATATTAACATCTTTTAGAAGCTCTAACTCGTGTTCTTGGATTCCATATTAAAAGAGGGGAGAATTAGCTACTTTCTCCCAACCCTAACAAGTAATCATACAAGCAATTCATATACTCAAACTTCAAACAGCATTAATGCCATTAACAGTTCAAATTCAAAGCTCAATAAATGTACAATAGCAAAAGCAATAAATAGATAGATATGATTCTCAAGACATTAGCAAGGAAGTCTCAATCAATTTCTCCCAAAATTAAACTAATCTAGATAATTAAAAGACATGAGTAACCTACAAAAACTAAGAAAATAAAGAAAGGAAAACTAGGGTTTTGAACCCAGAAAATTGCAGGAAGAAGAAAAGTAACTAAAGAGGAGAGGATAAGGTGAGTGATTAAAGTACAAAAAAATAAAAACGTTTTTGGCTACCCGTCCATCGTGACTCGCGACAAATTCATCGTAAGTCAAGACCGAGCTCAGTTTCAACATCTTGATTTCTTTCTTCTTCTTTTTTCAAGTCCTCTTCACTTCACTAATCTTCAATTCTCCAAGTCTTCAAAAGCTCAAGTGAAAGTCTTCAAATCTTCAAAGGTAATATTCAAAGTCTTCAAACAATTTTCCTTGTCACACAAAATCCTCTAGAAAAGTAATAAAAGCATAAAAGTTGATTTTAACTCTTTTTAGAGAATTTCAAGGAAAAATCCACACCTAGAGCAAAAAGGTGTACAAAAGTGAATCCTAAAAGTCCCAATATAACCATATAAAATGGGTACATTATCATCATTGGACACTCCTGGGGGCTTTATGTTCGTGCACACCAAATGAAACTCCTAAAGATGCTTGTTCTGGTCCTCATCCGCCAATCCATGAAATGTAGGAAGGCAATGGATCATGGCACTCTTAAGCTCACGGTTCACATTGGCGGGTAATGGCGGAAAGGTGATGCATAGAGGTTGATTCTCCAAGTTGGGTGCCATGAGCTCCTGTAGGGTACGTTGTATTCCACCATTGCTAATGGACCTTCTACTACTACTTCATACCTCAGTTGAACTTGTGCCCTAGTTCTTCGCCTCCTTCTCCTTCGACCACATGTGTTCTCAGTTGGGTAGTGTAAGACACCTAGATTAGTGGCACGGGTTTGTACCATTTGAACACAGGTAACAAAATAATTATGACAACAGCTCCAACCAAGATTTAACAACATAAACAAACAAACAAATAAAAGCTAAACTAACTACTCTACTAACCTATTGTGCCTAAGTTAATAACTAGACTGATAGCATCCCCGATAACAGTGCCAAAATTTAACCTGCCTCAATACAGGGTCATTAATTGTTGCTAATTAACTCGAGCCAAGGACGGAGGTCAAAGATAGAAACTTATATTCTGCACCTGAATCTCACTGCTTTGCTACCTAGAGGGTAGTTAGTGGCAAGCCTTGGATTTTTCCATAGAGATGCTAGGTCTAATGTATCAACTAGAAACACAACCTTGTACGGGTCGTCAATCTGTACGAGTGAAAATAATAGCTGGTAAAGCAAACATGAAAAAAGGGGGGTTGGATTTTCAATCCAACTACAAAACATGCAAAGTAAATAACAAAACTACAGAATAAAGCTAACACTTGGGAAATCAATGAGTGACTTGGTCAGTCTAATGCTTCTATCACTGATTCTTTCACATAGAGATCCAAACAAATCTAATAGTGTGTCTATAACATGTGGTGTGGTCGATGGCATACACTTCCCATTCCCTGTCACGGCGAGTGCTCTCGCAACCCTCTATCAACACTGCCATTATAATTAGGATAGTACAATAAGGTCCGACCATTGTTATAAGTTTGATTCTCCCCAATGCAATTACATCCCGGGCTTCCACCACGAATGCAACTACTGCCTCCAGGTCCTATCAATTAGGCCCAAGGATCGTAGCCACGCCTTATCTATGATACTAGGGTTTCTTGTAACCCTAGATTTCTACTATTTAAGCTATCTCAACCTGGAACCTCTCGGAAAACTTTACAAAGTCGGCTAAGACTGGTGCAACGGTAAGTGGATCAGGGTGACCTCGAATCTCCTGTGCACACACCCATGCAGACTCGTTCCCCTCCACCTATACAAACATCTAGGTTTCCCTTCCCAATGGGGCATCGATATTTGTACCTAGTATGAATGCAGCCAAAAGTGTGTGCTTATATGTCGTATAATACTCATGCATTCAAACTCAAAAGCAAATCACAATAATATTATGAACAAAAAATTAGGACGAACTATAGAATCTCTAAAAGTATAAAGATATAACCAAGTCACTAAAATCATCCCCAGGCTATAGAAACTAGTTCCTTGATATGGAATTCAAATAAATATTTGAATTCCACATCTTAGAATCAAAGCAAAATGAAAATAAGAAAAAGTTTCCCAATAGAGAATCTCCTTTACTCTTGAAAGTGAAAATGAGATCTATAGTATGAAAAGTCTCTCAAACCTAGTAGACTAAGGTTCTATATATAGTAGTAGTAGATTAGGACTAAAAATAGGCCAAAATGGGGTAAACCCTGGCTCAGCTACCTCCCGGCACTATCACGAATAACGTGGCCCATGGATGTACTTGGCGTGAGACGCAAGGCCTGGCATGGGTCGCACCACTTAATGGGTGTGGGGTGCATGTTCTTGACCGTGGTACAGATCTTCAATGTAGCATGGGGCGCAGGGGTTGGTGTGGGTCTTGTCTTGCACTGGCGCGGGCTCCGTCGTCTCCTCCGGGGTACCATCAGAGTGTTGAAATTTGAGGTCCTGATCTACACCCGTGGCCATTGGTGTGGGCTGTGGTCAAACTTGGTGCTTTGCTCAGAAAAATTGGCACGGGCCATGTAGATTGCCACACCCCCACCGGCTGGTCTTTACACAATGGAGTTGGAATGGTGCAGGACACCTAAAATGGGACATCCCATGCGCATACTTAGCCGCGTGAAAGGGTTTGTTGCTCGGTGTTGTGGCCTATTGTGTATGGCACAGGTTGCGCCAATGGCTCACGTCAGTCTTCTTTGTGTAGGGTGTTTCCTCTGGCCCGGGCCATTGGTGCCAAACCATGCATGGCCACATCGTCATGGTGGTACTTCGGCCGGCTAAAGTAGTTTCCTTTGCTACGGGAGAACCGTTAGTCTGATTTGAGAGTTTTAGTAGTCGGTTTTATAGTACTCAAGAAGAGGGATCCAATAGAACCAGTCTTGAAGTCTTATTCTTCTTGAATCGTTCTCTGACTGAGGCAAATCTCATTGGACCACGATTCCCTATTTCTCCGTTGGCTGCTATGAACTCCATAGCTGCCTATCATTGGCTTCAATCTCCTTCTACCATGCATTGATGATTGTGGCTTTCGTCTACAACCATTCAAATGTGAATGACATTTGTCTATACTACCGTCCTTGAGAACTGCCTTCAATATCTTCTACCGCCCTTACGAACGGTCTTCACATAGAATGTAAACAAAAAGTACCCATGGGGGACCTACTAAAGATGATCACAATGAAGATTAAGGAGCTCGTGATTACAAGATGTCCATTAGTACCAATTAAGTCTACAAAATGAGAGATTTAGACAAGAAAACCAAACATGGTCGTCTAAATCCCTTGTTATGTAAACTCAACTAATACTAGCAATCCACCAAGCAAAAGTAACTAAAAGTATTATCAACTGAATCGGTTAACGTACGCAAAGTGAAGCAGATCATTTCTCAAATAGTTGTTCAGTATGACCATAGGGTATTAGGTATCTCGTCAACCCAACTAGTTTGCTTTCCTTCCAACTGATTTTGGATTCCCTAGACAATGGTCCTGTTCGTTATTTTAACTTGGCCATCTTCTTGAGGGTGAGCTACAGAAGTAAACTTTTTTGGATCCCCAACTTTGAACACCATTCAGTAAAATTTGCACTTGTTAGTTGTGTGCCATTGTATGTAACAATAGTTTTCGAAGCGACAAATTATATTCTGCCAAACAAACTCCCTGGTTACTTCGGCTGTGACTCATCCTAATGGATTTGCTTCCACCCATTTTGTGAAATAATCAATTGCCAAAATTAGAAACTTTGCATTGCCAACGCCTTTTGGAAAGGGTCCAACTAGGTCAATTCCCCACTTATCGAATAACCAAGCTCCATGTATTCCTCTTAAAGAAAATTGTGGTTTGTGCATCAGCGAGGCATTAATCTTGCAACTTTTTCACTTGAGCATGAAGTTATGTGTATCATTAAACATGGTTGGCTAATAGTATCCCACTCGAGTGATCTTCTTCGCCATTATTCTAGATCCTTGATGCATTCCACACAAGCCTTCATGCACTTCTCTTAAGATTTCACCTGCTTGCAATGGTCCTACACATTTTATCCATAGAGATAGGAAACCTTTCTTGTATAAGATTCCCTTGGGAGATTGTAATTCCAACATCGTGGCTTAGATCTTGTCAGTTGGTAACTTTCCCTTTGCAAAGTACTCTATTAGCCGTGTTATCCAGCTTACTTCTTCTGTCTGGATTGTTGACACGGTTGTCATTACTGTGCTTCTGACTGGAATAACCTCCACTCTTACATCTTTGTGTTCGATCAACGAATCGAACCCAACGATTGCAAGCTTACTTAAGGCGTCTTCTTCCGTATTTTCTCTTCTTGTTACATGCTGAATATTGAATTATTTGAGTTGGGCAATGAGTTAACGAGCCTTAAATATTTCACCAACTGTTCTTCTCGCACTTTGTAGTCTCCTCGCACCTGTTGTACTACTATTTGTTGATCACTAAATCCTGGAACACTCTTGACCTTCATTCTGATGGTAAGGTCTAAGAAACATATCAATGTCTCATATTTAGCTTCATTGTTCCTGAGTGGGAAATCAAAACGAAGTGAATATATATGCTCTTCTCCTTCTGGGTTGTCTAATAACATTCCTGCGCCACAACCCCCCTTGCTAGACGCTCCATCAACGAACAACTTCTATGCAATATCTACCCACTTTGATTTTCCTTTATCATTCGTAAGATTTTTGCTCGTGTTCATGTTTTGTGCATCTTCACTTGTCATCTCCATAGTGAAATCTGCTAGGGCTTGAGCCTTGAATGTGCTTCCTGGCTGAAATTGGATTTCGTATTGCCCCAATTCAAGAGCCCATTTGGTCATTCTACCATATGCTTTAGGTTTTCTTAGGATATTCTTGATTGGGAAATCAGTGTAGATAACGATCCGATGACTGTAGAAATAGGTTTGCAATCTTCTCGCTCAGTATATCAAAGTTAGAGTTAGCTTTTAAACTGGCATGTACGCCCTCTTCGCACATTGCAATATTCTACTGATGTAGTACACTTTTGACCTTCTTGGTGCACCAAAACTGAACATACTGCATCTGTGAAACTGCTAAGTACAGATATAGGGTCTTCTCAGAGACTGGTGATTTCAATGTTGGCAATGTTTGAAGTTGTTCATTCAAGGAGTTGTCTGCTTTTTTACATTCTTCACTCCAGTTAAAATTTTTTACTTTCTTCAGGACTTCAAAGAGTGGGAAATGTTTCTCTGCCGCCTTTGAAACAAATCTACTGAGTGCCGCTAATGATCCCATTAATATTTGTGATTCTTTGATTGTTTGCGGGTGGGGAAGGTTCACTATAGCCTTGATTTTCTCTGGGTTAACCTCGATCCCTTTGGAGGATACCTTGTACCCCAAATATTTTCCTCTGCGTACTCCAATTACACATTTTTTGGGATCAAGCTTCATCCCAATGTTACTCAGTGTATCCAAATTTTCTTTCAAATCTGCAGTGAAGTCATCACTTTTCTACTTATGATAACCAATATGCCTCTACATGTCATCCTATCTGATCGAAAAATGCATTATTGACCACTCTCTAATATGTTGCTCCTGCATTTTTTAGTCCAAGTTGCATTTTCACATAACAAAATATCCCAAAGCTTGTTATGAATGTCGTATTCTCAGCATTATCTTGATTCATCTGTACTTGGTGGTATCCTTTATATGCATCCAAATAGGCTAGAACTTCGTACCTCAAAATTGCTTCGACTAGCTGATCAATTTTTTGGCAAAGGGTAACAATCCTTTGGGTATGCTTTATTTAGATATGTGAAGTATGTGCACATTCTCCACCCCGCGTCTGATTTTTTTCACCATCACTGGGTTTGCCAACCACTTTGGATAAATGAACTCTTTTAATATACCCGCCTAAAGCAGAGCTATAACTTTCTCCTCAATTGTTTTTTCCTATTGCTAGCAAAGCTACGCTGCTTTTGTTTAACTGGTTTGACCGAGTCACTGATTTTCAAGGAATGGGTAGCGATTCCTGGGTTGACTTCTCCCATGTTCTCTACACTTCATGCAAATGTATCTCTATGACTTTATAGAATTTGGATGACCTTTTCTTTTTCCGGATGCGGAAGATATTCCCTATCTTAACGCACTTAAAATTATCTTCGTCATCCAAAGTAACTAGCTAAGTAGCTTCCCCTAGGTCTATTGGTGATTCTGATTCCTCTAGGAAGCCACCGCCTAAGATAGTGCTGACCATCTTAGTTTTTTCCATATTTTTTCCTACTTTAATCAAAATAACCATACACTGCCTAGCTATTTGTTAGTTTCCTCTTATTTTTGCGATTCCAGCTGGAGTTGGGAACTTCATTACTAAGTGGTATGGGGACCATATCACTTTTGTTGTTTTCATCCAGGGTCTTCTAATTATGGAATTAAATGGACTTAGTGCATCCATGACTACAAAATCACACATGATGGTGAAACTTCTATCATTCTCATTAATGGTAACATGCAACTGTATATTACCCAAAGGTGTTTCTGCTCGCCCTGTAAATCCTATAAGAGAGGATGTAGACTTCTTTAAGTCAGTTAGCTTGAACCCTGGCCTATCTAAGCAATCCACAAATAGTATCTCAACTGCACTTCATCATCCATGAATACTCTATGAACTGTTGCATTTCTAATTTTAGAAATGATGACCATCGGGTCATTATGAGGCAAAGCGTTGGGAATTGCATCCTCTTTGCTGAATTTGATTGCTTCGTTTGAGCGAAACCTTTTATCGACAAGCTTTTGTGGTGGGGAATATCTGGCTTTAGCCTTCCTAGAATTGTTTGATAGTGATTTAGTAGATCCACCATGTCATCAATTTCTGATTTTTGGTAAGTGTGTTCACCGCCCCTTGATTCCTTGCCATGATGTGTCTTGCTTTGTTGGCTTCGCTGTACTGGCTTCCTTTTTCTTTATTATATTGGCTTAAGTATCGATTCTTCAGGTTATCTTCAATTTGCCTGTTCAAGTCTCTGCAATATTCTATGTCATGGTTGTGGTCTTTGTGGAAAACACGGTAATATTTTCTGGACCTCTTTTCTGGAGGAGCTATCATCGGTGTGGGATCACGAAATAGCTCTTTATTTGCTTGCCATATCTCTTTTCTCAATTTTGTCAGAGGCGTTTCTTGAATGGTAACCCCAACATCCCTGGTTCTCTTCCTCTGAAAGGGATGTTCCCCTTTCCTTTCTTTATGAACCCTTTCTACAAATCTTCAATAGTTCGCTTCTCACCTCACTCCTACTCTATCTTGAAATTATTCGCTTCTTTAGTTTGCACATATTGGTCAATCCGTCTAAGTATCAATTTTGGCATAATGTGATGCTAGAATAGTTAGTAATTGCTCTTATTCTTGTTGCTTAATTCAATTGTGGAGTTGTTTGGTAGATGGAATCTACTGATATGGCAGAATACCACTCAGCAGTTGAAACTATATTGGTGTGTCATTTTGACCACCCTACAGAGTGTTGCATGTGGCTAAGTGGCTACGGGAGAGACATGGAGCCTGGGGTTCAGCAAGCTTAGCGGGAGCAAGAGTGGTGCTCATGCCACTACTCACCTGAATCAATCTCAGCTCCCAAGTCTTTAGGTGAAGAAATACTCAAAGCTTTGACTAGATTTGCAAAGACTAGAAAAACTCTGCAAAATTAAGTATTTTCTTGTATAAAAAATTATGGGGTTCAAATATCTTCTGGTGTTGACATGATAAGTGAGAAGGTGAATGATTTAATAGGTGCAGTGAACTGGTTGATATGAAGGCATGAGCTTACCGATGAAGAACACTTCCACCAAGATGTGATGTAGCTTATCACGACAAGGTTAGACATATTTCCTTCAACACCATCAAGATATTGCATGATTGTAGAGCATTGTTAAAGAAAATGAGTGCTCCTGAATATGAATTTGCGCATGAATTGATTGATCAAATTTTGAAATGACATCCCCCTTTGGTTGATATGTCATTTCTACCAGAGAACAAACCATCAATAGAGGAACCACCAGCATTTGAGCTTAAGCCTTTGCCCAAAGACCTTAATTATGCCTTCTTAAGTGAAAAGGTAACCCTGCCTATGATTATCTCGAGTAGGTTGACTGATGATCAAGAGGGTAAACTGCTTTATGTGATTAAAAAATTTAAGGGAGCAATAGGATATACTTTGGCCGACATTAAGGGTATAAGTCCTTCAACTTGCATGCATTGTATCCTATTATAGGAGGGCCCAAGACCTATACGCCAACCTCAAAGGTAATTAAACCCGCCTAAATGTAAGTAGTAAAAGGTGAAGCCTTTAAACTACTTAAGGCTCAGGTAATATACCATATCTCTGGCAGCACTTGGGTGAGTCTCACCCAAGTGGTGCCTAAGAAAGTGGGGTCACCTTAGTAAAAAAACAAGGATGGGGACTTGGTGCCCACCCGTGTTCTGAACGGGTGGTGAGTGTGCATTGATTACCACCCCTTAAATACGGTAACTCGTAAAGACCATTCCCCCCTACCCTTCATCAAACAAATGCTTGAAAGGGTAACCGGTCATGCCTACTATTGTTTCCTTGATGGATATTATGGATACTTCAAGATAGCCATTGATCTAAAGGACCAGGAGAAGACCACATTCACTTGCCCCTTTGTCACCTTTGCTAATAGGCGAATGCCCTTTGGTCTTTGTAATACTCCAGGCACTTTTCAGAGGTGCGTGGTCAGATATTCTCAGAATTTGTTGAGAAATTTTTTGAGGTCTTTATGGATGATTTCACCATCCATGGGGATTCCTTTGATTCATGCCTACATTATTTAGCACGGGTGCTAGAGCAATGTATGGACAAAAATCTCGTGATAAATTATGAGAAGTGCCATTTCATGATGGAGAAAGGTATAGTGCTATGACATGTTGTGTCGGCTCAAGGTTTAGAGGTTCATAAAGCTAAGGTCAACATAATCAAATCATTGCCTTATCCCCTCAATGTCAAGGATGTCAAATCATTCTTAGGTCACACCAGTTTTTACCATCATTTCATTAAGGATTTATCCAAAATATCCTCACCTCTATGCAAATTACCGCAAAAAGATGTCAACTTCATTGTCGATGAATGGTGCAAAAGGGCTTTCGATGCCTTGCAAACATGTTAGTGACCGCCCTAATCATCAAACCCGTAGATTGGTCTCTTTCCTTTGAAATTATGTGTGATGAAAGTGATCATGCTATAGGAGTTGTTTTAGGCCAGAGAATAGGCAGAGCACCACACGTCATATACTATGCATCAGTAACTCTCAATGATGCTCAACGCAACTACTCTACCACTAAGAAGGAGTTAATAGTTGTAGTCTTTACCTTAGAAAAGTTCCATCAATACCTCTTGGGATCCAAGGTCATAGTATACACAGACCATGCATCAATTCGTTATTTGATGACGAAGAAGGAAGCTAAGCCGAGGCTCATTAGATGGATACTTCTTTTAAGTGAGTTTGATCCAGAGGTAAGGGATAAGAAGGGCACTGAAAATGCAATAGCAGACCACCTGAGTAGACTACAAGTCCTTGAGGACCCAAAACTAGCCAAGGATAAAGCAAGGTTGGAAACCTATTCGGGAAGAATTCCAAGATGAGCAATTATTCGGGATAACAACTAGCCAACCTTGGTATTCTAACATAGTAAACTATCTCACCACTGGAGAGTTTCCCTTGTCATTTGACAAATCAAGAAAGGAAAGGTTAATGAATGAAGCAAAGGAATATGTTTGGGAAGACCCTTACTTGTGGAATCACTATGTTGATCAAGAAATTAGAAGGTGCATCCCTGATGGCAAGATAAGCCATGTTATTAATATGTGCCGTTCGTCCCAAGTTGGGGGGCATTTTTGGTATAAAAAACCACAAAAAAATTTATAGATTCCGGTCTATATAAACTACCATACTGTTAGATGCTAAAATTTTAGTGTCATCATGTGATCAATGCCAAAGGACAGGGAACATATCATCCAAAATTGAGATGCCCCAAACCTTTTCAATGCCAGTAGAGGTTTTTGATATTTCAGGCATGGATTTCACGAGACCATTTCTAAAATCCAATGGAAATTACTACATATTAGTGCTAGTAGAGTAAATGTCCAAGTGAATAGAAGCCATAGCCACAAAGAAAAATTATGCATCAACCGTGATCAGTTTCCTCAAATCTAATATCTTCTCATGATTTGGTGTCCCCCGATTCCTGATCAGTGATAGAGGGACCCACTTTTACAACAAGATCATGGGAACATTTCTTGAAAAATATGGAGTAACCCATAGAACTTCCATTGCCTACCACCCACAGACCAATGGCCAAGAAGAAATATCCAATCGCGAAATCAAGGTCATCCTTGAAAAAACAATGAATACATCTAGAAAGGATTGGAGTGCTCGGTTGGAGGATGCTCCCTGGGCCTACTGTACTGCATACAAAACTCCAATTGGTATGTCACCTTACAAGATCCTTTTTGGCAAGAGGTGCCACCTCCCCGTTGAACTTGAATTCAAGGCGCATTAGGCAGTCAAATGCCTTAACTTAGACTTGAATAAAGCTGGGAAGCATAGGAATTCGCAGTTACTGGAACTTGAAGAACGTGGGTGAAACTCCTATGACACTGCATTGGTCTATAAAGAGACAACAAAAGCTAGACATGATGAGGGTATAGTGAAGAAAGAATTATTTGTGGGACAAAGAGTTATCGTTTACCAGTCTAAGCTCCGTCTCTTTCCAGGAAAACTAAGATCAAGATAGGAAGGACCATATGAAGTGACAAAGGTGCTCGATCAAGGAGCAATCAGGGTTAAAAATGAAAAAGGATGGCATAAAGCTGGTGGTTAATGGGAAAAGATTGAAACATAATTTTGAGTGGGGAGCTTTGAGTGTGACCAAGGAGGGTGATCCTCTCCTTAGTGAACCAAATTCATGAAAACTCAATTTTAGTAAAATAAGTCCTGAGGACAACAATAAAAATACGATGTTTGTTTTGCTTTAGTGTTTTGATAGTTTTTGCTTGAATCTATGTTTTGCTACATGGATTTTTGAAATGAAACTCTTGTTGGTTTGAAAATTTGAATCCAAGACCCGTGATTGTGTTTTAAATGGAATTAAATTAGAAGAGTGACATAGTCTTTTAAAAAAGAGGGAAAACCCAAGGATTAGGGAAATGATTGTTGCATGCCTCACACCAGATTGGCCCGCGTGAGACTATCCTTCGTGTCGGGACTGAAACGGCGTGAGGCCATGCCTCGTGCTAGAAGGTTTGGTGTGAGGCTATGTCTCGCACCAGGTGGTTGTGTGCTTTGCGCTAGGCACCCTTCTTGTACACTACACCATTTTTTCAATTTTCTTTGCTCCGATAATACACATTTTCAAAAATTCTTATTCTAAAATTAAAAATTGCATTTTTGGTTCAAGGATTTTAAAACTCCCTGATTTCTTAGGATTTTTTAGAATGCTTCCTATATCCCTTGGAAATTAATTGTTTCACCCTGTTTTCCTATAAATATAGAATTCTAAATCTCATCCGTATTTTTAACATTATTCCTTCTCAAGAAACACTCATTCTCACACACTCAAGGTAAAACCCAAAAAGTGAAGCTCTCTTCCAAAAATTGGCAATTTTTTGCTTCTTTTTGAGTGAGTCTTACAAGCCATAACTTCACATTTTGGGGGAACCATTAAATGGTTTGTCTATATGTACTCTATTTGACATTACGGTGGTGTTACTTAAAGCAAAATTATTTAATGAGTGTGTGTTTATGAAAAAAAATCGAATGGAATTACACTTGGGTTTCATGCTTTTGGATGCAGGATTTCTCAATTTCATGGGAAACGGATTCAAGGAGTACTACTATTCTCCCTACCTCACCTATGTATTGATATGATTTTTGTGCATTGGACACTTTTCATGGTAAAAGTGTGGGAAGGGAGTAGTGAGCACTTAGGGAGTTTTCATTCTTGGATTTTCTCGGTGCATTTCATGATTTGCTTTTGTAGTTTTTCTTGTTTGTTGATTATGTTGGTATTTGTTGAGGGATGATTTTGGATGAATATTTGGTGGTATGCCATGCTATGCTAGGCCTTCTAGTTTGCATGGGGTAGGATGTTTTAGAAATTGGTGGTGTGTTTTGATGTTTTGACTATCTTTTGTAGTATGAAGCCCACTTTTGGGGAATTTTTGTGCTACACCAAAAAAATTGAAAAAATGGGAAAAAAACCTGGACAAGTCAAAAACCTGAAAAGGCAACTGGGTAACATGAGGAAAAGCTCAGATAGGTCGAAAGGCATAGGTAAAAATGAGAGGCTAGGCCCGACTAGGCTTACGAGCCTAGGAAAAAATGAGAGGCCATGTGGAAAAAGGTGAGAAGTGAGTACCCTTTGTGTGTTAAAGTTAGGATGAAAACCCGAAAGCCCTCCTAGGAAAAATGAGATAAATTGAGAGAAAACAAAAAACTAGGTTGAATGCATACTTCTGCAGTGGATTATTTTTTAAGACTACTCTTTGATTGCTTTTGGGATCATTTTGGGAAAAGTAAGCTAGCTTGACACTTATCTTTCTGGCTTACCTTTTTCCACACTTTACCTTTGGGTGGTTTGATTACTTATAGCTTTCTGGGAGTGTGAGAGTTCTGAGATTCTTACTTTCTTGGGGGAAACTGGGTAATCTTGGAATAAGTTGAATGCTTCAGTTAACTTACTCTTGCACGCTACATTTTGCTTGATTCTTTTTCTTGTTTTCTATTTACTCGAGGATGAGTAAAGGGTTAAGTGTGGGGAGTCAGACCTGCTTCATTTTTCATGTGTTAACTGATGCATTTGACATATTTTTTAGTTACTTTTGCTTGGTGGATTGCTAGTATTATTTGAGTTTACGTGACAAGGGGTTAAGATGACCATGTTTGGTTTTCTTGTCTAAATCCCGCATTTTGTAGACTTAATTGGTACTATTGGACATCTTGTATCCACAGGCTCCTTGATCTTCATTGTGATCATCTTTGGTAGGTCACCTGTGGGTACTTTTGTTTACATTCTATGTGAAGGCCATTCGTAAGGGTGGTATAAGATATTGAAGGTCGTTCGCAAGGATGGTAGTAGAGATAAAGGTCATTCATATTAGAATGGTAGTAGACAAAGGCCACGATGAATCAATGTGTGGTAGTAGGAGATTGAAGCCAAAGATAGGCAGCTAAAGAGTTCATAGTGGCCAACGGAGAAATGGGGAATCGAGGTCCGATGAGTTGTACCTTAGTCAGAAAAGGATCCAAGAATAATTAGCCTTCAGATCTGGTTCCATTAGATTCATCTTCTCAATTACTATAAAATTGACTACCAAAACTCTCAAATCGGACTAACAGTTCTCCCGAAGTGAAGGAAACTAGTTCAGCCAGCCGAAGAACCAACGGGACGGCGCGGGTCGTGCAAGGTATGGCACCAACAGCCCATACCAGAGGAGATGCCCCACACCAGAGGAGACGCCCCACACCAAGAAAACCAATGTGAGGCATTGAAGTGACCCACTCCAGACACAACAGACCACAACACCGAGTAATGAACCCCTCCAAGCGGCTAAGTATGGGCACATGATGTCCCATTTTAGGCATCATGTGCCCTTCCAATTCCATTTTGTCAACACCAGCTGTCGAGGTGTGGGAATCTACATGGCCCGCGCCAAGTTTTCTGAGCAAAGCACCAAGTCTTCCACAACACGCGGCAATGGCCACGGGCGCGGATCAGGACCTCAAATTTCAACACTCTGATGGTACCACGCAGGAAATGATGAGGCCCATTCCAGTACCTGGACCAACCCCCGCGCCTCGCGCAAAATTGAAGATCTGCACCACGCTCAAGAATAGGCGCCTCGCTCTCATGAAGCAGCACACTTGCACTAGGCCTCTCGTTCTGTGCCAAGTACATCCACGAGCCGTGTCATCCGTGACGCCCTACCCCGGGCAGCGGCTGGGCTAGGGTTTACCCTATTTTGGCCTATATTTAGGCCTAATCTCCTACTACTATATATAGAACCTTAGTGTACTAGGTTTGAGAGACTTTTCATACTTTAGATCTCATTTTAACTTTCAAGAGTAGAAGGAGATTCTCTCCTTAGGAAACTTTTTCTTCTTTTCATTTTGCTTTGATCCTAATATGTGGAATTCAAATCTTTATTTAAATTCTATGTCAAGGGAATAGTTTCTATAGCTTGGGGATAATTGTAGTGACTTGGTTATATCTTTCTGCTTTTTGAGATTCTATAGTTCACCCTAATTGTATGTTCATAATATTATTGTGATTTACTTTTGAGTTTGAATGCATAAGTATTACACCACATATAAGCACACACTTTGTATTGTATTCATGCTAGGCGCAAATATCGATGCCCACTTGGGAAGGGAAACTCGAATTTTTGTATGGGTGGAGGGGAACGAGTCTGCGTGGGTGTGTACACGGGAGATTCGGGGTCACCCTAATCCACTTACCATCGCACCAGTCTTAGTCGACTTTGTAATTTTTCCGAGAGGTTCCAGGTAAAGATAGCTTAAATAGTAGCAAGCTAGGGTTACAAATAACCCTAGTATTGCAGATAAGGTGGCTACGATCCTTGGGCCTAATTAATAGGACCCGAGGGGAGTAGTTGCATTTGTGGTGGAAGCCCGATGTAATCACACGGGGGAGAATCAGACCTGCAACAATGGTCGAACCTTTTTGTACTCCCCTAATTACGATGGAAGTGTCAATGAAGGGTTACGAGAGCACGCACCATGACAAGGGCGGATAAGTGTATGCCATCGTCCACGCCATGTGTTATGGACACACTATTAGGTTTGTTTAGATCTCTATGTGAAACAATCGATGATAAAAGCATTAGATTGACCAAGTCACTCAATGATTTCCCCAAGTGCTAGCTTTATATCGTAGTTTTGTTATTTACTTTGTATGTTTTGTAGTTGTTGGATTGAAAATTCAAACCCCTCTTGCATGTTTGCTTTACTAGTTATTCCTTTCACTCGTACGGATTGATGATCCGTACGAGGGTTCTTTACTAGTTATTCCTTGTATGGGTTTGAGTTTATTAGCTATAATTAACGACCTCGGGTTGAGGCGAGTTAGGCGGTAAAACCCCCTGATTTTCCCATGGAACATCAACACAATTTGGCGCGAGATAATGGTACATTATTTGATGATTCGGCATAGTACATACGTCTAGTCAGGAAGCTCATTTATCTTACCATCACACATCCTGAGCTTAGCTATTCAATTCATACCTTGGCTCAGTTTATAGAGAATCGCAGCTTGCACACTGGCAGGCAGCAATGCACGTTTTGCACTACCTCAAGAGTCATCTTGGTCAAGGTTTATTTCTGCTAGCTAAGAGTTTGCTTCAGCTTACAGCATTCTATGATTCTGATTGGGCAACTTGCCCAATTACTAAGAGATCTTTGACTGGATATATGTGATGATTAGTGTATCCCCAATTTCTTGGAAGAAGAAGAAACAACCAATTGTTTCCCGTTCTTCAACTGAAATGGAATACAGGCTATGGCAATCACGTGTTGTGAGTTGCTATGGCTCAAGTCTTTTCTTTGTTCCTTGAGTGTTGCACATTCTGCTCAAATGCATTTATATTGTCATAGTTAAGAAACTCTTCATATTACAACCAATCTGGTGTTTCATGAGAGGACGAAGCACATCGAGATTGCCTGTCATTTTATTTGGGATTTGATTCATTCTGGTGACGTGGTTACTTATCATATTTGTACTGCTAGTCAGCCAGCCAATTTGTTTACGAAGGTGCTTGGAAGCCAAACCTTTCAGACTTTGCTTGGCAAGTTGGCATTCAGGATCTACATGCTCCAACTTGAGGAGGAGTGTAGGAGATATTTTGTAAATATCTTCTGCAATATTATTGTACCCTAGATGGAATATTTTTCCATTTATGATTCTGAATATGCTGTCTATATATTGTACCCTTGTACCATCAATGAAATCAGACATTCATATATTGCACCAAGTATAATCTGAAACTACTTCTGATAATCGTGTTAATGGTGAAAAGAAAAAGAAACCTAAAAAACAAAACTACTTCACGTTTTTTTAACAAAGTGATGCTCATATCATCATCTAAAAAGTCATACCCAATCTGATTAATGATTAACCCAACCTCTAAACTTTGATTTCTAATCTGGAACATAAGGGGAATAGACACTTCAATGTCAAGACTGGAAAATCTAATCCGAAGACATAAATATGACCTTAATAGCTTAATTGAACCAATGCATAATAACTTAGAATGTGACAAACACGTGAGAAAACTTAGATTCCAGCATAAAATGACGATTAATAATGGCCAAATGTTGTTAATATGGAAAGATAATCTTTAAGTCTCATTATTAATTGATAATCTACAATTTCAATATGTTAAGATTTTCAGTCCACTGATAAATATAGCAATGGAGCCTATTTTTATTTATTGACTGGGAAATAGGCAAGGCAAAAAACAATTATATGGTCAGTCATCCTAAGTCTTAATACTGCAGAGACCATTTTTATTGGAGATTATAATACCATTAGAACCTAATCTGAATATAATGGCCCTTCCTTCCCTAATAGAGCTACCATTAGGGACTTTGAACAATTTATTTTCCAGAAAAAACTTCAATAGATTAACACATTGAGAAACCCCTTTACCTGGACTAATTCTAGATTACACAATCCTATAAATAAGATCATAGATAGAGGTTTAAGCTCTGATTCATGGAACAGGCTGTTTCCTCAATATTCTATCAAAATTCTAAATAGGGATACTTTAGACCATTCCCTATGTTCCTGCAAATCCAGACAAAAATCACTAAAATTCAGAGGCTTTTCAAATTTATTAATGTTTGGTTTAATAGGAAAGGCCTAACTTAATTAATAAGAATATACTGGAATGCCCCTTTACTAAATACAGGCATGCTTAGGTTTTACCTAAAACTGATGAGACTTTAAAAAATCCTTAAAAACTGGAATGCGAATGTGTTTGGTAATGACGTTGGGGTAAGTTTTTTTAGGTTACTTTAGGCCAGAAAATAAATTTGAAGAAATCTTATTTCTATCAACTACACATACCTCTAATATGAAAATTATAAAAATTAAAAAATTCTCGGTATGAAATAAGGTATTGTGCCTTTTAAATACTTAGAATGTCCTATTTTTAAATATAGAGTAAAACAATATTACTTTCAGCCTATAATAGAGAACATTGAGTCGAAGTTAATGAACTAGAAAAATAAATGGCTTTGTTTAGGGGGGTAAATGGTTCTCATAAATACTTATATATACTCAGTACCTCAACACATCTAAAAAATTTTTACGCTAACCTCACAGGTTATTTACACCAAGAGCGGAAAATGGCCAATTTCTTCTAGGGACAGTTTAATGATAAAAATAAAAGGCATTGGAATTCATGGCCATAGTTTTGTCATCATGTAAATGAAAATGAAATTGGTTGTAGGATCCTCATATCTATAATTGAGGCATGTTTTTATAAAATATAGTAGAAATTGCAGTTAAGTCATACACTTTGTCTATGGCCATTGGCTCTGTCTAACAAGAAATTGCACAGTTGGAAAGGATCTATGCAGTTATCACCAAGGCAGGAAGTTTAACTAGAGTCATTATAGGGGATGGAAAATGTCCTTTCCGGACATCAAATTGGATAGAGGGGGCCTTTAATAGATCGTTTAAAAGATAATAGTGTTAATATCCCATTGGACATATCCGATTCTCATTTCTTAAATTAAAGACACCTTTAATTACCTCTAAATGATTGCTCCATTTGCTAAATCTGACACTCTAATTTTCTTACAGGAAGCTCAATTAACTCCACAAAGAGAAGACTAATTGATTTGGAAGCCCAACTGTACAGATAAGTTCAATTTCCAATATACCTATAAGAGCTCAATCACAAAAAGAGGTAATTGCATTTCCCTTTCAAAGATCTGGAACATTAGAATCCCTAAAAAGATATCTATCTTCATGTGGAAGTTGATGAATGCTTTACTGACTACTGATGATATGCTGAAAATATTTGGTTTTAATCTACCTTGGAAATGCATGATGTGTAATATTTGGGCCTCAATGACTCGTCTCTTTATTTCTTGTCATGTTGCTGCTGAAGTTTAGACTGGTATTAATAGATTAATGGATTTTCATAACATATATTACAACCGTATTTGGGATAGATTATACACCGCTTGGACCCATAGGGGTTTTTCTCATTTACATAAAATAATCCTGACCATCATCCTATCTATAACTTGCTAGCATACCATTCATTCCTAGTGAAATCATCAAAAACATCCAAGAATGAGTGTCTCACTAGGGATGGAAATGGGGCGAGGTGGGTGCAAATTATGGTACATCCATATGAATGGTCACCTAAAATTTTTATACTGATCTGCCCCGACCTGGGATCGTTAATACAGTTAAAGCGAGCATAATTTAATTAACCCGGGCCAGGGCACTAGTCCCGTGGGATGGTCAGAGATAAGATTTATATTCTGCACCCATTTCTCGCTGCTAGGCTACCAAAAAGAAGTAAGCAGCAAGCCCTGGATTTGTCCACAAAGGTTCTAGGGTTCAGGTAAAAGTCAAAACACAGTCTCATGCAGCTCGTCAATCCGCACGAGTTAAAGGAATAACTACTAATGTAAACATGCAAACTTGGGGGGGGAGTTGGTATTTTCAACTAACAACTGCAAGCATAAAATAAGCAAACAAGTAAACTATTTATACTAGGCACTTAGGACTAATTTAGCAACATGGTAGTTCTAGAGGTTCAAGCCTCGATTCATTCACATATAGACGTACAAAAGACCTATCAGTGTGTTCACAACACGTGGGGTGGCCAATGGCATACACTTCCCCATCCCTATCACGGTGGGTTCGCTCGCAACCCTCCATCGACACCGCCATCGTAATTAGGGGAGTACAACAAGGTCCAACCGTTGTTGTGGTTATGCTTCTCCCCCGTGCTATTACATCACGGGCTTCCACCACGAATGTACTAATTCCCAATGGTCCCCTATACGCGAGGCCTTAGGTTCATAGGCACCTTATCTGTGATACTAGGGTTTCAACACCACACCTAGCTTGCTACTATCAACTATCTCTACCCATAACATATCGGAAAATGGTTAAGTAATCAGCTAACATTGGTGTGATGGTATACAGATTAGGGTTACCTCGAATCTCCCATACCCACACTCACGCAATCGTTTCCCTCCAACCATTCAAACATCCAAGTTTCTTTTCCCAATGAGGCATCAACAAGTGTACTGTACATGAACATAGCCCAAAGTATGTGCTTATTTGTGGTGTAGTGTTCATGCATTTGTCACATTCAAGAACAATCACAATAATATCATAAATACAAAGATAGATGGAATTTAAGAAATCTCATAAGGCATCAAAAGCTACACAAGTGCCAAATATGTCTCAAGCTTAATCTAACTACTCCCGTGATGTGGAATTCAAATATAGATTTGAATTCCACATCTTTGGTATGAAACAAGAAGAAAAGAAAAGGAAAAGGTACAAAACCTACTAGGGAACTCCTTCCTTCTCCCAAATGCTCTCCAAGTTACAAGATATGAATTCTCTCTCCTAATGTATATGAAAATGAGTAGACTGGGGTCCTATGTATAGTAGTAGGAGATTGGGCCTTAAAATAGGCCCAAAATAGGACAAAAGTGCCAAAACCCTAGGTCAGCCGCCCAGTCTTCACGGACCGGCTTGGATGCCACGGTGCGTGAAGCCTTCAAGCACGGGCCGCCAGATCTGGCGCGATCCATGAAAATTCATAGTCGCGGGAAGCCACTGTCCATGAAGCTTGGCTCGTGCTACGGTCCGTGAAGGTTTTCACGGACCGCGTGCAGCACCATGTTTTCCACTCAGTAATTTTCATGGACTATGAGCAGCATGGGTGTTTGCTCAGAACTCTCGTCATGGTCCGTTAAGGTTTTCATGGACCGGCTCCATACTTTGCCAAATTTCTTCAACTCTTCGCTTCAATGCTTCACGGCCCAGCTCCATCGTCGCAGACTGGCAGTGTTTCTTCATGTAGGGCAGACCGTGGGCATCTTCACAGGCCGCTGATGCTTCGTGTAATGTGGGCTGCCACTGGTCATTGGTCCTTCGTCTGTTGAACTTTGTTTGCTTGCCACAGGTGAACCATTAGTCCAAATTGGGAGTTCTAGTAGTCGATTTTGTAGTACTCGAGAAGATGAAACCAATGGAACCAGCCTTGAAGTCTAGTTTTTCCTGGATCGTTCTCGGACTAAGGCAACCCTCCTCGAACCACGATTCACTGTTTCCACCTTTTGCCGTCTTGAACTTCGAAGCCGCCTATCCTTGCTTCAATCTCTTTCTACCACACATTGATGTCGTGGCCTTTATCTATTACCATTCGATGCTTGTGGCCTTCAAATCTTCTACCGTTAAAAGCAAACGGCCTTCGCAAGAATGTATTGTAACAAGTAGCATTCACTGGCAACCTACTAAAGGTACTTATAATGAGGACCAAGGAGCCCGTGAAGACGATATTTCAATAATCACTAATTAAGTGTACAAAACATGGGATTTAGAATAGAAAACCGAACATGGTGTCTAAACCCCTTGTCATATAAACTCAACTAATGTTGTCAAACCGCTAACCAAAAGTAAATAAAAACTACATCAAATGCATTGGTTAAAGCATGCATAATGGTGGAGATCAGACTCCTCACACTTAAACCTTTATTTGTCCTCGAGTAAATAAAATCATAGAAAAAGGTTCGAGCGACATGAAGCTTGCAAAAATAGCCAATGCATCCAACTTATTCCTAAGTTACCCCTAGTTTCCCCAAGAAGATGAAAATCTCACAACTCTCACACTCCCCAAAGTACCTAAGGCAACCAAACCACCCAAAGAAAGTAAATATGTATGGAAAAAGATAAGTGACCAAAGATCGGAATAAAGCCAAGCTTACTTTCCCCAAAGAAGTCTCAAAAGCAATCAAAGAGCAATCCTCAAGCAAAAAAGCATTCCACCAAGGAAATCGAAAAGCCATCGACATGTTTGCAACATAGGGATAAATCTAGATTCTCAACCTAGTTGCAAACAAGGAGTCAAATGTATCGTCAACCTAGTTTCTTGTTTCTTTTTTCTCTCAATTGCTCTCATTTTGCCTACGCACCCTTTTGGGTTTTCTCCTAGCATTATCCCACAAAACGTGCTCACCTCTCACCTTTTTCCACACGGCCTCATTTTTGCCTAGACTCATAAGTCTAGTCGGGCCAAGCCTCTCACTTTTATCTAGGTATTTTAACATATCCGGGGTTTTCCTAATGTTACCCAAGTCGCCCTCCTTGAAGGGATGATAGGGACAACTTGCGAGAAGCCTCTTGAATCTCTCCCAATACTCATATAAGCTCTCGATTGCTCCTTGAGTGATGTTGGACAATTGTTTCTTCAAACCAACAGACTTTGAAGCCAGAAAATATTTCTCCAAAAACTGCCACTTCATATCCATCTATGACCCTATGCACCCTGGTGGCAAATAATATAAACAATCTTTTGCTCTATCTTGTAGTGAAAAGGGGAAGGCTCCTAAGTTGTAGTCATCTTCCGACACTCCCGGCTTCATGTCCGTGCATACCAAATGGAATTCCAACAAATGTTTGTTCGAATCCTCTCCGGCCAAACCGTGGAATGTAGGAAGGCAGTGTATCATCCCACTTTTCATCTCACAAGTCACATTCAGAGGCAAAGGCGGGAATGTGATACATAGTGGTTGATTCTCCAAGTCATGAGACATAAGCTCTCTCAAAGTGCAGTTGTCCTCCACCATTTTGTGTGGTAATTCCTCAAAACTCAAACCTCTAAATTGAACCTCCGATCTAACTCTCTTCCTCCTTCTCCTCCGCTTACCTATGGAATTAGTTAGGGAATGTAAAATGCCTAGATTCATGGTAGTGTATGTATCATAAACTAGGGTCGCACTATCCTTCCAACAACACAATAGCAAACAAGATCAAAGTAACAAGAAAACTATAACCAAAGCTCAACTCACAACAAACAAAACAAGCAAAGACAAACAATAAAAGACACTACTAACTACTCTACTAACACGCTATGCTCAACTAATACTTGAGTTGGAAAGTATCCCCAACAGCGGTGCCAAAATTTGACCCGCCTTAACCCGGGGTTGTTAATACAGTCGCAGCGAGGACAATTTAATTAACCCGAGCCGAGACACTAGTCTCATGGGCTGGTCAAAGATAAGATTTATATTCTGCATCCGTTCTCGCTGCTAGGCTACCAAAGGGTAGTAAGCGGCAAGCCCTGGATTTGTCCACAGAGATGCTAAGGTTCAAGTAAAAGTTAAAACACAGCCTCATACAGGTCGTCAATCCGCATGAGTTAAAGGAATAACTACTAATGTAAATATACAAACTTGGGGGGGTTTCGTATTTTCAACTAACAACTGTAAACATAAGATAAACAAACAAGTTAACTATTTATACTAGGCACTTGGGACTAATTTAGCAACATGGTAGTTCTAGTGCTTCAATCTTCGATTCATTCACATATAGACATACAAAAGACCTATCAGTGTGTTCACAATGCGTTGTGTGGCCAATGGCATACACTTCCCAATTCCTGTCACGGTGGGTGCACTCACAACCCTCCATCGACATCGTCATCATAATTAGGGGAACACAACAAGGTCCAAACGTTGTTGTGGTTCTGTTTCTCCCCCGTGCTATTACATCCCGGGCTTCCACCACGAATGTACTAATTCCCAGTGGTCCTCTATACTCGAGGCCTTAGGTTCATAGACACCTAATCTGTGATACTAGGGTTTCAACACAACACCTAGCTTGCTACTATCAACTATCTTTATACGTAACCTTTCGAAAAATGGTTAAGTAAACAGCTAACACTGGTGCAATAGTGTGCAGATTAGGGTTAGCTCAAATCTCTCATGCACACACTCACGCAGAATCGTTCCCCTCCACCCATTCAAACATCCAGGTTTCTCTTCTTAATGGGGACATCAATAAGTGCATCATACATGAACATAGCCCAAAATGTGTGCTCATATGTGGTGTAGTGTTCATGCATTTGTCACATTCAAGAACAATCACAATAATATGATAAACACAAGGATAGATGGAATTTAAGGAATCTCATAAATCATCAAAAGCTACACATGTGCCAAGCTTAATCTAACTACTCCCTAGACATGGAATTCAAATATAGATTTGAATTCCATATCTTTGGGATGAAACAAGAAGAAAAGAAAAGGAAAAAGTACAAAACCTACTAAGGAACTTCTTCCTTCTCCCAAATGCTCTCCAAGTTACAAGATATGAATTCTCTCTAATAATGTATATGAAAATGAGTAGACTAGGGTCCTATATATATTAGCGGGAGATTGGGCCTAAAAATAGGCCTAAAATGGGCCAAAACCTAGGTCAGCCGCCTAGTTTTCACGGACCGGCTCGAATGCCACGGTGAGTGAAGCCTTCAAGCACAGACCGCCAAATCTGGCGCGGTCCGTGAACATTCATAGCCGCTGGAAGCCATGGTTCCTAAAGTTGGGCTCGTGACACGGTCCGTGAAGGTTTTCACGAACCACGAGCAGCACCACGGTTTCCACTCAGTAGTTTTCACGGCCCGGTCTCCTTTTCACTAACCGTGAGCAGCATAGGTGTTTGCTCAGAATTTTCGTCATGGTCTGTTAAGTTTTTCACGGACCGGCTCCATATTTAGCCAAATTTCTTCAACTTTTCACCTACATGCTTGATGTGGCCATTTTATGCGGATATTTTAGGGTTTTTAGGATTAGGTTTTGGACAATTTTGTGCTCTAAATGTGGCATTTTGCCTTGAAATCATTTAAGGAGCGATAAAAGCGACTTTGGCGTTTTTATCACTTTTTAGATGATTTTGTGTGACAAGGTGATTTGTTTGAAGACTTTGAAGATCTGAAGACTTTGAAAGATATCTTTGAAGATTTGAAGACTTACATTTGAGCTTTGTGAAGATTTGAAGAAGTGAAGAGGTGAAGAAAGGAGAGCAAAGCAACGGATGAATGATGATCCAGGGTTCTCAGAATTTTCCGAGAAGAATCAGCTTTCAAGAGTGGCACCATTGGATTCCTCTTCTCGAGCACTATAAAATCGACTACAAGAACTCCCGAAACGGATCAACGGTTCACCCGGAGGAAGCAAAACAAAACAGGGCTGGAGTTACTAATTTGGTCGCGACTCGCGATGAAGCTCATCGCGAGTCGCGACGACAGCGTCCAGTCAGCCCTGCAGCAGCATTTTTCTCCCCTTTTTCTTCCCCTATAAATACCTCTTCACCCCCTTATTTCCACAACTTTTGGCCCCTGTTCTTGGGCCAAAACCCTAGTTTTTCTCTTCTTCTTTTCTTAGTTTCTATGTCTTTTGTTATTCTAGAGTAGTTATTGTACTTGAGAGCAAGGATTGAAGCTTCCATATCTATGTAGCAAGAACTCATTTTATCTATCTATTTGGTGTTTTTGCTATTGTGCATTTAGTGTGCTTTGAATGTTAATTGTTGATTTCATTGATGTTGTTGGAAGCTTGAGCATATGAAATACTTGTATGAATTGCTAGCTAGGGTTTGGGGGATTTGGGTTGATTTCCCCCCTTTTCTTGTTAGGAATGTATGAGTATGATTTAGAGTTTTTGATTGTGTTGATGGATTGATAATGTGCTAGATGAATGTGATTGATGTTGAACTCTTCGTCATGTTCGTTTGTGTAGCAAACGAGAGAGTTATATGCTCTTGGATGAATGTGCGTTGCACGTTCATCCAATCTCGTGTAATTGCATGAATTGGTTAAATGCTTAGTCACGGTGTAGTGGTCATAAGCATTGCCAAGCTTGTTGGTTCTTCATGATTAAATGCCACCAATGGGATACCTTGAGTCGTGGTCGCGACAACGGGAGTCATTGGTGAGGTTTGACGAGAGATGTCGAACTCACTCTTGCAAACTACGAACTAAGAAGGATAGGAGTTTAGTCTCCACAACAAGTAGTTGAAGTATTGAATAGATGATTTCAATTCATCCTTGAAGCATTTGTTATTTAGCATTTGTGTATTCTTGATGGTGTGTTTCACTTCATTTGTGCCATGAGTTGCTTGAGCATAGGGAGTGCTTGTATGATTGAATTGGTTAGGTGTTAGGAACGTGACGAATTCCGTAGCTCCTTTGCATGAAAATCTATGAGCGTGAACTTAGAACTTCTTGTGCATAACGTGTTGTGATTCATGCTAGATGGGTATGTTGATGTTGAGTCATGTAATGCTATATGATAGAATGAGTGAATGATTCAATGACCTACATTAGATTTGGAAGTGGATATCCCTTGCCCCCAAGGCTTTTTATCTTTGTAGTTTTAAAACCCCTTTTCTTAGTTTTGTTTGATGATTAGCATAGTCACTTGACCTTGCTAGTTATCTTGTCTTTTTACTTTCGTAACTTAGGAAAACCAACCAGCCAACCCCCCCCCCCATCTTACTTGCTTTTATGTGTGTGTATATATTTTATCCTAGCATAATATTAACCATTTGTGCTTAAGCGCTTAGGAAGATCCCTCTTCTCCTTGGACGACCCCGGTTTGCCGCTATCTACCTAGTTGTAGAAAGCAAGGAAAAAGGGCTTACAAATTATCTTTTGCATAGGGGTGCGACGACCGCCCGCTATCAATGGGCGTTGTTGCTTCGTGTAGGGCAGACCGTGGGCATTTTCACAAGCCGCTAATGCTTTGTGTAGTGCAGGCTATCACGAGTCATTGGTCCTTCGTTGACTGAGCTTTGTTTGCTTGCCACGAGTGAACCGTTAGTCCGAATTGAGAGTTTTAGTAGTGGATTTTGTAGTACTCTAGAAGATGAATCCAATGGAACCAACCTTGAAGGCTAATTCTTCCTGGATCGTTCTCGGACTAAGGCAACCCTCCTCAGACCACGATTCACCGTTTCCACCTTTTGTCGTCTTGAACTTCGAATCCGCCTATTCTTAGCTTCAATCTCCTTCTACCACGCATTGATGCTTGTGGCCTTTATCTATTACCATTTAATGCGAATGACCTTCAAATTTTCTACCATTAAAAGAAAACGGCCTTCGCAAGAATGTAATGTAACAAATAGCATTCACGGGCAACCTACTAAAGATACTTATAATGAGGACCAAGGAGCTCGTGAACACGATATGCCAATAATAACTAATTAAGTGTACAAAACGTGGGATTTAGAATAGAAAATCGAACATGGTTATCTAAACCACTTGTCATGTAAACTCAACTAATGTTGTCAAACCATCAACCAAAAGTAAATAAAAATTACGTCAAATGCATTAGTTAAAGCATGTAAATGGTGCAGATCATATACCCATACCCACCCCATCAACCATGCTCTCTCCTATTGGATTATGGTACATCCATATTCATGCCCACCTCAAATTATGGCACCTCCATCAAAATCTTCCGGATCAGAAGGGCTTTAGATTCAAGACTAAAGTGCAGACATCCCATTTTAGTTAGAGCATATATACTCTTAACCAATGGCTCTCTCTTATTGGATATCAGTAAGGATGGTTACTGAATCCCAAAGGCTTTTGATGAACACAGCTGCAAGACACCTCACCAAGAGGACCCAACATTGGCAGGGTTTTTTTCTTCGTAAGGATTTTCATTCAAACCCTTACTGCTACTTAAATCTAATGTCTCTAATTACTTCTATAAACAATTTGTTTAAGGACAATTAGTAGTACTATATATATAATTATAGTTGTAATCTCCCTCATCCATTGTATCTCTACATATATCAACTTATTCTTTTTATAGTCGAAACACATTTTCCCTAGATCTCTAATGAGATATTTGTAACCTAAAAAAAATTATGAATAGATCATCTTCCCTGAAACTCTCTTTTTATAAAAGTTGTTTGAAACATAGGGACTCCCTTACCCAAGATTGGGTGAATTTAATATATATATATATATATAGTAATAGAAAACAGCTCTATGATTATAAGGTCTTTCTACAATATTATGGTGAGATATCCGCCATCCTCTGCATGTCATGAAACCTCATTTTCAGGAATTATGACCAGACCATTAACTATAGTCACAACATTGAGTTCATAGTAGGGATGGCAGAAGCAGAGAGCATTTGTAACCCAGTAACAATACTTTTTTACATCCATCATACAGAACCACCTTAGATAATGTATATTATTAGGCATTTTCTGGGTCGGTTGTAAGAGCAAAACATAATTACCTACCAAAGAAAAGCCTCATGGAAAGAGTAGTACTATTATGGAAACTTCTGCAACTTGCAGCCAGCGAGAGAATCCAAAAGCCATGAATTTGACACTGCAACAGCTCCGGTTGAAACAGCCAAAGTACCCAAACATCTGGTCTTGCCTTGCTCAACATTATAAACTATGAAAACAGCAGAGCTGCTGTCCTCGTCTTTTAGCACAGGCTTCCGTTTCAGAACAGTTCCTCCGGCAGCTATCACCAGATCATGTAGATATCCCTTGTAAGTTTGCTCAAAGTTGCCCATCAAGTAGAATTCGTATCCATCCAATAGCTTTGGTTTCTGCAACTTCATACACTTCATACTTTAGCGTCAAGGGTGGCACATTCATAACTTTATCAAAACTGAAGGGCCTAAGGAAACTGTAGAGTACTAAATCATAGACCATTTAAAACACATAACACATCAACAAAATAGAGGGTATTAGAGGGTAACAGTTAGACACACATAGAAAGACAGAATTCAGAAGAAGCTTTTTCTGAATCTGGTACATGCAGTCCTCCATCCTGATAGAAGAGTCTGAATTCAATGATTTTGTTGAACAGGACTCTTCCAGTAGAAAGGAGGGAGTAGTTGATTTTCTCCAACAAGACAAATCAACTCTAGCAGAACAAAAACAGGTTCAGTGAAAGAACCCTTCAAACTTTAACCTTCAAATTTTATTTTATTTTCAAAAGACGACTTCTTTATCTAAACAACACGCCCATGAAACATACAAACAGCAAAAAGTTGTACATGTCCTAGGATGTTGATTTGTCAAAAAAATTAACAGTCACATTCTTAATATTAAGGTTACTGAAAAAGTCTCACGACATATCAAAAGAGCGTAAGGATGTTGAACTGTCAATCCAGCTTAAAAGCATATAGAAAAAAATAACCTTCCGTAAACATCTTAATCTTCCAAGACTAGGGCCATCCTTGATTCCATGAGTATCAACTTTGATTTCATAAGGTTCCTCATCAACAAATTCCATTGATTTGATGCAAGCTCTAACCCCTGAAAGTGAAGCACGGAGAATACATCAAGAAAGTAAGGCTCGACTGAAAACACTCCTGTACTTATAGCAGGTTATAGATCCTATACTTGTACCAATCACAAAATGCATACAGGATTTTCTACATCATATTCCATCAACGCTTATAATTTGATATGTATTCTATTTCTTATACCAGAGGATAACCTATCAACTTTTTTGACTCAGTTTTTTTTTTGAAAATTAGGTAAATGACAGTTGGCATACTTATAGATAGTGCTATGGGGAGTATTTATAAGATAATGAATGTAAGAATCACGGTTTATGTTATCATAGAATGAGATTGTTACTAACACTCGACATTCACAATCCACTTTCCCTCCATGATACCCATCAAAAATTTGAGGGTTCTTTTGCAAGCACCATTATCCTTAGTTGATGCAACAACATGGGTCACACTTATATCCCAATTCTTCAATACTGTGATCCCAGCTGACTTCTCAAACTCGAAAATAATGTCCTGCATATTCAGGATGACTTTAATTAATCATAGAACAAGCCAATTTGAGGCAACAACTAATGAGTAACTTCTGTTGTTTGGTTACCTTCTCAATATTAGTCATACCAGAACAGCAAATGATGAAGTCTTTGCCTTTTTTCTGAGACTTCCATGGCAGGTTCTCCTTATTCTGATCTCTATCAACTTCTGGTAAGTCAGTATCAGAATGCCTATTTGGGGAAAAATAATGTAAGGACAAGAAATCGGGAGAAGAAAAGCAAAACATTGCACTAAATTTGTAAACTGACCTTTCTGGAGCAGATCTTTTTTTGTTAAAAGGAATTGCAGGTGCCTCACAAGGAAGTTCACCAGATCTGTGAAGGGGACATAACACTACAAAATTTTCCTGCAGCATTTTGATTTGTTAGACCATGTTAAACAAAGGTTTGATTTAAATATGATCTTTTACATGCGTACATAATCCCAGCGAAATTGAGGAGCGATCTTGGCACAGGGAACATGAAAGCTCTTCCGGCAACTCCGATCAAAACACCCAAGAGCAGCGCCTCTGTTTCCACATAATCCGCACCTTATCTTTCGGCTTCTTCCCACTTCAGCTTCAAGGTTAATTAGATTATCATCTTCATAAAACACATTAGGAGCCCTGCAAATATTTTATCAGTAATTAGCCACTGGAGCATGACTGTTCAGGCTCTTAATTTCATATATTCTTTTTTATTCTTAACAGCACTAGATGAGATTAGCACCAAAACTATAACACACCCGATAGGATAAAGAAAATGCAGCCTCTAACGTGGAATCATCACTCCTTTAAGATGAACATATATGCCAAATACTAAACTTTTTCAGACAATGTTTTGAACAGATGACCAAACACAAGGGAACAAGTTAAGCAGGCATGCATGGCTGTAGAGTTCTTATCAGCAAAACAGGTACAAGAAAATTCTGTTGAAGAGCTTTCATACCATTCTGTGCAGTTCTTATGGCAATGCACAACATTTGGTCCTTCAATATAATCAGCTCCAGCAGACTTGCCTTTATAAAAGTGAAGCATGACTCCTGAAACCTTCAGTTTAATTCATAATTTAGTTTTAAAAAACGCTATTAGAATGACATGTAAAAGAGGGAACCTGAGAAAAACAAAGCACACTCTATATTGCAATTAAAGTGCATTGGTACCTCAGATACTTCTGCACTTTGACAGAAAGCACAACAGATTCTCTGGCAAAATGCTTCCTTTCCTGATGAGTTATCTATATCTCTCTTGTTGGAGTTAACCTGCTTTACTTCAAGCTTTTCCGCATCTTTCGAAGCAACTTCTCCATTAGAGTTATTCTCAGGAAATCGCACGCTCTTCAAAACCCCCTTCCTCTCACGGTGGTTAGCTCTACACCTTCTAAGTATCCTCTCCACATCAGAACCTTCATCACCATTACAAGGTAGCTTTTCAGCCAAATGAGCAAGTGGAACCTCAGGTTGATCGAGAGTGATGCTCTTCTTGGTAATGTTCCCACTTATTTTGGCCCTATTCTTAGAATTTGTTTTCTTGGCAATTGATAAATCTGACAAATCAATAACCAAATTCTTGCTATCCTGAATCAGTATTGTTTCCCCACTGTATGAGCTAGAAAACTTCCCTGTTGTCCTTCCTACATCAGCATCAGTGCAAATATTTTTCTTGTTTTGAGATGCATCCATTAACACATTCAACTCAGCGCAATTGTTGCCTAACTTCTGTATGCTTATTTCAGGAAGGATATCCAACTCTTTAGTAGCTTTAGATGCATCAGTTGGAATCCTCTTGGCTCGTTTATTCTGCCTTGGTTTTACAGTAGTCTTAGTTCTCTTTCCTGACACGCTAGCTGTTTTAATAACAGTTATGTTACTTGAAGGACTGGGTAAATTGGTATCGATATTATTAGATGCAGTGATCATAAGACTCCTTTTGTTAACTCTACTTCCCTCCAGTCTTACACATTCAGTACCACCTCCCACCTGCACAAACTCAAGTGGCAGTTAGTCCAATGAAATGTATACAAATACTACACGTGCACACGCACACACACACTCTAGGACTTCTGATAAATACATATTTTCAACTAGTACCTGACGCATAGGACTTGAGCAGAGTTCTGGAGAGCAAGCCCTCTGTGTCCATTCGAATATTTCACTATCAATAACATCCCTGGCACTTCCATGCTGTAATATGCAGTATGTTATTTTAGCGTACATTTTTATAATTAGAAATGAAGATTATACAATGGTTCGCTAATATTTGAAAAACCTAAAATTTACGGAGATCCTGGAGCCACTTTCAAATGCATGAAAAAGAACTTGCAGAGATTTAATCTAATACGATCTCTGACACCTAGTAGATGCCCTATGAATGTACATTGTCGATTTAGTAGTACAACATTTAAGGGAGATAGCATCTCAATGGAGGAATTCTACTGAGCGTATTAGTTCTAAACTTGTGCATTACCAAAAAGTTAAAATTGCTTTAAAATTGCCATGTTACTTACTTCTGGAGGCATATCATAGGGAACTTCATAATCGCTATCCTTGATGTCACTAAAGCTAGGAACATCTGGCGGTGTTTCCGAGATTAGGTCCTCGTATGTTTGCTGAGTACTATTCTGGGAGTCCTTGCATTCTCTTAGCCAGAAGAAAGGAGCAAACAGAGGCTCTCCCTTCTTAGCAAGAACAAGATTGTCATTTAGCATATAAGGACTCTCCACATTACTTTTGGTCATGATAGGAGTTTCTTTTTCAGACTCTGCAGGTGGGCATTGTGGTACATGGACCCTTCTCTTAGCTGGAAAGGAAGGCTTTTCAATGCCTACAAGTAGTGCAAGCATATACACAACGATATTATACTTTGGCCATGAATGTGTGTCTCGGCGAAAACAGTCTCCAAAAAAAGTAAAATGCATATGGAAAGTTGGAAACTGCAACTGAAATTTACAACTACCTGATGTTGTGGTTGGACGAGCAGCTTGGGAGAGAGACTTGTTGGCTCCTGAAGAAACTTTCATACTCTTGTAAATGTTAACCAAGTTGTCCATATGAGGAGCAGGTCGAATTTCTTCACAGTAAACAATTATTTGTTCAACCAACACAGAAAATGTCTAAAAATAAGTGAACATTACAGGGTTGGGGAGTTGAGCGATTGAAGAACTTGATACAACTTATAATTTGGATCTTAAACCTAATATTGAACAAAATGTGACTAGAAGAGTGGAAGTTAAAAATAAATCCTATTCCTTTCTAGGGGTATTGAAAAGGGTACCTCTTCGGTGAAACGGAACTTTGCATACTGGGCAACAGGATGCTGATTTCATGGATTTCTCAATACAGCAACTGCAATTTCATATCGAATACATTCAGGCGTGTAAAGATTTAACATCATCTTATATTGATAAAATAATTGCCCTTACTTGCAAAATACATGATTGCATGTGAGCGAAACGGCCTTGTCCAAAAGACTCAAACTGCAGGAGAGGGAGGAAACTGATAAATCGACATTTCCCGCCGGATGAGAAGGAGAGATGTTTCTACTTTCATATTAAAGGGACGAAAAACAGGAACGGGGGGGATATGATAAAAATTACCAGATGGGGCACTTGAGTTCTCTCCCCATTCTCTCCAGATGTGAAGTGTCTGCCATTGCTCTGCGGAGGCTGAGCCTCTGGTCTGCTGCGTTTATTAGTGTACAGTGTACTACTACGTAGGTTGAATTTGTGGTACGCTTAATTTCAATGAAAACGCGCTTAGGTGTTTACATTTCCCGCCTTAATTTTCAGTAAGTTTCACGCCCGCCCTTCAAAAATCAAAAATACATTCGGCTTCCTTTCTTTAAATTTGGGTAAAGTGCGTTGACAAGGTATGGGCTGTCGGCCTATACCTGTTTCTTCGGCCCAAGCAACCTAAGATGAAACCCAAGGAATAACGGGAAGGTGGTGCGTGACATGCAGTATCAAATGCAGTATTAAATAAGTCGTTGACTCGTACAACAATGAGGAGGTACATGCGGAGAAGGTAGGATCTCAAAATCTAATTCACTATTCACAAAAAGATGTACCACCATGGCATACAGTTTTGACCGGATCATCGAAGCAGGCACATTGGGCCTGTGCCTGCCAGTCACACCTCTAACTGTCTGTCTTGTAGGTTTAGAAGCAACACAGTGAGCTTAGGAATCCATGGAGGAGACACACAAGATCTTACATTAGCATTGGCATCGTTTGTGGGGACGTGGCATTCAACACCACGCAGCTTAAGAACTATGGAAGGATCATCAACACCCCACCAAGGGGGGGCAGTCAACAATGATGTTGTCATCAAGGATATCACATATACGGAAGGAGGGCCAACCCTCATATCAGCAGGAGAGCAGCACCAATTTCAGACAGTCGCGAAACTCGCCATCAGCTCAAAAATCCTTCAGAAAATAATGGCATCACAAAAGGAGATGATGAGAAGACTGAAGAAGATTGAGGAAAAAGAGAAAAAGCTCGAGCGCGAAGGGTACACTATCAAGTCGACTAAGCTGTTTCTATGACAAGAGAACAATAGTGAGGAACCCCCGATGGAAGGAGCAAGGAACAAAGACAGGTTAGAGCACGGCTAAAAACACAAAGAGCACAACCACCTCCAGAAGGAAGGTTGATGCTGGAAGAGAGGAAAAAAATGGCAGATAGCAAGTAGCACGCTGGTTATGTACCACTGTCGATGGGAAATGATCTAAATAGCAAGGCTCAACAGGCGAATACAGATGAAGGTCGAGAAGGAAGGAAGGGAAGGGGATAACCTAAAGAGCAAGGCTCAGTATGTGGATACAGATTAAGGGTCGGTAAGGAAAGAAGGGAAGGGGAAAGGACATAAAAAACAAGGCTCAGCAAGCTCACACAGATAAAGGGTCAGGAAGGAAAGAAGGAAAGCGGTCGTCGTTCACCAAAAGGATACAGTTATTCATGACCTATCCAAAGTTGAAAATACCCCTCAACCTGGGACAATACAATGGCGAGGCGGACCCAGAAACCACTTGCACACATGCATCAACATGGCCACTTTTGCGATACTGCAGGGCATTAAGTGCAAAGTGTTGCAACCACGCTGATAGCTGTAGCTAGAGTGTGGTTTAAAAATCTGTAGGACGAGACGATTGACAGTGTCAGGTAGCTGAAGCAAGAACTTTTGACATGTTTCATGCAGAGGGAGAAATTTTAAAAGACATGGTCTGAGCTTCTAGAAATCAGGTATAAGCCAACGAAATGGCATGATAGTGGGAAAGGTTCAATAATGAAGCACTTCAAGAAGAAGAGATGAGCAACCAGTTCCTTTTGGACACTTTCATAAACGGCTTGAGACACGAGCTGTTGCCAGTCAGACAGTGGTCAAGAGAGACCCTGTCTGAGTACTGGGAGAAATTCAATGACGAATCCAACCAGGTAGAGAAAAGAAGTAATCAGTTCCTGCTCAACACGTTCGTAAATTATTTAAGGCATGAGTTGTTGCTGAGGGACTGCACCCTCAACCCGCCGATGATAATTGACGAGTTGATGAGAAGGGTAGGAAACTTCAGCATAGCGGATCAGGCTGACAGAAGAAGGAAGGAAGCACAGGGGTCTGGCGGTGGGGGAACGCGTAAGAATGAGCACATCGGGGAGAAGTCCAAAAAGAAATTAGAGTCGGCCCCACGCCATAGCAGGTTGAACCTCGGCAAGAAGTTCATGCTACTCATGAAGACGCTGAAGGAAATTTTTTCCCTGGTAGTAGTGATAAACATACTGGAGCCTGCAAGGAAGATGAAACCAGGTCCACACAAAAGAGACTGGTCCTTATTTTGTGACTATCATGGATACAATGGCAATAAAACAAATGACTTCTTACACCTAAGACAAACCATTGAGAACTGTGTAAAAAACAGAGAGATGGAACACTTTGCAAAAAAAATGCAATGTCGTTCAACAAAGTAGCCTACCAGGCTAGGCTCAAAAGAATCAATAAGCCGACGAGGTATCACAGGCAGGCAGAAGTTCGGGGCTACAGATCCCCAAGAAGAGAATGCAAGGCAAATGAAGGGAAGAAGGTAGCCAGGGCCGAAACAAAAGAGGAATCCTGAAAAAGGCACAGAGAGGAAACACCCCCGGGTCACTGACATATACGCAATCATCGAGGGCAGTGTTGGAGGAACGACTGAGTTTTATAGGAAGGCCCGGTGTAGGCTGACACCCCAGATGATACCCACATACATGTGTTTGGGGGCTAGGAAATGATATCATTCACAACAGAAGATTCTATACCGGACAAACCGGCAGGCGAAGATGCAGTGGTGATCATGGCGAGAGTGATGGATAAGAGGATTTATCAAGCTCATGTTGTTGGAGGTTGTTTGGCAGAGATCATGTATTGTCACTATTTTAAAAAGTTGGATGAGAATTAACCCGTCTCCACTCGGGGTTGTAATTTTATGTAGCTAACCCGAGCGAAGTCATTGTAAGTCAAATAGAATGAATGAGAGATGGTCAAATTCAAATTTATATTCCGCTCCCAAACTCACTACTAAGCTACCTATAGGGTAGTTAGTGGTAAGGCTGGGTTTGTCCACATAGATGATGAATGCTAATAGTTAACTGCACACAACCACGCCCGGGTTGTCAATCCGTCCATGTGTTCAGAATAGTAATGTTGTGAGATAGGTTTTTGGGGGAATTTCAATTAACAACTACTAGCGTATAACATTGCATGAGATAAAACTATATAGACAGGCACTTAGGGGTATTTGCATACATGATTGATATATAACTCTTATCCCTGATCATTCACATGCAAATATATACACTTATCTTATACCTATGTAACATAGTGTAGAGATAGCCAGGAATTTCCCTACGTCTGTCACACGATATACTTACCACAATATCGTATCTTACTATCTCCGAAATTAGGGATGTGCTCTAGTCCACCGACACTGCAGACCATCCTCGTCATCTCACTTCCAGTGCTAACGCGCCCCCACTTGAAGGAGTACAAAGCCCATCTAAAAGGGAAATACCTCGTGTAGGTAACAACTGTTAGTTAAGAAAGTGGGGGCATTACATCTCAAACTCTCCACTATGGATTTCAATCTCTAGGCCTAGAGAGGCAAAGGAAATGGCACCTTGTGATGACTCTAGAGTCTGCATGACTCTAGAATCGGCACAACTCTAGTTACTACAAACAATCACGCTAAACTATTAGGGTAAGCTAAGGGATTCTCCTTGTTGGGATTTGGGAGGCCGTCGCCGTACCTCTCAAAGTTACTATTTATAAGCCCTAAATGCTTACTATCTACAACTAAGTAGATAGCGGCAAGTCAGGATCGTCCACGAAGAAGGGGGATCTTTCTAAGCGTTTAAGCACAAATGGTTGTTATTAGGCTAGTACTAGACATATGTACACACACATAAAAGCGAGTAAATGGGGGGTTTGGTTGGTTGGTTGTCCTAAGTTATGAAAGTAAAAAAGACACGATAACTAGCAAGGTCAAGTGACTATGCTAATCATCAAACAAAACTAAAGAAAAGGGGTTTAAAACTACAAAGATAAAGCCTTGGGGGCAATGGATATCCACTTCCAAACCTAATGTAGATCATTGAACCATTCACTCATCCTATCGCATTCGTTACTTGGCTTAACATTAGCATACCGCTCTAGCAAGAATCACAACACTTTATGCACAAGAAGCTCTAAGTTCACATTCATAGATTTTCATGCAAAGGAGCTACGGAATTCGTCACGTTCCTAACACCTAACCAATTCAATCATACAAACACTCCCTATTCTCAAACAACTCGGCATAAATGAAGGGAAACACACCATCAAGAATACACAAATGCTAAATAACAAATGCTTCAAGGATGAATAAAACCATCTATTCACTACTTCAACTACTTGTTGTGAAGACTAAACTTCTATCCTTCTTAGGTAGTAGTTTGCAAGAGTGAATTCGACATCTCTTGTCAAACCTCATCAATGACTCCCGTTGTCGAGACCACGACTCAAGGTATCCCATTGATGGCATTTAGCACGAAGGATCAACAGGCTCGGCAACACTTATGACCACTACACCGTGACTAAGCATTTAACCGATTCATGCATTTACACGGGATTAGTCAAGAGCGACCACTCATAGACCTCTCTCGTTTGCTACCCAACACAAACATGACGAAGAGTTCGACATCATCACATTCATCTAGCAATTATCAACACACCAACATAATCAAAAGCTCTAAATCATACTCATACATTCCTAACAAGAACAGGGGGGAAATTAACCAAAATCCCCCAAACCCTAGCAAGCAATTAATACAAGTATTTCATATGCTCAAACTTTCAACAACATTAATGAATCAACAAACACATTAAAAGCACAATAAATGCACAATAGCAAAAACACCAAATAGATAGATATAAATGGTCCTTACTACATAGAAATGGAAGCTTCAATCCCTTGCTCCCAAGATAGAACTAAGCTATAGAACTACAAGACATAATTAAACTACAAAAACTAAGAAAAGAAAGAGAAGAAAACCAAGGGTTTTCAAGCCCTAAAACCAGAGGAAAACGGGCTGGGTAAAAGCTGGAGAAGAGGAGGAAAGAGAGTGGTATTTATAGTGCAAAGAAGATAAAGTGGATTTCTGGCCGCCCGTTGGTCGCGACTCGCGACGGGTGCCAGAATTTTGCATGTTGTCTTCTTCTTCTTCATAGTCATCCCTCTCAATCTTCAAGTCTTCAACGGCTCCAAAAATGGTCTTCAACGGCCTCCGGTCTTCATGTCTTCGAAGTGAGTATTCAAAAGTCTTCGAAAGTATAGTCTTCAATGTCCTCCGGTCTTCGTTGCTTCCTTGTTCTTCCTTCGTCACACAAAGTCCACTTAGAAGTGGTAAAAGAGCATAAAGTTGCTCTTACCTCTCCTAAGAGAATTTCAAGGTAAAACACAAGCTCTCGATAATAAAAGAGCACAAAAGTGATCCTAAATACTACTAAATAATGCATATAAAATGGACACATCAGGATTTGCTGAATTGACCGCCCAACATGTGATTTCTCACACAACTAGCCAATTAGGATTATGGTTTAACAAATAAAAATATACTAGATATTCTCTCGAGGTAACATGTGATTTCTAACAATCCCAAGATAGCAATGAATCCTAGCATGATTTTATACTAGCATACATGTCTGGATGCATCAAAATAATGACATAGCATAAATCTCATAAGAGTGGAAGGCATAAATAGAGCACAAATATTCATAGGAATAAAGATAGGGGAATCTTGAATCTCAAAAAGTTATAATCAAAACATGATTACAAATACTACCCCGAGTTGATAAAAAATACTCCCTAGACATTGAATCCAAGTATTTCATTGGATCCAATGTTTTTGGGAAAAGGAAAATTAAAGAGAAGAAAAGAAAAGAAAAGATTCTAGAGAGAATGAAGAGCTTATTTCTCTCTTTACCATACTCTTGAAGTATAAAATGAGCATAAACTTAAAACCCTAGTAGACATAGGTCCATATATATAGTAGGGAGGAATTGAGCCTTGAAATAGGCCCAAAATGGCCTAAAAACCCTAGCAGCCGCAATTGGCATGGCCAGAAAACCGGTACGGTCCGTGCCAGCTAGGGGGGTCTCGTGTTGGTGCAGCCCATCACATCTAGCATGGCCTGCGTGGCCTGGCACAAGCCATGGCCTTCATGTTGGCGCTAGCCACCGCGTCTAGCATGAACCTCCGGATGGACCACTGTTTTGAACTTCTGAATCGTGCACCCCGTGTCGTTTAACGCAGGCTACCAGCTGAAGCTTTGTTTTGATTAGTAAAATGGTGTGGGTTCAAAATTTTGAACTTGAAACTATGCAGACCGTGTGGAACGACACAGTCTGTTCCCATACTTAGCCAATTTGGAGTGAAATAGAGAAAAATGGAAGGCAGGCCATTGGAACGGGCACGGTCCATGCTGGGGGTTGTAGCACGATCTATGCTAGGCATCCTGGCACTGAACACCTTCATGATGGCTTGGATAGCTTTGTGTCGGCCAGTCGGACGGATGACTGACTTGACCGTTTTGACACTAGCTTATATTTTTTACCTTTTTACCTTCAACTCAGCCTTTTCTTGGCTTAATTCTATCTTCTACCACTCTTTAATTCTGTGGCCTTTATGTCTACTACCATTCTTGCGAATGACCTTCGAATATCTTCAATCGTTATTGCAAACGGCCTTCTACAAAATGATATAAAAATATCAACGAGCAACCAACTAATGAAATGATAAATGAAGACCTAGGTGCCTGTGAATACAAAGTGTACATTAGCTTCAATTAAGTCTACAAAGCTTACGATTTAGACAAGAAAACCAATAATGGTCATCTAAACCTTTTGTCGTGTAAACCTAACTAAAACTAGCAATCCAACAAGTAAAACATGACAATTATTGTGCCAGATGCATTGGCTAACACTTGCAATACAATGCACATAAATCCCCCCACACTTAAAACTTTACTCGTCCTCGAGTAAACAAAAACAAGAAAAGATCCAAGCGAACTATAACATGCAAAGATAAGTTAGCCAATAATGCATTCAACTTATTCCCAAGCTACTCTAAATCCCCCCCCCCAAAGAAGTAAGAATATGAAACCTCTCACACTCCTTGAAGATGTTAGAGTAACCTAACCACCCAAATATTGTGAAGAAAAAGGTAAGCAAACAATGATGAGTATTGAACTAGCTTACTCCCCAAATAGTCCTCCAAAGGCAATCTAAGAGCTATTGCCAAAAAACCACCAAAGAAATCCAAAAGATTCTCAACTTGGTTGTAACTAAGGACAAATCTAGATTCTCAACTTAGTTACAACCAAGGATAATGCCAAAGAATCGTCAACTTTGTTTCCATTTTCTCTCAATTTCTCTCATTTTGCCTAGGAGCTCTTTTAGATTTTCATCCTAACTTTCACACATGTTGAGCTCAATTATAACCTTTTCCCACACGGCCTCTAATTTTTGCCTAGGTTCATAAACCTAGCCTAGCCTCTCATTTTTACCTAGGACTTTCGACCTGTCCAGGTTTTTCTCATTGTTGCATAAGTTGCCCTTTCGGGTTTCCAACTTAGCCGAGTATATATTTTCATCATTTTCCCCATATATATATATATATATATATTTGTGTAGCACAAAATGCCCCAAAGGTGGGTTTCATACTACATGAAGATAAGAAAAACAAAAATTGAACCACCAAAAGTTTCCAAAACACATCCAAAAAATAAACTACAAAGAACTACCAATCAAACCACACCACCAAAATGCATCCAAAACATCCTCAAAATGAATCAACACCAAAAAACACAAAACACAAAGGAATCTCAAGATGATAACTCCCAAGTGGTTCACTACTCCCTCCCCCAAACTTGAACTTTGCATTGTCCTCAATGTAATGAAAAATATGAATTATAGGTGAGAAAGAGAGAGGTAGTGAAACTTACTCATGTGACCCTAAAGGGTCCTTCTTCAAGTGCTTTGTCACGTGTCTCATCCTCCTTTCTTCATGTCTCATTTCTTGTCTCTCGATGGGAACAACATCCCAAAAACCATCAAGCCTTGAGATGTGAAACCTCTTGATCAATTGCTCGATGACCTCTTCCTGGACATCCGCCCTCTCATCCACAATAGCAATTCTTCCTTCACATCTCACTCTACGAAGTCCAATCTAGACCCCAAACTTGCTTAGTGTTATCCATAGAATCCAACCTAGTACCAAACTCCTCCAATTGCAAGCTTATTTATCCCACTGCATGACCAACCTATTGCACAATTTGGGTAGAACTCACAATTTGTTCTCTAAAAATGCGCAATTGGTCAAGGAAGTATGCGGGTAGATGAGTGCAACTAGGTGGTGCTCTAAATGGAGTCTTACCATCCTCCTCATCAATGTCTATCTCTGCACTTGATAAGATCCTATAGAAATCTTTCTCAAACTATGGATCGAGTGTTAGAAACAAGTCCTCCAAATGCTCAATCAACTCTTAGAAGGGAATGGTTACCTCAGCCTTTTCGAATATTTTCCGGATGTTTGCATCATTTGTCGCCACCTTTGACTTCCCCCAAAGTGCACTTGGAAAATGGTGGTGGAAGGGCCACTTGCCACTCTCCACTAACTGTTGTATATTAGTGAGCATAGAAAAACATTCCAAGATGGACATATCATCATTAAAATCATGCATTGCATAGAACTCATCATTAGTGTCATTACTATCAAAGATCTCATCTAGGCATTTTTTTCATTCACCATGCAAGAGTTTTCAAATTGACCATGTTCATCAAACACGATAACACATTTGCACATAAAAGATGAGTTAGATGAATCATGCCTATATTTGTAGATATCAAACCCCACCTTATCAATTTTTATCCTCTAGGGTTAGTGTTCCCAAGTGGACATCGATCTTTGTCCTTGACATTTTTAGAAATGGTCTCCCGAATAAGATTGGGGGTTCACTTCCTCCGTGCGCTACGTCAAGGATATAGAAGTCCACCGACAACACTAACTTGCCTATGATGCACGTTAACCGATGCATTCAACGTAATAAAGATGAGTTAGATATCAAACCCCGCCTTATATTTGTAGATATCAAACCTTGCCTTATTTGTAGATATCAAACCCCGCCTTATCAATTTTTATCCTCTAGGGTTAGTGTTCCCAAGTGGACATCGATCTTTGTCCTTGACATTTTTAGAAATGTTCTCCCAAATAGGATTGGGGGTGCACTTCCACCGTGCACTACATAAGGGATATAGAAGTCCACGGGAAACACCTTTGCAAACAAAAGATGAGTTAGATGAATCATGCTTGTATTTGTAGATATCAAACCCCGCCTTATTTGTAGATATCAAACCCCACCTTATCAATTTTTATCCTCTAGGGTTAGTGTTCCCAAATGAACATCGATCTTTGTCCTTGACATCTTTAGAAATTGTCTCCCAAATAGGATTGGGGGAGCACTTCCACCGTGCGCTACATTAAGGATATAGAAGTCCACCGAAAACACTCACTTGCTTGTGATGTGCTTCATTATATGTGTGTTAACCGATGCATTCAACGTAATAAATAGCTTGTTTTTTATGGTTGATTGCTCATATTAGTTGAGTTTACATGACAAGGGGTTTGGACAGACATGTTTGGTTTTCTTATCTAAATCCCACATTTTGTAGATTTAATTAGTACTAATTCCACATCTTATATCCACAGGTGCCTTGGTCTTCATTTGTGATCATCAATAGTAGGTCACCCATGGATGTTTTCCCTTACATTCTATGTGAAGGTCATTCGCAAGAATGGTAGAAGAGGTCAGATCCTATTCATATTAGAATAGTAGTAGAAGAAGGTCACATACATCAAATTGTGGTAGTAGAAGGATGGAGCCAAAGATAGGTGACATTGAAGTTCAAAATGGCCAAGGAAGAAATGGAGAATTATGGTCTGAGAGTTGCGCCAAATTTTGGAAATGATCCAAGAAGAATCAGCCTTCAAGGTTGGTTTCATTGGATTTTTCTCCTTGAGAACCATAAAATAAACTACAAGAACTCTCAAAATGGACTAAGGGTTCATCTGTAGCGAAGGAAAGAAGTTCAGCCGGCTGAAGCATAAGCTGGTCGGCACGGACCGCTCATGGGTGGCACTAGGCAAGGCACCAACGGCCTACACCATACGATGCAGCCCGTGCCAAGGGTCTCATGCACTATCCATCCTAAGGCCTGGCGTGAACTGCACCAATCTCAACAGGCTGTGTGCTCAAGTGCCCATTTTCACTAAAAAGTTACTAAGTATGGGCGCAGACTAACGGTTCATCTGTAGCGAAGAAGTTCAGCCAACTGAAGCATAAATTGGTCGGCATGGACCACTCATAGGTTGCACCAGGAAAGGCACCAATGGTTCACACCAGACGATGCAGCCCGTGCCAAGGGTCTCTTGTACGATCCGTGCTAAGGCCTGCCGCAAGCTGCACCAATCTCAACATACCGCGTGCTCAAGTGCCCATTTTACTAAAAAGTGGCTATGTATGGGCGCAGACCATCCTAATTTAGATGTTCTGCGCCATTTCCAGTGCAAAATGTCAAGAACAGATGGTGAGATGTGAAGAATTGAGTGGCCCGTGCCAAAATCCTGAGCAAAATGAGGATTTTGATGACGGTCTGCAGATCAGAAGTGCAAAAATGACTATCCTGATGAAGGGCCACGCCAGACGCCATGGACCGTAAAAGACACCACAGCCTGCACCATGGAGAAGGCACAACCCATGCCAGATTATGTGGCCTGCACCTGAACGACCTATAGGAGCAGCGCGGACCGCGCCATCCGCGGCGGTCTGTGCCAATGTTAGCTGAACTAGGGTTTTACACATTTTTGGCCTATTTTGGGCCTAGTTTTAGGCTCAATCCCCTACTACTATAAATATATCCTTAGTACTAGGGTTAGACAGTTAGATCATTTTTCATTTGTTCATTTGTAATTTGGAGAGCATTCTAGAGAGAGAAACATTCTCTCTTCTTTCCTTTTTATTTTGATTTGATCATATGATGTGGAATTCAAATCTATATTTGAATTCCATTTCTAGGGAGTAGTTTCCATAGCATGGGGATAGTTTTATTCATGGTTTGATTTATACTTTTGTGAGATTCTAGTTCATCCTATTTCTATGTGCTTGTGATATTATCGTAACTTATTCTTGAATATAATTGCATGAATGATACACTCCATTAGCATGCACTCTAGTCTACATTCATGTTGGTGTAAATATTGATACCCCCCGGGGAAGAGAAACCTCAGATGTGATATGGGTAGCAGGGCCTAGGTCCGCATGGATGTGTGCACATAGGTATTTTTTTGAGTTTTACTGTTACATTGCCAGTACACTAGTCTTAGTTGACTATTTAAAGTAGTCTGAAGGGTTACAGGTAGAGATAAAAAAGTAGCAAGCTAGGATTGTAAGCGGTCCTAGTGTCATAGATAAGGTACCTACCTCTCTTTGCCTTGTTTATAGGCCTAGGGAGTAGAGCATCCGTGATGGAATGCCTGGGACGTAATTATACGGGCAAGAAATAGACCTACAACAATGGTAAGACCTTATTGTACTCCCCTAATTATGAAAGCGGTATCGATGGAGGGTTACGAGTGCACCCAACATTACAAGTACGGGGTAGTGCTAGCCATCGACCACACCACGGGGTATGAGCACTAGGTTAGGTTGTTGAAATCTCACATGTGAATGAATCGAGGATCGAGCATTAAATCAACCATGTTATATAAGCACTCCCCAAGTGTTTAGCTAAATATATTGTTTGCTTTTACTTTCATGTTTAGTAGTTGTTAATTGAAAAACCAACCACCCCCACTGTTTACTATACTATCTACTCATAATAACACATACAGATTGACAAACCAAACGTGGATGTGTTTGATTGAATATTAGGCCCTAGCATCTTTGTGAACATACCCATGGTTTACCACTAACTACCCTATTGGTAGCATAGTAGTGAGTTGAGTGCAGAATATAAATTTTATCTTTGATCTTTAATCCATAGCCTCCGCTCGGTTTTAACAATTTTGGGTGGAGGCGGGTCAGCCCACCTAAACCATTACATCCTTCACTAAGTATTGAACGCTAGCTTGGGAGTGATCAACAAGTTGAACAATCACCCTAGTGTTCCTAAGTTCAAATATGTATAGGTTTTCATAAAGACTATATGGAATCACATTAATAGATGCTCCTAAGTCAATCGTGGCATTTTTCACTAACTTCCCACTTAAAGAGATAGGTATCGAAAACATCCCAGGGTCGTCACATTTTCAGTAGCCAATTTTAGAGTTCTAGTACTCAATTTTATAGTGCTCGAGAAGAGAAGATGAATCCAATGGAATCAGCCTTGAAGGCTAATTCTTTGCGGGCTGCCGTGAGCGTGTTGGATTTGGAACTTTTGAATTGCGAGGCATAGGTTTTGGCATGGGCCATTATCAGAAGGATTGGTCTGCTTAAAAACTTGGTGCGCAACATTGCCTTTGGAATGGGCCATCGTCAGGAGCATTGGTATGCTCAGACATATGGCACAGGGAACAACCTTTGGCGCGAGCCATCAGCAGGTCTTGTCATATTGGACTTAGAACGGTGTGGGCCATTGTGAATGGGACTGTCTATGCCCATACTTAGCCAATTTTGAGTGAAGTCTTGATCTCGTGCACGCGAGCTATGAGAATTGGCGCGGTTCACGCAATAGCCTCATGCTGGACATTGTTAGCACGAGACGACTGCCTTGGCACGGGCTGTTGGTGCTTATCCATGAATGACCCATACCAACCAGTGGTACCTTGTCTGGATGAACTTGTTTTCTTCGCAATAGGTGAACCGTTAGTTCAATTTTAGAGTTCTAGTAGTCGGTTTTATAGTGCTCGGGAAGAGAAGATGAATCCAATGGAATCAGCCTTAAAGGATAGTTCTTCTCGGATCATTCTCAGACTTTGGCACAACTCATCGGACCACGATTCCTCATTTCTCCATTGGCCACTTTGATCTCCATAACCGCCAATCTTTGACCCCAATCTTCTTCTACTACGTATTGATGTTCGTGGCCTCTATCTACTACCATTCTAGAGGTAAATAGCCTTCGATCTTTTCTACCGCTCTTGCGAACGACCTTTACATAGAATGTTACAAAAAAGTATCCATGGGTAACCCACTAAAGGTGATCAAATGGAAGATCTAGGAGCCCGTGGATACAAGATGTCCATTAGTGCTAATTAAGTCTACAATATGCGGGATTTAGACAAGAAAACCAAACATGTCCGTTTAAACCCCTTGTCACATAAACTCAACTAATACTAGCAATCTGCCAAGTAAAACAGGCTAAAAACTATGCCAGATGCAACAGTTAACATACCCACACTTAACCCTTTACTCGTCCTCGAGTAAATAAAGACAAGACAAGACAAAGAACTAAGCGAAATATAGCGTGCAAGTAGAAGCTAACCGATGCATCTAATTTATTCCTAGATTACCCTGTTTCCCCCCCAAAAGAGTAAGAATCTCACAACTCTCACACTCCCTGAAAAACATACGCAATCTAACCACCCAAAAGTAAAATGTGGAAAAAGGTAAGCAAAGAAGATAAGTGTAAAGCTAGCTTACTTTCCCCAAAATGATCCCTAAAAGCAATCTAAGATTCTTCTCCCAAAAACAATCCACTAATGAGTCAAATGTATCGTCAACCTAGTTTTTTTATTTTCTCTCAATTTCTCTCATTTAGCCTAGGAGCCCTTTCAGGTTTTCATCCTAGCTTTATCACACAAAGAGTACTCACTTCTCACATTTTTCTACATGGCCTCTCATTTTTTTCCTAGGCTCGTAAGCCTAGCTAGGCTTAGCCTCTCATTTTTACGTAGGTCTTTTGACCTATTCGGGCTTTTCTAATGTTACCCAAGTCACCATTTCGGGTTTTCAACTTGTCAAAGTTTATACATATATATATATATTTATATATATTTCAAGTTTTTCCAATTTTTTGGTGTAGCATAAATTGCCCCAAAAGTGGGATTCATACTACAAAGATAAGATCAATCACAAAAAATACACCACCAATATCCTAAAGCATCCTACCCCATGCGAACTAGAAACCCTAGCATAGCATTTCATGCTACCAAATATCCATACAAAAACGTACCTCAACAATAAAAAACCAAAATCAAGAAAAACTACCAACAAAAGTATGGAAATGCACCAAGGAAATCCAAGAATGAAACTCTTTAAGTGCTCACTACTCCCTTCCCCACACTTAACCCTTTGAATAGTTTTCAATGCAACAAAAATCATGTCAAAACATAAAGTGAGGTTGGGAGAAATAGTGATATTCACTCTCGTGGCCCCTAAGATCCTCGTGGCTTATAAAGCTCCTCTCAATGTATCCCGTTGCTTGAAGCTTTGCTACCATGGAGTTCATTCTCACGCTCATCTCCTCCAATTATAATCGTATTCCTCCCATTGCTTGGACGACCTCTTGCAAAAATTGGGTAGAGTTCAAAAACTTTTCCCCAAGAGATTGCAATTGGTGTATGATGCCCGCAGATATGCGAGAATGACTAGGAGGTTCTCTCAAAGAGCTCTCACTCTCGACCTCCTCAACATCTATCTCCAGGGTGACTAAAACTCTGTAGAAATTTCTCTCAAATCACCGATCCAACTCAATAAATAGGTCATCCAAGCATGTGTCATGGTTGATGGCGGTGCGCTCCAGCTGTGGAAACACCATGAAACTACAAGTGTTCGCTCCGCCATAAAGTCATACATATCTACCCTCCGATGTCATAGGTCCCACCATGGATGCTTTGGCTAACTTCTCGATGTTATACCTTGTACCCAACCATCCCAAGTTAGCCAATACTCTCTGTGTGACCGAATACCCTAAGTGTTGTGCCAGTACCATACCGCCCATAGATATCTTGCCACTCTTTCTATCCCTCATTGCTAAACATTTCTGCACAAAAGACCCCACCAAGTTTGGGTAAAAATTACCCTTGAGTATCACTGCCCAAAGGCAATGAACATTCGAACCTAGGCATTGCGTTAGTTCAACGTGGCAGAAATCCCCCATAGCCAACAGTCGGTGAACATAATGGAGCGTAGGGTGAACCAAGATGGTACTCTTGCACATGTTCTTCCAATCAGTGCATGTCAGCTGCACCCAAAAGCTTCTGGGAGAAAAGGGCACCCCCTAATGGTGTGTTTTCTAGATCTCTGGGAAGCCGTCGCCATACCTCTCAAAGTTAATATTTATAAGCCCTAAATGCTTACTATCTACAACTAAGTAGATAGCGGTAAGTCGGGGTCGTTCACGAAGATGAGGGATCTTCCTAAGCATTTAGACACAAAAGGTTGATATTAGGCTAGGAGTAGATATATGTACACATATAAAAGTGAGTAAAAATGGGGGGGGGGGTTTGGTTGGTTGGTGGTCTTAAGTTATGAAAGTAAAAGGATAAGATAACTAGCAAAGTCGAGTAACTATGCTAATCATCAAACAAAACTAAGAAAAAGGGGTTTAAAATTACAAAGATAAAGCCTTGGGGGAAATTCATAGCCACTTCCAAACCAAATGTAGATCATTGAACCATTCACTAATCCTATCATATTTGTTACCTATGGGGAATGCCAATGGAAGATCAACATTTATTTCTTCTTGAGAGTAATTCACAAAGACAAACAACGACCATTTGCAAATCTCATTGATAATCACTTTAGGCAAACCACACCATAAAGGTATTTCATCAATGGCATTATACACGAAGAACCATAGATTTGACAACGACAAGCCTTCTACCAAAGACATAGCCATTTAACCAAACATAGCATTCATTAGGCTAAACCTAGAACAAACCACATTAAAGGTTCAACCTTGCATTGCATCTATAGGATAAGTATGAGAACAATCCACATTAACATACTTATCTAGCAAGAATCACATCACATTATGCGCAAGAAGTTCTAAGTTCATGTTCCTAGATATTCATGCAAAGGAGCTAAGGAATTCTTCACTTTCCTAACACCCTAACACTTCAATCATACAAACACTTCCTATTCTCAAACAACATATGGAATAAATGAAGTAAAACATAGCATTAAGAACACATGAATGCTAAATAACAAAGGCTTCAAGAATGAGTGAGACAATCTATTCACTACTTCCACTAATCATGCATTTAAACAATATTAGCAAAGAACAATCAACATTCATTGACTTCTCTCATTTTATACTTAAACAAACATGACAATGAATTCAACATCATCACATTCACCTAGAAATTATCAACACATCAACATCATTAAGAAGCTCTAACTCATGCTCTTGGATTCCACATTAAAAGAGGGGAGAATTAGCTACTTTCTCCCAACCCTAACAAGTAATCATACAAGCAATTCATATACTCAAGCTTCCAACAACACTAATGCCATTAACAATTCACATTCAAAGCTCAATAAATGCACAAATAACAAAAGCACCAAATAGATAGACATGATTCTTACTACATAGAAATGGAAGCTTTAATCCATTGCTCCCAAGATAAAACTAAGCTAGAGAATTAAAAGAAAACCTACAAAAACTAAGAAAAGAAAGAAGAGAAAAACTAGGGTTTAGAACCCAGAAAACGCAGGAAGAATGAGGCAAAAACTATGTGTTGAAGAGGAGAGGATAAGGTGAGTATTTATAGTACAAAAATCAAGAAGAGTTTCAGACCACTCGTCCATCGCGAGTCACGATGACCTCGCGATGGACTCCAAGTCCAGCACCATTTCTTCTTTCTCCTTTTTGTTTCATATCCTCCTCTTCTCTTCACTTCTTCAATTCTTCAAATCTTCAAAAGCTCAATTGTAAGTCTTCAAATCTTCAAAGGTATTCTTCAAAGTCTTCAAAGTCTTCAAACAAATTACCTTGTCACACAAAATTCTCTAGAAAAGTAATAAAAGCGTACAAGTCGCTTTTAACCCTCCTTAGAGAATCTCAAGGTAAAATGTCACATTTAGAGCACAAAAGTGTACAAAAGTGAATCCTAAAAGTCCTAATATAACCGTATAAAATGGACACATCAATCTCCTTACCATACCTTCACCCAAAGACATGCACTACCTCTTGGTGGGTCTTCTTGTTCTCCTTATCGTCCATGTTGAATTTTATTTCTTTGTGTCCATCATCGTCCATGACCGACCATAGAGTAGCTAGGAACTCTAGGGGTCCACCTGATATACGTCTTTGAGTGTCTCTCGAGAAATCCCTCTAGACCTACTCATCCCAATAGGTAAGTGATGGGGTCGAGTAAGCCTAGAGCTTCCAAGGTGTCCTTGTATATAAATCCAATTTCCAAAATACTCCTCTTCGCCTCTCTCAAGTTCCTCCACCTCCAAACTGTAGTTTCGGAGATGTTTGATAACCCCATAAACTCTTCGGTCACAAATGTGGGGTTGCAAAGAATGGAAGTCGCTGGCTCGTGTTTGCAACCTTCACCGGTTTCTTCCTCTACTCACCCAGAGTGGACTTGCCCTTCTCCAAAACATTTTTATTAGTAGGCATCCTATCAAAGTGAAGACAAGGGTGGTGATATGATCTTAAGCAAGGCATGACCTATAATTTAATAAGACAACATTCTCCCAAATAGCCTAACTATTCAAAACATGATAATCTAAGTATGTAGGCTATTTAAACAAGAAAATTCCTCATCAAACAAAAAATCCATGTAAGTTTTCACCAACCAATTAATAAGATCATACAATTAAGATTCATTCTCTCCTAAATCACCCAACACATGAAGATCACATCATTCAAGCATAATAGCACATCAAACCGCCCAACTTTCTTCAACATAAGATCATACATACAAACCCAAACATTTATCTCAAAACACACACTCATTCAAGAATCATGCTTTTCATAACACCAACAAAATATCAATCAAGCATATAAACAAAGAGTTCATTGGATTACCCGGAAATTGAAGCTAGGATTTGTAAGATCCACACAAAAAGAAGCAAAGATTGCTAATTTTTGGAAGAAAAGCTTCAATTTTTTGAGTTTCACCAAGAGTGTGTCTGTGAGTGAGTGTTTCTTGAGAAGGAAGAATGTGTCAAATAGCGAAATTAGGTGGAAAAGTGTACTATGAATTTAGAATTTCCACATAGGTGATAAGGGAGAGAGGTACAATTAGGATAAGAATGGAATTTTTAAAATTGCATATTAGGGGACAATAGTACAAATCAATTAATTTCTAGGAATGTAGGAAGTACTATTTGTATAAAAAAATCCTAAGGATATCAACAACACGAGGTTCATCCAAACATTCATGCTCATTGGTAACACAGGAGGATTCATAGAATCCTTGTTCATCACATAGGGTCACACCTTTGCACATAAAAGAAAATTTTATTGAATCATGCTTAGATTTATAGATATCAAACTCCACTTTATCCATGTCATCTTCTAGAGTTAAGTTTCCTAAGTGAACATCAATTTTTCTCCTAGTCGTTTTAAGAAAGGGTCTCCCCAAAAGTATTGGGGGTGCACTACTGTCATGCGCCACGTCTAGGACATAAATGTCCGCAAAAAAAAAACCAACTTTCCTACTCGCACCATCACATCTTTTACTAGTCCACGAGAACTAGCTTGGGAATGATTAGTGAGTTGGACAATCACTATAGTTTCCCTAAGCTCACTTATTTCTAGGCGTTCATATAGACTATATGGGACCATATTGATGGATGCACCTAAATCTATCATGGAATTTTCAACAAGTTTACCACCTAAAGAGATAGGGATCGAAAACATTCCAGGTCATTGCATTTCTTAGGTAAGTTTTTATGATTCAAAATGGCGACTCCTCCCATTTTCAAATGTCCTAACCTCTTAATTGCCCTACATATTTTCTTTGTGCATACAACTTTAAGAAATTTAGCATATGATGACACATTATCAATTAATTCTAAGATAGGGATGGTTACCTCGACCTTCTCGAAGACTGTTTGAATGTTCACATCATCCGTCACCACCTTTGGCTGTCCCTTTAAAGCATTTGTAAATGGAGGTGGAATAGTAACTTATGCCTCGGGCGGTGAACGCTTCTTGGAGAGTTCTTCCTTGACCACAATCTCCTCTTCTTAGAATTGTGCCTTGGTAGCCTCCAATACCCTATCATCCTCTTGCATAACCCTTTTCTCAGACTCACGAACTTTCTTCCTGCTTCTCAACTTAAGTGCACACACGTTCCTTGGATTGATCTTTGGTTGGGAAGGGATTTTCCTGGACTCATTGGCTTGAAGCCGACTCATTGAGGTGTCAAGTTTCCCAACTTGAACTTTAAGAATTTTGATACTCGAGAAGGCTCAATTACTAAGGTCTTCAATCTCATGCCTTGTCCTCTCCGCAAAGACTTCATTTTTCTTTCTCAATTGACCGATGGCTTCTAAGATCTCTTCTCGATCCAACTTGTAGATTGAGGCATGTTTTCTAGGAGGGCTTTCACCTCGAGGGTATGGTTGAGGAGGGGCTTATCCACCCTGGTATCCTTGAGGTTGGTTATCCTCCCTCCATCGGAAATTTGGGTGATCTCGATACCTTGGGTTGAATGAGTTTGCATAGGGATCCGACCTCGCATCTCCTTGGTTGCCCCGGAACCCTTATGGTTGACACACCCCTAGAAAATTATAGCCTCTCCCGATTGTTGTACTCAATGATCTTCACTTCTTGAAAATCATCTAAGACCTTAAGGCACTTTCTTCGGAGTTGTGGTTAAGGTTGAAAACTCTGCACACTTTGTCTTGATGCACTTTTCCTCACAAAATCCCCCTCATCATGTAAGCAAGAGCTTTGACTTGCTCCTCTAACTTAGGAAATTGTGGGGGTTCATCAAAAACCTTAACCCTTGACCTTGTGCCAAATTGTCGCATACTATATTAGCCTTTTTTTTTTCAAAGGGGGCCATTGCATCCTTAAGGCTCTTGTTTGCTATCGAACCATTGCAAGCGGCGTTCACCATTTTCATATCTTCATTGTATAACCCTTCTAAGAAATAATACCCTAAATTCCCCTCCTTGAAGGGATGGTATGGACAACTCGCCAACAATATCTTGAAGCATTCCCAATAATCAGACAAGCTCTCGGTAGCCCCTTAGATGATGTTTGAAAGTTGCTTCTTCAACCCGGCCGACTTAAATGCCAGAAAATACTTCTCCAAGAACCTCTACTTCATGTCCATCCAATAACTAATGAATCCCAGTGGTACGTAGTATAGCCAGTCTTTACCTCCGGCTTGAAGGGAAAATGGGAAGACTCTCAAATTATAGTCGTATTCGGATACTCTTGGGGGCTCAATTCGTGAAATGTTGGTAGGCAAGGGATCATGCCACTTTTCAACTCACAACTGACATTGGCGGGTAATGGTGGAAAGGTAATGCATAATGGCTGATTCTCCAGGATTAGTGCCATGAGCTCCCGTAAGGTATGATTGTTTTCTGCCATTCTTTATGGGTTTTCCACTCACACTGCTTGCCTCAGTTGAACTTTTTCCCTAGTTCTTCATCCCCTTCTTCTTTGAACACATGTGTTCTCAGTTGGGCTGTGTAAGATCTCTAGATTAGTGGTATGAGTGTGTACCATATACTAGGGCTAACAATACCCTTCCATATACAACACTAGCAAATAGATAAAAAGGTAACGAAATAACTATTAAAATAGCTCAACAACTAAACTATTAGCACAAAAAAAAAGCAATTACTAACTACTCTACTAAGAAGTTATGCTAATTGATACTTAAGCTGAATAACATCCTCGACAGCGGCACCAAAATTTGACCTGCCTCCACCCAGGGTAATTAATTGTAGATAATTAACCTAAGCGCGGGCTGAGAAGGTCAAACATAAACTTTGTAATTATGCACATGTTCTCACTGCTACGCTACCTAAAGGGTAGTTAGTGGCAAGCCTTGTGTTTCTGCTTAGAGATGATAGGGCTCAAGTATCAGTTAAAGACACAACCTCGTACATGTCGTCAATCTGTACGAGTGAAAGGAAGATTTTCAGATTATTAATTACAAAACATAAAGTAAAACAACAAGTAATCTAAATAAGCTAAGCACTTTGGAAGTTATTTCGCAACATGATTAATCTAATATTTTGATCCTTGATTCATTCACATGTAAGTTTACTAAACAACCTAATAAAGTGTTCACAACACGTGGTGTGGCCTATGACATACACTTCCCCGTACCTATTACGTCGGGTGCGCTTACAACCCTCCATCGACTCCGCCATTGTAATTAGGGTAGTACAACAATGTCCGACCATTGTTTTAGGTCTGTTTCTCCCTTTTTGATTACGTCTCGGGCTACCACTACAAATGCACTACTTCCCCCGGGTCCTATCAACTAGGCCTAAGGGTCATTGGAACCTTATCTATGATACTAAGGTTTCTTAAAACCCTAGTTTGCTACTTTTTCACTATCTCTACCTGCAACCTATCGGAAAAATTTACATAATCAGCTAAGAATAGTGCGATGGCAAATAAGTCAGAGCAATACTCGGGTCTCCCATGCACACACCCACGCAGGCGCATCGTACTCTCTCACTCATTCTAACATCCACGTTTCTCTTCCCAATGGGGCATCAATATTTTCACCATACATGAATATAGCCAAAGTGTGTGCTAATGTGGTGTACTATTCATGCATTTCAAACATTCAAGAACAATCATAATAATATCATGAAGATAAATAATAGGATAAATCTAATGAATCTCACAAAACATAAGTTAAATCATGCACTACAATTATCCCCAAGCTATAGAAACTACTCCATAGATATGGAATTCAAATATGAATTTGAATTCCACATCTAGGATCAAAACAAAAATAAAAGGAACGAAAAGAAAATGAGAGTATTTCTCTCTCTAAAGTTGCTCTAGAAGATGAACTAAAAATGATCTAACCTTTTTAACCTAGTAGAAAAAGGCTATATTTATAAGAGAAGGGGATTGGGCCTAAAAATAGGCCAAGAAGTGACTAAACCCTATTTCAGCCGCCGCCCGGCACGAGCCATCGCTGATGGCGTGGTTTGTGCCACGTACTTGTCACGGGCTACAGGTTTTGGCATGGTTCATGCTCGTTCATCTGGCGTGGGGTGCTGGATCTTAGCACAGACCGTGCCTCTTCATCTGGTACAGGGCATTGGATCTAACGTGGGCTGTGTTGCATCATAAGGCATGGTCCGTGACCTTTGACGTGGTCACCGTTAGCGTGCTAGATTTGGAATTTCTGAACCTCGGGGCACGGGTCTTGGTGCAGGCCATTTTTAGTAGGTTTGCTCTGCTCAGAAACTTGGTGCGAGCACAGTCTTTGGCACGAGTAATCTTCAGAAGCAGCGGTCTGCTCAGACATTTGGCGTGGGGCACAACCTTTGGCGCTGACCATCGCCTGGTCTTGGCATCTTGTACTTGGAATGGCATGGGCCATCATGAATGGGATGGTCTGCACCCATACTTAGTCGATTTTGAGTAAAGTATGATCTCATGTGCACGGGCCATGAGAATTGGCGCGATATGTGTCATAGCTTCATGCTGGACGCTGTTGGCACAAGATGACTCCCTTGGCATGGTTGTTAGTGGTTAACCATAAACAACACACACATACCAGTGGTACCTCGGCCGGCTGAACTTGTTTTCTTTGCAATAGGGGAACCATTAGTTCAATTTTAGAGTTCTAGTGATCGATTTTATAGTGCTCGAGAAGAGAAGATGAATCTAATGGAATCAGCCTGAAGGCTAATTCGTCTCGGATTGTTCTCAGACTTTGGCACAACTCATCAAACCACGATTCCCCATTTCTTCATTGGCCACTTTAATTTCCATTGCCACCTATCTTCGACTCCAATCTCCTTCTACCACCTATTGATGTTTGTGGCTTTTTTCTACTACCATTCTAGAGGTGAATAACCTTTGATCTTTTCTACCATTCTTGAGAACAACCTTCAATAGCTTCTACCGCCCTTGCAAATGGCTTTCACATAGAAATCAACCAAAAATTACCCATGGGCGACCCAGTAAAGAAATCAAACAGAAGATCTAAGAGCCGTGGATACAAGATATCCATTAGTACTAATTAAGTCTAAAAAATGTGGGATTTAGACAAGAAAACCAAAAATGGCCGTTTAAACCCCTTGTCACATAAACTCAACTAATACTAGCAATCCGCCAAGAAAAAGTAACTAAAAAGTATGTCAAATGCATCAGTTAATGCACATGAAATGAAGCACATCAGGGGGTGTGTATGAAGTTAATCCTCAGTCTGAGAATTGTGTAGAGGCCCTTCCCAAAAACTTAGATGAGCTAGTTCTACTAGAGACAAAACCTTCGATAGAGAAACCACCTGTAGTAAAACTCAAGCCTTTACCTGAACACTTGAAATATGCTTTCTTAGGTGAGGGTGAGACGCTACTGGTGATTAACTTCAAAAAACTATCTAGTGATCAAGAGGGTAGGTTGCTTGAGGTTCTTAAGAAATTTAAAGGCGCAATATGATGAACTTTAGTTGATATTAAGGGTATAAGCCCTTCAATGTGCATCCATCAAATATTATTAGAGAAGGGTGCAAAATCCATTGGCCAACCTCAAAGGTGGTTAAACCCACCAATGATAGAAGTAGTAAAAGGTGAAGTCCTTAAGGTACTTAAGACATGGGTAATATATCCTATCTATGATAGTATTTGGAAAAGTCCCACCCAAGTCGTTCCTAAGAAAAGTGGGGTCATAGTGGTGAAGAATAAGGACAGGGATTCGGTACCCACCCGTATTTAAAATGGGTGGCCAGTGTGCATTGATTACCACTGCTTAAATGCAGTGACTCGTAAGGACCATTTTCCCTTACCCTTCATTGACTAGATGCTTGAAAAGGTGGCCAACCATGCCTATTATTTTTTTCTTGATGGCTATTCAGGATATTTCCAAATAGCCATCGATCCAGAGGACCAAGAGAAGACCACCTTCACTTGCCCTTTTGGTACCTTTGCTTATAGGCATATGCCTTTTGGTCTCTGCAATGCCTTGGGTACTTTCCAAAGGTGTATGGTCAGCATATTTTCATAATTTATCAAGAAAGTTGTCAAAGTATTCATGGATGATTTAACTATCCATGTGGATTCCTTTGATTCCTGCCTACACCATTTTTCACGAGTACTAGAGCAATGTATGGACACGAACCACATGCTAAATTCCAAGAAATGCCATTTCGTGGTGGAAAAGGGTATTGTGTTAGGTCATGTTATGTCAACCAAAGGTTTAGAAGTCGATAAAGCTAAAGTGGATACAATCAAGTCCTTGCCTTACCTTACCAATGTCAAGGATGTTAGATTATTCTTTGGTCACGCCAGTTTTTACCGATGTTTCATTAAATATTTCTCAAAAATATTCTTCACATTTGTGTAAAATTCTACAAAAAGATGTTGAGTTTCATGTTAATGAAGTGTGTAGAAAGGTTTTTGACACTTTGAAAAACATACTAGTGATCGCCCCAATCATCTAACCTCCAGACTGGTGGCTCCCTTTCAAGATCATGTGCGATGCAAGTGATCATGCTATAGAAGCTATTTTGGGCCAGAGAATAGTTAGAGCACCACATGTCATATACTATGCATCAGTAACTCTTAACGATTCTCAATGCAACTACTCTACCATAGAAAAAGAGTTAGTTGTAGTCTTTGCCCTAGAAACGTTTCATCAATACCTCTTAGGAACTAAGGTCATAGTGTACATAGACCATGCAACACTTCATCATTTAATGACCAAGAAATAAGCCAAACCTCGACTCATTAGATGGGTACTTCTCTTAAGAAAATTTGACCATGAGGTAAAAGATAAGAAGGGCACTGAAAACATAGATCACCTAAGTAGACTACCGACCCTTGAGAGCCCAGAGCCAACCAAGGAAAAGGAAAAGTTGGAACCTATTCGGGAAGAGTTTCCCAACAAACAACTGTTTGGAGTAACAACTAGCCAACTTGGTACGCTAGCATAATGACAAACAATCGATGGAGGGTTACAAGCGCACCCGACGTGACAGGGTCGAGGAAATGTATGCCATCTTCCACACCATGTGTTATGAGCACTATATTAGGTTTGTCTGAATCTCACATGTGAATGAATCAAGAATTGAAGCATTAAATTAATCATGTTGCACAAGCATTCTCCAAGTGTTTAGCTAAATAGATTGTTTGCCTTTTACTTTCACATTTAGTAGTTGTTAATGGAAAAACCAACCCCCCATGTTTACTATACTGTCTACTCCTGCAACATGCATACATTAACAACCCGGATGTGGTTGTGTTTAATTGACTATTAGACTTTAGCATCTCTGTGGACATACCTAGGGCTTATCACTAACTACCCTACCGGTAGCATAGTAGTGAGTTGGGTGCAGAATATAAATTTTATCTTTGACCTTTAATCCACAGCCTCCGCTTGGTTTTAAGGACTCCAGGTGGAGGCGGGTCAGCGCACCTGAACCATTACATTCTTCACTAAGCCTTAAGGGCTACCTTGGGAGTGATCAACAAGTTGAACAATCACCCTAGTGTCCCTAAGTTCACATATATATATATATATATATATATATATATAGGCTTTCATAAAGACTATATGGATTCACACTAATAGATGCTTCTAAGTCAATGGTGGCATTTTCCACTAACTTCCCACCTAAGGAGATAGGGATTGAAAACATCCCGGGGTCATTGCATTTTTAGGCAAATTCTTACGATTCAAAGAAGCGACTCCCCCTATTCTCAAATGCCAACCTTCCTAATTGGTTTGTTCCTCTTTTTAGTGCGTGAAAATTTCAAGAATTTAGCATAAGATGGAATTTTCTCAATTAACTCCAAGATAGTAATGGTTACCTCAACCTCTTCGAAGATTTTCCAGATGTTTGCATCATTTTTTTTGCCACCATTGGCTTTCACCTAAGTGCACTTGGAAATGATGGTGGAAGGGTTACTCTTTCCTCAGTGGGTGGAAGCTCTTTTGAATGCTCATTCTCAACAATGATCTCACGCTCCTCGAAATTGGTTTTTTTGGCTTCCACAATCCAATCATCTTCTTGCACTATGTCTTTATTGGGCTCTTGCACTTCTTTTCCACTCCTTAACTTTAATGCACTAATATTCCTTGGATTGACCTCGGCTTGGGAAGGAAGTTTTCCAGACTCCTTGTCCTCAAGTCGGCTCACCGAGGTGGCGAGTTGCCCTACTTAGATTTCAAGATTTTTAATGCTTGAAATGGCCCACTCCCAAGATCTTCAATGGCACGCCTTGTTTGCTCCGTAAACACATCCCAAGATCTTGAATGGCATGCCTTTTTCGCTCCATAAACACATCCCAAGATCTTCAATGGCACGCCTTGATCGCTCCGTAAACACATCATGATTCTTTTCCAATTGGCCAATATCATCCAAATTTCTTCGCGATCTGACTTGTAGAGTGAGGTGTTGTTGTTAGAATACCCTTTGCCCCTATTGGATAGGGTTGAGGTGGAGCTTATCCACCTTGGTTGTACCCTTGAGCTTGATTCTCCTCGGGCCAATGGAAGTTGGGGTGATCACGGTACCTAGGGTTGAAGGTATTCAGATAGTGATATTTCCTTGCACCTCTCTGGTTCCCACGAAATACTTCTTGTTGTTGTCCCCTACCAAATTTTTGCCTATTTCATCCATTGAAATCCAATGCTTTCACCTTCTCCAAAACTTTAACCACTTGTAGGCAGATGCCGGTGGGAAGGTCTAAATAGCATAGGTTGCACACTTTGGCTTGTTGGATCCTCCCATTCATGAATTACTTTATCATAGAGGCAAGTGGTTGCACTTGCTCTTCCAACTTGGGAGATTGAGTTGACTCATCTAACATTTTCACTCTTGATCTTGTGCCAAATTACCTCGTTCCATTTGCCATCTCCTCCAACAAGGCCATCACATCTTTCAGACTCTTGTTGGCGTTTGAACCATTGCAAGCTATGATAACCATCTTCATGTCATCATCACAGAGGCCTTCAAAGAAATAATAGACCAAGTCATCTTCCTTGAATGGGTGATAAGGACAAATAGCCAAAAATCTCTTGAATCTTTCCCAGTACTCATACAATGACTCATTTGCATTCTAAGAGATGTTGGAAAATTGCTTCTTAAACACTGCAGAATTTGAAAATGGGAAGTACTTTTCAAGGAAGCGTCTTTTCATGTCTATCCATGATGTGATACAGCCCGGTGGGAGGTAATACAACCAGTCCTTTGCAGTTCCTCGAAGTGAGAAAAGAAATGCCACAAGTTGTAGTCATCCTCCGAGCTCTATGTGGCTTCATATTTGTGCATACAAGATGAAATTATGAAAGGTTCTTGTTCAGATCCTCCCCGACCATCCCACTCTTTATTTCACGTAAATAGGTAAATAGTATAGACGGTGGAACCTGCAGTGGAGCCCTAAATGGACCCCACCAAATACAAAAGAATCCAACCCTAGGCTACATAGTAAACCTAAGGAGTATAATCCGAAAGAGGTATGGGGGGGAATAGTAGAGTGTAAATCCAGAAGACAACACTCGACTATCCCCCCTTATGTCCAAATAAAATAACAACCAACCCAATGCAAGATAGCCGAGCAAAGGGAGCACAAAACAACCTGGTAAAATACAGGCTATAACCCAAACGAAATGATGGGGTGAGAACAAACTCACTACCCATAAACCAATCCGCTTCTACCCCTAACAAATGGGGCCTTCTTCAATCCAATTCCGAAATGCAACCGAGAGGGTCTCGGGTCTTGAATTAATGTAGCTGATGGATCGTTGATGAAGGGACTAAGAACCAAGAACGGATAATAAGAAAATCCTAATGCAGCCGAGAATGTCTCGGGTCTTGGATGTCGCATAAGAGTTGAAGCCGATGAACCAAATGGACAACCGCTTCTACCATATACATCCCTAAGATGAAGAAAGAGGGATGTTATTGGCCTTCTGGCATTCTCCTTTTGCACCGAAGCTGATTCTATGGGCCAAGATTAATGAGGCTGTGCCTCCAACCTTAGTGTCTCCCAGTGAAATCAACTTCCGAAAGATGTGAGAATGGATGCACTTATACCGCGTGCACCAAGCGTGGCGAGTATGTACTCGCCCACTCCATTTTGAGCAAATGGACAGCTATATGCTATTTTAACACAGAGTGTAGCGCAAGCATAAAGCGCGTAAATAACCGTCAAATCAGTAGTAAAAACTAGGCTTAGGAGAAAGAGTATGAGGACGGGAATCCTTACTCTAAAACCTATTGCCTCCTCCTGAATACCGAGCTACAAGTGCCAAAAGAAATCCAAGAAGAACCGTAGACCATTCCGGACTCCATCGAGCACAAAACAGCTTCTCCCGGTGCTGAAAATCGCATCGAACATCACTGAAAACCGTGCCAGAAGACCCAAGCCTTGGCACGCCGTTCCAGCCTTCAATCGCCAAAACCATCTCCCAAGCCGGCGTCCTGCATCCCTTCGGCCATAACGAAGTCCAGCGCTACGCCTAACGCCAGCACAGCGCCAGGAATGAAGCACCTTGACCCGAAATGTGAAGCACATAGGACGATGCCGCCAGCACCCTTCAATCTCCAAGCAGCTTCTCCATTTAGAACAAGTGCTCCTCTGGAAACAGCCTATTCATCACCATGTAGCAATCCTTCATGATGATTTTCACCACTCTTTCCGAGCTTGGTTGAGCACCATCCATAACCACATTGTTCCTTTCCCTCCAAAGGCGATAAACCGTGGTAATCAAGGCTAGTGTACCAAACTTCTTTCGCATCTTGGAGCCCTTAACTTGCCTCTTCACCCAAGTCATGGAACTTTGGATTGAATTAGTTCGTCTCCTTAAACCAATCCAAGTCCGAATACGCCCCCAAACAACCTCAGAAAATTCACACTTGAAAAACAAATGCTCATTTGTCTCCTCTTCCAGATGGCACAAAGAGCATACCTTCTCCATGCTATCTCCTTCCTCCATCCGATGCTTATCTTTAGTATGAAGTCTCTGAATGACCGCCAACCAAGTGATGAATGAGAATTTCGGCGGAACAAACCCACGCCAAATACTGCTGAAAACCCTTTCACTTGATCGACCAACATCATAAACATTCGGGTATCTATGACGATGCATATGAAGATAAGCTGCACTAGTAAACTTTCCCGAGCCAGACCAAACGCCAAGATGGCCGATTACCTCTTGCAAGTCACCATTAAACATTGCGAACAATTCATCCCTGAGTTTGCAGAGGTCACCAAAGTAGCTCGAGTATCGCTCTCCCAATCTCCCATTTGCAATTCTCGGATTTAATCCCCAAAAGTCTACTCCCTGAAGGTAGTACGAGTGAATCCATTGGACCCAAAGGCTATCCTTTTTCAAGTGAACATCCCACAGCCTTTTAGCCATTGAAGCCCTATTCCACGTAACAAAGTCCCTCAAACCGAGGCCTCCAAAAGACTTAGGCGCACAAAGTTTCTTCCATGCCACCTTCGCCTTATGTTTTCCTCCCCATAAAAACCTTTTACATTTCTGTTCAAGAGCATCCATTACCGTAGTTTGTATAACGAAATTCTGGATCCAAAATCCCGCAATACCTCCAACGATTAATCTCACAAGTTCCAATTTGCCTGCATATGAGAGGGTATGGCCCTTCCATTTAGCTATTTCCGAATCTACCTTCCCCAATAGAGTACCGAATTGTGTCACCTTCAACTTGCTGGAATCAAGTGGCACGCCTAGGTATCTAACTGGGAATGTCGCCCAAGGAATACCTGTGAAGCTCAAATCCTCCTTTATACCAACCCCAAAGAACTTCGACTTTGCTGCATTAATTCCCAAACCCGAAGTGCGCTCAAACTCATTCAAGGCGTCCATGAGTATATGTACAGAACTTGTGTTCGCCTTAGAAAAGAGCATAAGATCATCTGCAAAGGCCAAATGCGTGATCCGAAGAGTCTCGCATCTCGGATGGAATGTAAAATGCCTAGATGACGTCCTCCTTTTCAGTAATCTCGAGAAATACTCCATACAGATCACAAACAGGTGAGGCGATAAAGGGTCACCCTGGCGAATACCCCTCTGTCCCTGAAAGTGATCGCATAGTTTACCGTTGACTGCAATCGAGAACGAAGAAGTGCACACACAGGTCATAATTCTGTTCGTTAGCCTTTCCGGAAATCCCAGTCCAAGTAAAACTTCTTCTAAGAAATCCCAAGAGACTGTATCAAACGCTTTTTGAAGATCCACCATAATCATACATCTGGGCGAATTTCGAACTCTGCCATATCCCCGGACAAATTCCTGCGCTAACATGACATTATCCGAAATGTTTCTGCCCTTCACGAATGCTCCCTGACTAGGGTCAATAATACCTGGTAAGATACCTTCAATCCGATTCGCCATAATCTTCGTGATAATTTTATAGACCACATTGCAGCACGCAATTGGTCTGAAGTCGCCGACCTTCAGATTATCCGGCTTCTTCGGAATTAGAGCCACTGCAGTGTGATTAAGATGCGCCAAAATGTCGCCTGTCTGAAAGAATTCCAGTACTGCAGCCGTAACTTCCTCTCCCACTGTATTCCACTGCTTCTTAAAAAATCCTGCCGTATAGCCATCCGGACCCGGAGACTTATCGTCTGCCATCGCAAATAGCGCCTGTTTAACTTCAATACTCGCCACATCCTGATCCAAGTAGGCTCTTTCCACCTCGGTAAGCTTCGAACCCTCATCAAATATGCTCGGATCCGTGGCCAATCTGTCCTTCTTCATACCGAATAGTCCTTTATAAAACTCAGCAAATAACTCTCCCTTGCGACTATTGGAAGTAACGATCCGATTGTCACTATCAATAATTGCAGGGATACCTCCTCCTTTTCGTGCAGAGACCATAGAGTGAAAATACTGTGATCCCTTATCCGCCTGAGTAATATGATTAATCCTTCCCTTTTGCGCAAGAAAGGAAGACTCCGCCAAATAAAACAACATTGCTTGCTTCTTCAACTTGCGCAATGCCGCAACATCATCCTCCGAAGCATACTTAGCATCGAATTCATCAAAAGCCTTGTTGTACTCTGCATCCGCAGCCTTTGCCTTCTCGGAAATATGGCTTAAATCAAGTCGACCCAATTCCTTCAAGGGGTACTTCATACGAAATAATTTCCTGGTCACCGAAAATTGCTTAGTCCCTTTAACCAACGGACTCCAATAATCTTCTACAATTGTCCACAATTCGGATGACCCAACCACATATTCTGAAAGAGAAAAGGCCTTCCCTTTCCATCAATCTCCTGCGACATATCCACCACTATGGGAGAGTGGTCTGATTGAGCCGAGATTGGTAAGAAGGTTGTACGACAAGCAGCTTCATCCCAACCGTGATTCAATAGCACTCTATCCAGCTTCCTCCAAATCTTCCAATCCGCACTATGCCAGGTTAGATGTTCTCCCAAAGCAGGTGCATCCCTAAGTCCACACTTTACACAAACATCCTGAAATTCCCTCATCGGATACAGACTAGGTACATTAGTCCCATAATGATCTTCAACGCTAAGGATAGCATTAAAATCACCAAGGACCATCCAAGGCGCATTCAGGCTAGCTCCAAACGACTTCAACTCCTCCCATAGTGGTAAACGCGCCAAACGTCCTTCACTATGCCCATACATAAATGTGCAGAAAAACTCAATACCAGAAACAAGATTACGAACTTTCAGATGAATACATTGCGGCGTTTTCCCTAGAACATCAACCAAGAAGCCTTTCGGATCCCAGATGATTAATATCCTCGAGTTCTGCCACAGTTCAAAATTGTGCGTAAACTTCCATCCCTTAAAACTTTTCAGAAAAATGCGCAACACCTTATCCTCCATTTTTGTTTTCAACAAACCACACAGACCAACTCTATTCGTGGAGATGATATTTTTCACCCACCTCCTTCTCACAGGGGCCGATAGACCCCTGACATTCATTGCTGATGTATTCATTGGGAAACAGAGGTCCCTTGTGGCTTCGGACCGCCGCCTTCAGTCGATTTACTTCCAGAACTATCCGAATGACTCCTTGTAGCTGATAGCATTCGCTGAAAAGGTTTCTGGATACCCTTCCCTTGCTCATTTAATCGAGTCCTACTCTTGCTTCTAGACCTAGTCAAAACCCCTGATGCGGAGGGAGGTCTACTCTTACTCTTACTCCTGTGCAATCTTGGTATTTTAGAGCCCCGAGCATCCGGATGAATCATCTGCTTAGGCAGTTTTCCCGCCCCTTCAACCGGATTATCATCATCTCCAAACGCTTGCTGTTTTTTATCGGGTTCCATGGCCGAACGAGTGCTGGATTGCTTGCGCTCAGTGCTTCTACCGCGCGCTAATTGTGCTTGTTTTCCAACGCCAGCAGCTCCAGGCAGCGCTTGAGCAGAATTGGTGCCAACGCCGCGCCCAGCGCCAACATCTCCAGGCGCTGGTTGTCTTGATTTTGCGCCTGTGCCACGAATTCCAGCGCCCGTGCTTGCAGCGCCAGTGCTTATGGCAACGGGCGTAGGTGCTGCAGGCAGCGCAACAACGGCCCGATGATCATCATCCTGCTCTCTCCGAATCGATATTCCTGGCCCTTTTCTTGCACTTCCAACTCTCTCGATATTCTTTACTATGCTTTCAACCACTTTTCCTTTCCCTTTCCTTTGCCTTTCTACCTCCTCATTGTCCGAAGAGGCATCCTCAATTGTCACATTGTCATTGCCTCCAACCGAATTTGAGTTCTGATTATCTCCAATAGTTTCAGCTTGCATTTTCTGAACCCAAACATGATCATTGTACCGAGTTCTCATATTTTTCTTGCCCTTCGCCTTCACAACTTTGCTCTCGGCCATAGATTTCTTTTGTTGTGTCTCCTTGGCATTCCAATAGTCATCACACTCTTCCATGAGATGGTTGTTTTCACCACAATTAGTGCACCAAGGCCTACAATAATCGTAGATGATTTTTTGCACAAACAAATCACCAGATGGAATACAAAAAGTCACCTCCTCCTTAAGCTTTCTTGATGTATCAATCCATACCAAGAGGCGTGCATAATAGCCCCTTAACTCAAGAGTACCATTGTCCATAAGGATAGGTTCTCCTAGTGAAGTAGCAATTTTCTCTAACGACTTCTTATGCCAGTATGCCTTTGGCAAGTGTTCCATCCTTAACCAAACAGGTTTAGTGGCCTGAATGGTCGCATCATATTGCCCGGATTCATCGACTAGCATCATGAACAACTTCTTTCCATGGAGATAATGGTCAGGACCATTCATCACCTTGTCTCTATCCTCTGCACTGTTGAACTTGAACATGACATATCCATTATGCTTGGTCTGAACATTACACTGCACCTTCCACTTCGCTACCAACAATGTACGAATGGCATACATACCTGGAAAGAATCCCGGAAACACACCCAAGAACCCGAAAAAAGGCTTATGTAAATCCTTGTGAATCTCTTCATCAGTGAGCACGAAATCGACACTATCTTCATTGTTTGCAACAACTTCAATGTCCGACTTGTTCATTAGAATTTCAGGATCATCCCATCTCCTTCTCCTCTCTAATTTCGGATCATTCCATTCTCTTGGATGCACTTGCTGATTCTTCCTCTGATTAACATTCACATCAGCCGTACCATCACCATTGTTGTTCCTTTCAACCGATTTATTCCCCACATTCATCACCATTGTAATGGCTGAATTCCGATAAAATAGATCGGATTCACCAAAACAACCAGATCACAAACGAAAACAACCAATCCGATCGGGAAAACACCAATCAGAAGCACACCAACAATGAACAAAGCTTGCACTCTAAATCGAAAAACCCTAAGATTAATCAGTTTCAAGAACAAACTTAACACCAAACCGAAATCACCAATCCCTAGACAACTTCAAGAACATGCAAAACATGCACCAAAAGCTTGAAATCAAAGCCGTAATCCACCAATGTTAAAACCGAGTTCGAAAACAAACAAGAACAATACTTGAATCAAAACCGATTTAAAACCTAAGAGAAATCGGATCAAGAATTGATCTTAAAACCGAAATCTTTCAAGCATTAGATCGGATGCACACATACATAAAATCATGCTCCAAATCGAAATACAAACAAAACTCAAGAAGATGATCGAATAAACCTGGAAACCGTGAAAACCGTGATCTCCAAGCAAACCAAATTCACTTCTTGCGTCCGAAGTTGGATTCCGATCAAAACTCCAATCTTGGTGCCAAATCCGATCGAAAGTGTAGGAATTTGAGTAGAATCCCACTCTTTATTTCAAAATTGACATTAGGTGGTGCAAGGGAAAAGTGATGCAACGGGGTTGATTCTCCAAATTTGGAGTCATCAACTCCCTTAAAGTGCATTAACCTCCATCATGGCTACTTTCTCTTCTACTTCTAAAGTTAGATCTTGTACCCCCACTCTAGTTCTCCTCCTCCTTCTTCTCCAACTACTTGTGTACTCTGTTAGATAGTGTAAAGTCCCTAAGTTTGTGGCATGGGTATGTACCATAAACTAGAAGCCAAAAAATACCCAACTAAAAGAGACACTAGCAAAAGGATTACAAGTACAAAAATCACTTATAAGGCTCAACAACAAAAGCCAAAAAAAAACTAAACTAAAAACAACACTAACTACTAAACTATCATACTATGCAAGTTAACAATTCAACTTTTTAGACTAACATTCCCCGCAACGGTGCTAAAATTTGACCTGCCTCCACTCAGGGTTGTTAGTAGCTAACCCGAGTAAAGGCTTCGATCAAATATAAAATTTATATTCTACTCCCAAACGTACTCTACTAAGCTACCTATAGGGTAGTTAGTGGCAAGACCGTTTGTCTACAGAGATGCTAGATGTCCAAAAGTTAACTAACACATCCACATCTAGGTTGTCAGTCCGTTTGTGTGTTAGGAATAGCTAAATGTTGCAACAGGTTTTGAAGGGAGGGGGTTTTCATGTAACAACTACAAGCATATGAGATCACACGAGATTAAACTATATAGGCTTGCACTTTGGGGTATTTGCGTAACATGATTGATAAATGTATCTTATCCTCGATTCATTCACATACAAAGATATAAACCTATCTTATACCTACGTCACATGGTGTGGAGATAGCCAGATATTTCCCTTCGTCGGTCACATGAAGTACTTACCACCAATACATGAATATCTAATCGTCTTTGTAATTGGGGAAGCACTCTAATCCTAGGACTCCACATACCATCCCTGTCATCTCACTCCCAATGCTAATGCGCCCCCGCTTTGAGGAATACAAAGCCCGCCTAAAAGGACAATACTTAGCATAGGTAGCAACCGTTAGATATGAAAGTAATTGTATTGCATCTCGGACTCTCCACTATAGATAACAATCCCTAAGCCTAGAGAGGCAAAGGAAATGTTACCTTGTGATGACTCTAGAGTCAACACAACTCTAGTTGCTACAAACAATCATGCTAAACTATCGGGGTAAGCCAAGGGTTTTCCTCATCAGGATTTACTGAATCAACCGCCTGACATGTGATTTCTCACACAACTAGCCAATTAGAATTATAATTTTAAAAATATAAAGATATTCTCTCGAGGTAACATGAATGCACTCATCTCCCCGGTGTTCTTAAACCTATTCCATAATTCTAACACTCCAAAGATAGCACTGAAGCCATGCACGATATTACACTACCATACAAGTATGGATGCATCATAATAATGGCATAGCATAAATCTCACACGAGTAGAAAGCATAAATAATGTACAAAAATTCATAGGGCATAAAGATAGGGGAATCTATAAATCTCAAAAGGCCAAAATCAATACATGGATACAAATAGTACCCCAAGAAAATTAAACTACTTCTTAAGCATTGAACCCAAGTATTTGATTATATTCAATACCTTTGGGCAAACGAATAATAAAGAAAATAAAAAGAAAAGATTCTAGAGAGAAGGAAGATATCCTTTCTCTCTCTACCCTACTCTTTAAGTGTAAAAATGAGTATAAACTGTAACCCTCATAGACATAGGTCCATATGTATAGTAGTAGGGAATTAGGATTTTAAATAGGCCTAAAAACCCTAGAAACCACAACAGACACGACCAGTGGAAAATGACACGGTCCGCCACGAGCCGCTTGGTTTGACACGAACTGTATGCCTCGTGCTGGCGCAGCCTGACCGGTCTGGCACAGGCTGACTACCTCGTGCTGGCACAGGTCGTGTCACCCGGTATGGACCATTGGCTGGAACCTCATTTTTGCACTTCTGATCATGTGCCTTGATGGATAACCAAAACCTTGCGCCATGCCTTCTTCGTAGTGTGCGAGCGCGTGCCCGTTCTAGTTGGGCAAGCAGTTTCTATGCATTGCTGAGATCAAGGGTGCGGGAGCGCGAGCTCAGGCCCTGGATGTGCATTCTTGCCCTGAGAACTGGTGCTAAGGAGTAATTACCACCACGAGGATGAGAGGTTAAGGGCACTGCTCGCGTGCAGGGATTTCATCGCCTGGCCGGTCGGCCGGTCTTCGCTCTTCAAAACTAGACTTTCTTTTACCATGTTTTTCTCGTGGCCTTCAATCTTCTACTATTCTTGCAAATGGCCTTCACTAAACCATTTTAAGTGCTTACAAGCAATTTACAAATTAAGCTTACAAAAAGGGATCTAGATGCTCATTAGGACCAAAAATCCATTAGACTAAACATAGGTTACGAAATGAAGGATTTGGATATGAAAACCAAAAATGGTTATTTGAACTCTTTATGATATAAACTTACCTAAATCTAGAAATGTACAACAAAAAGATAACAAAAGAGATGTGAAATATTTTGGAAAATACATGTATTTGACGTCTTATCAAAGTCCCCGCACTTAAACCTTTACTCGTCCTCGAGTAAAAAAGAACAAGCAAAGATCTAAGCGTAAACTTGCATGCAAAAATTTTCCCAAAACATCCAACAACGTATTTCTAGACTACCCTAACCCCCAAGACATAAGATTCTCTCACACTCTCACATTCCAAAGTCTAAGATAATCTAAACAAACATCATACCAATCAAATGTGAGGTATAAAACACAAGTGTAAAACTAGCTTACTCTACGAAAGAATCCACCAAATAGATAAAACTAGGGAAGCATAATTTTTTTCTTCAATTTATCTCATTTTTCCTAGGAGCCCTCTTGGGTTTTCATCCTAGTTTCACACTTTTTTTTTCAATGCTCACCCTCACATTTTTCCACACCATTTGGCCTCTCATTTTGCATAGGTTGCCCTTTTGGGTTTTCAACCTATCCAGGTCTCCCACTTTTGCCTAAATTGCCCTCTCGGGTCTTAGCCAGAATTCTTTTTTTTTAAAACAAAAACAAATCAAAGTAGAGCATATGCACAGCACAATACAATACAATGAGATATATTTCTTAACCTTTTCACACTTGAAATACACATTGTCCTCAATGTGAACCAAAGGACAAGATAAAGAAATAAGGGAGAAAGAAAAAAAAACTCACAACTAGGACCTTGAAGGTCCTTCCCGGTGATGACAATGCTCACTTCTCAATGAATGTTCTTTATTCTATATTCTTGAGCTTCACCAAACATGCAACTTCAACCCATCCACTATGATTCCACAACTATGCAAATCCCGATCAACACTTATAAAATACAACAACTAGTAGTACTCCTAGATGGTGGTTTTGATGGTGGTTTTTTGGTAGTGGAATGTGGTGGTATCTTTGTGATTTTGGGTAAGGGCTTTAGGACTTGTTTGAGGATTTGTTTTTTCAAGAAAAGTAAAAACACTAACCTAACTTAAAAGCTCGGGTTACCTCCTGAGAAGCCCCATATTTTTAAGGTCGTCGGCACGACCCTGTTGTTATCCATATGGTGAAGGTTTGAACCCCTTCACCATGAGCATCCAAAAGTAGATAGGTGGGGATACAAAAATTTCAAGAGGAAATTTTTGTGGAGGTGGAGATTGTTTTAAAGGAGTTAGGTGGTTTGGAAGCTTGTCATAATCATTTGGCTCCCCTATTGTCTCCTCAAAGAATTCCAAAAATGGTGGAGTTGGTTCAATTGGTGGAGGAAGAGGTGATGATGGCGAGAATAGCACAATCACCTCTTCCTCAACTTCTTTGTCTTCAACAACCAACTCCTCAACCCCTTTGGAACTTCAATTCATTTCTCAAGGTGACCTCACTCACCGTATCTTCGAGTTTAACTTGGGATGGTCTATCTTCAGAATATCAAGCTTCCAAATGGCTCACGTAAGATGGAAGTTGGCTAATTTGGGTCTCCAAACTCTTGAATCTTGTAGAAGAGCAGTCCTCCACGTTCGTAATTCTAGTTGTGGTTCTGTCTTCCAAGTTAACAACCATGTTGGTTCTAGCATGCATGAGCTCCTCATATGAGCTTGAACCTCATTCTTGAGCATGGTTTCAGAGCATGTCATAAGTTGATGAAGGCCAATCATATTGCTCATAGTGTTGGATTTCTGATGTATTTCCACACCACAAATCCGGATTACCACTCCACTTTGGATTGTAAGAATCATAATATGGAACCATTCTTGAGCTCATAAACATTGGAAACCAAAAAATCTAACCTCTTCATAGTACTCCTCATGATACCCTTGGTTTTGAAAACAAAGGGTTATATTCTCCTTGTAGTTCTCCTCTCTCAACCAATAACAAGACTCGGTAGGAAGATCAGAATGGAAAATCCTAAAAAACTTGCTTGTTGAGCCTTTCTTCTCATCATGAGTTCCCTCAAGGTGAGATCTTTCAATTTTTTTCTTTTTTTCTTTCAAAAATTTGGAATCGTAGTGTAAGGATTCTTGGTAGAAGTACACCAAGAACTCAAGCAATACACATTCCAAACAAAAATAAATAAAAACAAAGAAGCACAAAAAATTCAAGGTCGTAGTGCAAAGGTTCTCAATTTTTGGAACGAGCACGTACCATAAACTAAGAACAAAAGCTATACGTCCTTCCAAGAAACAATCAAAAACAAAAAAAAGCACAATCTATGAACAAAAAATAATGCACAAAGAGAAAACAAAAAACATAAAGAACTGCACAAACACTCAACAAAATATGCCTCTTCCCCGGCAGCGGCCCCAAAATTTGGGCGGCCATTGCCGTGCCTCTCGAAGATAGTATTTATATGCCCAAATTGCGGGTAACTACTAAATGTTAGATAGTGGTAAGATGGGGTCATCACGAGCAAAAAGAAGTTTTATCGAGTGTTGTAGTTGAAAAGCATACAAAGATGTCACTCTAAGTGTGTGGTAACAAAGTGGGGGGGGGGGTGTTTGGTTTGGAAAACAATACAACTACTTCAAGCAACTAAATTAACAAACATTTAAAAAGAACAATGCAAACACGATAAAAAATAGCACAAATAACTTAACTAAGGTTACAACGAGTCTTGGGAAAATTGGTTTACATTTCTAGTTATCCTTTGATCATCGACCAATTATTATTTTTATGCATTAACGACATATTGTGGAGAACTTGTCAACACGTTTCGAGTGAAAAAATTTCTCACCTCTCCTCGGTTATAGTTAGAGTGAGCGATCGACGCCACACAATAACTCTTACCCTTAGGTCACTCTAGACGATCGGCGTCATAGACATCCCCGAGAATAGCAATACACATAGAGACCCAGCACTGTTGGGAATCAATTAAATCTAATTTAGTGGAAAATCAATTATCTAATCTTGGATCTCATGCATGTATTAAACTAGAATCTATCTAAGAGTTTAGATTAACTTTGAAGCGTGCTTTACCCTCAGATTTGGTCAACCACGGAGACGAGAATCCCATATGTAAGTCCTCTATACGTATCAACACAGTACAATTAGATCGCCTACACTGTCGTCAGCTTAGAGTGCTGATAAGAAAGCCAGTCTTTCTTCTTCTCTGTTCGGTGAGGTTTATTTTCTGAGAATGGTTGGATTGGTTTCTGGTTTCTTCCATCTGTAACGGGCAAGGTTCTAATGTTGTCTTATTGAACATTTATGTAAAATATCTATTTATATAGAATAGTCATTAGTCCAGGAAACCCTAATCCAAGTCAATTTGGGCCTAGCCCAATTAGACTTAATGAGTTCTAAACTCATTTCTCATATAATTACTATCTAGGCTCCTAGCCCAGTAGTCATCTCTTTTATCCAATTTCATGCCTTGTGTGTAACCCTATAGGTTCAGTCATAATAAGTTGCAAGCCCAATATAATTGATGCTAGCTGATCGAAAGTGATTTCCAGCTAAACATTCCGATCACTCAAAATAACTGAATCAATTATCTCCGTGATTAATCCCCCAACTGTGTATGAAAAATTCACATTAACTAAAGGACACTATTCCAACAATCTCCCACTTGTCCTTTAGAACAAGTGTGCATTTGTATTCCTTTGTCATTTAATGTTTTCATCTGAACATAAGGTAAGATAACATGTCATCCTTATTAAGTTTAAATGCATTTCTCAAATTCCCGAGTTAAACTGTTAAGGCTGATAATTATCCTTAATCCATTTGAGCATGACTATGCATTTTATAGTCCCAACTCCCTGAGAGGTCCATAAGACAACAATCTCATGTAAATGAGAGGACAATCCCACTCTTGTACATTCAAGTTTTCTCCATTCGATTCATGGTAACCCAAGAACTGCCTTTATAGTCTCATTTTACAGTGCGACATTTGACAGCCTCAAGGTACACCAATCCATAAGCAAGCAAACACTGAATTACTCAGGTATGAGGAATACAATCCTATAGTCAATGAGACATACTTATGGCATTATGAATATCTTAAAGTATTCTCATGGCGGGTCTGTTCGATACAAGTTCCCAACTTGCATCCATGCAATCGATTAATGACATCCCACATCTTTCAGCCCATGAAACAACGTTGTGAATCAACTTGCAAACTAGTTTTCTTCAGTCATGAGTGTCCACTCTCAATGGTCTAAACTAGGGACATAATCAATCTTACACTGCAGTTCACTATAGGGTTTCATTATCCAATACATATTCTTGATAACTTATTTGGAGATGTAAATTGATTTTGGACTTTCATTTGACACTAAACTAAGTTAAATGAATATGAAATGATAATTTTATAATATGTTAAAAGGTTCAATCTTCAATGTCTAAAATCACAAATTTATGATAACTAGAACATCATGGAAATCATAGCCACTATCCAAAGGGCTAGATTCCTATCACAAATATGTGAGCCCTAGGCTCCATCTATGGAAGAGGGTTAGATTCCAGATTGATAATTTGTCATCCTTTCTCACTTGCATCTAACAACTTCACCATTCTCGACTTATTCTCAAAGAATGTGAAATTTATGAGGACAAATTTGAACTCATTGGGTTCTCTTGGCTCATTTTACCTACGCGATTACTCTACCATTTGCTCAATAGAGAGTCACTGAGTTGGCTAAGTGAGGTACCACGTCAAGTTCAATGATGAATATCCTAATTCAAACACCTTTCTATGCAACTTTCAAAGCAGCAATGTACTCAGCTTCAACTGTAAAATCAAACAACAGTGATTTACTTATCATTTTTCTCAACCAACTCATTTTCACTATCGACCCAGGAATTTATCTTTAGTTCATTTCAGGTACTAAAACATTTTCTTGGCCGCACACCAATGCGCCTCACCTTAGTCTATTTTATATCTCATTGTCTTACTCTAAGCATATGAGATATAACTGTGAGAACATATCATAACATACATGATAAGCCCTACTGCATATGCATAAGATATCATACAAATTCTCTTTTGCTCATCGGATTTTGATAAACACCGAGTCTTGCTAAGAGTCATGCCATGAATCATGGGTAGAAAATCGTTTACGATCTTTCATATCAACCTATCAAACACCTCACCTAGTAAGTGTTTTGTCTAAGGTCAATCATATTCTTTGATCTACATGTGTAAAACTTGATGCCTAAGATGTACTTTACCTCTCCTAAGTCATTCCTCACAAAACACTTTCCGAACTAAGTCTTCATAGACTCCAGCTTTGGTTAGTCATTTCCTATGTCATCAACATAGAGGATTAGGGAATCTTCTTGTATACAAAAGATTCCTTAACATTTCATTGAACATCAATCTCTTAATTGCTTCGTTGAAATGTAAGTTCCAAATCCTTGATACTTGCTTCAATCCACAAATGGACCTCTGAAGCACGCATATTTTCCTAGCTATTTTGGCCTATAAAACCCTTAGACTGTGTTACATACACATTTTCTTCCACAATCCAATTAAGAAATATATGTATAACCTTCACTTGCTAGATCTCCAAATTAGAATGAGCTACAATTTCTAGGAAAATTCAAATAGACTAAAGCATTCCAACTGGAGAAAATGTCTCATCACAATCCATCCCACAGACTTATTTTTACCCTTTAACTATTAGTCTAGCCTTGAAAACATAAATGTCTGGTTTCATTTTGAAGACCATCATTTTAGTCTTAACCTTTTAGTAATTCAACCAAATTCCAAACTTGCTTTTCATACATAGAGTCTATTCCAAATTTCATGGCCTTAAGCCACTTTGCGGAGTTAGGGCTTGTCAAAGCTGTCATAGGTTCATCACTTTCTAAAAGTATGATTTCATACATAGATTCTATTCCGAATTTCATGGCCTTAAGCCACTTTGTGGAGTTAGGGCTTGTCAAAGGTTAACTTTAAGTTATAGGCTTATCACTTTCTAAAAGTATGATTTCATAGTTTTCAGTCGCAGGGACATAAATGTACCTTTGTCCGAATCCTACACCTTTCCAACCAACTAGGGCATGATCATTTTAAGTAGTCTTTAAGACTTTTCTTGTATTCATCTTCGCCACTTCACATGAAGGGATCGATGTTTCCATAACTGATTGTTGCTCACCTCAAAACTTATTGAAGTTTTAATTCCCCCACTTGTTATTTTGGAAAGATGATACTTCTCTAAAAGGACACATTCTTGAGCAACAAAACACAGTTCTAAGAATGATTGTAGAATTAATGCCCCTTTATCTATTAGATATCCCACAAAGAGACATTCATCAGACTTGGTGCAAGCTCATTAGGAAACTTATTTCACATCTGCTTCGCAAATCCAAATCTTTAAGAGAAAGGAATTTCAAGGAACCCTTCCTTCATATCCCATATGTTATCTTTCCTACCGCTTTAGACAATGCATGGTTCAGTGTGAACACTACCTTTTTAGACAAGAATGTCCCTTATAAGAAAACTGGAAGACTGGCTTAACCCATCATTGAACTAGCCATATCCAATAAGGTATCATTTATCCTTGCGGACACACCATTCATTAAGGTGTTCGTACATGATTCAATTATAAAATAATGTCACATTCTCTATGATGGTCAACAAATTCCTGACCAAAATATTCACCACATCAATCCAATTGAAGTGTTTCAATTTTCTTACCAAGTATATTCTAAATTTCATTATGAAACTCCTTAAATTTCTCAAAAAGAATCAGACTTGCCTCACATCAAGCAGACAACTACATACAAGCTAATGAAGTTATGAATCCACCTCTTGAAATTGAACACATTTTAGTCTACAAAACACTTTGTTAATAAGACCTAATAGTTCACTTGCTCCATCATCCATCACTATGAAAAGTAATTTTGTCATTTTGCCATCACAATATTTACAGGTCTCAATCGACTCCAATTCAAATGATTCCACAATACCCTCTCGCCAGAGTCACTGCATGCACTTTATGTTCATGTGGCCAAATTGACAATTCCAGAGGTACCCTAGACTCAAATAAATTTTTTAGCCCTTTTGATATTTACGCCATAAACTTGTTCATCCATATCAAGCAAATAAAGACAATTGTCTAATTTTTCAAAACCACAACACATCCATCTGAAATGGAACAATCATTGCTCCTATTACAATGAAAACCTCCCATGTATAACACAGAAATGGTAATTGAGTTATAGTAACACTTAGATCAAAATAACTATTATATGACCCAGTGTAAGCCCCTAAGGCATAGATAAACTATAGGTTTCTACGGTAAATGGAGCAACCCTTGCTTCATTTCCCTCATGTAGGTTGACCTCTCATCAATATTAACTCCTACTTTGTTCTCTCCACAATTTTGAAATTGTGAGAAAGACATACAGTATCCCATACCCATCAGTAGAGTTATTAATGATAGAGATTTTCTATGACGTGTATAACTGCAATGTCACTGACTCACCCATTCTTTGTCCTCTAAGAACTATGGGCAATATCGTTTCTAATGGCACGTGTCATTGTAGCAGAAGTATTGGGACATATCAGACTTTATAACTTTCTGCTTCTTGAGCAATATGTTGTGTCTTAGGCACATGAATACTATGGTTACCCTTGCCCTATCTCACTTCTTCCTTCTTCTAATTATGATTCAAATCCCTTTCGCTTATGCACCAATAGAACCTTGTTCCTGGTCTCAATCTTGACGCTTAACTCAAGCTTATTTTAAGCATTCCATGCAGCTTAGTCAAAGTCATTTCTTTTCCACTTAAATAGTTCCAATCCATCATAGAGTGAATAGAGTAGATGTCAGGGCCAAATCTCAGCCATAGGCAAAAAAATGTATCTCCATGTTATCAAATGATCCAATCATTTTCAAAACATGAGATGCCACTAGTTTTCTTTTCTTGATGTTACAATCAAGAATGGTCTTAAAGGTCTCAAACCTCTCAAACCTCTCAAACCTAGCTTGCTCTTGAATCATATCTCAGAGCTTTTGGTTAATGTTGTAAGTATCTAAGTTTAAAACTTTCCTTGCAATTCTGGACTCATACTTTTTAGCATAAGGCACTTGACATTAAGGATTTGAATATCAATGACGAACTCCTTCTTTTATTGCATTAGAACTATAATCAAGTTCCTATGCCAAGTAACTGTCATTCAATTCATCCTTCCAAAGGATTGAACGCATATTAAAGAGTTGTTGTTTGTTGTTATACATGATTACAATTAATGCTATAAAAACAGTTTAAACTGAATAACCTGAACAAAGATACAAGTCTTATTTGAAGCTATTCAACATTTTATTCTATCATAGTTGGTCTCAGGAATAAAATGATTCCAAGACCCTCAAAATCACAAGGTCTTAAGCATGTTTTGGCTTGTCTCAATTCCTTTGATTTTAGGTAACCATTTCCATTGCTAATGGTATCCAATACTACTCTTGGTCGATAGGTACATCCAATGTACTACCAATCTTTTTTTGCCTCAACATTCAATGACCCCTCACTGATATTGATGAGCAAACCAAAACTAAAATGTAGACCTATTTCACTAGGTCTACCCACATTTGTCCCAAGATTAGAAGTGCCACTATCGCATTGGCAAAATCTGTCACTAGTGATCGAGGGCTTGATGAATGTTCTTGTTTCGGAAAGGCAAATATTTTACTCATTATTGCTTTTGGGACCTTGGTTCACTATATTGGTTTGATCATTAGTGAACTAACTTCATAATCATCCCACACACATAAAACCAACTGCATGCATTTAAAATACAAATCAATAAATAAATGCGATAAATAAATGCATCTAAAGGGATCCTAGTATGACCCCCTAATCTTGTCAAAATATTCATCTTATCTGTTGGATCCCATCCTTTGATCTTGTCATCGAACTTACAATTTATTTAAATTTAAATAACAAAACTGAAAATAATTTACAACATAGCAATAAATGGTACGCATACCGTATTTAATTACAATACTTAATAAACGGTGCACAGACTGTATTTAAATATCTAGTTGGGCCATACTAGTCACGGATAACCCTACCCTTAATCTAATTCATATATTCATGGGAGGTTGTCGCCATACCTCTCAAAGTTATGTTTTTAGTCATAAAGCTTCCTATTTACAATTAAGTAGACAATGGCAAGTCGAGGTCATCCACGAGAAGAGGGATCTTTCCAAGTGTTTAAACATATATAGGAGAAAACATACTAGATATAAGCATATATAGATACATATAAAAGCATGTAAAAAGGGGGGATTTAGTTGATTTTTGGTCCTAAGTTATAAATTGAAAGACAACAACTAGCAAAGTAAGAGAACTATGCGAATCATGCAACAACAACTAAATAGATGATTAAGACAACAATTAATGGAGCCTTGGGTGAAATTGACTTCCACTTCCAAGCCTCTTATCCATCATTGAACATGAAACCTATTTACTACTTTTACTACTTGTTGTGAAGACTAAACTTCTATCCTTCTAAGATAGTAGTTTGCAAGAGTGAATTCGACATCTCTTGTCAAACCTCACCAATGACTCCCTTAGTCGAAATATGACTAAAAGTATCTCATTGATAGCATTTAGCACAAAGAATCAATAGGCTTGGCAACACTTATAAACACTACACTGTGTCTAAGTATTTAATCAATTCATACATTTACACAAGATTAGTCAAGAACGATCAACATTCATAAACTTATCTCATTTGCTACTTACAACAAACATGACAACGAGTTCAACATCATCACATTTATCTAGCAATTATCAACACATCAACATCATTGTGAAACTCTAAATCACACTCTTGGATTTCCTATCAAGAAAGGGGGAAATCAACCAATTTCCCCAAACCCTAATAAGCATATCATACAAGTACTTCATATACTCAAGCTTTCAAAAAACATTAATGACATTAACAAACACATTCAATGCTCCATAAATGCATAATAGTAAGAGTATTAAATAGGATACAAATTATTCTTAAGACATGGGATTGGAAGCCTTGGTCAATTGCTCTCAAGAACTAGATTTAGCTACTAGAGTTCATACTAATTAATGCTAACAAACCAAACAAAAAACACGAGAAATCAAAGATGAAATGGTGGAAAACTAGGGTTAGAATAGTACCAAATTTGAGTGGAAGAAGAAGTTATGAATGAGACGAAAGAGAATGCTATTTATAGTACAAAAAAAATAAGGTTGGGTTATGGCCACTCGTACGTCGCGACTCATGATGGGTGCCAGAACTTACCCTTGTCTTCTTTTCTTCTTCTTGTAGCAAGCACTCTTTTTCACAATAATCCCTCTCATTATTCAAGTCTTCAAATCTTTGAAGCAAGTCTTCAAAATCTTCAAAAGATGATGTTCAAGGGCCTCCGGTCTTCAACTCTTCAAATCTTTGAAGCAATTCTTCAAAGTCTTCGAAAGGTGATATTCAACGACCTCCGGTCTTCAAGTCTCTATGTTCTTCATTTGTCACGCAAAATCCACTTAGAGCGTAAAGTCACTCTTACCTCTCCTAAGAGAATTTCAAGGTAAAATACAAGCTCTTGATAACAAAAGAGCACAAAAGTGATCCCAAAAAGTACTAAATTATGCACATAAAATGGACACATCAATGCATCCATTCATTTCTAAAATGAAATGCCCAATAGCATATACAAACAAATTCAAAGAAAATCACATATAAAATTGTGCAATTAACCATACAAAAATAATTAGGTCACCTAATTTCTAAAATTATTAACCTTAATTATTTTCCTTTGGAATATTTAATAATTCTAAATTACTAAATAAACTAATTATATTAGCAAGTCCATATACCAATAATAATTAAGTTAACTAATTTATAAAATTATTAGCCTTAATTATTATTCTTTGCCATAATTAATAATTATAAATTATTAAAGAAACTAAAGATATTAGGAAATTCAAATATTAAATATAATTAAGTCAACTAATTTCTAAAATTAATGACCTTAATTATTTCGACCTAATATCTTATTATTCTAAATTAATAAAAATAATTAGATTTAATAATCAAGAACATCCAAATGTCTTAATTAATATAAAAAATTTGTTCATATTTAATTTTAATTTCTAAAATTAAAATTACTCCCACTCAAAATTAGAATTGTTAAATAAAGAAAATTACTAAGCCCAGCCTAGTTATAATCCAGCCCAATTCTAAACTTATTTATTTTATTTTATTTTAAAAAATAAGAAATAAAAATTTATTGGATCGGACCACCCAATCCGATTCAAACTAGTCGATCTGGTCCAATTCAGACCAGACCAGGCCTGGTCAGAGTGTCCACACCACTAGCCCAAAGTGGGCTGAAATCATTTTCTTTGGGCACACCCCAAAATAACAAAGAAAATCTTATTAGGGCATTAGCAAGCCACCCACTTCAGCAATGGCTCTGGCGGTGCCTGGAATGCCTGGAATGCCTGGAATGCCTGCCGCCTCGCCGGTAGTATTGTTCTGCTGCCAATGAACAGTAATTTTGACATGAATAGTACCGTTGGTGAATATTTATGTTTTATTTTTTAAACAATAAACTTCTGAGTGGGTTCAAATCAAATTAAATATCCAATTATTAATTTGATTGAAACATGAACACAAATCTAAACACCACATTATACAAATCTAATATTGTCTAGATCATACTAAAACATGCAAGAGGCCGTGATACCACTTTTGGGAATTGATTAAATCTAATTTAGCGGAAAATCAATTATCTAATCTCGGATCTCATGCATGTATTTAATCCAAATCTATCAAAGAGTTTTGATTACCTTTGAAGCATGCTTTACCGTCGGATTTGGTCAACCACGAAGACGAGAATCCCAAATATGATTCATCTATATGTATCCACACAACACGATTGGATCGCCTACACCGCCGCCAGCTTAGAACGTTGATCAGTAAGCAAAGACCCAGTCTTTCTTTTTTCTTTGTATGGTGAGGTTTATTTTATAAGAATGGTTGGATTAGTTTCTGGTTTCTGCCATCTGTAATGGCCAGGGTTCTAATGTTGTCTTACTGAACATTTATGTAAAATATCTATTAATACAAAATAGTCATTAATCCAAGAAACCCTAATTTATGTCAATCTAGACCTAGCCCAATTGGACTTAATGAGTTCTAAACTCATTTCTCATATAATTACTATCTAGGATCCTAGCCCAATAGTCATTTCTTTTATCTAATTTCATGTCTTGTGTGTGACCCTATAGGTTCAGTCATAATAAGTTGCAAGCCCAATGTAATAGACGCTAGCTGATCGAAAGTAATTTCCAGCTAGACATTCCGATCACTCAAAATAACTGAATTAATTATCTCTGTAATTAATCCTTCAACTATATATGGAAAATTCACATTGAATGTGGTGAAACCTTGGCGGGTGACCGTTTTGGTCATAACTCTCTCAATTTTCATCTGATTTCCCTCTACCATATGTCAAAATCATTGTATTTCCAAGCTCTATCCAATGAAATATAATTCAACTACAAGATATCATAGGATTTGAGAAATTTATTCAAGAAAGGTTCAGTGGCTAGAGGGAAAGGGTGACTAGGGGTTTTCTACTTCTGGCCTATTTCGGGCCTATTTTTAGGCCCAATATCCTACTAGTCTATATAGAAGCCTTAGTATTCTTTTAAAACCTAGCTAGTAATAATGTATATTCCCCCCCCCCTAGTTTGGAGAGAAGGGAGAAGAGAGTTCTTCTTCTCCTTCCCCCTTCTTTCTTCTTATTATTATTTTTTCATATTATTTTTTAGATCCATTGCATCTAACCTAATATTTTCCATGGATATAACCTTTGTAGAGTATCTTTATTAGTTGTGATTCATTTTGGCACTTGGCATGTTCTAAATGCTTTATGAGATTAATTAAATTCATCCTATCGTTGTGTTTATGATATTATTGTGATTGTTCTTCAATGTTATAAATGCATGAGTAGTACACCAAATATAAGCACACACTCTGGTAAATACTCATGTATGGTGCAATTAATGATACCACCTTGGGAAGAGAAATCTGGATGTTAGAATGGGTAGGGGAGAACACGTCCGCATGGGTGTGTGCACGAGGGATTCGAGAATGCTTTGACCTATTTTCTATTGCACTGGTCTTAGCTAAATTTGTAACTATTTTCCTAGAGGTTGTGGGTAGAGATTGTGAATAGTAGCAAGCTAGGCATTGTGTTAAAACCCTAGTATCACAGATAAAAGGCCTACGAACCTTGGGAATAACGTATATTGGACCCAGGGGGAGTAGTTGCATTTGTGGTGAAAGCCGGAGACATAATAGCATGGGGGTGAATCCCCTAATTACAATGGCGGTGCTGATGGAGGGCTGCGAGTGCACCCACCATGACAGGGTTGGGGAAGTGTATGTCATCGGCCACACCATGTGTTGTGAACACATTGATAGGTCTTTTGTACATCTATATCTAAATGAATCAAGGATTGAAGCATTAGAATTACCATGTTGCTGTATGATTCCCAAGTGCCTAGTATAAATAGTTTACTTGTTTGTCAATTACATGCTTGTAGTTGTTAGTTGAAAACACCAAACCCTCCCCCCTAGTTGCATGTCTATACTACTAGTTGTTCCTTTCACTCATACGAATTGATGACCCGCACGTGTTTGCATTTTAATTAGTACCTAAGCCCCAGCCTTCTTGTGGACAAACCCAGGGCTTGTCGCTTACTACCCCTTGGTAGCTTAGCATTAAGAACGGGTGCAGAATATAAATTTTATCTTTGACTTGTAAGTCCCTTGGCTCGTGTTTTAATGACAACCAGGTCGGGGCCGGTTAAATTTTGATGCTGTTTCCGGGGAATGCTTTTCAGTTCGAGTATTAGTTAAGCATAACGTGTTAGTGAGTAGTCAGTATGGATTTTATCTTTTTCCTATTTTTGTTTTCTTGAGTAGGTATTTCTTGGTGAAAACCGAGAACTCTTGCACTACGATTCTAAATTTTGTGTGTTTTTTTTTGTGCTTAATAGAAAAGAAAAAGGTGGGAAAACACTCAAGGGAGGGCACTTTGTAGGGTGTGTAATTACGATTATCCTATAGAGTGTTTCCCAAGGTTGAGTGAGTATAGGAGAAGAATGGCTCAAAGTGCGAGATTTTGTAGGATATGTCATTGCGATTACCCTACGGAGTCTTGCTCTTGGATGAGCAAAATTGAGAGAGAGGTAGGAGTTGTTGGTTCTTAATGCCGATGGGATTAAGATTGTTACCCATACCATGACTCTCCAAATTCGAGGTTTAGTGGTAACTCAAATTTTTGGTATGGAAATGTATCGGGAAACCAACACTTTGGGTTAGATAGTAGGACTTCACCAACTTACCCAATACCCCAAAACCAATCCCTAAGATTGGTTCCCAAACCTAATTTTGCATAAATTTTGCTCGCTATAGCTAATGTGACCAAGAGTAGTGATTAATCCAATCACAAGTGCTTAGCGAGATTAGAGATTTGGGAACTCAACTATTCTCAAGCATTGAGAAAGTTGAAGGGCAAGTGCTTAATTTGATGAATAGGGTGAGCCAACTTGAAACCCAATATTCCAAAAATGAAGCATCCATAGTTGAATGTGAAATTTTGCTAGATGAATCTAAAGGGGATGGGGAATGGTTGGTTAAGAGTGAAGAAGTCAAGGAAGGGGTGATTATAATTTTCCATATTACCCATTTTCACCCCTACCTCCACCTATAGAACCAATTCCCACATTTTTGGAAACCTTTGAGGAAACCAATGGGAAGCCAATTGAATATGCCAAGCTTCTAAACACCCTATTCCCTCTAAGATTGACTCCTCATCCACTATGTCTTCCTCTTGGAAAATTCTTACCCCCTGCTATTCATTTTTGGTTGTCTAAGGTGATGTGGTACAAACCTGCACCTTATGGATAACATTAGAGTCATGCCGATGACCTTAAATATATGGAGCTTCTCGGGAGGCAACCCAAGCTTAAATTTTTTTTGAGATTAGTTTAGCATTTTTGGTGTGTTTTTATATTTGTAGCTTCTTTTTTTTTGGGACACTAATACACTTGGTGTACATGTTTGTTTTGTAGGAAGCATATGGTTCTTGGAGGAAGGTGAGAAACCGGGGAGTCCAACTCGTGGACCATGTAGACGTACATGGTTCATGATGCTCAAAATGGTGGACAAAGAGGAGAACCAAACCCAAATTCATGGGGCTTATAGACATGCATGACCCATGAAGCTCACATACTTTCCTACACCACCCAATCACCATTTCTTCCCTACCACCACCCAATCACCATTTCTTCCCCACCACCACCAAAGTACCGCCCAAAACCCACCAAACCTCAAAACCCATGAGACACACACATCGAGACCTATGAGGTAACTCTCCATTGTGATTCAATTCCATATTTGATTTGTAATACATGATAGTGGTTAGATTGAACTTTCTTGATTAGAGGCTTGGGGTAGTATATTGAGGGTAATGGTAGTTTGTTCTTTACATTCCATGATTGTGCCATCAAAGGTAGATTTTAGTGTTCTTTTTCATTATAAGTGCTTTCCTATTTCTTTCCCTTGATACATGTTCTTTGATTTTGTATATGCATTGTGGAAAATTCAAGCTTTAAGTGTGGGGAAGGGAATTAGATAACACTTATGATTTTTAGTTGTTTCTGTGTAGTTAATAGCTCTTCTAAGAGCATTATGAAAATGAAAAAAAAATCAAAACCTGGACAAGTCGAAAAACCTAAAGGGCAACTTGGGTAACATGAGGAAAATCCCTGATAGGTAAAAGTGAGAGGCTTGGCCTGGCTAGACTTATGAGTCTAGGCAAAAGTGAGAGGCCATGTGGAAAAAGATGAAAGGTGAGTGGTGAGCACGTTTTGTGGGATAAAGCTAGGATGAAAACCCAAAAGGGATCCTAGGCAAAATGAGAGAAATTAAGAGAAAAAAAATGAAAAAATGAAAAAAAGAAACAAGAAATTAGGTTGACGATACATTAGACTCCTTGGTTGCAACTAGGTCGAGAATCTTGAGTTATCCCTATGTTACAACCAAGTCAACGCCTTTTGGATTTCCTTGGCGGATTGTTTTGCTTGAGGATTGCTTTTTGATTACTTTTGGGACTACTTTTGGGAAAAGTAAGCTTGACTTTATTCCGATCTTTTGTCACTTATCTTTTCCCATACACATTTACTTGCTTTGGGTGGTTTGGTTACTTTAGGAACTTTGGGGAGTGTGAGAGTTGTGATATTTTAACCTTCTTGGGAAAACTAGGGTAGCTTGGGAATACGTTGAATGCATTGGCTATTTTTGCATGATTCATTCCGCTTGAACCCTTTTCTTTGATTTTATTTACTTAAGGACGAGTAAAGGTTTAAGTGTGGGGAGTCTGATCTGCACCATTTCACATGCTTTAACCAGTGCATTTAACATAGTTTTTAGTTACTTTTGGTTGGTGGTTTGGCGACATTAATTGAGTTTACATGACAAGGGTTTTAGACAACCATGTTTGGTTTTCTATTCTAAATCCTACGTTTTGTATACTTAGTTATTGATTCTTGACATCTTGTGTTCACGTGCTCCTTGGTCTTCATTATGAGTACCTTTAGTAGGTCGCCCGTGAATGCTATTTGTTACATTACATTCTTGCGAATGCCATTTTCTTTTAATGGTAGAAGATTTGAAGGCTATTTGCATTTGAATGGTAGCAGATAAAGGCCACGAACATCAATGCGTGGTAGAAGGGGATTGAAGCCAAAGATAGACGACTTCGGAGTTTAAGACGGTCAAAGGAGAAAATGGTGAATCGTGGTCTGAGGATTGTTTCCTTAGTTCAAGAAAGATCCAAGAAGAATTAGCCTTCAAGACTGGTTCCATTGGATATGTCTTCTTGATTACTACAAAATCGATTACTAGAACTTCCGATTCAGACTAACGGTTCACCAGTAGCACGCAAACAAAGTTCAGCCGACGAAGTACCGATGGCACCTCACGGACCATGCATGGTCAAGCAACAGTGGCCCATGACAAAGCACATGTCCTTCACTACATGAGGGATACCAGAGGATCCATGAAGACCTGCAAAAAAGTTTCACAAAGCAAAGCACCGGGTTGTGACAAAAGCACCAGGCCGTGAAGCTTAGAGATGAAGAATTAAATATTTGGGTAAGTGTAGGGCTGGGCTGTGAAAACCTTCACGGTCTGTGAAGAAATTTTTGAGTGAGACCATGTACTGTTCATGATCTGTGCAAACCTTCACGTACCGTGAGAACTTCTGAACAAAAATAGTGTACTGTTCGTGGTTCGTGAAAACCTTCACGAACTGTGGCACGAGAGAAGCTTGACGGACCATGCCAATTCCCATGGACCATGGCTATCAATGCTTCATGGTTCGTGCCAGATCCCACACCCCAGGCTTGCATGCTTCATGGACCGTGGCATTCGCGCCGGTCCGTGAAACCTTGGTGTGACCGTTTTGGCCATAACTCTCTCAATTTTCATCTGATTTTCCTCTACCATATATTAAAGTCTTTTTCTTTCCAAGCTCTATCCAACTAATTATAATTAAACTCCAAGAGATTCGAGGATTTGAGAAGTTTATTTGAGAAAGGTTTAGCGGATAGAGGGAAATGGTAACTAGGGTTTTGCTACTTCTGGCCTATTTTGGGCCTCTTTTTAGGCCAAATCTCCTACTACTATATATAGGAGCCTTAGTATTATTGTAAACCCTAGCTAGTCATAATGTATATTTTGCCCCCCTCTAGATTAGAGTGAAGGGAGAGGAGAGTTCTTTTTCTCCTTCTTTCTTCTTCTTTTTCTTATTTTTTTTTCTTTTCATCATATTTTTTTTAAATCCATGGCATCTAACCTAATATTTTCCATGTATCTAACCTTTTTAGAGTAGTTTTATTATCTTGGGATTCATTTTGGCACTTGGTATGTTCTAAATGCTTTATGAGAATCATTAGATTCATCCTATCTTTGTATTTTTGATATTATTGTGATTGTTCTTGAATGTTATAAATGAATGCGTAGTACACAACATATAAGCACACACTCTGGGATATACTCATGTATGGTGCAATTATTGATGCCCCCTTAGGAAGAGAAACCTGGATATTAGAATGGGTAGGGGAGAACATGTCCGCATGGGTGCACATGTGTATCTAGGCTCATAGCCCAATAGTAATTTCTTTTATCCAATTGCATGCCTTGTGTGTGACCCTATAGGTTCAGTCATAACAAGCTGCAAGCCCAATGTAGTTGATACTAGCTGATTGAAAGCAATTTCCAGCTAAACATTCCGATCACTCAAAATAACTGAATTAATTATTTCCATGATTAATCCTCCAACTATATATGGAAAATACATATTGAATGTGGTGTATATGTGGTCCAGCAAGAAAAATTTTGAGGACCACTAGGCCCAGCCAAATAGCTTCCAAGGGTGAAGTTAAGCCTTTTCAGCCCAAACCGTTGATCAAAGCATGCAGACACCACGAAGAACATGAGCCAAAAAACAAGGAATGAACACTTGCCACGAAGGTCACGAACTCAGCAAGTTAATATCGGGGAATGACCCACAGTCTTCACTCCTAAAAAAAAGGAACCACAACCACACAAGTCTATAAATACAACAAGCTCTGAAGAAGCTAAGGTAAGCACAACTATCTCCAGAAATTCCAATTATAGGAAGATATGACTGACTTGATTGTCAGAGTCTTTCTCCCAAAATCATTTTTAGGACTAGTTTTTCCAGTTAGGATATTCTTGGGAAGAACAACTAACTTGCCGGAGCTGTCAATGATCTGCACCATTTCACATGCTTTAACCGATGCATTTAACATAGTTTTTAGTTACTTTTGGTTAGCGGTTTGGCGACATTAGTTGAGTTTACATGACAAGGGGTTTAGAGGAACCATGTTTGGTTTTTCTATTCTAAATCTCGCATTTTGTATACTTAATTAGTGATTATTGACATCACTCATATTCACAGGCTTCTTGGTCTTCATTATGAGTATATTTAGTAGGTCGCTCGTGAATGCTATTTGTTACATTACATTCTTGCGAAGGCCATTTTCTTTTAACGGTAGTAGATTTGAAGGCCATTCACATTTGAATGGTAGTAGACAAAGGCCACGAACATCAATGCATGGTTGAAGGGGATTGAAGCCAAAGATATGCGGTTTTGGAGTTCAAGATGGTGAAAGGAGAAAATGGTGAATCATGGTCCGAGGAGTGTTGCCTTAGTCCAAGAAAGATTAAGGAAGAATTTTCCGTCAAGATTGGTTCCATTGGATTTGTCTTCTTGATTTCTACAAAATTAACTACAAGAACTCCTGATTTGGACTAACGGTTCACCCGTAGCACGCAAACAAAGTTTAGCCGACGAAGCACTGGCGGCACTTCACAGACTGCACGTGGTCAAGCACCAGCGGCCCATGAAAAATTACATAGTCTGCACTACACGAGGGACACCAGAGGATCCATGAAGACATGCACAAAACTTTCACAAAGAAAAGCAGCGGGCCTTGACAAAAGCACCGGGCCCTAAAGCTTGGAGATGAAGAATTAAAGATTTGGCTAAGTATAGGTTTGTGCCATGAAAACCTTCATGGACCATGAAGAAATTTCTTAGTGAGACCATGTACTTTTCATGGTCCATGAAAATTTTCACAGACCGTGAGAATTTCTGAGCAAAAACAGTGTACTGTTCGCGGTCCATGAAAACCTTCATAGACCGTGGCACAAGAGAAGCTTCATAGACAGTGCTAGATCCCATGGAATGGGGCTATGAATTCTTTATAGCCCACACCAGATCCCACGCCTCGGGCTTGCATGCTTCACGGACCGTGGCATCCATGCTGGTCTGTGAAACTTTGGCGGGTGGCCGTTATGGCCATAACTCTCTCTATTTCCATCTGATTTCCCTCTACCATATACCAAAATATTCATCTTTCCAAGCTCTATCAAATGCACTAAAATTCACCTCCAGAAGATTCACGGATTTTAGCAGTTTATTCGAGAAAGGTTCAGCGGCTAGAGGGAAAGGGTTACTAGGGTTTTGCTACTTTTGGCCTATTTGGGACTATTTTTATGCCCAATCTCATACTAAGATATATAGGAGCCTTAGTCTTCTTGTAAACCCAGCTATTCATAATGTAGATTTTGCCTCCCTTTTGTTCAGAGAGAAGGGAGAAGAGAGTTTTTCTTCTCATTCCTTCTTCTTCTTTTTCTTATTTTTTTGGGGTTTATTCTTATTTTTTAGATCCATGGCATCTAACCTAATATTTTCCAAGTATCTAACCTTTGTAGAGTAGCTTTATTAGCTTGGGATTCATTTTGGCACATGGTATGTTCTAAATGCTTTATCATATTCATTAGATTCATCCTATCTTTGTGTTTATGATATTATTGTGATTGTTCATGAATGTTATAAATGCATGAGTAGTACAACACATATAAGAAAATACTTTGGGATATACTCATGTATGGTGCAATTATGATGTCCTATTGAGAAGAGAAACCTGGATGTTAGAATGAATAAGGGAGAACGCATCCGCGTGGGTGTGTGCACGGGGAATTCGAGAATGCTCTGACCTATTCGCCATTGCACCAGTCTTAGTTGACTTCGTAACTATTTTCCAAGAGGTTGCATGTAGAGATAGTGAACAGTATCAAGCTAGGTGTTATGTTGAAATCCTAGTATCACATATAAGATACCTATGAACCTTAGGCCTAGCATATATAGGACCCAGGAGGAGTAGTTGCATTTGTGGTGGAAACAAAAGACGCAATAGTATGGGGGATAAACAGACCTACAACAATGGTTGAACCTCGTTGTACTCTCCTAATTACGATGGCGGTGTCAATGAAGGGTTGCGACCGCACCCATCATGATAGGGTTGGGGAAGTGTATGCCATTGGTCACACCACAGGTTGTGAACACACCGATAGGTCTTTTGTATATCTATATCTGAATGAATTGAGGGTTAAAGCATTAGAACTACCCAGTTGCTAAATGATTCCCAAGTGCCTAGTATAAATAGTTTACTTATTTGTCAATTACATGCTTGTAGTTGTTAGTTGAAAACATCAAATTCCTCCCCCCAGTTGCATGTATACACTACTAGCTGATACTTTAACTCGTGCAGATTGACAACCCTCACGATGTTGTGTTTTAATTAGTACTTGAGCCCTAGCATCCTTGTTGACAAACCCAGGGCTTGCCACTTACTACCTCTTGGTAGCTTAGCAGTACGAACGAGTGTAGAATATAAATTTTATCTTTGACTCGTAAGTCAATCGGCTCGTGTTTTAATGACAACTGGGTCGAGGGCAAGTCAGTCAACCACATTATTTGGTGCTGTCTATGGGATTTTGATTTTTTTTTGTTTCAAGACCACTCAGGTAAATAATGGTGTTCACCAGAAGTGAGCGAAGCCATAACCATCAATCACACAAACAAATGTTGGAACGTGATAGAGAAGTACATCTTCATCAAGAACACACCCTCAAAAGGGAAAAAGAGCACAACGAGGAGGAAACAGAGGAACAAGCAGAGTCTCTAAACAATAAACATGACAAATAAAAGAGAGCCTTTGTGGCATTCCTAGAAGAAAATAGGGAAAGTCTCTACGACCAACTTTTGAAAATGCTCACGCAGCAACCCTCAAAACTAGAAAAAGGGTAAATCTAGAGCGTGGAATCCTTAACTACAAGGAAGAGTTACGTGACATCATTGCAGAAGACGACAAAGATAAATCACCTCTAGCTCTACATTTGCGTGATTTTAAAATGCCAGAGGACTTCAAACTTCCTTTGCATGTTAAAATCTATGATGGGTCCACGAATCCAAAAGAGTTTCTACACTTATACAGAAACGACATGCAATTTTGCGATGCGAACATAGAGTTAGTCTGCAAGGCATTTCCTATCTTTTTTATAGGAACGGCGATCACGTGGTATGAAGACCTTCCAAATGTAAGCATCAAATCTTAGGATCAATATTATGAATTATTTCTGGGTTGCTTCTACAAGAAGCAAAAGTTCACTAAGATAATCGCAGACCTCAACAACATAGCCTAGCAAAGTGACAAAAGCCTAGCAGAATATCATAACCAATTTGTTATAGAAAGCTTACAAGGTCGAGACTTGTCATTTCAATCATTATTGGGAGCATTCATAGGAGGCATGCGATCAGAAAAATTCTATAAAGAGCTAACGAAGAACATGCCTGGAAACCAGTGGAGCTACAAAAGATGACTGAGTAGCACGTTTGAATGAAAGAAGCTAACAATAATAAAATAGAGTGAGAAGGAGGAGAAAAATGAAAAATGGAAGCAGAGTCTTCACAGAATGGATTCAAGAAAAAGGGAAAGGGAACACCCCTTTCAAAGGAAGTGAACCAGGTTCACAGATGGCAACATTTCAGGATACACTCTTGACCAGGACAGGGAAGGAAGTATGGCAAGCACACGGGGATCTGTTCCGGGAACCAACACCTATGCTAGCACCACCAGAAAAAAGATCCAGGGAGTAATACCGTGCCTTTCAAAAGGAACATGGCCATGCCATCGAGTATTGCAGAGACCTAAGAAGATAAATTGAAGAAAATTTGAGGAATAACTTCTTAGGTCAATATAGAAAAGAAGGGGGAAGCAAGTAGGGAGAAAATAAAATAGTGAACACCTTAGTGAAGAACCAAGGGACAATGACCACATTACCAAAGAGTCAAAAGATTACTGTGGCAATTGACTGTAAGGAGGACAAAGGTAATGAAATACTATAGACGGTCATCATATCTATACATGGATCTACGGAGTCATTGTCCAACAATGCTTGGAAAGCTAGAGCACGGTACTCTCCCCTGGAGGAACCCACTGACAAAAGGTTCCGATCGGATGAGACAATCACTTTCAGCAAAGAGGATGCAGTGCCAAATGCTTCACTTTACAACGAACCCATGGTAATTATAGCAAAATTTGGAAATTCTACCGTGCACAGAGTATTCGCAGATGATGGAAGTGCGGTCGAAATACTATTTGTCGACTATTTCGACAGGCTGGGTTTCCAACAAATAGACCTAAAAAAATCCACGTCCTTGCTAGTTGGGTTCACATGGCGATCAGAAATGCCTCTGGGCAATATACAACTACCAGTCACTATTGGAGAGAATGGAAAACATTGTACCATTATGTGTGACTCGTAGTCATGGATGCTCCAAACACATTTAATGTTGTCATAGGAGGACCATGGATGAATAGAGCAAAGGCCATATGGTCCCCTTATCACCTGGTCATGAAATTCCCAACTCCGGCTAGAATTGCAACTATAAAAGGAAACCAACAAACTGCGAGGCAATGCATGGTCATCTTAATGAAGGTAGGAAAATTGGGGGACAAACCCAAGATGGTTAAAACAATCTCAAATGGAGAATTGATAAATCAGTCAGAATCAGCAACGGATCCAGGGGAATAAATATAGTTGGTTAGTCTGGATAACGAAGACAACTCAAAGTGTGTAAGGATAGGGAAACACCTTCCTAACAAAGAGAAGAGAAGAACAATACAAATCCTGCAAAGTCACAAAGAAACTTTTGCATGGAATGTATTTATAACATAGGACTAGTGAACCCGCATATCGCTACACACTCTTTAATTTTCAGTGATGCGGTCAAGCCAGTAAAACAAAAGCAGCGCAGCTTCGCCAGTGATAGGCAGGCAACAATCAAAGAAGAAGTTACAATACTTCTTCAAGTGGGAATAATAAAAGAGGTTATATACCCAAAGTGGCTTGCGAACCCAGTTATGGTAAAGAAGTCAGAAGTAGGATGAAGGATATGCACCAATTTTATGGATTTCAATAGCGCGTGCCCCAAAGATTGTTATCCTTTACCAAAGATTGATCAGCTAGTTGAGGCAATTTCAGGGTATCAGGTGCTCGCATTTTTATACAATTACAAGGGATATCATCAAATATTAATGAACCCAAAAGACACGGAGAAAACATCTTTTCTAACAAGCTTCAGGATGTTTTATTACGTAAAGATACCGTTCGAACTAAAAAATGCAGGAGCAACATACCAGTGAGTAGTGGATAACACATTTTGTAATCAAATAGGGTGTAACGTCAAAGTTTATGTCGATGATATGGTTATCAAAAGTAGGAAGGTGGATAGCTTCACTGCAGATTTACAAGAGACGCTGGACACACTAAGTGCTATAGGAATGAAGCTCAACCCTAAGAAGTGTGTGTTCGGGGTGGGCACAGGAAAATTCTTAGGATACAAGGTGTTCTAAAAAAAATAATATAAGCCAACTCAGAGAAGGTTCAAGCCATTGTCAATCTCCCTCGCCGTGATCTATCAAGAAAGTACAAGTTCTAATGAGGTCACTGGTAGCGCTAAGCAGGTTCATCTCAAAGGCATCGAAAAAGTGTTTTCCACTATTTGAAGTTCTAAGAAAGGGCAAGAAGTTTAGTTGGAGCCAAGATTTCCAGATAGCATATGATGGTTTGAAACAACAGCTTCTGACACTACCAATACTGAAATCACCCACCCCTGGAGAAATGCTAGCAATCTCACAGAACGTGGTCAGTTCTATTTTGGTTAGTAGTGAAAAATAGAAACAAGTACCAATCTATTATATCAGCAAAATGTTATAGAGTGCAGAGAAAGCGTATATTCCAGTAGAGAATCTGGCCATGATATAATCAGCAAGAAGACTCCAAATGTATTTCCATGCTCATCACATTGTGGTTTACACTGGCTTTCCAATTAAGAATGCCCTCAACAAGCCTGAGTCATCAGAAAGAATAACAAAGTGGGCCCTAGACCCAGGTCAATTTGAAATACAATTTGAGGCTAGAACAACGATCAAAATGCAGGCGTTAGCAGACTTCACCGCAGAGATAACGAGTGAAGAAGCATAGAGAGCAAGCTGTGTCAAACCTTGAGAATCGATAAAGGTAAGTCAAAATGGGAAGAATTTTCCTAGGCATTGTTCGTTGATGGCATGTCTAACAAAGAAGGTTGCAGAGCAGGGTTAGTGTTTGTAGACCCTGACGGAGGGGAACACAGATACTCGTTACGGTTCGAGTCCCTACTCACCAACAATGAAGCAGAATATGAGGCGTTGAGTTGTGGTTTAGATCTTACTATAAGAATGAAGGTTAGATGTGTTTGAGTATCCAGAGATTCGTTGATTGTTGTCCAGCAAGTGCGAGAGGACTATGATGTACGAGAAGAGCAGTTGGTGAAGTATCTACAGAAATTACAACAACTCATAACCTAGCTCAAAAATTTTGACATACAACACATACTGCAAAGTGAAAACACAAAGGTGGATGCACTGAGCAAGCTAGTGACGACATGCTTTGATTCTCTTAGTGAGCATGGAGAGGTTATTATAGAAGTCATTCCAGTCAGAAGCTCAGTGTAAACTATTGTGTTAGTGGTACAAGTAGACGAAGTAAACTGGATGACTCCACTAACATATTTCTTCGCAAACAGGATGGCGCCAAAAGATAAGACACGGGCTAGGAAGTTGGAATTACGTTATACTAATTACGACTACAAGGATGAGACCTTATACAAGAAGGGTTTCCTGTCTCCATGGTTAAAATACGTAGGACCAATGGAAGCATCAGAGATTTTGAAAGAAGTTCATGAAGGTCTATGTGGAACACATCAAGGAGCTAGAATGACAGCAAAGAATATCATCCAAGCCAAATAATATTGGCCAACTATGTTCAAAAATGAACACAACTTCATGCTTAAATGTAGAAGTTTCCAAGTCAACGCTTTGTTGTTGCATCAGCCACAATAACCTTTGAGAGGAATCTATGGAACCTGGCCATTTGACAAGTGTGAGATTTACTTAGTCGGACCATTTCCAAGGGATAAAAGCAATGTCAATTTTCTGGTTGTAGCAATTGACTACTTCACAAAGTGGGTGGAAGCAAAGCCATTGGGAAAAGTTACAGCCAAAGCCACAAGGAGATTTGTATGGTAGAACATAGTATGTCACTTTGTGGTGCCATATATCATTGTCACAGACAACGGTATGCAGTTCACAAGTGGTGTATTCTCTAATTGGTGTTCAAAGCTTGAAATTCCCCATAAGTTTACCTCTGTAACACACCCCCAAGCCAATGGCCAGGTAGAGGTGAGAACATGACTATCATTCAAGGAATACATAAGCGACAGGAAGGAAGGCGAACTGGATGGATAGATGAGTTACTAAACACGCTTTGGTCATATAGAATGACTGTTCGAGAACCAACAAGAAAGACACCATACAATTTGGTTTTTGGTCATGAATCTGTTATACCAATAGAAATTGGTAATCCCAGTCGTCGAGTAAGCAATCACAAAGAAAATGATAACCTAGATGTGATGAGGCTCGAGCTGGATGAACTAGAGGAAAAAAGAGATCTGGCAACAATCACAGAAGCGAAGTATAAGGAAAGAATGGCTAGAGTTCACAATCAGAAGGTGAAAGAAACAAGGTTCCAGATTGGAGATCTAGTGTTGAGGAAGAACAAAGATAGACTGGCAGAAAAACACGGGAAGTTGTGCCCAAAGTGGGAAGGACCTTACAAGGTGACAAAGGCACAAAAATCCAAAAGTTATGAACTGGAAAGGTTAGACGACACCGGTGTTCCAAACACTTAGCATGTGGTTAACCTGAGAAAACTTTATGAATAGAGTTGAGATGAAGGATATTGATCGCCTAGTTGTACAGAATACATGGCATCATCATTGGAGCCTTTTACTTCATTGTTTAGAATCCATGACATTTCTCATTTTTTATGTGTGTATGTTAGAAGATAATTTTATTTGGCTAAGACACTCAGAATTTACAAGTTGCACATAACCTGGAAAACAGTAGGTTATGGATCTTGCACAATTATTGATGCTTGCAAGATTTGGATCTTGCAACTTCGGAAATTAAACAAAAATGAGCTATAGATATCACAGAACCAATGTTCGTTACGAGCTTTGGATCTCACAACTCGACCGTACACACAAACGCAAGTCATAAATCTTGCTTAAGAGCATATTTGCTCATAAACATGACACACAAAATAAATATTGCACGAAAATAAAAATCAAGCTTAGCTATAATAACGATGCAAGCTATAGATCTTGCAAACAACTACAGAGCTTAACTAGCCAAACGAATGCGATATTTGTAATCTATAGAATCTTGCAGCTTCACAATCTATACCTCACAATGTCTTACTTAATTGACACAAAGTCATCGAGCATATGTAAAACATAGGAAAGGTAGTTCATTCAACATCAAAGAAAAGCTAATGTTCACAAAAACATGGGAAATTGATTACATCACAAGAAAGGATAATCAGTTCAAAATAACGGATCTATCTACGATTCGAGGCTCTTAAGGATCCTGAAGATGAAAAACCACCACACAAGCTACTACACTCAACTTTTTGATGAGAACGCAAAGCCCTGCGACAATTCTCTTCAACAACGTGTTCTTCACTAACCAAATGCTCGTATCGCCACTTCATATGTAAATAAACTGGATACTCATAACATTCATGGTTTCTTCATACCTTTTCATCTCATTTGACAATTATTGTGCTCTCTCCTCTAAGATTCGAATATATGATCTAACAGCCTCAGACAGATCAATCCTTTTCCCATCAATCTCTATTGTATGATCTCTGTAACCAGTAGCCCTTGGAGACAAAGAGGGTAAAGACTGGAGTTTGTCTTTTTATATTCAACATGGGCCTGTTCAAGTTGATGTATAGATTTGTCAAGGCGCTCACACTCAGCACGAAGCTCGTCGTTGTCACTTTGAAACTGTGTGTTGATAGCGATCTGCTCATCAAACATTATTTGCCAACCAATAGCAGAAGTGGAAAGATGATCGCACTCTTTCTGCTTCTTCTTCAATCGTTTATAAAAATTGTCTAGATGAGTACACTACTTGTAAAAGATCGAGGTCGTTTGGTGGAACTTTCTTGTCTTATCCGTGGCATAGTTCCTAGTCTCTTCCTTTTGGTGAAGCATTTTCACTAGATTCAGTTGTTTTCGGTAAATGGGATTGTGCGGCTCATTGCAGATTCTTCGCAGATCACGAACAACATCCTGTGTCTCCTTTGTATTCTTCTTCCATTTTGCTGTAAGGTCGTTAGAACCTAGCAACATATATTTCAAACAAAGGCCCAATGCCAGTGCACATTCTTGTATTCGAACAAGGAGATTTAGTGAACGCAAATACATAGCTACAGATTCAAGATCAACCAAACTATAGATGATATCTTTACTAAGTGAATCAGTGCTATAGCCATTGGGTATAAGCTTACTACAAGGGCAGGTTTAATCAGAAGTTGAAGCTAACGATGAAGTCAAGGCTTTCCACCCAATATACAATGGAGCAGACTCCAAACATGAAATGATCAGAAGAAATAAGTTGGGTATACTCTTTCATTACATGCTCAGCATTTCCAAACAGATTAATAGGACACCGTTCAGAAAATGAAGAAAAATCACTGGGACAAGGAAAATGAATATAACATCCCAGATATTCAACACTTTTTTAAAAAAAAGGTCAACCATGATATCAAAACCCTGCAATTAGATAAATATAAAAATATAGGTCAAATTATAAAATGTGAGCATAATAATCGTAATAGTTGCCAATAATACAAAATCATACAAACACACTTAGGAATATTGTCTAAATTACACAAAGTAAACATGAATTGTCTTAGATCTATGACGCTTGACTAACTTTGGCGGGAGAGGAGGGTGAAGCATGGACAATGAAAGCGGCATCCTTGTTACTTCTAGGAGGAATGGGAACTTCGTTGTTCAACTCTCCCCCAGGGTTTGCAACATCATTATCATTAGAGATCAGGTCAGAATGACGATCATATGAATTGGTGAAACTGAAACAAATCTTCTTACAATAATCGATCGTACACTTCTTTAGCTTGGCTGCTGAAGGGAGAGCTGGGAAACCACCGAGATAGGATAGCAATGCCAAGGGATGACCACAATCAGAGACACTCTTTACAAAACCCTCGTTAAGAATCTCCGTTTGCTGGGCCAGAATCTTCTCAAATTTGGCCAACTTGGAAACTTATCAAGCTTCACGGTCAGATTCAACTTTTGAAAGTCAACCAAGGCCTCACAATAATTAATGTTGCGAGCATTAGTTGAGACCTTCTCGAAAAAGATTAAAAGGATTGAGTCTTCACAAGTCTTTCAACCAGAAGCTGAGGGTATCTGGGCGACGCAGGGCCATTTGTCCAGATTTCCTCCAACTGAAAAGACAGCTTCTCCATCTCCTGCTTAGCAATCATAGCGCCCTCCTCAACAACGCACACTCGCTCCTTTAAATCTTTAATAGTGGTTTTCACAACATCGTACTCCATCTTGCTTTCCTGTAGCTTCTCAAATAGCAAACTGTCTTCTTTGGCGAAGCTAGCAACTCATTTGCTGACAAGTTGCAGACTTTCACCAACCTTTGTATCACAATGTACCAATAGTAAGACCGATTATAGAATAACAAGAAGCATTTAATTATTAATAATACTTCAACATCAAGAAAATGTACCACACTATCGTTTTCAAAAGGGATAGCTTAGAGAGCATGTTAGGAAAGGTTCCTTCTATGAACGAGTTACGACTTAACATGAGAGAGTGGGGAGGAAGTTAAACAACATGCCCCTTCTTCTTCATGGGCTCCAAGACTGCGCAAGTATTCTTGGTTTGCTCCTTGCGCCTCCTTTGGTGGTTTCTCCCCTTGGGTTTTTAATTACCACCCTTCTTCATTTCCCCAACAACCGTGCCGGATGCAAGGTGCTTAGTAGCAGCTTCAGTAATCACCACTTTGGGAATGATAACCTCAGTATTTTGATTGACCTCGCTAACCAAGTTCTCCATCTCTCTATCGTCTTTGGAAAGAAAGTTTCTAGAAGTAGATCGACGAGTCAGATCCATATTGGCAATTGAAAAAGTAACTACAATTAGGAAAACAGGTGAACATAGGAACAACATAAAGCACATTTGAGAGAATTTAAGCTGAGACAGGTAAAAACAACCAAATAATCAGTGAGTTAAACATCTTTGCTTAAAGAGCTAGCAGGGAAAAGTGAGATGGAATTCTGGCTAAGCGATGCTATAACTTCAGAATCGACATTCAGAAGAGCCCCAGCCTTAGGAATTTTTGACTTAGGGACGTCGTAGTTCCAAACTGAAAAGGCTGGGCTATTATTATTATCAAGTTTTATATAAAAGAACTTTTCATGCCACACCCTACATTTATTTTGGAACCCACTAATGAACTCAATAGTAGGGATCAAAGGGTACATGGTGAATTCATCAAAGGTATTTTTTACTTTGCAAAGATGATAAAAGTTGTAGAAGAAATCAATGGAAAAAGTAATGTCGGCAGCTTCACATACGTGATAAAAGAAAACAAAATTTGAGATCGCTTTGGTGTGTAGCTGACATAAACCCACTTTATAGTGAGACAGATGATCCAACACATGTTGGGGCAAAGGAAAAAAAATTCCAAATTTAAGATAATCCAAATAACAGGAAAAGTAGCCAGACGGAGGAGTGCGAACTCTCTCAGAGGCCCTAGGTGCCTTAAGCTCATACGAACGTAGGAAAGGGAAAGTAATTTTCAAATCCTCAACATAGGAATCTGTGAGGGGACTAATCATAATGGAAGAACTGGCATGATGGTCAGAATCCTCCCCGGAATCAACATTGATTAATTCATGGGCATTTGGAGAAGAGACTACGAGATTGTTTGAAGAAGATATTAATGAGATCAAGTTACCTAGAATCATGATGAATGTCGGTGTCAATTAAATGGCAACTGACAGAAAATGTTATTCCAGCCAAAATCAAGAAAAGGGCAAAACAACGAAGGACACCGTACAGAAATTCAACCTAGTTTCAACAAACACAAATCACTACAAGAGATACGGATCCCCAGTAAAAATTGATTAAGAGAGAGGAAAGAAGAGACACAGAAGAACTTACTGTTTTAAGCATGGAATACGAGGAAGAATCAGGAGCAATATAGAGGGTGGAAGAATATGAAGGGGTCTGTGTTTATCAATCTTTTTATTTAAAGAAAGGGAAGAGCTACAAGAAAAATAGATGGAATAGTACACAATCATAACAATTTGACATAAAGTGGATTACTATTTTTGATTCTGGAGATGGCGGCAGTAGAAATACACAGAATATGGCCAGTTTTTGAAGCCAAAATGGTAGTGGAGTAAACTACAGAATGAATAGAAAATACAAAGGAGTGAATCTCGGTGGCAAGTTCATAACAACTAGGTGTCATAGAGATAAGAATTTTTTTGAAATTTGAAATGCAACCGAATACGTGGTTTTAGGAAATAGCAACATACAACCAAGAAGTAAGCAACACTTTGCATAACATGTTCACATCGTAGCCCAAGCAAACACATCACAATTCCTAGGCAAAAAGAGAGATAACAAGTTCCTTGTGCATCATATGAACCTTGTTGCAGCTTTGCGTAGTATTTGCTTCATGACTGGGGGGGAGAGGTTATGGTGTATGTGTGGGCCAGCGAGCAAAAGGCTGAGGACAACTAGGTCCAGCCCAATAGCTTCCAAGGGCAAAGTTAAGCCTTTTCAACCCAAATCGTTGATCAAAGCATGCAGACACCACGAAGAACATGAGCTAAAAAACAAGGAACAAACAGCGGCCACGAAGGCCACGAACTCAGCAAGTTGTGATCGTGGAATGACCCACGATCTTCACTCCTGAAAAACAAGGAACCACAACCACACCAGTCTACAAATATAAAAACCTCTGAAGGAGCTAAGGTAAGCGCAAATATCTCCAGAAATTCCAATTCTAGGAAGAGAGCGCTGACTTGATCGTCAGAGTCTTTCTCCCAGAATCATTTTCGGAACAAGTTTTGCAAGTTAGGATATTCTTGGGAAGAACAACCAACTTTCCGAAGCGGTCAACCACATCAGACTAAAGGACACTATTCCAACAAACACAACTACCATTATGTCCTACAAGCGAGAAACATATAGATATCACAAGTATATATACTAATAACGACTATGAGGATCGGCCTTCATGCTAATCATTATTAGTAAGCCTCATTAATAATTAGTCAAACCCAATCAAATTCATCCAAAGTCTAAGAAATTTCATCAATAAACAATCATAATTAGTTGTCACTCCTAATTATAACCTAGCATTGACCAACAATAATCACATTGACAAAAAAGTCAAAGTCTTCTAGATTTGAGCAAAAATCTAGCAAATAACTAACCCACAATCTTCAACTAATTGATCACCCTAGTGTAAATCATGCATTAATCACACAAGAAAGAACAAAATATACTTGATAATCAATGGCACAAAGTAGAATAAACCAAATCTCACAAATTCATATAAGAAATGCTTACCAATTGCTCCCAAGATAAAATCTAGCCTATTTAATGAAATCCCATAACAAATCTACAAATATTCATGGAAGAATTGCTAAAAAAATAAAATGAAAAGATGAAGAAAACTAGGGTTTTGAGGTCCCCCGAGTCGGGCTCCAGCAAACGGGGAAGAAAAATGGGCTATTTATAGCCTAAGTGGTTCAAGAAAAGTAAAAAAAGATGCAGCAGGCACACCGCAGAGCGTCGGGCGTGTTGGGTGCATGTGTACTGACTGAGGGTGCTGGGCTCCTAGCACGGTATGGCGCGGTGATGCAAGGCCGTGACAAGAGGCTGTAGCGTGAGGACGTGGTGCAGGCCGTTACATGAGGCAATGGCGCTAGTCAGCGTGAGCTAGAGTGAGGCAAGGATGTGTGCGGCCGTGCATTAGGTTGCGCAGGGCACACGATGGAGAATTGAAGCCCTGCACCAAGCCTACTTTGTGGCAAGTGGGCGCGTGACCGTTCGAGCTGGGAGTGCAGTTTCTGGGTACTGCCGAGACCAAGTGCACAAGCGCGCGATCTCAGGCACTAGCTGCGTGTTACCAGCCAGAGAACCTATGCTAAGGAGTAATTTCCACCAGAATGCATGCGGTTAAGGGCCCATGTGCTTGATCTTCATCGCCCGAACGGTCAGCCAATCGGTCTTCACTCTTCAAAATCGGACTTCTTTTACCATGTTTGCCCCGTGACCTTCAATCTTCTACCATTCTTGCAAATGGCCTTCATTAAACCATCCAAAGTGCTTACAAGCAATCTACAAATTAAGCTTACAAAAAGGGATCCAGATGCTCAATAGGACCAAAAATCCATTAGACTAAACATAGGTTACAAAATGAAGGATTTACATATGAAAACCAAAAATGGTCATCTAATCCCCTTATGATGTAAACCTACCTAAATCTAGAAATCTAAAGCAAAAGGATAACAAAAGAGATGTTAAATATTCTATAAATACATGCATTAGACGTCTTATCAACTAGAAAGATTGGCCAATTGGATTACCACCCCGGTTTGTGCAAAGTACCCAAGTTGAGGCTTTCATACAAAGAGTAAGGAATTACATTTATTGATGCAACTAGATCAATCATGGCTTTTTCAAAATGTGTTTTTCCTATCATGCAAGAGATTGTGAATATACCAAGATCGCTACACTTAGGGGGTAACTCTTTTTGGCACAAAGCGGAAACATGCTCATTTTCCTCATTATTTAGCTTATTGTTAGCCTTTTGTTTTCTATACACAACACACAATTCCTTAAGAAATTTATCATATCTAGGAATTTGTTCAATAGCATTCAAAAGAGGTATATTTACCTCACATCTATGAAATACTTCGTAGATGTCCTTGTTGTCGTTCTTACTCCTTTTGTCTTTCAAAGCCTCCGGAAATGGTGGTTTTGGCACATATGAAGGCATTTCCACCATATTTTCTTTCTTGTGAGGAAGGGAGGAAGGCTTGGGAATGGAGGTTGATTTTTCAATTATGGTCTCCTCTTCCTTCTCCTTCCCCTTTTTTCTTTCTCCTTGGCCAATTTCTCGGCTTCATCTTCCACCTCTTTCTCAAACACCTCAAGCCTTCTAGGATCATTTTTAACAACTACATCATCTGGGGGGTTTCCAACCTCCTTACCACTTCTCAATTTGATAGCACTAGAATTTTGACAGGGATTCAACTGCAGTTGAGAAGGAAGTTTGCCCGAATCTCTTGCCTCCATCCAATTTAAGGCTTGAGATGTTTGGCTCACTTGAGTCTCCAAGTTTTTTATGCTTGATTCGGCCTTCTTTTGGAATTTATTGGGCTTCTCCGCACTTATACTTAACTTCCCAATGGCTTGCATAATTTCATATTTCGACAACCCCGGGCTTTCACCTTTATTTTGGGGCTTGTCTTGAAGCCTTTGGTATTGCAGTTGAAGGGGCCGATATTGTTGTTGAGGAGGGTGATAAGGTGGAACATGTTGACCTCCTTGTGCATTTCCATACTAGAGATTTGGGTGATCTTGGTTGCTTGCATTGTAAGGCCAGTTTTGGTAGCCTTGGCCACCTTGGTACCCTTGGTTTCCTTGATAGCCTTGCCCACCTTGGTATCCTTGGCCTCCTTGATATCCCATGGAATTCACCTCCTCAACATAATCATCTTGAAAATGAGGGAAAGTGTCCGTTGGATGCGTTGATGAACAAATTTCACAAGACTTTACATGTGGCGCATTTTTAGACTTAGTCATCAAGTACATTACCATATAAGTGAGGGCCAACATTTGATCTTCAAGTTTACTGGGAGGTTGTCGCCGTACCTCTCAAAGTTAATATTTATAAGCCCCAATTCTTCCTATCTACAATTAAGTAGATAATGGCAAGTCGGGGTCGTCCACGAGAAGAGGGATCTTTCCAAGTGTTTAAACATATATAGGAGAAAACATACAAGATATAAGCACACACACACACACACACACACACACATATATATATACATATAAAAGCATGTAAAATGAGGGGGTTTGTTTTTTTTGGTCCTAAACTATCAAATTGAAAGACAACAATTATCAAAGCAAGAGAATTGCGCTAATCATGCAACAACAACTAGATAGATGATTAAAACAACAATTAACGGAGCCTTGAGGGCAATCAACTTCCACTTCAAAACATCCTATAACTCATTGATTCATTCAGTCATTCAATTACATTTACTGTCTATGTGGAATGCTATCACTTCTCATTCAAAGATCAACATTCATTCCTTATTAATAGTAGTTTGCAAAGACAAGTAACGACCATTTGCAAACCTCATTGATGATCACCCTAGGCAAACAACGCCATAGAGGTATTTCATCAATGACATTTCAGCTAAAGGACCATAGATTTGATAACAACAAGCCTTCTACCAAAGACATAGTCATTTAAGCAAACAAAGCATTTATTAGGTTAAACCTAGAACAAACCACATTCAAGGTTCAACCTTATATGGGATAAATATGAGAACAATCCACATTAATATACTCATCTAGCAAGAATCACCACACATTATACACAAGAAGTTCTAAGTCGATGCTTTTGGATTTCATGTCAAATGAGCTAATAAATTAGGAACTTTTATAATACACTAACACTTCAATCATACAAACATTTCATATAAACAACCCATGGTATAAATGAGGCAAAACACAACGTTAATGGCATAATAAATGCTCTCCAATAAATGTTCATAAATGAGAAAATATAGAATCCTACAAAATAAGTTTGGAAGTTTCAATCAATTGCTCCCAAGAACTAGTTTAGCTAATACAAATCATTCTAACCTTCATGGATGAATTCATACATAAACAAAGAGGGAAAAGATGAATGAAAATGGAGAAATAGGGTTGGGAGAGGAGGAAATTCGGCCAAGAAGAAGTGGATATGAAGTGGGTGGCCAAAAATTCCTTTTATAGTACAAGAGGGAGGAAAAGAAAAGCAAAAAGTGTAGCAGGATCCCGTCGGACGGGCTGCCCATTTTCACCCTTGTGTCACCTTGCCTTCAAATCATCAATTATTTTTGTCTTCAATATTCAAAGCTAGTCTTTAAATCTTCAAATTCTTCAAAAGGTGATCTTCAATGGTCTCCGGTCTTCAAGTCTCGATGTTCTTCCTTTTTCACACAAAATCCACTTAGAAAAAGGTAAAAGAGCATAAAGTCGCTCTTACCTCTCCTAAGAGAATTTCAAGGTAAAACACAAGCTCTTGATAACAAAAGAGCACAAAAGTGATCCCAAAAAGTACTAAAATATGCACATAAAATGGACACATCAAACCTTCCCGCACTTAAACCTTACTCGCTCTCGAGTAAGAAAAGATCCAAGCATGAAGGAATTGATGTATCCACATCATAACTAATATTCCCCCAAGTCAATACCTCACAAAAATATCAATATCACACATCCCAACGTTAAGAGCAAATGAGAAGTTTCCCACAACCCCCATTACTAAATCTACCCAAACCATATCAACCTATCAATTCATTGATATCCCTAAAACATCTCTAAATCCCGAATTAACAATCCCAAATCCAATGGTACAAGGTGAAGCTAAAAGCATACATAAAGTTCAAACACATACTCCACTTTATACCAATATATCATCCTAAAAACGAAGTATGTAAACAATCAAGAATTGCATAACTTACTTCATTTTCCTTGCTAAATTTCCCAATCCTAAGAGGTCTCAAGATGCCAAGCTACCCGATCCATCCATAAGGCCACCGCAACCTTATGACTCCAACGCTGGAAAATGAGTGAACACATAACATTTTCTCTCTTTCTCTCATGTGAAGTCTTTATATGTCCTTCAGAAAAGAATAGGTTTAGCACTATTGTCACCTCCCATTTCAAGAACATAAAAGTCCGTGGGGAATGTCAAAGAATCCACGTTCACTAACACATCCTTCACAATACCTTTTGGGTATGTGCTAGAGTGATAGGCTAGTTGGATAACAACCCCAGTTTTGTGCAAAGTTCTTAGATTCAGACTTTCATACAAGGAATATGGGATCACATTGATTGAAGCACCAAATTCTAACATGGCCTTGTTAACACATTTGCCTCCTATCTAACAAGGGATTGTAAGCATTCCCGGATCATCACATTGAGGGGGCATTTCATCATTTAACATGGCAGAGACATATTCACTCTTCACACTTTTTTTCTTACTTTTAAATTTTCATTTCCTATTGATGGTACACAAATCCTTAAGAAATTTAACATACCTAGGAACTTGATTTAGAGCATTTAAGATTGGGATATTTACCTCGCATCTACGAACGACTTTGTAGATGTCCTTGGTGTCCTCCTTGGTCCTCCATCCGATTCACCACTTGAGATATTTGTCTCACTTGACTTTCCAAGTTCTTGATGCTCTTCTTGGCTTCATCTTGGAATTTTTTGCCTTTTTCCGCGCACATGCTCAACCAGTGAATGACTTATATCACCTCTTTTGTCAACCCCGAGCTCTCCCCTTGGTCTTGGGGCTTGTCTTAGAGCCTTTGGAATGGTTGTTGAGGTGGCCTATATTGTTGTTAAGGAGGCCGATATGGTTAAGGGTTTTGGCTTCCTTGAGGTTTCCATACTGGAGGTTTGGGTTATCACGATTTCCCGTATTGTACGGCCGGTTTTGGTACCCTTGGTAACCTTGGTAGCCTTGGTTACCTTGATAGCCTTGGTTGCCTTGGCAGCCTTGGTTGCACCCCATGGCACTCACCTCCTCGACATAATAATCTTGCAAAGTAGGGCAAGCATCCATAGGAAGCGCCGATAAACAAATCTCACAAGATTTAACATGTGGCACATTTCTGAGCTTTGTCATCAAAGATTTCACCGTAGAGGCAAGGGCTGAGAATTGATCCTCAAGCTTTCTGGGCATTGGGTTTCTCCTTCTCAAATCGGCCCTTGAGCTAAAGTTCCTTGACTCATCTGCAGCTCCTCATACAATTGCATAGCCTCTAATGAAGTCTTGTTCCCAAGGGTACCACCACAAGAACTCCTCACTAATCTTTGGTCCTCATTGATAAGACCATTGTAGAAGTAAGAGACCAAATCTCCCCCCGAATAGCCATTGTAAGGATAACTTGTGAAGCTTCTTGAACCTCTCCCAATATTCGAAGAGAGATTCTTCATGCCATTGGAGGATGTTGCTTATGTCCTTCTTCAAAGCGGAGGATTTTGAGGCAGGGAAGTACTTGGCTAGAAATTTCATCTTCATGTCAAGATAACTTTTGATGCTCTTGGGATGTAGGTAGTGGAGAAAATCTCTTGCACCATACTTTAGTGTGAAAGGGAACATCTTCAACTTATAAAAGCCTTCATCTACTCCATGGGGGACCGTACCACTACACAAAAAGTGAAACTCGGTGAGGTGCTTGTTGGCATTTTCCCCTTGCCTACCAAGGAAGATAGGTAGTATGTTTATAAACCCAGTCTTTAGCTTGAAGTGACCATTTGGTCCAACCAAGGGATACTCAATGCACATTGGTTGTTGATCGAGGTTGGGGGCCATAATGTCTCTCAACGAGGCTTGTCCCAAAGGAGTCTCACTTCCGTGGAGTGGAGAAGCTCTCCCTTGAAGAAGAGAATGTTGATGCCCTCCTCCCGAATGCTCATCTTTATGCTCATGTTGATGCTCCATAGAATTACAAGTATCCACAAAATCGTCACTAGGAGGGGTGTTATTCACACTTTCTAAAGAAAGCATCCTAACCCGTCTCAAATTCAACTCTAACTTAGGGTCATAGTGTAGGGGTTCTTGTGAAGAGGATTGTGTACGAACCATACACCAAGAACTTGAACAATACATCTCCAAGCCAAGAAGTAATGCCAAGTCAACTAAGAAATCAAAATAAAACCAAACTAACAAATATTTACAACTAGCACATAATCATAATAGGCCTAAACACTTAAAAATAAATGCCTCTTCCCCGACAGTGGCACCAAAATTTGGGAGGTCATCATCGTACCTCTCAAAGTTAATATTTATAAGAACTAATGCTTCCTATCCACAATTAAGTAGATAATGGCAAGTCGGGGTCATCCACGAGAAGAGGGATTTTTCCAAGTGTTTAACATATATAGGAGAAAATTTATTAGATATAAGCATATATAGATACATATAAAAGCATGTAAAATGGGAGGGGGGTTGGTTGGTTTTTTTGGTCCTAAATTATCAAATTGAAAGACAACAATTATCAAAGCAAGAGAACTATGCTAATCATGTAATAACAACTAAATAGATGATTAAAACAACAATTAACGGAGCCTTGGGGGCAATCGACTTCCACTTCCAAACATCCTGTAGCTCATTGATTCATTCACTCATTCAATTACATTTATTGTCTATGTGGAATGCTATCACTTCTCATTCAAAGATCAACATTGATTCCTTCTTAATAGTAGTTTGAAAAGACAAGCAATGACCATTTGCAAACCTCATTGATGATCACCCTAGGCAAACAACACCATAAGGGTATTTCATCAATAGCATTTCACACAAAGGACCATAGATTTGATAACAACAAGCCTTCTACCAAAGACAGTCATTTAACTAAACAAAGCATTTATTAGGTTAAAGCTAGAACAAACCACATTCATGGTTCAACCTTTCTTTGCATCTATGGGATAAATATGAGAACAATCCACATTAATATACTCATCTAGCAAGAATCACCACACATTATATGCAAGAAGTTATAAATCCATGCTTTTGGATTTAATGTCAAATGAGCTAAGAAATTTGTAACTTTCCAAACACCCTAACACTTCAATCATACAAACATTTCATATACTCAAACAACCCATGGTATAAATGAGGCAAAACACAACATTAATGACATAATAAATGCTCTCCAATAAATGTTCATAAATGAGCAAATATAGAATCTTACTACATAAGTTTGGAAGTTTCAATAAATTGCTCCCAAGAACTAGTTTATCTAATACAACCATACCAACCTTCATGGATGAATTCATACATAAACAAAGAGGGAAACGATGAAAGAAAATGGAAAACTGGGGTTGGGAGAGGAGGAAATTCGGCCAAGAAGAAGTGGATATGAAGTGGGTGGAAAAAAATTCCTTTTATAGTACAAGAGGGAGGAAAAGAAAAGAAAAAAAGAAAAAGTGTAGAAGGATCCTGCCTTGGCGGGAATGGGTTCGCCCGGGCGGGTTGCCCATTTTCACCCTTGTATTGCCTTGCCTTCAAATCCTCGATTCTTTTTGTCTTCAATCTTCAAAGCTAATCTTCAAATCTTCAAAGTCTTCAAAAGGTTATCTTCAATGGTCTCCGTTCTTCAAGTCTCGATGTTCTTCCTTTGTCACACAAAATCCACTTAGAAAAAGGTAAAAGTGCATAATGTCGCTCTTACCTCTCCTAAGAGAATTTCAAGGTAAAACACAAGCTCTTGATAGAAAAAAAGCACAAAAGTGATCCCAAAAAGTACTAAAATATGCACATAAAATGGACACATCATTTACCATTGTTGGAAGGAGCACTTGTAGTGTTGGGATTTTGTCTCCTCAAATCGGTTCTTGCACTAAAATTCCTTGACTAACTCCTCATAAAGCTCCATAGCCTTCTTTGAAGTCTTGTTCCCAATAGAACCACCACAAGATCCCCTAACTATCCTTCTCTCCTCATCAAGAAGACCATTGTAAAAATATTAGACCAAATCTCCCTCCGAATGCTATGATAAGGACAACTTGAGGGACGTTTCTTGAACCTCTCCCAATAGTCTCTTGTGTCATTGGATTATATTGTTTATGTCCTTTTTCAAGGCGGTAGACTTTGTGGCTGGGAAATACTTGGTGAGAAACCTTTTCTTCATCTCACACCAAGTAATGATGCTCCTGGGTGGTAAGTAGTGGAGCCAACCCCTTGCGGCATCCCTCAATGAGAATAGGAACGCCATCAACTTGTAGAGGTGTTCATCTACTACTTAGAGAATCATACCACGACACACTATGTGGAAGTTGGAGAGATGTTTATTGGAATTCTCCCCCTACCTACCATGAAATTAAGGTAGAAAGTGTACCAACCCGGACTTATGCTCAAAGGGCCCATTTGGTCCAACCGTAAGATATATGATGCACGTAGGCTGTTGATAAAGGTTTGAGGCCATTGTCTCTATCAATAGAAATTGCCTCAATAGGACATTCCCTCCTTGAATGTGAGGGTTTTGAAGTTCTCCTTCTGGATTCTCGTCTTCATACTCTATACAAGTGGAAGGTTCCGCAAAATGGTCACTAGGAGGGGTGTTATTCACACTTTCCAAAGAAAGCCTCCTAGCCCTTCTCAAATTGAACTCTAACTCAGGGTTGTAGTGTAGGGATTATTGTGAAGAGAATTGCATACAAACCATACACAGAGAACTCAAAAAATACGTCTCTAAGCAAAGAAAAAATCACAAATTGGGAGGTCATCGCCGCACCTCTCAAAGTTAAATTTATACGACCTAAATGCTTACTAACTAAAACTAAGTAGATAGTGGCAAATTGGGGTCGTCCACAAAGAAAAGGGATTTTCTTAAGCGCTTAAACAACATGGTTGATATTATGCTAGAAGTAAATATATATAGATATATAAAAGCTAGTAAAAAGGGGGTTTGGTTGGTTGGTTTTCCCGAGTTATGAAACTAAAAGACAAGCTAACTAGCAAGTTAAGTAACTCTGCTAATCATGCAAGCAAACTAAGAAAAATGGGTAAAAACTACAAAAGATAAAGCCTGGGGGTAAATTGACATTCACTTCCAAACCAAATGTAGATCATTGAACCATTCACTCATTCTATCACATTTGTTACCTATGGGGAATGTTATCACTTCCCATTCGAAGATCAACATTCATTCCTTCTTAATAGTAATTTGCAAAGAAAAATAACGACCATTTGCAAACCTTGTTGACAATTACCCTATTCAAACCACACCATAGAGGTATTTCATCAATGGCATTTCACACGAAGGACCATAGATTTGATAACAACAAGCCTTCTACCAAAGACATAGCCATTTAACCAAACATAGCATTCATTAGGCCAAACCTAGAACAAACTACCTTCAAGATTCAACCTTTCATTGCATCTGTAGGATAAATGTGAGAAAAATCCACATTAACATACTTATCTAGCAAGAATCACAACACATTATGCATGAGAAATTCTAAGTTCATGTTCTTGGATTTTCATGCCAAAGAACTAAGGAATTCGTCACTTTCCTAACACCCTAACACTTCAATCATACAAACACTTCCAATTCTCAAACAACCCATGGCACAAATGAAGTAAAACATAGCATTAAGAACACATGAATACTAAATAACAAAGGCTTCAAGAATTAGTGAAACAATCTATTCACTACTTTCACTACATGTTGTGAAGATAAATCTTCTATCCTTCTTAGATAGTAGTTTGCAAGAGTGAATTCGACATATCTTGTCAAACCTCACCAATGACTCCCTTAGTCAAAACACGAATAAAAGTATCCCATTGATGGCATTGAGCATGAAGAATCAACAAGCTTGGAAACACTTATAAACACTACACCGTGTCTAAGAATTTAACCAATTCATGCATTTACATAAGATTAGTCAAGAACGTTCAACGCTTATAGACCTCTCCTATTTGCTACAATAAAAAAACATGACAAGAGTTTGACATTATCAAATTCATCAAGCAATTATCAATACATCAACATCATGTAGAAGCCCTAACTCACTCTTGGATTCCATATTAAAATATGGGAGACTTAGCTACTTTCTCCCAACCCTAACAAGTAATCATACAAGCAATTCATATACTCAAACTTCCAACAACATTAATACCATTAACAATTCATATTCAAAGCTTAATAAATGCACAATACCAAAAGCAATAAATAGATAGATATGATTCTTAAGACATTAGCAAGGTAGTCTCAATCAATTTCTCCCAAGATTAAACTGACCTAGATAATGAAAAGACATGATTAACCTACAAAAACTAAGAAAAGAAAGAAAGGAAAAACTAGGGTTTTGAACCCAGAAAATTGCAGGAAGAAGAAGGGGTTGAAGAGGAGGGGATATGATTTAGTATTTATAGTACAAAAAAGTAAGAAAAGTTTTGGCCACCCGTCCGTCGCGACTCGCGACCAATCCATTGTGAGTCGTGACTGAGCCAAGTTTCAGCATCTTGATTTTTTTTTCGTTTCATGTCCTCCTTTTAATTTCACTTATCTTCAATTCTTCAAGTTCTCAAAAGCTCAAATGCAAGTCTTCAAATCTTCAAAGGTATTCTTTAAAGTCTTCAAACAAATTGCCTTGTCACACAAAATCCTCTAGAAAAGTAATAAAAGCGTAAAAGTCAATTTTTACTCTCCTTAGAGAATTTCATGGAAAAATTCCATATCTAGAGAACAAAAGTGTACAAAAGTGAATCCTAAAGCTCCTAATATTACCATATAAAATGGGTACATCCACAAATCAACTAAAAACAAAAATAAAAATAAACTGACACATAGTTATTAGTGCTTCATTTTTTAATGTGTAAACCGTTGCATCTGGCATAGTTATTAGCTTGTTTAATTTTGTGGATTGCTAATATTAGTTGAGTTTACATGACAAGAGGTTTAGATAGCCATGTTTGGTTTTCTTGTCTAAATCCCGTATTTTGTAGACTTAATTAGTACTAATGGATTTTGTATTCACGGGCTCTTAGATCTTCCTTGTGATCATCTTTAGTAGGTCGTCTGTTGATACTTTTTGGTTACATTCTATGTGAAGGCCGTTCATAAGGGAGGTAGAAGATATTGAAGGTCGTTCGCAAGGACTCTTTCAGGTTTTTGTCCTAGCTTTCACACATGTTGAGCTTACTTCTCACCTTTTTCCACATGGCCTCTCATTTTTACATAGTTTTTTAAACCTAGTTAGGCCTAGCCTCTAATTTTTTTACCTAGGTCAAAGGCCTATCCGAGCTTTTCCCACTGTTGCCCAAGTCGCCCTTTCGGGTTTCTGACATGTCCTGGTTTATTTTTCTTTCAAATTTTCAAAAAAACATTTGTGTACCACAAATGCCCCAAAAGTAGGCTTCATACTACTAAAGATAAGAAAAGACAAAAGTTACACCACCAAAAGTTTCCAAACACATCCCATACTACAAAGAGATAGTAACCCAAGGATCAAAACACACCACCAAAATGCATCCAAAACAACCCCAAGAATAAATCAATACCACAAACACAAAGGAATCTCAAAATGAAAAACTCCTAAGTGTTTCACTACTCCTTCCCCCACACTTGAACTTTGAATTGCTCCTTATGCAATGAACCAGTATGAATCATATGTGGGAAAGAGAAAAGTAGTGGAACTCACTCATGTGACCTTGAAGGGTCCTTCCTCAAGCGCCTTGTCTCGTGTCTCCTCCTTCTTTCTTTATGTTGCATTTCTTGTCTTTCGATGGGAATAACATCTAGGAAACCAACAAGCTTTGAGTTGTGGAATTTCATGATTAATTGCTTGATGGCCTCCTCTTGGACATTCGCCCTCTCATCCATAGTAGCAAACTCCTCCTTAACTTCACGCTCTACGGAGTCCAATCTAGATCCCCAAACTCACATATTTCCCTCAATAGAATCCAAACTAGTCTTGAACTCCTTTAATTGCAAATGCATACCTCCTACCACATAACCGATCTCTTGCACAATTGGAATGGAACCCGCAAGTTGCTCCCCAAAAATGCGCAATTGGTTAAGGAAGTCTACGGGTAGGTGAGTGCGACTAAGTGGTGCTCCAAATGGAGTCTCACCATCCTCTTCGTTAATTTAAATATCTGGGCTTCATAAGATCCTGTAGAAGTATTTCTCAAACCGCAGATCGGGTGCTAGGAGCAAGTCTTCAAATAGAGTGTCATGGTTGATAGAGGTGCGTTCGGTTTGTGGAAGAATCATGAAGTTGTAAATTGTAGCACCACCGTATAACTATATGAATCGGTCGTCCGAGGTGGTGGTAGTGATCATTGAAGAATGTACTAGCTTGTCTATGGTGTATCGTATCCCCGAACGACCTAAGTTCGCTAATGAGAATGGAGTAGGAAAGGGATGGCCCAAATGCTGGGCTAAGAGTCCAACCATACCTCCCATTGAAATCTTTCCACCTTTCTTGTCTCCCATGGATAAACACCCTTTCAAAAAAGTGCCCACCATGTTAGGGTAGAAGTTCCCCTCCGGAGTCATTGCCCAAATGACATGAACTTCGGAACCGGGGCACTATGAAAGTTTGCCGTGGAAAAATACCCCCATGGACAAGAGTCACTGAACATATCGCAATGCTAGGTTAAAGATGGTGGTGCTCTTGCATAAATACTTCCCCTCCGTGCCTGCTAGAATTCTCCAAAAGCCGCTCAATAAAAATGGAAGCCCTTACCGGTGCATCCTCGGAGCATCGTTCCCATACTTCCACCTGAAAGCTTGGGCAATATCCCGATATGACATAGAATACTGATCGTCATCCAAATGGAAGTGGATGACTCTCCTTCCTTCTGTGTCTGTTGTCTGCTCCAATGTCCACCTAATGCAAGTCTTGGAATGCTTGTCCAAGAAACCCTCAAGTCCTATTTGACTGAGCAGATAAGTGACCGGCTCGAGTAGACCTACAGCTCCTAATGTTTCTTTGCAAACAAACTTCGTCTCTAGAATGTTTCTCTTCCCACTATTGAGGTACCTCCACCTACGGGCCGCACTCCTGGAGATTTTGGTTAACCCCATGAATTCTTCAACAATAAACGCAGGATTATGAGGGAGGGAAGTAGTCGGCTCTTTTCTCCCAATCCTAGCCAACTTTTTCCCCTTGTCACCCCGGGAAGTTGTTCCTTTCTCCGACCTATTCCTTTTTTGAGGCATCCTATCACAACAATAAAATGGTGGTAATGCACTTTTACAAAAAAAACATGTATCAAGTATCATTAAAAAACAACACTCCTCATAAATAGCTTATACATTCCAACTTATGCGTTTTCAATATAAAAGCTATTAAATCAATAATCATTCTCCTTAAACAATAAACTCAAGGAAAATATTAGAAAACCATCAAAAAGATCATGCAATCAAGAATCATTTCTCCTAAATCACCACAATCAGTGAAGATCATATCATCAAAGCACAAGAGCACATATTCCCCCCTCCCCCCTTCCCCCCAAACTTATTTCAACACAAGATCATTCACATAACCCAAATAATTCTAAAAAACATTTCCACTTTCAAGATTTAAGCTTTACATCACATTACCATAATGCTAAATAAAGAAAGTAAACATGAAGTTCAAAGGATTACCCAGAATTTGAAGCTAAGAGTTGAAAGATCCACACAAGAAGAAGCAAAAATGCTAATTTTTTAGAGAAAAAAGCTCCAAATTTTTTTAGTTGCATTTAGAAGAAGTGAGAGTGAGTATTTTTTAAGAGCTTGAATGGGCTAAACGGTTCACATGGGTGAGGTAATGTACTATAAATCTCTCTTTTTAGAAAAGAGGATGTTTTAGAGGGGAGGTGCAAATGATATAAGGATGGCATTTTTTAAATTACAAAATCTAGAGGACAAAAGTACTAATCAATTTATGCATAAGAGAGATATTTGAAGTACTATTTACATCAAGAAACCTGAAGAATAAGGGATTTTCTGAATTTATGAGCCAAAAATGTATTTTTTAACATGAAATTTCATTTTCCCCCAAAAATATTCATTTTTGGCCCAATCTACATCTCACACGAGACAATGACTCGTGTAGTCTCGTGCTGAAGGTGCCTGGCACGAGGCTACCTTCGTGCTGAGAGCTCTAGAACAGGCCGTGCTAGCCACTACTGGCACGAGGCTACCCTTGTGATAAGGGCGTCTGACATGAGGCATGCCTGTGAACATTACCCCTTTTCATTAGTTTCTCCCATTTTTCAAAAAACTCGGTCACCCAAAAATTCCTAATTCATTCCAATCAAATATCACGAGATTCGAGCTCAAATTTATCAATCAAAAAGAGTTTCATCATCAAGATCCTTTATCACACATAAATACAAGAAAAATATATCTACTCAAATTCTTGAAAAACAAAGCAAGAAATGATACCGTATTTTTATTGTCGTCCTCACGACTTATTTCTTTTTCACGCACTTCAACTGAAAGAACCTACTGTTGGACCTCTGGAGTTGCTATCAGCAACTCCTTCGGCGATGATATAATTGTAGAGAGGTCTCCACAAACTGTCATCCTTACCTTTGAGCATGTTGCTTGCCATAGAGAGTGAATTTCCATAGCTAGCCAATGCTAAGTTAGACATTTCCTTGGGTTTAGGAGGTGGTTGGGGGAGTTTTATGTCCTTACCACTCTCCACTAACCATTGCATGTTTGTGATCATAGAAAAACCTTCCGAGACAGACATATCATCACTAAAATCATGCATTACATTGTCTCATCATTAATGCCATCACCATGCAAGAGTTTTCAAATTGATCATGTTCATTAAACAAGGTAACGCCTTTGCACACAAAAGATGAGTTAAATGAATTATTCTTATATTTGTAGATATCAAACCCCACATTATCAATGCCATCCTCTAGGGTTAGTGTTCCTAAGTGGACATCGATCTTTGTCCTTGACGTTTTTAGAAATGGTATCCCCAATAGGATTGGGGGTGCACTTCCATCATGCACTACATCAAGGATATAAAAGTCTGCCAAAAATACTAACTTGACCACTTGAACCATTACACCCATCACTAAGCCTCGAGGGATAGCTTGGTAGTGATCGACAAGTTGGACAATCAACCTAGTGTCCCTAAGTTCACAGATGTGCCCATTTTATATGGTTATATTAGGACTTTTAGGATTCACTTTTGTACACTTTTGTGCTCTAGATGTGGCATTTTGCCTTGAAATTCTCTAAGGATAGTTAAAAGCAAATTTTACGCATTTATTACTAGATTTGAGTGACAACGCAATTTGTTTGAAGACTTTGAAGACTTTAAAGAATACCTTTGAGGATTTGAAGATTTGAAGACTTGCATTTGAGCTTTTGAAGACTTGGAGAATTATAGATAAGTGAAGTGAATAGGAGGATTTGAAACAAAAAGAAGAAAGAAATCAAGATGCTGAAACTTGGCTCAGTCACGACTCGCAATGGATTGGTCGCGAGTCGCGGCGGACGGGTGGCCAAAACCTTTCTTACTTTTTTGTACTATAAATACTCACCTTATCCTCTCATCAAAACTTTCTTCTTCCTGCAATTTTCTGGGTTTCAAACCCTAGTTTTTCTTTCTTTCTTTTCTTAGTTTTTGTAGGTTAATCATGTCTTTTAATTATCTAGGTTAGTTTGTTCTTGGGAGAAATTGATTGAAGCTTCCATATCTATGTAGTAAGAACCTATATTTAACTCTTTCTTGAAGCATGTGTTATTTAGAATTCATGTATTTTAATGTGATGTTTTTCTTCATTTATGCTATGAGTTGTTTGAGTATATGAAGTGTCTGTATGATTGAAGTGTTAGGGTGTTAGGAAATTTGCAAATTTCTTATCTCTTTGACATAAGAATCCGAGAACATGGAATTAGAACTTCTTGTGCATAATGTGTTGTGATTGTTGCTAGATAAATATGTTAATGTGGATTATTCCCATGTTTATCCTATAAATGCAATGAAAGGTTGAATCTTGAATGTCAAATATGCAATCTAACAAACTCAGACAGATTAATTCTTTTCCCGCCAATTTCCATAGTCAAATCTCCACGACCAGTACAACCACGAGACGATGATGGAAGGGCATGAAGCTTATCTTTATAGTCAACGCAAGTTTGCTCCAACTGGTGCACGAATGAGTAGAAATGTTTACACATAGTGCAAATTTGATCATTTTTACTACGTAGCTGAGTATTTATAGCAAACTGCTCATCAAAATTACTTTGCCACCCGATCGCAGAAGAGGAAAAATGATCACACTCATCCTATTTTTTCTTCAAGCGATTTAGCAAGTCATCGATACGAGTACATTGCTCATCAATAATCAAGGTATTTTGATGAGCTTCGCGAGCCTTGCAAGCAACAAAGTTCTTAGCTTCCTCCTACTGATGAATCATTTTAACCATACTCAATTGTTGACGTTGAATAAGATTGTTTTGTTCAGCACAAAATTCTCTCAATTCACAAACAGAATCTTGTGTTTCTTTTACAGTCTTTTCCCATCTTTCCTCGAGGTCGCTAATACTTAATAACATATATCTCAATAGAATACCCAACGACAATGCCCATTTATGAACACGAACGGAAAGATTGAGCGAACGCATATATGTACCAACATATTCAAGATCAACTATGCTACGAATAAAATCCTTGTACAGCAAATCAAAACTATACCCTTCAGGTATGAACCTACTAAAAGGACATGTCGATGAAAGATGAAGTCGATGAAAAGATGAAGGCGATGAGGAGGCAAGATTTGACCATCCAATATAGAAAATGGACTCCACATAAAAGAAGCAATCAAAAGAAATAAGTTCAAAATATTCCTTAGATAAAGACTGTGTAGCTTCAATCAGTTTAGTAGGGCAATGAGAATAAGGATACAAAAACCCAAGGCGATGAGAAAAATGATCATTATATCCCAGGTATTCAACATGTTTCAAAAGTTTATAATCAACAAAAATATCAAAGACCGGTATATAAATAAATATGAGAATTGTCAAAATTAGAAAGGTGAATAAAAGTTAATATCCTTATTAGTACAAATCAGACAAACACACTTCAAAATATTTTCATGAATTACAAATGAAGTCTTAAATTCCATAGCAATGTGATTGACTAAATTTAGAAGGAGAGGCAGACGAAGGCTGGACAACAATAGCAGAATCTTCCTTGTTTGCATTCTGAGCAGAGTCTTTAACATGCAGATTACCCTTAGGGTTTGCATCAACACCAAGATTTGAAATATGCTCAAGAATGCGAAGCTCAGACACAAAAGACCTAAAGGGAAGGTCTTTAAAGTAATCAACCGCACATTCTTTTAACCCAGCCATAGAAGGAAAATTAGGAACACTGGTGAGATGGGATAGCAGAGCATATTGATTACCACCATCTGAAATGCTGCTAATGAACCCTTTGTTAAGAATAACCTTCTCCTGCTCCAACACCTTTTCAGACTTGGCCAATCTAAGCAGCTTGTTAGCCTTCACAGTAGGATTCGACTTTCACAATTAGACCAGTGCCTCGCAGTACCCAACGTTACGAGCACTAGTTGAAACCTCTTCAAACAAAGCATAAAATTATTTTGTCCTCATAATCCGATCAACTAGAATTTAAGGATACCCAGGCGAAGTAGGGCTAGTGGTTCGCATCTTCTCCAACTCAGAATGCAGTTTATCCATTTCTTTCTCAACAGCTAAGGTGAACTCTTCAGCAGCACATTCTCGTTCTTCAGCGACTTCAAGAGAGTCGGTCAAAGAAGTTCACTTTGCCTTGGTGGCATGAAATTTTTCTAGGATTAACCTATCCCCTTTAACGAACTCAGCGACCCGTTCGCTGACAAGCTGGAGACTCTCACCAACCTTGTTTTCCAAATACGCGAGCAAAAATAATAGTTAAACATTGCATCGATATAAACAAGCATAAAATTTATTCACAGTACTATTCCAAAAGATCATACCATAGCCATTGTCTCGTGAAGTAACAGCTTAGAAAGGGTAGCAGGAACAGTGCCCTCAACCATTAAGTCATGACTTTGTGATAGAAGTTTAGGATAAGAATGGCTAACACACCCCTTTTTCTTAATCGGCTCCAAAGCGGTGGAAGAACCATCAGTGAGATCCTTTCTCCTTTTCTGTGGGAGGTCTCAATGGAGTTGCGACCATCTCCCTCTTTAACTTCTTTAGTCATAGCCCCAAACGTTTGTGCTTGAACGTTAGCTTCGATATCAACTTCCTGGGGGATAAAAATTTCAGTGTTGTTGTTTGTCTCGGTAGCCACAGTCTCTAGATTTTCATTTTCGTCATCAATAAATAAATCTCTATAAGCGGAGCACTTGGTTAGATCAATATCTACAATTTAGCAAACAAAACAGATCAGAGAAACACACAAACATACATGGATACCTATAACAACAATAGTGAAGAACAAGTAGTACAGGGTAAAATGACAAAATATTGACAAGTAAACACCTTCGCTCAAAGCACCAGTAGGGCGAAGACCGATTGAATGATGGTTGAGCAATAGTACGACTTCAGACTCAGTATTAAGATGAACCCCAGCCTTAGGAATTTTTTATTTAAGAACATTATAGTTCCAAATTGGAAATGATGATTTACTATCATTACCAAGTTTGACAAAGAAAAACTTTTTATGCCATACTCCATAGTTATTTAGAAATCCACTAACGAGCTCAATTTTTGGGATAACGGGGTAAAGAGTAAACTCATCAGACGGGTTTTTAACTTTTTGAAGTTGATAAAGATTATGAAATAAGTTAATGGAGAAAGGCACCTGAGCTACTTCACATACATGATAGAAGACAACAAAAATTGAAAAAGTTTTAGGATGGAGCTGACATAATGCAACATGATAATGTCAAAGCAAGTCCAAGACATGCTGAGGTAAGAGGAAAGAAAGTCTAAACTTGAGATAATCCAAGTAGCAAGAGATAAAACTAGATGGAGAGGTGCAAACGCTTTTAGAGGGTTCAGGAGCCCTAAGCTCATATAAAGACAAAAACAGAAGTTATGCGTTAAATCTTCAACGTAACTAGTAGACAGAACGCTACTAGTGGCGTAAGAACCGATAGGTTGGTCATAATCCTCCCCGGAATTGACATTGTCATCGGAAACATTTGGTATAGAATTTTCAGCAATGTTAGAAGTGGACATTGAAGCTGTGAAAATCCCTAAGATTCGGATGAAAGTCTTAGACATTACAATCACAAAATTCAAAAGCGAAAATTCCAGCCAACTTTCAGAAGAAGACTGTAGATAGTATGCCAGAAAATAAAATGGAACCTCCGGATCAGGATTAATAAAGAAAAATATTGTGGAATGAACACCCTGCAAATGCAAAGCAACGGAAATCGTTGCAAAAAAATAAAAGAGAAAGGAGAACTTGCGAGATCAATGGTAGACGATGAAAAATTAGAGCAATAAAGGAGAAAAGAGAAAGATGGAGAAGTATAAACAATTATGGGTTTTAATTAAAGAAAGAAAAAAGAAAAAAGTCAAAAAGTAAACAATAAATAGTAATAATGGCCTGACAAAGAGTGAATTACCTTTTTAGGAATTCGAGAAGGCGGTATGTATGAGTACACTGAATACTGACAGTGTTCAATTGCATAAATCGAAGCAATTATAGAAAAGAGAAAATGTAACGGAAGAAGATGAAATCTCGAAATATTTGTAGCGATTATTAAGGGGAGAATCTCACCTACATGATCGCAATAGCTAGATGTCTACCACAATACTTGAATATTCAAATTTTGAATTCAAATTTTGAATTCATATTTCAAAGATTAGCCAATTCAATGGAGTAACAGTACACGACCAAGAAGCACACAACACTTCGTGAGAACAGTTCATGTCATTGCAGAAATTAACACATTATTATGCTTCAAATATGAACGAAATAACAGTTCGTGTACAGCCTCCGACCACAATCATAGCTTCATGTTGTATTGATTTTGTGGCTGGGCTGGCCAAACAACTAAAAGGATGATGGCCTCCAGGCCCAGCCCAACTTCGCTTTATAATAGACAAAGCCATTCAACCCAAGATACAAGGCAAACATGAACTGAAAAAGGCAGAATCGTGTGGTCGTGGGTTGAATCGTGAACCAAGAAACACAGAATGAAGACAAGCACTTATTCATAAATGGGAAATATAGTGATTTTGGCATGATCCATGATCTCAATTCATAATAACATAAAAGCACGATCATGATAGACTATAAATACAAAAAAAACAGCACAAGCTAAGGTAAGTGTCACTTAATAGAGAAATTCTAGTTCTCTGAGAGAAAGACTGGCTTTATCATCGGAGTGTTTTCCCCCAAAATCACTTCCGAGATCTGTTTTGTAGGAGGAGAGGTTTTTATGGTGAACAACGGTTGCCTTGCCTGGTCGGATTACCACATCACATGCAATCACCAAATTATCCACATAAACTAGCCAGGAGGAGGAAGCCTGAACAGCTCTTCATAAAGATCACCATGTAGAAAAGCATTGTGAATATCCATATGATAAAGTTCCCAACCACGAATGACTGCAACAGATTGAAATAGGCGAACAGAACTCATCTTCACAACAGGAGCAAATGTCTCAGTAAAGTATGTTCCCTCAATCTGACGATTACCCAAAAAAACCAGACGATCTCTGTTCCATTCAATAGTACCATAAAACTTTAACTTGGTATGATAAACCCATTTGCATCCAATTGTAGTCTTATCCAGAGGAATAAAAGCCATGGTCTAAATTTCATTGCACTCAAGAGCATTGATTTCATCATCCATATCATCACGACAATGAGCATAATTTGACACCTCTGAATAAGTGGTAGGATCTGCATTAGAGTTTACTCCACCCAAAAATCTAGAATGCATACTAGAAAATTTATTGCAATTTACAGAATCACTTGAAGGATAGAGAACACCTGAGGATAGTGATTGTGCAAGAGTGACTGTAGCCATTGGGGGTTTTAAAATCAGAGAAGACAAAATCATTCAGGTATGCAGAAGGTTGACGATCTCGGTCACTGCACCGGGCTGAGGGCGACTCGGCCACAAGAAGTGGCAACGGAGCTATGGGATCATTCGGAGGCGAAGCAGCAGTCGGTGGATGCATTGCCTCTGGAGAAGCTGCCGATATCTGGAAAGCCAGCGAAGCTTTCAGCATTAGGCCTGGCGGTCCAGATGCCAGTGTTGGATTGGACGGTATTGGAATAGTTGCCATGGCAAAAGCCTGCGGTGGCTGAGGTGAGGCCACAACACAAGTGATGACAGGCGGCAAGGTGGATGCGCCGCAAGTTGTCACCAATGGATTTGTAATTGGATAGTTTTCAAACCAAGTATCTATTTGGGACTATGCGAGTTAAGCAGGAACAGATGGCACAACAAATGGAAACTGGTCTTCATAAAAATCAGCATCACGACTAATAAAGAAAGTACATGATTCCACATCATAAAGACGGTAGTCTTTCTTGCCAGCAAGATACCTAAGAAAAATGCATCGTTGAATTCTTGGAGCAAACTTATCACTGTATCTGGGAATGTATGAAGCATAACACAAGCAACCAATAACTTTCAGAAGCTTGTAGTTTGGAGTGCGTTCGTAGAGTAACTCAAATGGTGTGCAACCATTGAGTCGCTTCACCGGTGTCCAGTTAATCAGATGTGCAACAGTGAGAACACATTCTTCCCAAAAATCAATAGATGGAGTAGCTTCAAAGCGCAAAAAACAAGCTACATTTACCAAATGACGATGCTTATGCTCTACTCGGCCATTCTGCGGTGGTGTATCAACCATAAAAGTCTCAAAAATAATGTCAAATTCAGCAAAGTATGATCTCAGAGGTAGGAATTTATACCATTATCAACACAGACATGATGAATAGAGTGCCCAAACTGATTCTTGATCAAAGCACAAAATTCTATAAATCTAGAGGTTGCGTCTAACTTAGCCACTGATAAATAAACTCAAACAACTCAAGAATAATCATCAATTGTAGTTAAAAAAATAAAATACACCACTAGAAGACGATGTGCTATAAGGCCCCCAAACATCACAATGTATCCGTTCAAACAAAGAACTAGCATTTGAAAAACTCAATGGAAAACTATGTCTAGTCTGCTTTGCTCTATGACACATAGAGCAAGGTGTAGAATTATTATTTGTGCTATGATCAAGAGTATGAATAGAAGAAAACACCGTAGAGGATGGATGCCTAAGATGGAGATGCCATAAATCAAATGAAGATGCAGAAACTGAAGCAACTATTGGAACTGACCGCAGAATATGAGACTGAATGTGCATATCCAACAAGCAAAGCCAATAACACGCCCCCCTGCTGTTCAACCATGCCAATCATATTCCTCATACTGATTTTTTGTAAAATGCATAATTTTCAGTATACAAAGCTAGACATTTTAAGGAAGACAATAATCTAGAGCATGATAATAAATGGCATCGCAAGGCAGGTATATAAAGCACATGGGCAAGGGTAGTATTTCCAAAATGCATAGAACTAAAATGTGTTACTCATGACACAAATCCATCAAGTAGTAAAACATTAATAGAATCAACGACAACAGTAATATCAGTAAGAAAACCCTTGTCACCAGTCATGCAATATGAGTCTCCCAAATCAAGAATCCAAGGTAAAGTAGGCCATGGTCAGAATGGTAATATAAGTGATTTAATAAATTTAAAGTTGTACTCCATTGATTTTCACACAGAGAAATGCGGAAATCAAATTGGGTAGAAGAGCCGGAGGTCGCAGATGCAAATCTAGGCAACGAGGTGACAGCGCTGGCGAATAGCGGCTGAGGGCAACGGTGGGTAACAGATCTAGATTCAGAGGTAGACATCAGAGTAGTTTTGTGGCAAATAGTAAAGAACACAGCAAATCGGAGGTAAAGCAGAGCAGAGGCGGCAGTGCATGGAGCAATATTTTTTGTGCGTGTATGTCACGCGCGGCATGTACATGATCGAAAAGAAGTAAATCTTATTTGATCAAAAATTTTGGTGGGAAGTTGGATCGGTTGTAGGATGAGGTGGCACGTGGAGGGACCAGCAGTAGCGTGTGATGGATGGTAGAGTGTCACGTGAGGCAAATGCGCGGCGCATATAGATCGGAACACAGCAAACTGGATCGGCGACTGCAACAGCACGGCAATCAGCGATCTAGCGGTTGAATGATGAGCTACGGTCAATTTGGCGGTGACGAGTGGATGTCATGCGGGGTCTTTGGTGGTAGCGACAGCTCAAGGAAACGGTGGTAGAAAATTTAGGGTTCGGGATTTTAGGCTCTGATACTTGTAGAAAATAAGGGTGTAATGATGTGTTGGTATTCATGCTCTGGGTACATTATATAGTGCTACAAAAGACCAAAATAAATGAGGAAAATGATACTAATCTAAATACAAGTAATATTCACAAAATATTATATTTCCTCAGTAGCTGGGAATCTATAGAGATGCGGCTAAGCGCTAGCGGTTATGGATATCAAACGACTGGAGCAATGGTTGTTGGAGTGGGGGGAGGGGGGATATCGCGCCATGGTTCTCTCCTACGGATTTCCTTGGTCCTCTCCTGCGGCCTGCCTTGGCTCTCGGCCATGGTTTACCACGGTGGTTCTTGCCAGTGGTGCTCCCTGAAAATTTTGGCCACTGGTTCTCGTCAAAGACATCGCTGCTGGTTCTAGTCTAAGCCAGTATCGTGGTTCTCTTTCCAACTTAATATGCTCTCTCTAGAGAACCAAAAGTAATTTCCTTTTTTCATGAAAGGAAAGTAAAAATATTTTTGGATAGAAAATATTGAATCTTTTTATAAAAATTATAAATTTATATTTCATATTTAGTAATGCAATTTTATTGTTTATTATATGTGAATAAAAATTGCATTTCATAAAAATATAGTTTGTGTTTTATTTAAAAATTTGTAGGTAACTTTTAATTTTTAATGTCATCTTAAATAGTTGGTAATTATGTGTTTTGTTTCATGTTAATTAACATATGCGAGTAAATATTTGTCTTTTCAGTTACATTTTTTGACTGATAATAATTTATTAAATTAATGAAAATTAAAAATAATTTTGATTAATTTATACTGATTAATAATGATGGGAAAATATGTAAGAATATAGAAGAAAAATATTAACTTTTTAATTGCAATATGAATGTAAATTTTGAAATTTAAATTCAAAGTTTTGGGAATAGAACAAAAGTAGAAGCCTCTCTCTTCCCTAAGCTCTCTCGCATCTCCTTTTAAAAAACTCAAAACCTTAGCTCCAGGGGGGCGCACCGCAAGACAACCACCTCCGGCAGCCCCCCACCCCATTCCCACCCAACCTAAAACCTCTACCCCCATAACCAATACTCCTTCTGAGATTTACGCAGCAGGTACAAACCGAGCACCGAAGATCTAACTATTTTCTTCATCGGGGTTAAGCAGGGGTTCACCAGAGATATACTGAGTTACAGAGATTGTACATCGGTGGTCGCGGTTTGCGGTGTTTACTTTTGTCAAGGCGGGACTCTTCGACCGAGGGTTCAGCCAATGAGAGAATACTCGTACATGTATTTTGCCAACGGTGGCGCCTTCCCTGGTGGGCAGAGGCGGGGGGGGGGGGGGGTCTGGAGGGGGCTTCAGCCCCCACCGAGCTGGAATTTACAGGAAATATGGGAGTAATTTTATTTTTAAAAAAATTTATCAGCCCCCTCTAATATGAAGAAAAATTGGGGAAATATTTTTTTCTTTATATATCAGCCCCCGCCATAAAAATTTTCTACCTCCACCTCTGCTGGTGGGTTACTCACGCTGCCCATTTTCCGGTGGGTTTGTGTTCTCTCGATCTGGTCCGGACAAATGGCGGAGAGTTCATGTTCTCCAGATAAGCTCCGAACGATAGTGGTACTGCCTTTGGGTCATGCTCTGGCCGAAGGTCGTAGGAAACAGTGGTCCTAGGTCAGACTCGGTATCAATCGGCGCTTGAAGACTCTGGTTTTTTTCCGACACAATTTGACGACTCGGACGACTCAGACTTGGCATGACTCGGCAATGAATTGGCTGAACTCAATCGTCGGAGACCTATGGTAGTATCCAGGCTACTCTCTCGTTAGAGATTTCTTCTTGATGCTTCCATAAAACTTGCGACGACGAATGGTGGGCATCTTTGATTTTTTAATGGTGCGACCGTGTCATTTCCTCCGGTACACTTTTGGTAAAAACAACGAGCAGAGGGTATGACATATCTTAGTAATTCTGGTTGCTTGTTTTTCCGACGAGGTCATTGGATTTCAATAATTGTGCGGCAAGGACATAGTTGGGATGTAGGTGTTCTTATTCTTTTTTTAATTTTTTTCTCCGTTTTTAATTTTTTTTTCTTTTCAGAGTGGGAGGCTTGTTGTGCGGAATGGAGAAAGAACAGAAAATATGAACGAAAATAACAAGACACAAGATTTACGTGGTTCACCAATTTGGCTACATCCACGGGAGACGAATTCAATAATTTTGTGCGGAACAGAATTTGAGTTGGTTTACAGAGAGAAGAGAGACACTTTATATGCTGTCTCCACTAAACCCTAACAAACTGGGCCAAAAACACAATTCGGCCTAAAACACAATTCGGCCTAAATCAACAGCAGTCCAATAAAGAGAGAAGCTATACAGCGAGACCCCCGTTTGTTTCCCGGGGGCGACTGCCGCCTCCCCGGACCCCCAGGCCAGGGTCGCAGAAGCGGCTATTACAATATTCAAGGCATACCAATAAATCTCCACCTTGACTTGAATCCTCAAAGTAGAAAACTCCAGATGCACCATTACAGTGCCGGATGAGTAGACTTCGCCCTCCACTCCCAGGACTGCCCATAGAGCACCTAATCAGCTCTGATGTTCAGCAAGTCCAAACAATGTTGAAACTTGCTATGTGGAACCGGTTTGGTGAACATATCAGCGGGGTTATCTGCAGTTCCCACTTTCTTCACCCTGATTCTCCTCTCACTCCTCAAGAAATGATATCTGACATCAATATGCTTGGTCCTCTCATGATGGACCTGATCCTTGGCTAGGCAGATTGCACTCAAGCTGTCACAGTACACAGTAGCCTGATCATGATGTAGACCAAGATCACTAACTAGCCCTTTCAGCCATATTCCCTCCTTTGCAGCCTCTGTCAGAGCCATGTACTCTGCTTCCGTAGTAGACAACGTCACTGTAGGTTGCAAATTCGCCTTCCAACTAACCACAGAACCTCCCAAAGTGAATACATAACCAGTCATCGATCTCCTCGTGTCAACATCACCAGCATAATCAGAATCAGAGTAGCCTGTAACTAAGCACTCTATATCACCTCCATAAATGAGACCCACATCAGACGTACCTCTAAAATACCTGAAGATCCTCTTCACAGCTTGCCAATGTTCCTTTCCCAGTTGCCCCATGAACCTGCTCACAACACTAACTGCCTGTGCTAAATCTGGCCTCGTGCAAACCATAGCATACATCAAGCTCCCCATCGCGCTGGCATAAGGAACCCGAGACATATACTCCTTCTCCTCGTCTAACTGAGGAGCAAACATAGTGGTGAGATGAATATTTGCAGCACTAGGAGTGTCTATAGGCTTGGCTGTAGACATGCCAAACCTAGCTAACACTTTCTGAATGTAGCCTTTCTGTGACAAGAAAAGCTTCCGCTGACTTCAATCCCTAAGAATCTCCATTCCTAGTATCTTCCGAGCTGCACCCAGATCCTTCATCTCAAGCTCAGCATTAAGAAGTCCTTTCAACTTCTGAACCTCGTGCTTACTCTTTGCGGCTACCAACATGTCATCTACATAAAGCACCAGATAGATGAATGACCCATCTCTCAACCTGCTGTAGTAGACACAACAGTCATAAGCACACCTTGTATATCCCAGCTGAAGCATGTAACTGTCAAACTTCTTGTACCACTGCCTCGGAGACTGCTTAAGTCCATACAAAGACTTCTTCAACTTGCAAACATACTTTTCCTTGCCAGGAACCTGGAAACCATCTGGCTGAGTCATGTACAACTCTTCCTCCAACTCTCCATGTAGAAAAGCGGTCTTCACATCAAGTTGCTCGAGCTCCAAATCCTGATGTGTCACCAAGGCTAGCAACACTCTGATGGAAGTGTGTCTGACCACTGGTGAGAAAAACTCATTATAGTCTACCCCCCCCCCCCCTCCCTTTGACTGAAACCTCTTGCAACAACTCTTGCCTTGTACTTGACTCCCTATGCAGGTGATATTCCTTCCTTCTTCTTGAAAACCCATTTGCAACTGATTACCTTTCTCCCTTGAGGCTATTTGACCAATTCCCATGTCTGATTCTTCTGAAGAGACTCCATCTCATCTCCCATTCCAGCAAGCCATTTATCAGCATCAGTACATGAAGTAGCATCTCTGAAGGTTGATGGCTCTTGAGTATCCACTTCCTCGGCAACTGACAGTGCATAACCCACCATATCCTCAAACACATATCTCTTTGGCGCCCCAACTCCAACCCTCCTGGGTCGGTCCTGAGCTAAACTGCGGACTGTAGCTCCTGATGGTTGAGGATCTGGTGGTGGAGATTCTGGTATCTCAGATTCTGTCTGCGGCTCTTGATCCACCTCAAATTGTTCCAATCTATTTTCACCTTGAGTGACTTCAAGCTCCACCTGTTTATCAACTCCACTAGTTTCTGGCACAACTGTGGGCTTCACCATAGATCTAAGCAAAGAATTTTCATCAAAGACAACGTCCCTGCTCAGAATAACCCTCTTCTCAGATGGAGACCATATCCTGGAGCCTTTAACTCCATCTCCATAACCCACAAAAACACCCTTCTTGGCTCGGGGCTCTAACTTACCATCACTAACATGATAATAAGATGTACAACCAAAAACTTTTAACTTGGAGTAATCAACAACTTTACCTGACCACAGCTCCATAGGTATTTTGCACTCTATACTCGTGTGAGGCCCGCGGTTGATCAAGTAACAAGCTGTACTCACTGCCTCTGCCCAGAATCTCCTTTCTAAACCAGCATTAGAGAGCATGCACCTCGCTCTCGTCAGCAATGTCTGATTCATCCGCTCAGCTACGCCATTCTGCTGTGGCATATTCCTGACTGTATGATGACGAGCAATCCCTTCATCCCTACAAAACTGATCAAACTCAGACGAGCAGAATTCCAGCCCATTATCAGTTCGAAGCCTCTTGATCTCCTTCCCGGTCTGATTCTCCACCAAAGCTTTCCACTTCTTGAAATTTGAGAAAGCTTCACTCTTATGTTTCATCATGATAACCCAAGTCATCCTTGGGTAATCATCAATTAGAGAAACAAAGTACCTGTGACCTCCCATTGACTCAACTCGGGAAGGTCCCCAACAATCAGAATGGATGTAATCCAATGTGCCCTTTGTTCTATGAATCGCCTTAGGAAACTTGCTACGGTGATGCTTCCCAAAAACGCAATGCTCACAGAAGTCCAAGCTCTTGATCTTGTGGCCACTAAGAAGATCATACTTCGACAGAATTTGCATCCCTCTTTCACCCATGTGACCAAGCCTCATATGACATAACTTAGTCATATCATCCTGGTGAACCTCCGAAGATGCAACATTAACAGAATCCATAACCGTGGAACCTTGTAGAAAATACAAAGTGCAGAACACCTTTCAGAACCAGCCTAGAACCTTTGCAGACACACGGAACTCCATCACTCCCTGAGTAGACGAAACCCTTTCTATCCAACGTAGGAAGAGAAATAAGATTCTTTGTCATCGATGGAACATGCCTGACATCGTTCAAAGTACAGAAACTACCATCATGCGTCCTGATCTTGATTGAACCAATCCCAACTACCTTGCACGCAACACCATTTGCCGTAGTAATGATGCCCTCAGCTTGCTCATAAGTTGAGAAATAATCTCTCCTTGGGTATATATGGTAAGATGCCCCGGAATCAAGAAACCACGCATTAGAATGATTATTTTTCCCAGTAACAGCTAGAGCAAAATCATCTTCAGAACTGAAATCCCCTTCAGCCACAGTACCAGATGTACTCCCAGATTTACTAGCCTTCTTCGGACACTCCTTTTTCCAATGCCCCTTCTCCTTACAGTAGTTACAAACATCATTGGCCTTGGAACCCTTTGAAGATGACTTCTTTCCCTTCTTCTTATTGCCGGTTTCCTTGACTTTTATGTTTCCGTCACTAGCAAACAAGCCAGTGGCCTGACTTTTTGTACCTGTACTGTTTGCCTTATGTCGCAACTCTCTACTTTGGAGAGAGAATCTTACTTCCTCCAGAGACACAGAATCTTTACCAACAATAAATGACTGAACAAAATTCTCATACGAAAGTGGTAAAGAAACTAGCAAAATCAAAGCAGCATCTTCATCTTCAATTTTCACATCTATATTTTGCAATTCTAATAACAAAGTATTCAATTGCTCTAGATGGTCTCTGAGTTGCGTACCTTCCTGCATTCGGAGACCGAAGAGGCGTTGTTTCAGAAGCAACTTGTTGGTTAGAGATTTCGTGATATACAAACTCTCCAACTTCAGCCACAGTTGTGCATCAGTCTCCTGATCTGAGACCTCAGTGATGATTTCATCTGCGAGACACAGCATAATCGTCAAGTGTGCCTTTTCTTTCAGACTCACAACATCGCCAGAACTGCTCGCGAAATCCTTCGTCAGTGGAGTCCACAAACCTTGCTGTTTCAGCAAAGCTCGCATCTTGATCTGCCATAAACTGAAACTGTTTCTCCCAGTAAACTTGTCGATCTTCACGTTCAACCCAGACATCTTTCTCCCCGATCTGATGAGCCCAGAATCCGATATACCCACTACAAATATAGCCGGAAAAAGAAACCGCTCTGATACCAGTTTGTTGTGCGGAATGGAGAAAGAACAGAAAATATGAACGAAAATAACAAGACACAAGATTTACGTGGTTCACCAATTTGGCTACATCCACGGGAGACGAATTCATTAATTTTGTGCGGAACAGAATTTGAGTTGGTTTACAGAGAGAAGAGAGACACTTTATATGCTGTCTCCACTAAACCCTAACAAACTGGGTCAAAAACACAATTCGGCCCAAATCAACAGCAGTCCAATAAAGAGACAAGCTATACAGCGAGACCCCCGTTTGTTTCCCGGGGGCGACTGCCGCCTCCCCGGACCCCCAGGCCAGGGTCGCAGAAGCGGCTATTACAGTATTCAAGGCATACCAACAAGGCTTTTAATTATGTTTCTTGTTATTTTATTTTGTTTAGTTTTTTTTACTTTCTTAAGTTTCTATTTTTCCTCTTAGTTTAAAGTGAGTGGTATTTAAAATGGTTGTTTTGAGTTCAAGTATTAGATAGGAATCATCTCTATCAATTCTTTTTTCCGGCAGCCTTAGCCGGTAAAATTTGATTGACTTCAGATCTAGTATCCAAGGATACCTAAAGGAGAAATTCAAGTCAAAGTTGTTATACCAACGGACTTCTGGCGACACTATTTTTTCGAGGATTTAGATCAGATTTGTAAACTTGGGTCCATCAGGATATTCTGATCAGTTATGTTGTTAATTTGATTTGAATGGTCTTTAGAGGTTTCTGGGGTCAAGTTAGAGATAATTCTACGCACTAGAAGTTATTTCTATACACTGATGAAAATTATTTTTGGCAATTAAAATTACTGGTATTAATCTCTTAGTTTAGGGAAATAGTCTTTACTGGTTAAACGGAGACAGGCGGATCTTTGGTTGAGGAGCTTCATTTACTTAGTTTTGATTGCATAGATGTTTAATCAGTGGTATGGGTGGAATTTCTTTCGCGTTCGTTTATTTGATACGTCACTGTGTTTGGTTCTGCAGATAGTCTCGGGTTGATTTATTGTGGTTATTCCAATATTACACAGTGATAACAATTATCTTTGGTGTGCTCATATCATTGCCACATATGCCTTTTGTTTAGTATTGTAATATTGATAGTGCCTTGGTGTATTTTCTCTTTTAGCCATTGAGCCTTTAGATTAGTATTGTAATATTTGACTAGTGTCTCAGTGTAAATGAGTTTATCACATATCTCATGGTGTAATCACACATTGTGCAAATTGAGGTTAAAAGAAAAGGGTTGAAACCCTATAAACCCTCATCACATGGACAGTATAATTTTTAAAAAAAAGTAATTTGAAATTTGAAAAATTATTTTTATTTCTTTATAAAATTAAATAATTATACAATATTGAAGACATAAGCAACTAAAATAAAGTGCGTGATTTTGTAATGCCCTTTGTAAATAAGCCGCCACCAAGACAAATAATTTCATTTTCCACATGTAGTAAACTATCTACTAACTATTATATAGCCCAGTTCTTGATCTTCATCAACACACTACACAAATCATGGTTCCATTTTCTCTCTCCCATCAAGAGAAAAATTAGGTTAGCTAGTTTGTACTGCCGCCGAACCCCCTTCTTCCTACATCCTATAAATTTTTTCTCTCATCTTCTTTTCCCTATGAGCAGTAGTTTTGCATTTGATATATTTTTAATGTTTATGTTTTTAAAAAGTATGGATTTGTTTGTTTATATTAGTATCGTTCTTCGACATGATAGATTAGATTGATGTGGTCATGATGATCATTTAATCTAATCATTTATGTAGGTGTATTTTGTCTGATCTGGTTTTACAGATCGTGTGTTCATGATTTCGTTTGTGTTTCTCAATTAGAAGTTTTGTTCTCGATTTGTGTTTTTCATGGTGTTTATAGTTTGGACAATATAGATCGTGTTTTGGATCAAGATCAAGTGGTGTAATAGCTGTTGTAGATCCTTGTTTGGCATAGTGATATTGATACTGATACACTCCTCTTCGCCAAGTGGTCATGATTTTTGTGGAACCAAGTTAATATCTATGAGGGCAATGTTACCATTTTTATTGGATCTCTTATCTGTAATAGTACATACGATAAGTCGGGTTGGCATGTAATTTGAATATCCTTGCAATAGAATGGTTATTGTTAGAGGATAGTTAGGTTGGATGTCAATTCCACTTATTGTAATCGCTGTTGGGCATTTTTCCCAGCATCTTGGAATGGTTGATTTTTCAAAAAAAATGTTAGCTAGTTTGTACTTATAGGTACAATATCCTAAACCCGTTGAAGACTTACCCACGAGCGGGAGCCTGTGAAAAAAAATCTATGCTATATACTAAAAGTTCTTTCCACAAGAAGTTGCTCTTTTACTATATAGTATAGTTTTTTTTTACTTAAGGAAGCAACTTCTTATGGAAAGAACTTTTAAGAATCAACGCTTTTAGTAACTCTCACACTTAGTCACATCAGCTTTTAGTAACTCTCACACTTAGTCACACACTTAGTCACATCTGGGAATTGAATGTTAGTCCAGCGATTGAAGTCTAGTGCTACTACTATGAGGTCATGGGTTCAATTCCCACCAAGGGTAAGGGGAGGGGAGGGATTTTATTGGGGGCTCATTTGAGTTATTACCCAATTTTTTTTAAAAAAAATTTAGTCACATCAGCTTTAATAAACTTTTGACAAGTGGCATCTTTAAAACTTGACACATCAGCTAGCCACATCAACTTTCATGTGGAAAGAACTTTTGAGCTTCCTTAAAATGCAAGAAATGATTTATGTTTCCCCTCTTCTCTCAAACTGTCATATTCCCCTATGGAGTGATGGAGTATAGAGGGTTTGTATGGTATATTGCATTCAAATATACCCCAACTCCGTAGCCCAATTTGATTCTCACACTCTTCCTTAGTATTTCTAAGCTTTGAAAACTCGGATGATAGTTAATAGAATGGGAAAGGAGATGAATGGCGAACAGAAGGCATCATCGTCGAGCATGGCGTACACGGTGGAGCAGCTCATTGCTGTCAATCCCTACAGCCCCAACATCCTCTCGATCTCAAAATCTCCATCAACGAACAAGTGGGGTCCATTTTACATAAACTAGAATTCAAATTTAGCTGTTTTGTAGGATTAAAGTTTGGATTTTTTTGACACCAACCTTTCCCTTCTACTGTCTGAATCAGGTGAGTTGAGGTATGTTTTAATAAGATTGGAAAGTTGTGCTATTAAATTTTTATTTTTATTAGTGTTATTACAATGTGAATGATAATTTGTTTGTGGGCTTTTAGTTTGAGCCACAGCAGTCAGATTGTTGCTCGCATTTTGGTTGAGGTATGAGTACATTTTGAATGCTCACATTTTCAATCACATCTTGAAGAAAGTAAATTTTAATACTGAGAGTATTTTAAATTATTTTTCCCAGTTAGTACTGCATCTGACTGAAGAAGGCCTATTACTAATTTTGTGCGTATTTAACCTCATGCAACCTTATCTAAATATTCTCTTCTTTTTTTTAATGAAAAACACCCGAGGGTGGGGAAGGTATATTTGAGGTTCCCCAAGCCTCCATCAAAATAAGTAAGATTTACAGACAGAACAGATTGGCCTTAGTTCGTGATAGGCAACATGGTTGCACCCAAAAGTCCTACCAATGCTAAATGAAGTACTTGTGTAACAACTATCCTAGCAAAAGGATAGATGATGAAGTTGCGATCCGAAGGCGGGAATCTCCACCCCTTGTGTTAATTCTCGCCTCCAGCCAGGCAACTTCAATTACAAGCAGTGATATTATAAAGTTAAAAACTTCCTGAAACTGAAGTCCCCAAAAGCAGTTTAAGATCCAGATCAAATATGTGCAAAGCTTGAGTTTTGAGAGTCCAGAAGAGTGTAACTGAAGGAGTGCAATATCACAACCCTCGCCCGAACCGTTGTATCAGACGAGTTTCCACCATGAATACCAGCAGTAGGTTTCCAGTAGGTAAAGGATGTGCATGGTCAGCAGAGAAAAGAAACCCCGAGCTTCAGTGAACTGGCAGAAGATGATAGGTAACAGGCATAAGATCAGAACCTGAACCTGCACGAAAAAGTCTTGATTAGCAGTATCAATCCTTATGCAGAGCATGTTAGTGCATTCTCACTTGAGGTATATGTGCCCTATCTAATGCAATCAGACCCTTAATGTGATGGGGAATGTTATTAAGATGAAGACATTGAAGATGGCAGTTGTGATGCTTTGCAATTGCATTAGCTACAGAGTTACCCTCTCTGAAAACATGATTAAGATGAGCACAACCTAATATAGCTTTAACTCTATAAGCCAAATAAAAAAGATTCCAGTTTGCAGAATAAGGGTCATTGATCATGTTAATCGCCAACTTACAGTCGGTTTCAAAAATGCAATTTTGCCCTACATCAAACAAATTATCGAATGCAAAAAGCAGTGCCTTAATTTCGGCTTCCAGGGGTGAAGCAGCAGAGATAGAGGCAGAAGCTATATTAATCAAAGCACCCGAGCTATCTCGAACAATTATACCAGCAGCTGCCTTATTTGGAAACCAAGAGGTATCTATGTTAATTTTGATTGACCCCGATGGAGGTCTCTCCCAAAGAACAATAGCTATGTTAGGCTTCAGAGGAGGTCTAATAAAAGGAATCCAATGACTGAAATGTGATGCAATAGCAGAATGTGAGAAATAAGTCCTTGGGGTATGTAGAAAAGCTAGCTTAATTAAGTCATGTACTTCCTTGGAAATTAGCTCCGAAGAGAATGGCTTATTATCAAATATGAACCTATTTCTAGCTTTCCAAAGCGACCAGCAGGTAAGAGATGGTATGATTTTACAGACGAAGTGTTTCCAGCCAGCTAAATCATGTGTATTCCAGAAAGTGAAAAATCTTTCAGTAAGGGAATGATTAGAATTTAGATGGAAGTGGACTAAAGATGCTATGTTACTCCAGACAGCATAAGCAATAGGGCATGAAATAAAGAAGTTCTGAATTGAGTCTGTGCTAGAACAAGCCGGACACTTAGAAGCTAGACTGAAACCACAGGTAATAAGCACATCATCAAAGGGAAGAAAGGATTGCAGCATTTTCCAGGTAAAAATTGAAATCTTTTTTTGTAAAGCATTATTCCAAATGAATTTGCAAGCAGGAAAATTACCTATTCCATGAGTAAGAGCCCTATAAGTTGACTTAGATGTGTAGTTACCCGAGGCTTCAGCTTTCCAAATCAGTCTGTCTTCTCTCTCTATAGTCAGTTCTGAATCCAGAAGAAAAGACAAAGTATCATGTTCCAGAAAAGAACCAATCTGAGTTAATAGAATGGCCTTGTTACTAATGAAATCTGCCACTGACAAATATGGCATTGTAGCTACTATATGCTCAGGGATGGGATTACACAGAGGACCTCGAGGACACCAATTAGCAGACCAGAAACTACAGGTACCTTTTCCATGAATAATTACTGAGTTATGCTCTGCAAAAGAATTAATGGAGAGAATTCTCTTCCAAGTTACAGATTTCCTATGAGACAAAGGAAGAGCCCAGAGGAGCCTGGACCAGAGAGTGATTCCTAGAGGTCGTTTGGTATGTGTACCATACACGGTGATTATAAATTCTGCGTATTTTAGGATTGGTAGAACTGTTTGGTTGACGGAAAGTAGTAAATACATGGGAAGTTGTAATTCGGAGGAAATTAAATTTCCCACATAACGTGGGAAATATGTTACCGAGTACCTCCTCGGTCGAATGCAATTCTGCGATGCTTTTGTGTGATATTACACTTTTATCCTAACTATGGCGCGTAAAACGTTATGGTTTCCCTCCTTCAAGCGGCAATTTTTCATTTCCTTCTACTTCATCATCTTCTCGCATACCCAAATGAAGTCAACCAAACAACATGCAGAAAATTAATTCATAGGAAATATAGAATCCGCATGTGCAACCAAACACGATTTGTGTATATCCTAGAAATTTGATCACGGAAACAACTTCCCATGAAATACAAATTACCGCAGAATTGAATTCCCACATGAACCAACGACCCCCTAATTGACTCTACCACCAAAGTTTAGCTGAACATGTATCAATTATAGCCTTAATCGATCTAAAGCCAAGTCCATTGAAATCGGTTGAAATCGAAATGGCAGACCATCTTTTCCAGATTTTATTATTTTTACCATCTGATTCCCCCCCAAAAGAATCTTGCTAATCTTTTTTCAAATGTTCGAATTATTATTTTAGGGGGATTAGTAACTGCCCATAGATGCTGTGGCAAAGAATATAGGCAATGTTTAATTAAAACCAGCTTGCCTCCAGCACTTAGCCACCTATTCTTCCAACTTTGAAGCTTAGTATCCAGGTTTGCCATTAATGGTTGGAAATACCTTTTAAGAGTTCTTCCCTGAAAAATGGGACAACCAAGGTACTTAAATGGAAATGAGCCTTTTTTCATTTTCAAAATGGACTTAACCTGAATATTCTTTAAAATTGAGGCCCTTTTGCTAAGATAAAAATAAGATTTATCGAAATTAAACTTCTGTCCCGAAGTAACCTCAAATACATCTACGAAGGCTTTTATTCTTATGAGATTAGCCTTAGATGCTTGCATAAAGATAATGGTGTCATCTGCGTACATTAAGTGTGAAACAGCAGGGATTGAGGCAGGTAATTGGAAACAAGTAAGACTATTATTTGAAAATATAAAGGATAGACTTCTAGAGAAAGCTTCAGTAAAAATATTAAAAAGAAAAGGAGAGAGTGGATCACCTTGTTTAATCCCTCTAGTAGCTTTGAAAAAGCCTACTGGATTCCCATTAACAAGAACAGAAAAATGTGCCTGAGATAAATTACTCATAACCGCAGTTAAAAAGGTCCCATTAAAACCAAATTTAGTTAGAATCTTCCTAAGAAACTGCCAGTTGACTCTATCAAAAGCTTTCATTAAATCTAATTTCAGAATACAATTAGGGGATCTGTTCCTCTTATTTAGAAACCTGACCATTTCCTGTAGATACAGAATGTTGTCAGAGATGTCTCTCTTCTTCAAGAATGAAGATTGGTTAGGAGAGATCAGGGTGTCCATATAAGGCCTTAGCCTTTCCATTAGAACCTTAGAACAGATTTTATTTAGGACATTAGATAAGCTGATAGGTCTGAAATCCCCAAAAGAGCAAGGTGTTGCTTTCTTGGGAATTAGTGTAATCCATGTACTAGAAATTCCTTTCAGGATGTTAGAACCTAAGATGAAGTCATTGACAGCCTCCATTAGATCTTGTTTAATAACAGACCAGCATTTGCTATAGAACTTAGGTGTGAAACCGTCTGGGCTACTGTTACTGTTTAAGCTTTTAATGACAGCTTCTAACTCAGATTCTGTCACAGGAGCAGCTAAAGTTTGATTATCCGTGTCATTTATTATTTTGGGGATTTGACTAAGAAAGTGAGAGCAGTATGTATCCGCAGTATTTTGTTCAGGCTCAGTTAATAGATCAGAAAAAAAGCAATTGCCTCATTCTGAATATCAGTTTGTGTGTTTAACCATTGACCTGCTGGATTTTTAATTTTATTAATCTGCATCTTACAATTCTTTTCCTGAACTACTTTATGAAAAAATTGAGTATTATTATCCCCCAATTTATACCATTTAAGTCTCGCTTTCTGTTTCCAAAACTTTTCTTTCTCCTTCAAAGCCCTAAGCAATAAAGCTTTTTTCTGGTTTAGCTTAACAAGTTCAGGCAGAGTTGGACTTAAATCAAAAGAAAGTTCCTGGATTCTTAGGGCTTCCTCAGCTAGTGTTACATTAGAATCAATATTGCCAAAAGACTCTCTGTTCCATGTTTTCATCACTCTTTTAAGCCTAATTAATTTTAAATAGAATCTGATCATGCCTTTATCTTGAATTGGCTTTTCCCAATTTTCCTGAACTAAACCAAGAAACTCTGTCCTTTGGAACCAGGCATTAATAAATCTGAAAGGCTTTGGATATGAGGGCACTAAGTTGGACAATTGGAGGAGGAGAGGAGAGTGGTCCGACGTATGCCTATTAAGAATCTGGATGGATGAAGAAGGAAATTTAGAGCTCCATGATAGGGTACAAAGGCCTCTATCTAATCTTTTAGAGGTAGGGTTTCTCAGCCTAGAGTTACACCAAGTAAACAGATTACCTACAGTATTAATTTCCTGAATACCAGTGGAATTAATCCAGGTATTAAAATCTCTAATGCTTCCTAGAGCCGGGTTAGAAGGACCTCTATATTCAGACACATTTGTAATTGTATTGAAATCCCCTATGAAAATAGTGTCACCCTTAGAAATCAGCTTTAAATCTTTCCATAGAGCCTTTCTACCTTCTCTATTTCTTAAAGCATAAATGAAAACAGCCTCCATACAAAGATTTAAAGATTGGTGAGATATGTCAACATGCATAAATTGTTCATGAGAAGTCAGTAGTGAAACAGAAATGATATTGGACCACATTAGCCAAATTTTCCCATTGGGAAGGAACAGAGAGTTGGAGAAATTTAGAGCAGTCATATAGGAATGAAGTTTTGAGTTGTCGTGCATAGGTTCAATTATACATAACAACTGGATTTTCTTAAGTTTAAGTAGATTAGACAGTCTAAGCATAGATATTTCCATACCACGTAGGTTCCAAACCAGGAAATTAATGTTAACAGTAGCTGTCATATTTCACCTGATTTATTACCTTTTGTGGCCGATCTTAAAAGCATCTTATTCAGTTGGCTAAGATAGGTTTTTTTTTAATTTTTAGCCTTACCTTAGTGGTCAAACTTACCCGGGGGCTCTGAAGCAGGAGCAGCATTCAGAATTTATTGCTCTGAGGTGTCGAGTTCCAGGGTACCTTCCAAGTCCTCATATATAGTTCCACTGATTCCATCCTGATCCTAAATGTGAAGACCTTCTTCCTGCAAAACAGAAAATTTGTTTGACATCTTTCTATCTAGGGAAAGTGTAGGGTTAGAAATAGAGTCATTCATAGGAAAACGAAGTAAACCAATTTGCAGGTCATCTTTAGCATAAGATATCAGTGCTGGTTTTGAGTTTTCAGTTGCCTTTAATAACCTAGTGATAGAATTATCCGGGCTCTCTATGAGGTGGTTTTCTGATGCCTGAAATCTGCCACTACCAGGAGCGCTAGGAGCCTCAATTGGAGTGTTAAATTGAGAATGGAAGTCAGGGCTCCTTCCAGCCTTATCAGTGACAGAGGTGAAAGGAGCATTAGGAGAATCAGAGATCAGAGGTGGTAGATCAAATTTTTTTCCGGTTGCCTACCACTGTGGGTTAGATTGAACCTGAATTGTGTTGGTTTCCTCAATTCTATCATTAGTATTTTAGGAGATAGTTTTACATTGTCCTAAAGAATGACCTAGTTTAGCACAGTGGCCACAATAGAGAGGAATATCTTCAAACTCAATTCGATACTTCCTATTATTCGAAATTGAACCAAGCCTAATATAGTGACACAGAGGTTTCAGTAAATCAATTTCAACACAGAATTTGATGGCAGAGGGCCTAGTAAGCTTTTCAGTAGCAAAATCGTTTTTTATAAAGTCACCAATACTATTGCCAATTGCCTCTATAGAAGCAGAATTATAGTAATACAAAGGCACTTCCCTGATAGTACACCAAATTGGAACAATTGGAGATTCTTTTTGTGTGGAAAAGTCCGGTGTCCACTTAAGCATCTTAAGCAGTATGCCATTGAAGTTCCATATGCCCTTCATCCAACATCGTTGATAGTCGTTAACCTGCTCAAATCTGATTAGTACGTGTTTATAATCCAAAGATCCTAATTGATACTTACCTTCGAACCCAATTGTTCTGAGGGCTACCTCCATCTGATCCATAGAAAACCTGCCTTTAGTAAACTTACCGACCAAAGCATTGGAATAGTGAGCTGAAAGCGTAGCAATTTGCTCATCAGAGTATAAGCAGGCAGGGTCCCCAAGATGAGTAGACTTTAGAATTAGCTCAGGATTATTAGGGAGCTGTGTTGAAAGGGGGGGATTTGGTTTGAAGAACTGCAGCAAAGGTTTTTGGAGGCGGAGGATGATTGACCGTAGTAGCCGCCATATCGGCCGGCGAGATTAAAGCTCTGCCAAGAGGAGAAGTGGCCAGAAGCAGCCGGCCCAGAGACCGTTGCCGGCAAATAACAGATAGAAAAGAGGGGTTAGGGTAGAAGAAAGGGAATCGCACACAATATCGCACCAACAATCGCACACAGATGAACAGTTTCTTAGATGAACAGTTAAGGTTAAAATGATGATATCTAAATATTCTCATAAAATTGGGTATGTTTTGATTTGAATAATTATTAAAATATGCAGCATCGTGAGTTTCATTCACTTTCTTTCCTTTTTTGACACAACATCTTGATGTATTTCATATTCATTATTTAAGAAACACCACCTGTTATGATGGGAGGTTTGGCGGACCTCTACCTATTTATTAATAGAAAAATAAAAGATACATAGACGTGGGGGACATAATAGCCTTACCTCCGGAGAAAAGCTATCGAAACTCTGTCAACTAAATAACAACCTAAATACTAATCCTAAGAGTTTTGATAACCTGCAATAAAAACATGGAATACAGAAATCCAAACTGAGAAAACAACCCTATACATCAAATTGTTCTAAGCCAACTTGTTCTTATATAAGGAAACGAAACTGCATCCAACTTCACTCGTCCTTCAATGCGAGGAGGGAGACCTGCAAATGAAAAAAAAATGTTTACCTTTTGGAATGAAGCAAATTTCACAAGTGAGTCCACAACCGAGTTGGCTTCTCTGTAATGTGAGATAAATTGTAATCGAAATTCCTTAGTTGCTCCCAAATCTTTCTTATCTGCTCTGAACATCTCCAAGGAACTTTAAACATTCTTGTGATGATTTTCACCAACACCAGGGAATCAGATTCAATCTATAGCTTCTTGATGCCTAAGTTTCTGGCCATGTCTAATCCTTGAAGAAGGGCTTTTGCTTCAGCTTGGATTGGTGAGTTAGCAAGAACAGGTTAGCTAATGCAGACACAATGTGTCCAGTGTTATTTCTAATAATACAACCCACTCCTGCAATTTCATCACTAAGAAATTATCTATCTATGTTAAGTTTAAAAAATGCAGGCAGAGTCCACTTGACAATCATAACAAGTTTACTAATTTTTCTAGAAGAACCATAAACCAATCTGGGATTTAAACCAGTTAAATCCCACCTAAATTCAATTTGTATGCTAGGATAATATCATTAATTTGGAGCATAATTTGTTTAAATATGAGACAGCACATGGAATTATCCTTTACTGTTCAATCATTTTTGTGTGATTATTAGTTCCAGAAAAAGTAGTATCTGTCCCAAAGAAAATCAAAGCTCTAAATTTACTTAGATTAAGAAGAGAATGTATCGTATCCCAAATGTTTGTAATCACAGTACAATTGTTAAAATTGTGATGAATGATTTCTTTTGAATTAAAACAGAAGCATCATCTTGATGAGATATTAAAGCCAAAGTCTTCTACCATTTCCTTAATTCATGTCAACTTGCAGACGTTGTGTGGTAAAAAATACATAACTTAATGCATATTCAAGCATGTGTTTACCCATCTGTGTGGGACAGAATATGTTCTTATCTTCATTTCCACTCACCGTATAAGTCCCAACTTCAGGTAGTTAAAACACTTGCTCTAGTTACTTTCTAGCATATTTGGAAGGCAAAGAACAATTTCTTATATGATCAGAAGCCACAAAATCCAGAAACAGTAATTCATTCCATTAAAGATATGTGTTTTTGTATTTTCTCAGTCCACACAATCCAACCAAGTTCTAATTTTGATAAATATTGGGTGGAAATAGGTATGATGCCCTATCTGGGAAAACAAAAGGCTAAAAAACTACAAATATCTATCATGACCACCCCTCCCACCCCCACAATCAGGTTTTAAAGCTAATGTTGATGCATCTTTATTAACTAATAAGTCCAGTCAACATGGCATCCTATTTAGGGAATTCAAAGGTAATGCTAGACATGTTCTTTTCTCATGCTCTTCTGCTAAGTCAGCCCTTGAAGCTGAACTCACAAGCATTCAGATGGCCCTGGAATACATTAACTCAACTAACTAAAAAAATGTGATATTGGAATTTGATTGTCTAAATGTTGTTCAGGGCATTCTGAATTAAATGAAGGCACCTTTTTTATATCTACTCTAAGTGTGTTATGATTAGGGATTCTTTTAAATCTACTAAATTAGTATTTGTGCATAGGGAATCAAATAAGGTAGCAGATGACATTGCTAGAGTTGGGCACCTTATGAGTCCGGATATGATCACTCATTTCATCCCAAATGCAAATTTTGATAACAAATTGAAAAACCTAATTAATCTAGATAGGATTGGGATGCCATCAATAAGGTTTCAGTCATTCCATCCATCCTAAATATCATATTTTCAATTATAAGACACTTGGGCGACTGTACTTTTATTGCTCTATGTTTCTGCTGCATTTGTGCTACGGTCTGCATTTTTCTCTTGTTCTTATGTTCTGTCAGAGGTGTTGTAGACACTAATATTACTTGATCTTAGTGTGCTTAATGGTAAGGCCAGTTGTGACACTGTAAAAAGTGATATTGGAATACCCCTCTGCTAGTTTTCTTGGTTTTATCTGCAGGGGCAGTTCCCGGCTCATCGTAGTAACATTCATCTTCCACCGGAGTGGAAGCTTGGCGACACAAAGCTTGTTTATGCTCGGTGACGCAATGATCATTTGAGATGGAAGGAAAAAGTCTCCGGGTTTGTGGATCATAAGTCCTTCCGCTGCTCAACATGATTATGTGCCACAGATCATAAACGCAAGGAGTCTCCCTATTTTGAAGGCTAATTCATATATCCTAGCCACTTCATTGTCCGGTACCTACAAATTAACACATGTAATGGAGGTTTGTATGCATGGAAACACAAAGGAGGGCCGCACAACAAAAATAGTTTTCTTATGATCTTTTTTAGGAGTAACCATAGTTACCTATCTATAAAAATATGTATCACTCCACTTCTAATTTTTAACTATTTTGGTTTTATTTCAGGTTGGGGAGCTCAATGATATACCCCTTACTTATTAATAAAAATCCAAAGTCTTCTAAAATATCTGGGAAGGCCAATAATCTATTCAGAACTTTCCAATTCATGTATTTCATTTTATTAGGTAAGAATGATGACCACGGATGCTTAAAGGAAGGAACTAGTGTTTCTTTTCTCTGATTGGATGGTATACTGATTTTAAGCTAAAGCTCCATTTTGGGTTAATCTCCAAACCATTTTGTCATCATAATGATGAGACATCAAATGTATGTATTTTCCAAAGCATTTAACATCTCTTTTGTCATCTTTTTGTTTGAAGATTGCTGGATTTAGGTAGCTTTAGATCATAAGGGATTTAGAAGACCATTTTTGGTTTTCATATCTAAATCCTTCCTTTTGCAATCTATTTATAGTCTAATGGATTTTTGGTCCTTACGAGCGTCTAGATTCCTCTTTGTAAGCTTAATTTGTAGATTGCTCATAAGCACTTCAGATTGGTTTATTGAAGGTCATTCGCAAGAATGGACGAAGATTGAAAGCCACGAGCCAAATGTGGTAGAAGCAAGTTTAGATTTGAAGAATAAAGGAAAGTCGACTGACGCGAAGACCGACCGGGTGAAAAAGACTGGTGACATTAGCCACGTGCCCACACGCAAGAGAAGAGATCACGACACATGCCTTCAGGACTGGATCAAGCGGGCACCCGCACACTATGGAGCATGCCCTCGGTTCCTCAACGTGCCTGATGCGGAGTCCCGCGTGCCTGCACGCTGCTTCTCACACCAGCACCCTCATCAACCTCGCGCCAGTGTCTCAGCCTCGTGTACCCGCGCAGCCAGCACACTTGCATGGTTTTGACCTCCTTTTGACTTTAACTTTGTACTATAAATATCCTAAAACCTTATCACCTCATCCCTCACTCATTCTACCTGAAAATACTCTCTAGAAACCCTGGGAAGCATTTATTTCCTCTCTTTTCTTCTATGTTTACCATGGATTCATGCTATTTTGTCATAGGTTTTTGTAATCTAGGATAAATATACTCTTGGGAGCAATTGGTAAGCATTTCTAGTATGAATTTGTGAGATTCATTTTATCCTATTTTGTACTTTGATTATCAAGTATATTTTGTGCTTTCTTGTGTGATTAATGCATAATTTACACTAGGGTGATCAACTAGTTGAAGATTGTAGGTTAGTTATTTGCTAGGTTTTTATTCAAATTAGGAAAACTTTGACTTTTTGTCAACGTGATTATTGTTGGTCAATGTTAGGTTATAATTAGGAGTGACAACTAATCATGATTTTTGATTGATGAAGTTGCTTAGACTTAGGATGAATTTGAATGGGTTTGACTAATTATCAATGTGGCTCACTAATAACGATTAACATAAAGGTCGATCCTCGTAGTCATTATTAGTAGATATACTTGTGCTATCTATGTGTTTCTCGCTTGTAGGACATTGTGGGAGTTGTGTTGGGTCTCCATGTGTATTGCTATTCATGGGAAAGTCTATGATGCCGATCATCTAGGGTGACCCAAGGGTAAAAGTTATTGTGTGGCGTTGATCGCTCACTCTAACTATAACCGAGGAGAGGCGAGAAATGTCTTCACTCGAAAGGTGTTGATAAGTTCTCCACAATGTGTGGTTAATGCATAAAATAGGGTAATTATTCGATGATCAAAGGATGACTACAAATGTAAACCAATTGCGCCCGAAACTCATTTTCATATTAATTACATCTTTTGTGCTAGTATAATCGTAGTTACTCTAATTGTTGGTTAATTTAGTTGTTAAAGTAGTCGTAGTGTTTCTAAAACCAATCCCCCAACTTTGTTTCCACACACGTAGAGTGACATCTTTGCATGATTTTCAACTACATTTAATACTCAATAAAACCCCATTTTCCTTGTTGACGACCCCATTTTACCACTAGCTACTATTTAGTAGTTAGCCATAATTTGGGCATATAAATACTATCTTTGAGAGGCAAAGCGATGACCTCCCACATAATTAAGAAATAATTTTATTTCCTTTTCCAATGTAGAGATTAAATGATTGGCAAATGTTGATTTATCTATTGAAGTAGATTTGCTTTATTTTGTACAAACTCTGAAATAGGCAAATCAGGAAAAGGAGGATTAATTCTTATATCCCATTTATCTACTAAAGGGCCAGTTTCCGTCCAGCTGGAAGACCAAAAAGAAACTTCACATTTTCCTAGTTTAATTTGTATGTTTTCCAGAGAAATCTCATTTATTTATTTGATTCTTACCTAGGTTTTAGATGTTTTATGATTATCTGGGATTGACCACATTGTTTTAGCTCATAAAGAACTACCATTTTTACAGTTTCCACCAAAGTTTTAGAGCAAAACTTGTAGTCTGAGTGTGTTAATTCTTAAAACCAAGTCAATTTTCATTAGTTGGATAACACATTTTAGAGTAGGTTCTCCATATTGTTTTACTCTAGTTTTGGTCTGAAATTGAAGACCAAAAGAATCTAGCCAATATTTTATGTATCTGGTTGATTGTAGATATGTTGCCTTTAAAACTGCAATCAGGTGTATTGTAATTGTGGAGAGGACATGTTTTATCATAATTGCTTTACCTACAGGTAAGAGCAATATATTTTGGGTCCGCCTCTTGTGAGACCTTCTCATGGTGAGACCAAGAACTATAAGCAAAATAGGAAAAGAGCAAACTAAATTCGGGGGCCAAAAACTAATAGAACTGGACTAAATTGCAAATTATCACAATTACACATTAAATCCCTGAACTTTTAAAACATCAATATGAAACCCCATCTTTAAATCTTTGCAATTTAATTCCTGGTCTCACCGTGGGATGATCTTATACAAGACTTTGTCGTATATTTTTCCATTTTTCAATTCTGGGTTTAATTGAAGAAACCATACCTTGAAGCCTTCCAATATAAATTGGACATTCTAGATATTTAAAAGGTAAAGTATCTTCAATCATTTTTGTTTCAGATTTGATTACGAAGATTATTCTATGAGGAGTATGTTTAGAGATGAAAAAAGAGGATTTTTCAAAGTTGACTTTCTAGCCTGATGCAAGTTCAAATGATTTTAAGAAGCTGATATGAATCTCCTTGCGAAGACTCACAATTTGCGGAATTAATATTTTTGATCAAGTGAAGGGATCTGTAAACCCACACTATCTCGCACGAAATTCAGGAGTCTAGCCCTCGGGGTACGCCTAACTTCGACTTGCTCTCTAACTAGCCCTCGGGATTAGATTACAAGGTTTATTGATAATTAACTAGCCCTCAGGTTTAAGCAACAATGGAATAGCTCGCAGGCAAAGAGTATGAACTCAAAAGGTTGTATATTTGATTGTTGAAAGGTTGTAATTTTCGTCCATAAGGCCTCCCTTTTTATAGGGTTACAATCTTGCCTCAAACCCTAATCACAAATGGAAACTGAATCGACTTATGACAGCTTTAAGAAGCTAAAACTATATCTAACTAAAATACCTAAAATAAATGGTAATCTAAGGTAATCAGGTTGAATTCTTCAAGAAGTAACCTTGAAGAATATTACCTTATCTAATCTTACCAAATATAATTCTAATCAGAATAAAACTGAATATAATAAACCTTAATGGACTGTATTTTCGAAATTCAGCTCTTCAAAGCCCACATGGCCGAGCTATCAGTCCAATAAACCCAAAATGACATTATTTTATAGTGATCACACTACCTCATTAAAAACCCAGTGGGAAAAAAGAGTATAGTGTTCTTCATGATGTCTTCAGTTCTTCGACAATCTTGAATAATGAATCCAAGATGTCGATGGTGACTCCTTCAATTCTTCATCATAAAGGCGATCAATCAAAGCATTTAAAGAAGCATCCCTGAGCTTAGTTCTTGACCTAGTCATCGGTCCTGCAATGTCACTTAGAGGATCTCGAACATATCCTTTAAATGTGTGATCAAGTCGTGGAATGTCTTCATTTATGGTGGTAGTCGTCTTGGCATCTCCATCATTCCCTCCATGGTTGAAAGGTTTCGCCCTCGAAACTGAATCGTATTCAAATGTAAATGGAGATAAATCAGCAATATTGAAGGTTGCACTAACACCATAATGATCTGGTAACTTAATCTTGTAAGCATTATCGTTCACACGATTCAACACTCTAAAAGGACCATCGCCACGTGGACTCAACTTAGATTTCCGAGCATTTGGAAACCTCTCTTTCCGCAGATGAACCCAAACATAATCTCCCACGTTGAACCTCATCAACTTGCAGCTTTGATTAGCTTTATCAGCATTCTGTGCATTTGTCCATTCAATTCTCATGTGCACCTTCTCATGGATTTTCTTCACAAAATCAGCTTCCTGTTCTCCATCAAGGTTTTTAACCTGTTTAAAATTCAAAGGAAGTAGATCAAGAGGTGTAATAGGTAGAAAACCATAAACAATTTCAAATGGAGATAAAGAAGTAGTAGAATGAATAGTGCGATTGTAAACAAACTCTGCAATCGGAATGCATTTTTCCCAATTCTTTAAGTTCTTTTGAACTAGTGCACGCAGGAAAGCCCCTAGGGTTTAATTGGTCACTTCTATTTGTCCATCAGTTTGAGGATGACTGGCAGTCAAAAACAACAACTTTGTCCCTAACTTGCGCCACAAGGTATTCCAAAAGTAGGATAAAAATTTAACATCGCGATCAGAAACAATGGATGCAGGAATTCCATGTAACCAAACTACTTCCTTAAAAAATAGATCCGCAACATGTTTTGCATCATCTGTCTTCCTACAAGGAATAAAATGTGCCATTTTCAAAAATCTATCCACAACCACAAAGATAGAATCATTACCTGACTGAGATCGTGGCAAACCTAGGATAAAATCCATGGAAATATCAACCCAGGGATGTTTAGGAACATGCAATGGAGTATAAAGACCATGAGGCTTAGTTTTAGACTTAGCCTTCAAGCAATCAAGACAATTCCTACAAACCCTATCAATAGCAAGTGCTATTTTCGGCCAATAGAAGTGTTCTCGCAACAAATTATAAGTTTTAAAAGCACCAAAATGTCCCATTAAACCACCTGAATGAGCTTCTCTAACAAGTAATTCACGCATAGAACATTGAGGATTACATAACCTATTATTCATAAACAAGAAACCATCATGCCGAAAAAACTTCTCATAAGCACCATTTTCGCATGCAGCACAAATAGATGAAAAATCAGAATCTGTCGCATATAAATCTCGCACGAATGAAAACCCTAGCATAATGCATTCCAAACGTGTAAGTAAAACATGTCTACGACTCAAAGCATCAGCAACAACATTTTCTTTACCCTTTTTGTAACGCAACACATAAGGAAAAGATTCAATGAAACTAGACCATTTAGCATGATGCTTATTCAACTTCATCTGACTCTTCAAGTATTTCAAGGATTCATGATCACTATGAATGACAAATTCTTTATGCAATAAATAATGTTTCCAAGTTTCTAATGCACGCACAATTGCATAAAATTCTTTATCATACACAGGATAGTTTAGAGCACCGCCCTGTAACTTTTCACTGAAGTAAGCTATAGGTCGATTCTCTTGCATCAAAACAGCACCAATACCAACACCAGAAGCATCACAATGAATCTCAAAAGTACCATTAAAATCAGGTAAAGCAAGAATAGGAGCATTGCATAATCGTACTTTCAATTCATTAAATGCATTCTCTTGACTCTCAGTCCAAACAAATTTCACATCCTTTTTAACTAGTTCATTTACAGGTGCAGCAATAGATGAGAAATCACGCACAAACCGTCTATAAAAACTAGCTAAACCATGAAAGGAACGTACCTGGTTGGCATTAGTAGGTCTCGGCCAGGTCTTAATGGCCTCAATTTTGGTTTTGTCAACTTTTATGCCCTCTTTAGAGACCACAAAACTGAGAAACACCACTTCCGAAGCGCAAAATGTGCACTTCTTAATGTTCGCATATAAACAAGACTCACGGAGTGCAACAAGAACCATTTTAACATGCTCAATATGTTCATCAGTCGACTTAGAACAAATCAATATGTCATCAAAATAGACCACAACAAACCGACCAATAAACTTTCTTAAGACATGATTCATCAACCGCATAAAAGTACTAGGTGCATTAGTTAAACTAAAAGGCATAACGATCCATTCATACAACCCAAAATTAGTCTTAAATGCAGTTTTCCATTCATCTCCCTCATTAATTCGAATCTGATGATAACCATGAGTCATATCAATTTTAGTATAAATCACAGATCCATGTAAATCTTCAAGCATATCATCTAACCTAGGGATAGGATGGCGATACTTAATGGTAATCTTGTTAATAGCACGGAAATCAATGCACATACGCCAAGTTTTATCTTTCTTAGGAACTAAAATGACAGGCACGGCACAAGGAGATAGGGATTCTCACACATATACAAAACTTGGAATAAGAATCGCCTATACAAAACTTGGAATAAGAAAACTACGACAACTTCCTCTTGATTCCAATAAACTTTGAGGTATTCAAGATCGTAAGGATCAAGAATATGACACTATATATATGGAAAACGACACAAGACTTTTTTTTAATAAGGTGTAATCAAGAATCAAAGAACAATTCTAGATCACAGAATCAAAGAACGATAACGAAAACAAATAGGATTATGAGCATGTAATAATTTTCAGAAGAGTTGATGAAAATATCACAAGCACATAAATTGTTTGAGCTACTAAAAACTACGAAACTGACCGGGAGGTGAAGGCGGATAATACTTGTTAATGCTCAGACCCTTCGACGTCCTCCTGACTCGATTGATGAAGGTGAAGGAAGATAGTAATACCAAAGTATTCTAACTCTCAGACCCTTCGACGTCCTTCGACCATAGATTCAATCCTCCTGGTAAGAAAGATCAAACAAACACAGTTAAAACACGCACGAAAGAGTATATATATATATATATTAAAAAAATTGAAAATAAATTAATGCAAACTCGAAACCCCCTTTTTTTCGGCCTCAGTCGATCTTTCGCTTTGCTCTGATACCAACTGATATGAATCTCCTTGCGAAGACTCACGATTTGCAGAATTAATATCTTTGATCAAGTGATGGGATCTGTAAACCCGCACTATCTCGCACAAAATTCAGGAGTCTAGCCCTCGGGGTACGCCTAACTTCGACTTGCTCTCTAACTAGCCCTCAGGATTAGATTACAAGGTTTATTGATACTTAACTAGCCCTCGGGGTTAAGCAACAATGGAATAGCTCGCAAGCAAAGAGTACGAACTCAAAAGGTTGTATATTTGATTGATGAAAGGTTGTAATTTTCGTCCATAAGGCCTCCCTTTTTATAGGGTTACAATCTTGCCTCAAACCCTAATCACAAATGGAAACTGAATAGACTTATGGCAGCTTTAAGAAGCTAAAACCATATCTAACTAAAATACCTAAAATAAATGGTAATCTAAGGTAATCAGGTTGAATTCTTCAAGAAGTAACCTTGAAGAATATTACCTTATCTAATCTTACCAAATATAATTCTAATCAGAATAAAACTGAATATACTAAACCTTAATGGACTGTATTTTCGAAATTCAGCTCTTCAAAGCCCACATGGCCGAGCTATCAGTCCAATAAACACAAAATGACATTATTTTACAGTGATCACACTACCTCATTAAAAACCCAGTGGGAAAAAAGAGTATAGTGTTCTTCATGATGTCTTCAGCTCTTCGACAATCTTGAATAATGAATCCAAGATGTCGATGGGGACTCCTTCTTCAATTCTTCATCATAAAGGCGATCAATCAAAGCATTTAAAGAAGCATCGCTAAGCTTAGTTCTTGACCTAGTCATCGGTCCTGCCATGTCACTTAGAGGATCTCGAACATATCCTTTAAATGTTTGATCAAGTCGTGGAATGTCTTCATTTATGGTGGTAGTCGCCTTGGCATCTCCATCAGAAGCTTATAATTGTTTCAAGTCCAGACTTAGAGTATTTTAGCAAGATGATAGTAGCATATGCATAAGGGAGGTGTGTAACTTTATTCATCTGATTTAGAAGTTTGTAATATTCTAAATCTGAATATCAAAGAGAAAATTCTGATTTCTTATAAGGTTTCTGCCATTAAAATAAATTGCAAAGGAGAAAGATGATCTCCTTGCTTTAAACCTCTAGTAGCTGGGAAGAAACCGACAGATCTCTAATTTATTAGGATTGAAAAGAAAGCTGATTTTAAGTTGAGCAAGATTAGATTGATAATTTTTTTATCAAAACCAATTTGATTAAGTGTTTTAGCACTGAAGGTCCAAGAAACCCTATCAAAAGTCTTCATCATATCCAGTTTTATGGTCATATTGTGTCCTTCTTTTTGGAGTTAAGAAAATTGATAAGTTCTTGTAAGAGAAGAACATTATCAGCAATCTCCCTTTCAGAAACAGAGGTTGGCTGTTCTAGACTGATTATATCTTTAAGTAATGGATTTATCCTTGTAGAGATAATTTTAGAAAAAATAATTGTTGATGAAATTACACAAACTTATTGGTCTATAATCTGTAAAGCTTGAACAGACATCTTTTTTGGGGATTAATATTATTAAAGTTAAGGAGATAGCTTTAGGAATATTAGTCCCCTTGAAGAAATCATTAACTGCCGATAGCACATCATGTTTTATAATGTGCCAACATTTATGTTAGATGATCCCTGAATAACCATCAGGCCCAGGGGAAGAGTGGCTATCCATAGATTTAACTATCTCAGTTACTTCGTCTAAAGAAACTTGTTTCATTAGTTGAGAATTCATTTCTTGATTAACCGATTTAGATATATTTTCCATCAACCAAGAAGTGTTTATACCAATAGTGTTTATATTTCTTGATGTATTTCATATTCACATCACTATATATTTTATAACATGAAGTATTTCTATTGAACCATTAATATATAAAAAAAACACACACACACACACATATATATATATATATATTATTTTCGTTTAAATATATAAATATTAATTACTATATATCAACCAAGTTCGAGTCAATTTTTATTTTTAAATTAAATATATTTAATATTAATCAAAACATTAATTTTTTAAAATACTCCATAGTGTGTAATTTTCATATTAATATAATAAAAATGATTAATTATTAAAAAATTATTCTATATTTTTATTTTCGTTCATAATCCGTGCATGACACGGGTGTCATCTAATTTCCCCTAATTAAAGAAAAAAAGACTTACGCACGTGCGGTCGTGTTAATAATCGGAAAAAAAATTAAGCAGTATAATTAGCTATGCTCTGTTTTGTGTTTATTTTTTAACAAAATTTGTAATTCTGGTAATTCCAAGATTTTCAGGTTTATGAATTTACAGGAAGAACTTACTAAAGGGAACAAATGGAGGGAAACATCAACTAACCATCTTCTATGATGGGCAGCTTGCTGTTTATGAGGCCACCGAGCTTCAGGTTATGTATATATAGAATTCCCCTTAATCTTGTTTTCTGATTAATCAATGTGTCCTGGACGAACATAGTTTCCAATGATAAATCTCTAACTATATACAACAATTTCACATAAAAAAAATGATATTTAGAGAATAGATGTTAAGATGAATCTAACAATATCTCACATGGTATTTTTATTATAAATGTATTAATTTATATTTCGAGTCAAAGTTTAACAAGTTTGACTTGGAAAAAGTAAATATGTCACACTCTACTTTTTTTAGTTGTTTATTTTATGTTGCTTTTTTAAGCAAGATTTTATCCACTTCATTTACTCTTTTTTAAAAAACATTATATCCCAAACAATGGGAAGGGTTTTCTACTCCAATCCTTGTATCGCAAAATTAAATGTTTGATTAGTTACAAAAGTGAGTTCAAGCTAATCTTGATGAGTCTTTGCAAAGAGGTAATCAAAAGGCAAAATATTTGTCATTGAAAAGATTTTGAGTAGTTCAAAGTAGTGATTCCATTAAAATTATCTTTACCCCTTGTGTTAATAATTTTACTTCCATACTACTTTGTAAGCTACTCTAAATCTTAGTCAACGATAAAGGTTGGATTCAATTTCGGAGATGTAAGTCTGGTCCAATATAGGCCTGCATCCTTTGAGTCAAGCACAATTGATCAGGTCTTTGCCAAAGAAGCAACGAGAAATTCCATTTTGAAGATGAGTAGCATGTTTGCTTCGCATTCTGTTCTGATCATGTGTACGCCACATTTCATCTGCGCCGCATTTGATCCGGTCCATTCTGATCACATTCAATTCTGAAAATTTGTTTTGTTTCCAGTTGAGACTCACGCCACATCTGCTGATTTGTACTGCTCTTGTACATCTGCAAAAAAGCATATAACTAGCCAGTGGCATCTTTTCTTCTATCCACTCTAATAGCGGGCATACCTAACTTGTCCAAGTTCAGTAGACCTCTACTTCTTTTTTTTATTAAAGTCTTCCTGGTTTAATTTTCCTGTAGGTGAACCTTGTAGAGTAAATTTAGCTAGGTGATCAGCTTGAAGGTTACCTTGCCTAAGAGTATGAGTAACATTTGAACATTTCTGATTTTGGCCTTTGGAGAAGGTCTTAGCTTAGGAACTAATCCTAGTTTATACCAGCAGTCATCCTCCTTATTATTACTAAAAGTTTCGCACTTAAGGAAAGACAAGAAAAGGTCTTGTTTAATGTCTTGAATAAGAAATGCAGATGCAACATGGAAAATTGGTGGTTCTTCCACTTCGGCTGTGATAGTTAGAAATAGGACTGGAAATGTGGTTATAATGAGAACTAAAACGTTCCAATCCCCTTCCCCATTACATGCTGAATTGCTCTCTATCCAATATGGATATGAAATATGTTCAGAAATGGATATTGCTATTTGTGAGTTGGAATCTGACTGCTTAGTTGCTGTCAAGGGTATTCAAAATCCCATGAATTCCCCTTGGAAAACTTTTTCTATCTGCAGTTTACTTAGCTCTAAACATCTTCAATTTCCAATTCGACACATTCATAGGGAGGCTAATTGTGTTGCAGACTATCTTGCTAAATATGCACTAGAAAATAATCTCCAAGGAGATATAGATATCCTGTCTGCTCCCCCTTTTCTCAAAGGACTTTTATCACTGGATCGAGTTGATCTACCTGCTATTAGAATTGGCTCCTGATTCTGTGATCACTTGACTGAGATACATACTTATATTATTAATCTGCATGCAATATTTTAGAATGGAAACTACTCTACGATGTTTTGATTTGCATCAGGTTGGTCACACAAGCTTCTGGTTGGTCTGCGGATCACCCACCTAACATCAATGATATGCTGCTCGACCAATAGCTCCGGTTAACAAGCGATTACTCTTAAGACTGCAATTTCGACCTACTGCTTTCATGCATGTAGCCTTTGCCGATCTGTTGTTTGCATAACTTTTCCCTTCGTGTACTTGAATAAGGTGTTGCCTAGCCGGAGGGAATAATTAACACAAGGGGTGGAGATTATTCTCTCTGGAAACGCATATACCTATATCCAAGTCCTTTCTCTTGTATTAATTTTAGGTTTCAACTTTAGATACTCATTTTGGGGCAATCCGTGTTGCCATTTTGTAAAACCATATCATTCAGGTTTGGGGAACCTCTATAAATATCCCTCACCTAAGGGTGTTCTAACTTAAAAAAAAAAAGAAATGCAGGCAGAGGATTCAAGTTGTCATACAGGATAATAGAGATGTTGTAATTCTAATAAGTTCCTTATGTATCGTACGATGCCCAATGTGGACCAATAGAAAGTGAGTCTATCCCAAATATTCTCAAAGGACGAGGTTATCAGATTAAGATTTGGTTAAAATTAGTCTAGAGAATATTTGCTAAAATACATTCATTAAAAAAATGGGACAGTGAGTCTGTATACATACAGCAAGGGCATTTTGAAGCAATGCAAATTTGTGAGAAAATAATAATATCATCAAATAAAAGGTAAAAGTGTATTTTTGTAGAGTTTTCTCTCTCCTACTAGGGGCGATGTCACGACTACTATGTGTTTTTCCTGGGTTAACTTCTTCAACATCTGATATGGTGAAGTTATCCATGAGACGATGAGGAGGTAGAAGGAAGTCAACACGGAGGAAAGAAGAAGCAATCCCCCATGCGGCAATATATGGAAGCGTGAGAAAACAAAATCAGCTAGAGATCGTTGAAGAACACGATGGTGATATGGAACAAAAGGAGCAAAGTGAAGTTCAAGAAAGAGGTATATGTGGGGAGAATGACAAATATGCTGAACTGCTGGAGGAGAAAATAGACCGAGTGTTCACCCAAGAAGTTTGTGAAGTTGAATCTTAGAATCAAGTTGGAGAGAATCAAGGAAGTCAGCAGTTCACAAAAAACTAGAGTGGAGTGCTCAATCGGAACGGATGGAGGCCAAATCGGAACCAAGTAAGTCATGGTTAAAACTTTTTAAACCTGATGAATTGAAGTACGTTTCGCCCTTGATAGTAGATGGTATTGAAATGGGTGTTATGGAGGAAGAACTAGTCAATGAAAATATGAAAAATTGGGGGAATGTTGTGATTGTAAAATTCTGGGTAGTAAACCTCCTTTTCAGGTGATTGATGGGTTTATCAGAAGGGTATGGCGTTCACTAGGTCTTAAGAAGATTTGGATTGTGGAACCTAGGGTTTTTATGGTGAAATTGGAGACAAATGATATAGTAGATTAGGTTGTGGAAAAAGGAATTCTGCTACTAGATAACAAACCAATTGACCCTCCCCGACCCAGGGTGGTTAATACAGTTGCAGCAAGCACAATTTAATTAACCCAAGCCAAGGCACTAGTCTCGTGGGATGGTCAAAGATAAGATTTATATTATGCACATGTTTCTCGCTGCTAGGCTACCAAAGGGTAGTAAGCAGCAAGCCCTGGGTTTGTCCACAGAGATGCTAGGGTTTAAGTAAAAGTCAAAACACAGCCTCGTGCAAGTCATCAATCCACAAGAATGAAAGGAATAGCTACTAATGTAAACATGCAAACTAGGGGGGCTGGTATTTTCAACTAACAACTACAAGCATAAAATTAAAAAAAAAAAGTAAACTATTTATACTAGGCACTTGGGACTAATTTAGCAACATGGTAGTTCTAATGCTTCAATCCACGATTCATTCACATATAGACATACAAAAGACCTATAAGTGTGTTCAGAACATGTGGTGTGGTTGATGGCATACACTTCCCCATCCCTCTCACGGTGGGTGCGCTCGCAATCCTCCATCGACACCGCCATCGTAATTAGGGGAGCATAACAAGGTCCGACTGTTGTTGTGGTTTTATGTCTCCCTTGTGCTATTACGTCTTGGGCTTCCACCACAAATGCACTAATTCCCAGTGGTCCGCTATACGCGAGGCCTTAGGTTCATAGGCACCTTATTTGTGATACTGGAGTTTCAACACAACACCAAGCTTACTACTATCAACTATCTCTAATCGTAACCTATCGAAAAATGGTTAAGTAATCAGCTAAGACCGGTGCGATGGTATGCGGATTACAGTTGCCTCATATCTCCCGTGCACACACTCACGCAGAATCGTTCCCCTCCACCCATTGAAACATCCATGTTTCTCTTCCCAATGGGGCATCAATAAGTGCACCATACATGAACATAGCCCAAAGTGTGTGCTCATATGTGGTGTAGTGTTCATGCATTTTTCACATTCAAGAACAATCACAATAATATCATAAACACAAAGATATATGGAATTTAAGGAATCTCATAAAGCATAAAAAACTACACATGTGTCAAATATGTCCCATGCTTAATCTAACCACTCCCCAGACATGGAATTCAAATATTGATTTGAATTCCACATCTTTGGGATGAAACAATAAGAAAAGAAAAGGAAAAAGTACAAAACCCACTAAGGAACTCCTTCCTTCTACCAAAAGTTCTTCAAGTTACAAGATATGAATTTCTCTCCTAATGTATATGAAAATGAGTAGACTAGGGTCCTATATATAGTAGTGAGAGATTGGGCGGCCTAAAAATAGGCCCAAAATAGGACAAAAGTGCCAAAACCCTAGGTCAGACGCCTAGTTTTCACGGACCGGCTCGGATGCCACGGTCCGTGAAGCCTTCAAGCACAGACCACCAGATCTGGCTCGGTCCGTGAACATTCATAGCCGCGGGAAGTCTCAGTCCATAAAGCTGGGCTCGTGCCAAAATCCATGAATGCAAGTAGCACCACGGTTTCCACTCAGTAGTTTTCATGGTCCGGCCTCTTTTTTACAGGCTGTGATCAGCATGGGTGTTTTCTCAGAATTCTTGTCACGGTCCGTGAAGGTTTTCACAGATCGGTTCCACCCTTAGCCAAATTTCTTCAACTCTTCTCTTCCATGCTTCACGCCCCGACTCCATTTTCATTGACAGGCATTGTTGCTTCATGTAGGGCAGACCATAGGCATCTTCACGGGTCTCTGATGCTTCATGTAGTGCGGGCTTTCACAGGCCGCTGGTTATTCGTCAGCTGAACTTCGTTTGCTTGACATGGGTGAACCGTTAGTCCGAATTGAAGTTAAGGTAGTCGATTTTGTAGTACTCGAGAAGACAAGTCCAATGGAACTAGCCTTGAAGGCTAATTCTTTCTGGATTATTCTCGGACTAATGAAACACTCCTCGGACCACGATTCACCATTTCCACATTTTTTCGCTTTCAACTTCGAAGCTGCCTATCCTTGACTTCAATCTCCTTCTACCACGCATTAATGCTCGTGGCCTTCATCTACTACCATTCAATGCGAATGGCCATCAAATCTTCTACTGTTAAATGAAAACATTCTTCATAAGAATGTAATGTAACAAATAGCATTCACGGGCGACCTACTAAAAGGTACATATAATGAGGACCAAGGGGCCTGTGAACACGATATGTCAATAATCACTAACTAAGTGTACAAAATGTGGGATTTAGAATATAAAACCAAACATGGTTGTCTAAACCCCTTGTCTTGTAAACTCAACTAATGTTGTCAAACCGCCAACCAAAAGTAAATAAAAACCAAGTCAAATGCATTGGTTAAACATGTATAATGGTGCAGATTAGACTCCCCACACTTAAACATTTACTCGTCCTCGAGTAAATAAAATCAAAGAAAAAGGTTCAAGCGACATGAAGCATGCAAAAATAGCCAATGCATCCAACTTATTCCCAAGCTACCCTAGTTCCCCCAAGAAGATGAAAATATCACAACTCTCACACTCCCCAAAGTACCTAAGGCAACCAAACCACCAAAGCAAGTAAATGTGTATGGAAAAAGATAAGTGACAAAAGATCATAATAAAGCCAAGCTTATTTTCCCCAAAGAAGACCCAAAAGCAATCAAAGAGCAATCCTCAAGTAAAAAAATCCACCAAGGAAATCCAAAAGTCGTCGACTTGCTTGCAACATAGAGATAAATCTAGATTCTCAACCTAGTTGCAAACAAGGAGTCCAATGTATTGTCAACCTAGTTTCTTGTTTCTTTTTTTCTCTCAATTTCTCTCATTTTGCCTAGGTGCCCTTTCGGGTTTTCACCTAGCGTTATCCCACAAAACGAGCTCACCTCTCACCTTTTTCCACACGGCCTCTCATTTTTGCCTAGACTCGTAAGTCTAGTCGGGCCAAGCCTCTCACTTTTACCTAGGTCTTTTGATCTATCCAGGCTTTTCCTAATGTTACCCAAGTTGCTCTTTCGAGTTTTTGACTTGTCCAGGTTTTGATCTTTTATCATTTTTTCGAATTTTAAAAAAGTGCCCCAAAAGTGGGTTTAATACTATAAAGATAGTCAAACACACAAAAATACTCCACCAATAGCTAAAACATCCTACCCCATGCAAACTAGGAAACCACACATATCATGTCATTCCACCAAATGTTCATCCAAAATCATCTCCAACAAACAAGAGCAAAAACTACCAACAATCAAGAAAAAACAAACAAAACATGCATGCACGAAGAAATCCAAGAATGAGATTTCCTAAGTGCTCATTACTCCCTCCCCACACTTTGAGGATGCAAAGTCTCCAATGCACAAAAAGAATGTCAAAACATAAATGAGGAAGAGAAATTAGTGATACCTATGCTTCTGGCCCCCGAAGGGCTGGCCTCTCCGTGGCTAGTGAAACACCTCTCTATGAACCTCGTCGCTTGGATTGTGGCTCAAGGAAATCCACCCTCGTGTTGAGCTCCTCCACTTGTGCCTTCACTCCTTCAATCACTTGAACTATCCCTTGAAGAACTTGGGAAGAACTCGAGAGTTTCTCCCCAAGTAGGTGTAGTTGATCTATAATGGTCATGGAAAGATGAGATCGGCTCACAAGTGCTCTCAAAGATGTCTCCACTTCGGTCTCTTCTAGGTCTAACTCTTGGTTGGCCATAACGTTGTAGGCTTCTCACTCAAACTTCCGGTCTGAAGAAATAAGTAGGTCATCCAAACATGTGTTATGGTCAATAGCGGTGCGCTCTGGTTATGGAATAATCTTGAAGCTACACGTGTTCACGTCGCCATAGTGCCATACATATCTACCCTCTAATGTTGTCGGTCTCACTATAGAAGCCTTAGCTAACTTCTCAATATTGTACCGTGTTCCCAATCTTCCGAAGTTAGCTAGCCCTTTGTGTGACTAGGTGACCTAGATAATCTACCAAAAGACCAACCATGCCTCCGATAGAGATTTTCCTACTCTTTTGCTCTCTCATCGCTATGCATTCTTGAACAAAGACACTAACCAAGTTCAGGTAGATGTTCCCCTCCAATGTCATTGCCCAAAGAAGGTGTACATCGGAGCCCGTACAATGGGTCAATTCACTATGACATAGAATGCCCATAGAAAGGAGTCGATGAACATAACGGATCGTTGGGTGGACTATAGACGTGCTCTTGCTCATATTCTTCCTATCAGTGTCGGTTAGTTGCACCCAAAAGTGCCTACGAGAGAATGGCATTCCTTGGCAATGAGTCTCTGGAATGTCCAGGCCAGTCTTCCACCCAAAAGCTAGTGCCACCTCTCTATAGGTCATTTGTTACTCCTTGTCATCCAAGTTGAACTTAATTGCCTTGCGATCCTCCTCGTCTGTGGCCTTCCAAATGATAGCTAGAAAATCTAAGGTCCACCCTATATAGGTTTCCGAGTGCACATCGAGAAAACCTTCTAGGCCTACCCAACCCAAAACAAAGGTCACGAATTCAAGTAAACCTAGAGCCATTAAGGTTTTCTTGCAAGCAAAACTAGTCTCTAAAATGGTCCTCTTTAGTTCCCTCAAATTCCTCCATCTCCTAGCTGGAGTCCGGATGATGTTGGTTAATCCTAAAAACTCATCGGCCACAGGTTTAGGGTTACGAGGAACAGGAGTCGTCGGTTTAGGGTTTGCACCCGTAACTGGTTTATTCCGTTTCTCACCCCTTGACGACTTCTCTTACTCCGAAGTACCTTTCTTTGAAGCCATCCTAACAAATTGATCGAGAGAAGAATGGTAATGTCACAATAAACAATACATGGCCTATGATATCATTCAACAAAGAACATTCTCCCAAAATGACTACACATTCAAAGCATGATGGTATAAGCATAAAGGCCATTTGAAACAAGAATACTCATCATCAATCAAGAACATCATGTATGCCTTTCACCAACCCATCAATAGATTCGTGCAAACAAGATTCATTCTCCCTCTAATCACCCAACACATGAAGAACACATCACTCAATATCAATGGCACATTCAAAATATCCCTAATTTAATAATCACAAGATTGATCACACAAACCCAAACAACATCAAAACATCACAACAACACATGCACATTCATAAATCATGTTTTTCTTAACAAAACCACAATGTCAATCAAGCATATAGACAAAGAGATCAAAGGATTACCCAAAATTTGAAGCCTTGAAGTGTAACATCCACACAAGAAGAAGCAAAAATTGCTAATTTTGGAAGAAAAAGATTCAATTTTCGTGTTCACCCAAGAGTGTGTGTGAGTGTTTCTTGAGAGGAAAGAATGTGTAGATGATGAAATTAGGTGAAGAGTGTTACCATGAGAATACAATTTCAGCATAGATGAAAAAAAAGAGAGAGGTACACTTTGGATAAAGATGGAATTTTAAATTAGGGGACAAGTAGTACAATCAATTTACATGAGAAGTATTATTTACATATAAAAAAATCCTAAGGAAATAGGAAATCTTACTTCTTGAATAAAAAATGCATTTTAAACTTCGAAATTCAGACTTCCTTTTCGAAAATTGCATCTTTGAAACAAGTTGGAGAATGGAAAATCGAAATTTGACAAAAAATTATTTCTGCCTAGTTTTTCCATCTTCACGAGGAAGGGCCCCATGCACATCATCACAACATGAGACCTTTCCTTCGTGACAACCATTGTCACGAGGCTATCTCTATATTTTCCCTATTCCTTGGTTTTTCTCAACTTTTGAAAGAAAACTAAGTTGCCCATTAAAATCCATTCCATCTACACATAATCACACATCTTCACATTTGGATTTTCAAATCAAGAAAGAATTTCATTCAATGGATCATTTATTTCAAGCAAGACATGCAAAATCTACCAAGTAACTACTCAAAACAAGTAACAAAAAGATCCACGTATGTTTATTTTCATCATCACGACTTATTACTCTTTCATGCATTCAACTTTCAAAGCACTTACCGATGGGTCTCTGGAATTTCCATCGGCGACTCCGCCCACGATGACATCATTGTGGAGAGGTCTCCACAACGAGCTATCCTTACCTTTGTACCCCTTATCGGTACCTATTTTTTCTCCTTTTCTTGCCAACATCGACTCCTTAAAGTTCACCTTGCGGTTAGGAGGGGTCGAGAAGGTATTAATTCATTGACACTTTTATTTTCCCGCTGCAAATTTGTTAGATTAGAAAAACAATCTAGCACATACATATCATTGATGAAATCATGCAATCCATCGGGGTCCTCAATAAATTCATCATCAAAAGATTCATACTCATTTGCAACACAAGAAGGTTCAAGATTATCATGCTCATCAAAAGTGTCACACTTTCGTACATAAGAGAAGGTTTTGTTGAATCATGCCTAGATTTATAAATGTCAAATTCCACCTTGTCTAAGTCATCTTCTAGAGTCAAGATCCCAGAGTGGACATTAATTTTAGTCCTAGACATTTTTTGAAAAGGTCTCCCCAAAAGGATTGAGGTGCACAACCATCGTGCGCTACGTCTAAGACATAAAAGTCTGCCAGAAAAATCAACTTACTCACTTGCACCATCACATCCTTTGCCAGCCCTGAGGGCTAGCTTAGGAATGATCGGCAAGTTGAATAATGACTCTAGTCTCCTTTAGTTCACCAATTTCAAGATATTCAAATAGACTATAGAGAATCACATTGATAGAAGCTTCTAAATCTATCATGGCATGTTCAACAAGTGTCTCACCTAAAGAAATTGGGATAGAAAACATTCCAGGGTCATTACATTTCTTAGGCAAATTCTTATGATTCAAAATTGCGACTTTCCTAATTATTAGCTTCCCTAACTTCTCAGGTGGTCTACTCATTTTCTAAGTACATGAAACCTTGAGAAATTTAGTATATGAAGGCACATTGTCAATCAATTCCAAGATATGGATAGATACCTCCACTTTTTTGAAGACTTTTCGAATGTTGGCCTCATTTGTCTTAACCTTAGGCCTTCCCCTCAAAGCACTTGGATACAGAGGTGGAATAACAATTTCAACCTCGGGTGGTGGAAGCTCCTTGCCTTGACAACCATCTCTTCTTCTTTGAACTTCACTTTGGTAGCCTCTACTAACTCATCATCCGCTTATGTCCACTTTCTCCTCTGTTTCGCGAACCTCCTTCCCACTTCTCAAATTGAGTGCGCTAACACTTCTTGTATTCATTTCTGGTTGGGAAGGTAGCTTGCTAAACTCTTTCACTTCAAGTTAGCTCACCGAGGTGGCAAGTTGTCCAACTTGAATCTTAAGGTTCTTGATACTTAAGAAGGATCTAGTACCAATGTCTTCAATTTCTCTCCTTGTCCTTTCCACGAAGATCTCATGTTTCTTCCCCAATTGTTTGATAGAATCCAAGATCTCCTCCCTATCTGACTTGTAAAGTGTGGTATGATTATTGGATGGCCCTGCACCTCCAAGATAGGGTTGAGGCAGTGCTTGTCCACCCTTATATCCTTGAGGTTGATTCTCATCCCTCCATCTGAAGTTGAGATGATCCCTATACCTCGGATTGAATGAGTTTTCATAGGGGTCCGCCCTTGCCTCCCCTTGGCTCCCCCGGAACCCTTGTTGTTGACCCCTAGCAAATTGAGGTATCTCCTATTTGTTGTAGTCCATGACATTCACCTCTTTCATATCACCAACGAAGTCGAGGTATTTCTCAGAGTGGTGATCAAGGTTTACAAACCACACACATATTAACTTGGTGTACCTTTCCTTGCAAAAGCTCTTTCATCATAGATGCTAGAGATTAATTTGCTCCTCCAACTTTGGTGTGTGTGCGGGTTCATTCAAGACCTTAAACCTTGACCTTGTACCAAATTGCCTCATCCAGTTGGTCATCTCTTCAAAAAGTGCCATAGTGTCCTTAGGGTTCTTGTTGGCGATAGAACAGTTACACGAGATATTAACCATCCTCATATCCTCATTACACAAGCCCTCGAAGAAGTAATAGATCAAGTCACCTTCCTTGAAAGAGTGATAGGGAAAATTTGCGATAAACCTCTTAAATCTCTCCTAATACTAGTATAAGGTCTTGGTCGCTTCTTGAGTGATGTTGGACAACTGTTTCTTCAAACCGGCAAACTTTGAGGCCAAAAAATATTTCTCCAAAAACCGCCGCTTCATATCCATCCATGACATTATGCACCCTGGTGGCAAATAATATAAACAATCTTTTGCTCCATCTTGTAGTAAAAAGGGGAAGGCTCTCAAGTTGTAGTCATCTTCCGACACTCCCAACGGCTTCATGTTCGTGCATACCAAATGGAATTTTGACAAATGTTTGTTTGGATCCTCTCCGACCAAATTGTGGAATGTAGGAAGACAGTGTACCATCCCACTTTTCAGCTCACAAGTCACATTAAGAGGCAGAGGCAGGAATGTGATACATAGTAGTTAATTCTCCAAGTTAGGAGCCATAAGGGCATGGGCAGTGGTGGTCTCTTAAAATTAAAAGACCGCTTAAGAGACCGAAAACCACCACAGTGGTGGACTCTTGAGTGGTCTCTTGTTAAGAGACCACTCAAGAGTCTCTTAGCAAGAGCCCAACTAAGAGACCACTTGGACTGTACACGCACATGGCCATTTTCAGCGTGTGATTTTTTTTGACCAAGTGGGCCACGTGTCCCACTCAACCCCAACTATTTTTTCAAAATTTTTTTGTTGCGGACACGTGTCACCCAGGGATTGGGCCACGTGTCCGCAACGGTAATTTTTTTGAGGAAGCTAAAATTGAAATCTGGGGGACACGTGGTCCAATAAGGGGTCGACACGTGTCCCCCCAACGGCTGGAAAACTGCTAGTTTTTTTAATGGGACATGTGTCCCAGACGTATTTTTAAATTTTTTTTATTTTTTTATAATTTCTATTTTAATTTTTATATTCCAGTCTCCTACTCTTTTTGCCTATAAATATGGAGCATTTCAACTCATTTCATCACACTACTTCCAATTCAAATTCTTTTACCTCACAAATTCATCTTCTATATTGTAATTCATTTATTGTGATGGATCCACGAAGAACGTCGAAAGGCAAAGATCGGGTAATTCCAAATTCTTTCAATATGGAGAATTTTTCGCAAAATCCGAATTATCGTTCATTTCCAAATTCGGAATTTAGTGAAAATTCTCCGAACATCCCTCCCCACTTTTATTTCAATTCTCAACATTCATACTTGAATTTTCAAAATCAATGCCACTCTTCCCGAAACGCATACATGAACCCTCCTTACCCGAACCACTCCCAAAATGCGAACACCCAATCGCAAAATTCGTACCATAATTTATATGGTCAAAGCTTTCATTCTCCACATCTTGATGCGATAAACGAATTGGGAGCATTTTCACCCCGAGGAAATTGCGGTTCACCGGGTCAAAATTTTGGTGGTGAAGATGGGCGACAATATGGAAGTCACGATGTTACGGATGGTAAGCCCTATTTTAATGTGTTTTATTTCAATTATGAAGATTCTAATTTATAATTCATTTATATTTCCTTCATTTCCCTTTGTTATATTTTAAAATAAGTATATTTGAACATGCAAAATATATGTAGCTAGTATATGCATTTAGTATATGCATTTAGTATATGCATTTAGTATATGCATTTTAATATGCAATCTAGTGTATTATTTGAACAATCAAGTACATCATCTAATATGTTCGTGTATTTGAAAATTTCATAAACATAATTTGAAAGTTAGTATATGTTTGAGATTTGTTTTGCTTTGAAAAAATGATTTATTCATTTAGGAAATGATGTAGGTGAAGAAAATGATGAAGTTGCAATAGTGTCTGGGAGTAAGGTTACGAAGAAGAAAGGTAGCCGGGACAAATGGAGTGTAGAGGATGATAAAATCCTATGTGGCGCATGGTTTGAGCATTCCACCGACTATGTGGTGGGTATAGGTCAAAATGCTGGTGTGTTTTGGTCTAAAATTATGCGCGATGTGAATCATTATGCAAATTCCAACCGGTCAATGAAATCGTGCAAGTGTCGGTGGTAAAAAATGGCTCACGATATTGGCAAATATGTGGGGTGTGAAAGTAAAGCCGTGCGTCACTTTAGTCGGGGCGGGAGTGGCTCTAGCCAAGGAGATATAAAGTCATGGACCATGAACTTGTTTGCAGATGAAAATGACGGGCAACAATTTTTATTCTTCCATTGTTATGACGATTGCAGAAGGAACCCTAAATTCATTGCACAATATGGCCCAAAGGATACTGATGGAGAAGAATATTCACCACGGGTGGCATCAACACCCTGTAGTGGCGATGATCCTCAAGCTATGCAATATCCATCCAGATCTATTGGTGTGAAAGCCGCTAAATGCAAGGCAAGGGGGAAAGGAAAGGCCAGGGCAAGAACAACAAATGATGAACAATCAAAAGAATCAGCTAGAATGCAGTGTTCGGCCGCAATTTAAGCAGCTACAAAAAAGGTTGAAATACTTGCGGAGAGTGAAAGAGCTAAAATGGAGTACAACATAGCACAACAGGAGTTCGTTGAAAAACAATCAGAGCGGGATAAACTGATAGCTAACACTAAACTCCTTGATACTTTGATTCAAAAGGAAGAGTTGTCCGCAGCAGAGGAAGCACTACGAGATAAATTAATTGGGATAGTCTACGGTGGAAATTAATTGTAATAGGTTGTTGGTAATAATTGGTCAGACTAGACCATACATTTGTCATTGGTTTTTCATTGCAATTGGTTTTTATCATGTCGATATAGTTTCGTTATCCATGTTTTTTTGGTTAGACTAGATCAATATTTATTTTTTTCCTATTTCTAATAATTGGTCGCATTAGACCAATATTTTAATTTTTAAATTGTAATATTGGGTTGGAGTAGATCAATATTTTATTTAGTATTTAAAGTAATTTTTATAATTGTTATAATTGGTTTTGCGCACTTTTTATGTTTTCCATATTATTTTATAGAAAAAATGAATTCTCATAGTATTTATTTATTTAATTTCGTTTTAATAGTTTCTTCAAAAAAATTGAAATTAATTTTATTTTTTACACTAAAGCATGGTATTGACAAGAACGAGAAAAATAAATTATTTAACATATTTTTAAAAAATGAATTTATATTTAAATATTTAAACATTATATTAAATTTTGCATTCAACTTATTTTTTGTGGACAAATTTATTTAAAATAATATGTAATGGTCAAATTAATGAGTAGGATAGAGAAAATCAAGTGGGTTCCATGAATAGTATATAGTGGTCTCTTAACCATTGTGGAGAAAAAAATGGGTTGTCTCTTAAGTGGTCTCTTAAGCTGAGGTGGAAGAGAGAGAGAGAGAAAAAAATAATATATATATATATATATATATATATATATATAAAATTGGTAAGAGACCGGCAGCGGTCTCTACCACTGCCCATGGCCTAAGCTCTCTCAAAGTGCAGTTGTTCTCCGTCATTTTGTGTGGTAATTCCTCAAAACTCAAACCTCTAAATTGAACCTGCGATCTAACTCTTTTCCTTCTTCTCCTCCGCTTACCTGTGGAATTAGTTAGGGAATGCAAAACACCTAGATTCTTGGTATGGGTATTTACCATAAACTAGGGTCGCACTATCCTTCCCACAACACAATAGCAAACATAATCAAAGTAACAAGAAAAATATAACCAAAGCTCAACTCACAACAAACAAAACAAAAAAAAGACAAACAATAAAAGACACTACTAACTACTCTACTAACACGATATGCTCAACTAGTACTTGAACTAGAAAGCATCCCTGGCAGCGGTGCCAAACTTTGACCAGCCCCAACCTGGGGGTCATTAATACAGTCGTAGCAAGCACAATTTATTTAACCCAGACTGAGTCACTAGTCTCGTAGGATGGTCAAAGATAAGATTAATATTTTGTACCTGTTTCTCGCTGCTAGGCTACTAAAGGGTAGTAAGCGCTAGGGTTTAACTAAAAGTTAAAACACAGCCGAGTGAAAGGAATAGCTACTAATGTAAACATGCAAACGGGGGGGGGGGGGGTTTGGCATTTTCAACTAACAACTACAAGCATAAAATAAAAAAAAACAAGTAAACTATTTATACTAGGCACTTGGGATTAATTTTGCAACATGGTAGTTCTAATGCTTCAATCCTCGATTCCTTCACATATAGACATACAAAAGACCTATCAGTGTATTCACAACATGTGGTGTGGCCGATGACATACACTTCCCCATCCCTGTCATAGTGGGTGTGCTCGCTACCCTCATCGACATCGCCATCGTAATTAGGGGAGCACAACAAGGATCATCCGTTATTATGGTTCTATTTCTCCCCCATGCTATTACGTCTCGGGCTTCCACTATGAATGCACTAATTTCCAGTGGTCCTCTATACGCGAGGCCTTAGGTTCATAGGTACCTTATCCGTGATACTAGGGTTTCAACATAACACCTAGCTTGCAACTATCAACTATCTCTACTTGTAACCTATCAGAAAATGGTTAAGTAATCAGCTACGACTGGTGCGATGGTATACGGATTAGAGTTACCTCGAATCTCCAGTGTGCACACTCACGCAGAATCGTTCCCCTCCACCCATTCAAACATCCAGGTTTCTCTTCCGAATGAGGCATCAATAAGTGCACCATACATGAACATAGCCCAAAATGTGTGCTCATATGTGGTGTAGTGTTCATGCATTTGTCACATTCAAGAACAATCACAATAATATCATAAAAACAAAGATATATGGAATTTAAGGAATCTCATAAAGCATCAAAAGCTACACATGTGCCAAATATGTCCCAAACTTAATCTAACTACTCCCTAGACATGGAATTCAAATGTAGATTTGAATTCCACATCTTTGGGATGAAACAAGAAGAAAAGAAAAGGAAAAAGTACAAAACCTACTAAGGAACTCCTTCCTTCTACCAAATGCTCTTCAAGTTACAAGATATGAATTTTCTCTCCTAATGTATATGAAAATGAATAGACTAGGGCCCTATATATAGTAGTAGGAGATTAGGCCTAAAAATAGGCCCAAAATAGGACAAAAGTGCCAAAACCCTAGGTCAGCCGCCTAGTTTTCATGGATTGGCTCAAATTCCATGGTCCATGAAGCCTTCATGCACGAACCGCCAGATCTGGCGTGGTCTGTGAACATTCATAGTCGAGGGAAGCCATGGTCCATGAAACTGGGCTCGTACCATAGTCCGTGTCGATTTTCACGGACCACGAGCAGAACCACGGTTTCCACTTAGTAGTTTTTGTCCATAGTGGGCTAGGAAAGTAACTTTAAGTTTTCCTCCTCAGTCATCAGATGTGGAATTAGACTGAAAAAAGTGGGATTTGAAAATAGAAGAAGAACTGTCAAAATCATCAGTTAGTAAATTAGTATAGAAATCGATTGCTTCAGTTTCTATTTCAGATGTGTTATCTAACCACACTTCATTAGATGACTTTATCTTGGTGATGTTTTTCCTAGTTCTTCTTTCATTTACATATTCATGAAAATACTTGTTATTTTCATCACCATTTTGTTGTCAATTTAGTTTTGCCTTTTGTTTCCAAAATAGTTTCTCCTTATGTAAGGCTCTATTTACTACTACATTCCTTTTTTTACGTTCAATTAGATCAGCGATAGTGTTAGAAATCTCATAAATCCTGCTGTCTAAGATCCTTTTCCACTTTTTTAATATTAGCATTTATGTCCCCAAACACCTCTCTATTCCATTTTTTAATTCAATTTTCAATCTCTTAAGTTTCATGAATGGTTTATTCATTGCATTAAGTGGTTTAATCCAGTTTGTCAGAATTATGTTTTTAAGGTATGATCTTGTCATCCAAACGTCTAAAAATTTGAAAGGCCGAGTATAACTATTTATGTCACGCCTATAGTTGGGCAGTGGTTTGAAGAGTGTTTGTTTAGTGTGTGAATAGAACTATTTGGAAAATTAAGGAACCACTGATCACACACTAGAGCCTTGTCTAGCCTTGATTTGGTAGGGATTTTCCTATTTTTGGTCCAGGTAAATGTATTGCCTACATTGTATAGGTGTTTAAGCTGATTTGTGTTAGTAAAATCAGTAAAGTCCCTAATAATGTTCATGTTTGGTCTGCTTGGACATTTGTATTCTTTCACACATATCATTGAATTAAAATACCTTATGTATAGGTTATTTAGGTCATGGTCTACCTCCAAATCTTTCCAAAGGGTTCTTCTATTTTTTATTGATGTAGAGGCATGGAGAAAGGAAACATTCATTGTTTTTTGAAAAGTAGAGATACATATTTTAGCACTAATGAATTGGTTCGTTTCAGATGTGATATTCAGAATGTAATCAGAGTTCTAGAATATCCAAATATTACAGATTGAAAAGCAAAAACAGTTTGTGAAATTTAATTTGACTCTATAAACTTCACCCTGATTGTAGTATGCTTAGGTTCTATGATGCAAAGGAATTTTACCGAGTAAATTTTAATCAGTTTGTTCAATATATCCATTGATGTTTCAATTCCTCTTAAGTTCCAGATCAAAAATTTAAGTTTACTAGTCTTGCTATCCATGTAAAACATGTGATTTATTTTTTGTTGAGGATCTAAGATTCATTTTGTTAAGTTTGTTAAAAAGAGTTATGTTTCTAGATTTACTTTCCTCTAAATTCCATTTCAGAGTTTTCAGAGGTTTTGCGGAACTGACATGGTCCAGTTGTAGCTCTTCAGAACCTCTATCCGAATCATCCATATCCAACTCCTCATTTTGGGTAAGTAACTAAAATTTTTCCTCTAGTTGTGGGTTGTTCCTAAGAGACTGAATCTGTAGACTATTAGTGTCATTAGAGTCTGGTGAAAAGGTTGAGTGCATACCTGAGAGCTCATCTAAAGCTCTGAGTGGAATGATTGATGTTTGATGAACCTTTTCATACTGGTTTAGGATTCTCATCTTGGAGTTAGAGGTGTTGAAGGGATACTGAACTGTCCAGATTTCCATAATTTGACTGCTTAGTTAGAGGTGTGGGAATCCTATTATCAGTTTGTCCTATGAATCAGTTTGTTTATCATATGGATATGAGTGTCCTTATGTAGAGCTTGAAGTTATAGTAGATTTTGGGGAAGTACCACATGTGTTGCTATGACAGTTTGGACGTGAGCTTTAGTATGCTTCTGAGAGATTGATAGGCCAGATCCTTAAAAAACATCTAGTTTAGTAGTAGGTTTCTAGGTTGTTTGGGCGTGGGAGTTTTTGGGGTTAGCCTTTGGTTTTGGGTTGTATTTGTGGATTAGGCTAGGATTAAGTATTTTGCATCCATCCCTATCATGACCCATCTTTTTGCAGTGGTAATTACAATATGTTGGTGGTAGTGTATTTCTCATTATCCAAAATTGCACCTAACCTGATGTCACGTCTCTTAGAGAAAAGGGAAAATACCTCAAATTGTAATCCTCCTCCGACACCCCCTGGTGGTTTCATGTTGGTGCAAACCAGATGAAACTCCGATAGGTGTTTGTTGGGATCCTTCCCGGCCATCTCGTGTAAAGTAGGCAAACACTATCTCATTCCGCTCTTGAGTTCACTTGTGACATTTGGCGGTAAAGGCGGGAAAATGATGCAAAGGGGTTGATTCTCCAAATTTGGAGCCAACAACTCCCTAAGCGTATAGTTGTCTTCCACTATAGCACCTCTCTCTTCATCTACAAAAACTGTTGATCCTTACAGAATCTCTCTTTTAGTTCTCCTTCTCCTCCTTCTTCGACCACCTGCATTTTTGGGTAGATAGTGTAAAGCTCCTAAGTTTGTGGTACGGGTGTGTACCATAAACAAGAAGCAAAACACTACCAGCCCAACAGAGAAAACTAGCAAAACAATTCAGGATTAATATGAATAACTATTGAAAAAATCAACAAAATAACCAACAAAAGCTAAAAAAGAAAAACGCTAACTACTACTACCAACTAGTTATGCAAGCTAACAATCAAATTTAAACTATCATCTCCGACAGTGGAGCAAAAAATAGATCTGCACTCTGCGGGGTTGGCCCCAAATTACCCGTGGAGCGCTAAGAAAACCAATGATAGAATTTATATGTCGCTCTCGTATGCTCACTACCAACTAATTGGATGTAGCTAGTGGTAAGGACAGGGTTGTCCACAGGGATGCTAGAATATGAGAGTTAACTAAATACAACTCACAATCGGGCTTCACTCTGATTGTGTATTGGGAATAGCTAGTGCTAAAAGCATAGATTGGGGGGAGGGGGTTATTTTAACAACTACTAATCATCCAAACAAAAGAGATTAAATTATACTAGACTAGCCTAGGGGATATTTGCGTAACATGACTGGTGATTGACTTTTGATCCTAGATTTTATTGCATATAAGACATATAAACCTACCTTATGTCTATGTCACATAGTGTGGGTGATAGTTGGCAATTCTCAGTGTCTTTCACAAAGGTCATCGGCATCTTATAGGATATCACCACCACATCCGTCATTATGGAAGAAAATTCGATCACACTTTCAGATATCACAATTCCATCCCCATAAAGCTCACTCCTTCCCAATGCTAATGCGCGCCCGATTAAAGGATCAAGTGCATGAGTAGTCGCCTTGTGTAGGTAGCAACCGTTAGGTATGAGAGTAAGGAAGACACATCTCAGGAACTCTATTATAGACACTTATCCCTAGGCCTAGACAGAAAAATAATCGGCGTCTTTAGATGACTCTAGAGTTGAAATGACTATGGCCGCTACATGACAACCCTAGTTGCTATAAACTACCAAGCTCATTCTATCGGGGGTACACCGAGGGTGCATTGCAACCCCATTAGGGTATCTATCGTCTGTAACATGAATTATTATTACAAGATGATCCAATTAAACTAGGCTCTAACAATCAGAACGGGACTCTCGATCATACATGCATGAACTCACATTGCCACGAAACTACAATAAGTCTAACCCAACACTCCCAAGGTAGAAAACAAACCAAGCATAATGGCATATCACATATGAAACTACAGGGCATCATAGAACATACATAACATGCTTCTCACAATAATATAAAGCACAAATCAAACAACGAATATTCATAGGCATAAAAGATAGGGAAATCTACGAATCTCACAAAAACATCATCTAGTCATGAATACAAATAAATCCACAAGTAATTACACTACTCCACGAACATTGAACCCAATACAATCATTGGATTCAATGTCATAGACACAAACCAGGAAATAGTAATTGAGAACAAAGGGGTTAGTCTCTTTATCTCTCTACATAATCTAAGATCTAGGAATTAGAAATTACAATAATGAAGGCCTTCCTAACCCTAGTAGACTAGTGCTATTTATATAGTAGGTGAAAATGGACCTTAGAAAACCCCAAAACAAAGGAAACCCTAGCAGCCATATCGGCACGGGCGGTGCAATAGCACAGGGCCCTTGAAAAAACACACGGCCCACGAACTGGAGACGTCCCTAAGCTAAAATGAGCGCGCGGCCAGTTCACCCATTGGAGAATGCATCCTGTAGTTTGAGCAGCGCGACCCGTGCGAATGCACACAGGCCGTGGACAGGAGTCATCATCATCGGCTCCTGATAGCGCGACCGTGCAATTGGTAGTGAGGCGCGGGAGGACTGGAGGTCCATGTCTTGATCTTCTAGACGCATGGGCTGTGCAAAAGGACACGACCCGCTTCGGGACTTAGTCGCATCAATCGTTGATTCTGCACGAGCCGTGTAAAAGTACACGAGTCGTGCTGTTCTTCAGTTCCTTCCAGACTTTGACTCTTTTTCTTCGGCGCATCCCATCTACTACCACGTTTAAGCGCTTGGCTTTCGGCCTACTACCATTCTTGAGAATGACCTTCAACCATCTTCTACCATTCTCGCGAATGACCTTCACTAAGCTACTTTGCAGTGTTTACGAGCAATCTACAAGTAAACTCACAAAATAGAATCTAGATGCTCGTAAGGAAAACCTTTTTACAATCATTTTCCAACAATCCCCACATGAATAGAAATTGATGTGCAATCAGAACAATCACACCAGATACAGAGTTTGACTTGGTAATAGATTCATTTCGACGGCATAGATATTGCATAGGATAAGTAGGTGTCACCTTTTGAACTTTCTCTTGAGAGAGTACACTTAGCCCACTAGTTAGAAAGTAGACGTGATGTTCTAAAACTTCCCTTACCGCTTGTGTGAACGACAATGCACTTCTCACAGACATATTTCCTAGCCTTTGCACTTTCCTTAGTTGTGTCCATTAATCAGGCCATGACACACGCCTAGTTCCGTAAGGTTTCTAAGGAATTGTGTCACAACTCCCTTTCGAAGCGGCCACACTTCTCACTTACATAGGCGATTCTTAGAGTAAGAGAAGTTCCGTAAACTATGTGCTTTTTCAAGTGTCATACACTCGATGTCGTTAATCATTAAAAGCAATTTAATGCTTAACCTCTATTCACTTCACTGTTTCTTCATCATATGAATGAGACAAGGCACAGTGATCGCGATGGGTCTTTGTAGTGATCGTGATCACCAAAGAGGTCAGATTCGCCAGTTCTTCGTGGAGTTCCTGGAGTGATCCTACACCGTCGAGTTATCCCACTTCCTACTCAATAAGCAGTTGAGTCGATGCCTCAAGAAAATGAACGTGATGGTGGCTGTGGGCAGTTAGGAAGCGATCGGGGAAGAGGTGGGTGTGTATGATTTTTCTAATTACAATTAAGCCCATAATCCAATTATAACTTGCCAGATCACCTATCAATAGACTTCTTTCTTATACTTCACATTCTATCGTTAAAGGATGAATGCCTAAGATATATTCCACAAAACTTGCAACTCGCCCAAAGAAGAGGTAGCACTAGGGGCGTTCAAATTGATCGACCCGACTCGACCCATTTGGGTTGGGTCAATGTCCCATTTAGGTCAAATGAGTCGGGTCAAAATGGACCGGGTCGGATTTTTATCCAAATCGACCCATTTTGACCCATTTGTAATTTTGCCCCATTTTCTTGAATTTTTTTATAAAAAAGAATTATTTTAATAAATTTATCATACATTATATAAAAATTTATCCCACATTTTTTATATTTATTATTTAAATATTAATATATAAGTCCGTCTTTTGAAAGACAGTCTTCCATAAGTTATAGAAAAATTATGGTTTAAACTACAAATTAGAAGAAATGAAGATAAAATTTTTGGATTGCATGAATCAGGTCATAAACTTTATGACTAATACATGTTGCATAATAAATATTTAACATTGCAACTAAGATTTTTTACCTTTTTATTATTTTAATTAAACCTCATCTTTCCATGAGTATGTGAAAATACGATTTTTCCAAGAGTTTGTCTTATAATATATTTAAAAATTATTCATTTTATTTGGATAAATTATAAAAATATTTACTATAATTTGGATCGATTTAGACCAAAATCTATGAGAATTTTGACCGACCCGATCCGGCACATTGGACGCTAAGTTTCTGATCAATTTGCGTCCCGCGGATCAGGACCAGCGCAGGTAGCAGTGATACCAAATTTCAAAATATATTCCAAACAATTATGTTGGTGGGTAGTTAAGTGTTGTCTTGTATTGCGAATTGAAACATAAACAAACAAGCTCATCTATTTCGGCCACATATGGATGCCGGCCTGCATAATATTGTTGGAGGTAAAACGACAGATATGATTTGTAATCATATAAACCCCCTCCAGTTTATGCCGCGAGACCAATTGCAATGTTTGCTTCACGCTCAAAGTTGGCGTGGGCGTGGTGTTTCTTGAGTGTGGTGGTACTGGCGAAATCATCAAGCTTAGGAGTGAGTTATATTTCAGAGGTTTTGGATATTCAGGAAAGGGAGCGAGAGTCTTCTACAGTTCAAGTTGCTGCTGCTTATGGGGTTCTCAATCGCCTCCTTCCTTCCCACGCCTCCAGCTTTGAGTTCAAAATCATTACAAAGGTTACTCAATTGTTCAAAATCATCTTCTGCTACTTAATTGTTATAGTTTTATCTTTTTTTGTTTCTTTGTTTGGGTGGATAGTTGTATGTCTGCGCACGAATTTTCCCTCAAATAGTTTTTATTCCCGATTTTCTCTTACAGGAGCAGTGTGGTGGGGAGCTTTGCTTCAATATAAGCAATCATCCATCTTCAGCAACAGTTGGATCTCAAGAGATACTGTTAGTCCCACCGTGTCCTCCTATTTTGTATTTTATATGCTCACACGTCCCTTCTAAAGATTTTAATGTTAGATTCTCCAGAATGTAAATTTTCTAAAGATCAAATTTATAGCTTTTACTTATACACATCCGAAGATACTAGCCATTATGCGCCTGATTTTTTGGAATTCAGAAAAAAACATAAAAGGGGAGGATCGATTACCATGAATCGGATATGAGAAAGTAGCACTGGATGATTGACGAGTCAATTAGACTCTCGATTTATTGAGTCTTTGATTCTGTTGAAATGGTAGAAGTTATCTGTCCAGTATTAAATGTGCTACGAAGCTACCCATAATATTTTTATGAAATGAGTACAAAAAGTTGTCATCACAACATCTATAGTGCTCATAATCACCCGTACAATTGCTCTAAGGCTTTTAACATTCTGAAACATCAAATTTCATGTTTCCCTTTTCTTGGATGGTTTCCCACGCTCTTCTAAGGCAACAAGTAACGTGAGGTCCGACTGTTTCAGGAAATTAAAAAATTACAATTAGTGAGAGCACTATCTTCTCTCCTTGTATGTGTGTTACAATTCAGAGGAGAGTAACTAGGAGACATACACTAAAAAACAGATGGATAATAACTCATAAAATCCGACGTCTTAGACCCGGGAATTGGTTTTCTTTGCTAATCTTATGCTCAGGATAAGCGGAACTACTGGTGTGGAGCTTTCATCTGGTCTGCATTGGTACTTAAAATATTGGTGTGGAGCACATATTTCATGGATGAAAACAGGCGGATCGCAGCTAGCTTCCGTTCCGAATCCTGGCTCTCTTCCTCGTGTTCATGGTAATGGGATATTGATGAGGAGACCTGTAACGTGGAGCTATTACCAAAATGCTGTTACATCTAGCTGTAAGATAGACTACTTGAATGCTGTTTTACCCTTCTTGTTAGTATCTTTTTTGATTCCCTGCATTATCAATTTCACTTGATATCTTTGTGATCTGTCACTTTCTGCTGCAGACACATTTGTTTGGTGGAATTGGGAACGGTGGGAAAAGGAGATTGATTGGATGGCTCTTCAAGGTATCAATCTGCCCTTAGCTTTCACAGGACAAGAAGCCATTTGGCAGAAAGTCTTCCAGGTGCTATTTTTTGTTCTGTCCAAACTCTATTGTGTTGTGTCTTTGTTCTCAAAAATCATGTGTGTGAGGGAGGTTACTACATTGTTGAAGAATGTACTTTTAGAGCTATGATATTAAATTCCTCTATAATCATTGATTCAATACTCCAAATGCATAATGTGTTCAGGAAAATGACTTTAGCATTTTAGAAAAGGAAATGCATCGTTTGCAATGTTGCAGATCGTGTGACTGAAAAGAAGAGATGAAATACTGTGTAATCATTTCCTTCACAATAGGAATTTGTGGAAATGAACAAATGAAATTTTAAATTAAAACATCTGATGTATCAATCGTTAACCTTCATGATTGCATATGCATTTGATAAAGCAGTATATTGGAGTTGTATTGATGACAGCTGAGGTTATCCAGTTAATGGGCTGAGTCCATGCCTCTTTCGTCAGGATTCAATCACTGCATTGCTGAAAATGTAGCGATAACTTAACAACATCTAATGAGGAAAAAAGCCATGTCACTCTCTGTGTTGGTAGAATTGTGTTTTTTGGAATACTCCCTCCATCACAGCTCTTACTGCACACTTTTTGTTCAACTTTCTCAGGTCATATTTGACCACCGATAACTTTAGTTACATATATTAACAACGTATGAAAAAGTGATATTTAGGAAATACACGGTGCATGAAATCTAGCAATATCTCATATGATGTGATTGGTGGTTGTATACTATTTGAAATTTATGGTAAAAAACGTGGCTTGAGAAAGTTGATCAAAAAGTGTGTAAAAAGGCTGAGGTGGAGGGAGTATAATTTTTCATTTGTATAAATACAAGAATTAAAGTATAATTAAATTTTGTGATGTTTGATTGGCATTGTGAATTTGGTTGGATTTATCTGTTGATGTGATTAAAAAATAAATTGGTTCGAAGAATATATTTTGGTCCTTATTGCCTTTAATATTATTTTTAGCTTCCAATTTACTGATACCTTCACATGATCTGTTACAACTCATATTTAATTTCCCAAACAGAAATTCAATATCAGCTCTTCAGATTTGGATGGCTTTTTTGGCGGTCCAGCATTTCTTGCATGGTCACGGATGGCAAATTTGCATGGGTGAGCTTTTATTAAGCCTACTAGGGTACATTTTGTTATACATAATTAAAATCCTTTTTAGGATGCTTGGTTTTAATATCGTACTAGGATTGCTGCTAATTAATTTGTGATGCTCCAAGTTAGTGCTTGAGACCCAGTTACATGGAGGCTACTCGAGGCCTCTAAACTGAATTATCTAACTTCCTCATTGTTTTAAACTACAGAACCTTATGCGCTCATATTCCTCTTTGCGCTCCTTAATTCAATGACTAGATCATGTGCTATATATTGGTGTTGCTAGTGTAAAAAAGTTAAAGAGTCTTGCATAAGTTTATCTTTGTATTAGTTTTGGACTGTGTACAAACAACAAAGGATGAAAATGAAGCTAAAAAGAACCTCTAGTTTAGAGTTCATGAATGTAACAAAGAGGAATCTTTTGGGTAGGCATTCCCACTTACCCCTTCGGCTTCCCATCTTTTCTTTTCCTTTCATACTGTATGAACCTTTGTCTCTTGGACCTATGCTTTGCACTGATCATTTTGTGCTTGGAACTTAAGGCGAAACTTCACACTTATTCAATGACCCATGTTTTCCTATGCTTTCTCACAATTCTTCTTGTATGAGCCTTTTGAAAATAGAGTGGGTCTCCTGACAGGCGGCCTGCCCATAAGCTTATGGACAAACCACTTATTTTTTACCTTATACACTGCATTTGTTAAATTACATGCAAAATTTATAATTTTTAAAAATAATTTTTGATATCATATATTTTTATATTTTCACGTTCAAATACATATTATTACTTGCTTTAACTTATAAAATGCAATATTTAAATTTTATTAAAAATTACAATATTTAAGGTAATAGCCCCTGTGGACTGTCCACAAGCTTATGGAAAGGCCGCCTTTCCTGAGACTTTCTCTTGAAAATATATATAGGTTAGCTGGGAGTCTGAGGCCTTCCACAAGTTGTATTCACAATGTGGAAATCAAGTAGATTTTCTTTGCTATCTGAGAGTATTGATTTTCATGGAAAAGATATATTTCTCCAGATATCTATAGCATCTCCAGTTTGATGTAACATAACTAAAAGGTTGTGTCACATAGCAAATTTAAAATTCCTTAACTTTTAGTCATTCTTTGATTCTGTTGTAGTATGATTGCAAGGACTTTCTATTTCCGCTCGGTTTCTCCACAATGTCTTCTCTTATACTACGTTTTGAAAGTGAACTAGTAGCTTAGAAGTTTAGTTGACTAAACTCACACAATCATAAGTTAGTAGGTTCCCTTTTCTACCTGATATCATTGAAATGGCTAGGGTAGGATAGATTTCTCAAGATATGTATACATATCTCCAATTCGTAACCCTTAAAGAGAAATTAAAAAGGTGACAAACATATCTACATTACAAGGGAATGGAGAACCAAAAAGGAAAAGAACCACTATGAAAAATGATGTGTTATATTTGAAATATACGAGAACAAATGTCTCATCAGAACACACTGCTTTTAATATGATACCCACTGCCAATCTCACATATCAACTTACAAGCTAATTATTGCTGCTGTTGTTATCCTTGATTACATGTGGTAAACTTTGCATTTAAATGATGACAGATGGGGAGGCCCTTTGACCCAGAGTTGGTTGGATCAGCAACTTCAATTGCAAAAGAAAATCCTTGCTAGGATGTACCAACTTGGGATGACTCCAGGTGCAGCTGTCACAAACCATTTTGTAATTAATTATTTATGAAATCACCGCTCTTCCATATTTGTGATAACAATGTTCCCAAACCAAACATATGCATTGTGCATTGTGTTCTTAATTTTTTTCCAACACCTTACTGAGGTGGTGATGAGTAAATTCTCCTTCCTAGGAAGCATTGATGCTTGTCCTTTTCAATCATCTAATATTTCTTTTCCATTCATCTCTCTTTTACATGTATAGTTGAATGAGAGTATAAGATGGTATAAGTCAAGGTTAGGCCACTCTTAACATAAATCTTTCAATAAATCAATCATCCAACAATTTTTTTATTTGATTACATATGCGAATATCTCCTAACCCTCGGATATTTTCCCTCTCCAATAAACACCTAGTAACATTTAACTGTGGAAAGATTCAAGTTTTATCCTAAAATGTGACATTCGCCGGAACATTTTTCAACAGTTCTTCCATTTCTGTTGCAGTGCTTCCAGCCTTTTCAGGAAATGTTCCAGCAGCTCTGAAACGTATTTTTCCATTGGCTAAGATAACACATCTTGGAAATTGGTAGGACATCAATAGACTGTGATTAATTAAGATTCTGCTCTGCATGGAATCAGGGGTAAGGAACTGTACTTAATGGTGCCGAATGTAGAAATTTCTACAGTTAGTAGCCTCAATTCCAATTCCTTACCCCCGATTCAGTGCAAAAAAAACAGACCGGGAATGTATATGTGTACATTTATATTACTGTTGGTGCTGAGTTCTGACTTGTAGAATTTAATTATAAATACAGGGTATGTTTGGCAGAGCTGTACTTATAAGCAAAGCTGACTTATTTTGAAAGCAGGGAAGACCAGCTTTTGCTTTTCTCCCATAAATAATTTATGCTTTCAAAATAAGCTGTTTTTTAACACTTTACCAAACACTAAAAGTGTATTTCTTATAAGCAAAGCAGCTTATAAGCTCTGCCAAACAGAGCCACAGTGTCCCAGTAGATGAAAAAAAAGAGATACACATTTTTAAAAAATGGGTTGGACAAATAAGTAGGAGACACTATGTCATAGTACATGGGTTGGAAACCAGAGAAGCATCAGCTGATAGTAAAACAGGAATAGGATGACTTTAAAAGATGAAATAAAACTAGAAAAGAAGGCATATGATGCTAATATAATTGAATGATGTGGCCTGGTAACCACATATAGTGGGATAAACACTTGGTTGTTATTGTTGATCTAGTTACCCAGGTAGTTTTGCCTTTTCTTTACTATCTCGATCAAATGCCTTGATACATTTATTATAATTTTCTTTAAAGCTCCAAATTTCATCCTCAGGTTCACTGTTCATGGTGATCCTAGATGGTGTTGCACTTATCTCCTTGACGCAACTGATCCCTTGTTCATTGAAATTGGAAAAACATTCGTGAAGCAGCAGTTAAAAGGTTTACTCTTATAACCCTTCGCCTGTAGTATATATTTTTGTTGCTCTTCTCATTCTCATACTCTGTGCCTTTGGATGGATATGCTTGATCAGAATATGGAAGAAGTAGCCACGTATACAATTGGTAAGTCATCCTATATGCTGTTCTGGTGAACTGTTAATGGTGAAATCAGGGAGGTGCATAATAAAGTGTTTACACTTAATAAGTCCTGAAAAAAGTGTTGATTTGTTTAAGATGTAATGGATAAGGATGATTCATGTAGTTTCATGCACGGCGTTGGAATCAGTTGACTATGCAGAATTGCTGGCATAGTATCAAAAACTCCTGGAGAAAACTAGCCTATGAGTTAGTCTCCACTTTCTAGCGCCCTGCTGATTCTAGAATACACGCTCCTGTCGATTCTAGAAGATGTAGTAAGAGCTAAAGAAACATTTCTTTGGTTTTCCTTCCCAAATCTCAGTTCTACTTGTTTGCTATATTATTTTTCAACTGGGTGAAAGGTGGTGATTTCCCTTCCTTAATCTCCCAATGGGAAGCAAGAAGTGTGTTGGTATAAACAGTTCTACTGGACCAGAAAAAAGTGAACCTAGGGTTTGGTTGAGAGAAACACGACCTAGAGAGAAGTTAGTTTTCAATCGAGAGATATTTCAGAACATATTCGAAAACCATATAATTGATGGCTGAAATATCTGAAATTCCCCTCCCCCAACCCCAACCCCAACATACCAGCTGGTAACCCTCATGGGAGGGAATTATGCTTTCTAATTAAGGCAAGAAAATCCGTCAAAAGCAAAACCTTATCTTGGAATTTTCTGTTGACTGGAAATCGAGATTGAAACATACTTAGACCTGTGTTGTAATTTAGAAATCATGCGACCGTCCCAGTTCTGCTTTCAGAGTTCTCCATCACATTCTCCTATTCTATCTTTTTATCCCCGGACCAATTTCAATTGGTAATTGTCAATTGCAAAGATTTTGATTTCTCTTTTCTGCGGTAACATTATGTATAGAAGAGCATTCATTTATTATATAGTTCATTAATCATACATTTTGGTTACCTCCGGGGTTGCCAAATAAGGTCAAGCTGTGTTAGAAGCACTCACTCTCTTTCTTTTCATGCTTGAGGAGCTTTGCTGATGACTATTCATACAGTTCTTTAAATAATAATGTATCCTGAAACATTTTCAAGCTTTGACAAATTTTCCTGTCACAGTGATACTTTTGATGAAAACACACCACCTACCGATGATCCAAGTTTTATATCATCATTAGGTGCTGCGACTTTCAAGGCCATGCAAAGTGGCGATAGTGATGCTATCTGGCTGATGCAGGTAAATATATACATGATTTTATTTATATACAGATATATATTGGTAATGGAAGTTGCTTTGTTTAAGTAAATAACCTGATGACAGTATTCACAAATCACGGTGCAATGGAATTTGATAAATAAGTTCATGACAAGGCACGTCTTAATTGTTAGAAAAGGAAAAATAGAAAGAGATAGGAGAAAAGTTTCACCTTTGCATCTTATGTTCTGATGTCATTTGATGACCAACATCTTTGCTGGGTCTATGGCTTTTGTTTCATTTGGACTGCTTACCCCGGTCTTTAGAACTCCTCTTTCTTTACTATTATTACACATTCTGATGAATGCAGTTTCTTTCAGGGATGGCTTTTCTCTTACGATCCATTTTGGAGGCCTCCACAAATGAAGGTTAAAGATCCTAATTGTCCTTCTTTACGACATTGTTATTCTTCAATGATCATCATATCACTATACTGCAATCTAAGATACACCATGATGTTTTTACTTGAGAGCTTTGTTGCATTAGGGAATTTTCTCTTCTTAATTGATGGACTTCTTCTGCTTCTATTTCTTTTCCTGGTATTCATGAGCCAAAATAATTTATACTGTTTTATATATGTAATTTGCACCCACACTTGTGTTGTATTTTCCCACTAAGGGTTTTCTTGAGGTAAATCATAAATGAAGATTTTGGGTAATATGTTTGGCGGAATGGAGCTGCATGCATTGGCATCTGGTAGAATACTCCCTCCGCTCCACTGGAGGAGTCCCATTTCAGAATTGTTTTTTGTTTCAATACAATAGTTTTGTTGCAAAAGTAAATGTAAACTAAAATTTGGTTATTATTTTTCAAATTAATGTGTATGTTCCTATCATAAGAAGAATATTGGTGGGCGAAAACACCAGAAAATTAGCTAGTATAGGTTGCTTAAACAGAGACCTTCACTCATTGGTTGAGGACGGCTATATTTCTCTAAGAAGGAAAGGAGAAGATCCCCAAAAAGAAGTAAATTATGGAAAGAAACAATTTGGAAGGAAAATAAATCTGATATTTAAACAAAACGTGTTTCTGCTAGGAACGATGCAGAGATCCATAGAGATAAACCTACTTTCAGTTGTGTTGTCCCTGTTGGTGGTGGATAGGCTCAGAGATTCTTCTGATAGAGTTTGCAGATGTACTTGGATCTTCTCTATGCAGGACTCTCATGATTAATCTAAAATCTACAATTTATTGGTTCATTCAGGCACTCTTACATTCTGTCCCAGTTGGAAAGATGGTTGTCCTCGATCTATTTGCTGAAGTGAATCCATTATGGTCTTCCTCGGAGCAATTCTATGGCATTCCGTACATATGGAAAGTGCTTCTTTTCCTGTTTAGTCGTATTAAATTATTTGCTTGAAGAATTTTCAGTTAATAAAAATATTCCTGTCTGTCAGTAATATTAAATGTTTTTATTGGAATGTTCCTTAGGAGTTGGAAGTGGTGTTCGTCTGATGTGTTTTATGTAAAGACCCAGAAGTCCGACCCTGGTCTTTTATTTTGTACTTGGATAATACAAACTCACTGTAATGAAAGATGTCTTTGACCACAATAAATGCACATCATATTGTCAGTTGTCATTCTTCATGTCTTTTTTAAAGCACATTCTTTGTGTTTCTTTAGATCAGTTGTCATTCTTCATGCCTTCTTTTTAAGAGCATTATTCATTTCTCTTTAGCAATGAGAATTGATTCAATCTCTGTAGAGGAATGATATTGAGACCACCTTTTCTAAATATTATGCAAGCTGCCAAAAACCTTTGTTTTAGTAATGGTAGGAGGCCCAAGTGTTGCATAAAAAGGTGTACCTAAAAAATGGTTAATTTCGCTTGTGCTCCCTATGAAGATGGGTGGACTGCATATATTTATCAGTTCTTGCTTGTCTTCCTTTCATGTTCCTCATTTATTTATTTTCTTTTCTGAAGTTCTTCATTTAGTATTCAGGTGCATGCTGCATAATTTTGCTGGGAATGTTGAGATGTATGGGGTTCTAGACTCAGTTGGGTCTGGACCTATTGAAGCTCGTACCAGTGAAAAGTCGACCATGGTAACTCTGTTTATTACTCTAGTTTCGTTTGTTTATATTTATTTTTATTGGAGATCCTTGTTCTTTACTTTTGCTTCTTTTGATAGAAACCTTGAGTGCTTTTTATTTGATCATCAAAAAACCACCAATTTACAACTCATCTGATCATTTTGCTGTTAAAAAATTGATATTCAGGAATCAATTCCTAACTGCTAACTAAGGTCATGTCACTACACTTTTGATGACATAAAACCTGATTTGTCATTGCCTTTCCTTGGAAACATATTCAATATCTCTCAAGCCAGATGTGGTAGAATAAAATTATGATAGACACCAGCCACTTCTTCTTCTTCCTCTGCTGTATCATGGAACCTCCTGAGCCTTCATCCCTTCCTTTGTATAATCACAATTCAGAAATAGATGAGATGGATTTTCAGCATCTTTCCCACACAAAAAATGCAACTGTTGTGATGTGGATGTACCAACTTGATTTAATCTATCAATAGTTTACAATAATCCCTTGAAAAATATCCATAAAAAGGAGTGTTTTGGCAGCAATTTAGACTTCCAAATCAAACCTGCACTGTTGTCTCTATTTAGATCGGCTTGAATATATCATATGCTTTTCGATTACTGAATTGTCCCTTCACCTTGATCAAGTTCTTCCAGCTCCATGTGGAACTCCGTGTATCTTGGTAATTAGCCAGATTTTTCCTCCTTGTATCAACCTAATCCAAACCATATCAGTTATCAGATTCGAATCCCATTTGTGCTTAGTGAAAGCACCTTGATTCCAGATTTTGGATTCCTAATTCCCAGCCCTCCACAACCTTTTCAGATACAAACAGTCTCCCATGAGATAGGGATTAACTTCTTTTCACCTGGCTGATGTCCCCATAAAAATCGCCTGCACATTGACACTATGATTTTGTTAATGCCTGCACATCCCAAGTGATGCAGGGGTGACTTAATAATATTAGGTTTCCTAGTAGACCTAATTGTTCACAGGAACTACTCACTTGAGGGCAAAGGAGACGCATTTCTGATACTTGTTGGCGAAATAGGGCAAGGTCTCTCAGTTTTATGTTTTCTTGATGGGATGTCAAATGGGTAAAGTTTTTCCAATACTTCCATTTAATCCCTCAAATGATGAATACATTTTCAATTTGAGGCTTGGTTAATGTACTCTTTCACACATTCTCCTGGATGGTCCCTTAATCATCGCATCATAGAGCACTAGATTGGCTGAACATCTCAAATCTTCTTTCTTCAAGGTCCTCTACTTGAATCTATCAAGAAATTTGTTTCAATGATCGACATTAATATAGTCTGCATACCATATTATATTCTGTTCAGGTTGGTGTTGGGATGTCAATGGAGGGCATTGAACAAAATCCTATTGTGTATGAGCTTATGTCGGAAATGGCATTTCAGAAAGAAAAAGTCAATGTGAAGGTATGATATCGGGTATAATTTTAATGATGCTAATTGACTAGTTTTTCTGAGGCTGAATGAACATTGAATTTGATATTTCAATAGAAATTGGAAACTAGACAATCACATATGCCAGATGAATATGGCAAGTTTAACATAGTTCTGTTTCAGAATTGGGTGGCTCTGTATGTCAAAAGACGGTATGGTAGCTACGTGGAATCTGTGCAGGATGCCTGGACCATACTACATCGTACCCTCTATAATTGCACAGATGGGTTCCAAGTAAGTATTTCTAATTATCCTATTATGAATACTAGTAATTCATGTTACATTCCTCCGTTTGGTCTATTCGGAGAATACATCTGACCGCTTCTGTGATCATGGCGAGAAAATCATGCTGCTTCACAATTTCAGATTCTATCAGTTTTCTAACTTATGAACTAGAACAAAAAATGTTATGTGATCCTTTGCTTTCTTTTACACTGGAACAGGATAAAAATAGAGATGTAATAGTGGCTTTCCCAGATGTTGATCCCAATTCAATCCCAACTTCTCAAGTAACAGTGGGTAGAAATCATGATTATGGTATTCAAATGTCAAGGAGAGCTGCCCTTGAACTAAGTGATTCCTTCAACACACCTCATTTATGGTATCCAACTTCAGAAGTAACTCATGCCCTGCAACTTTTCCTTGCAAGTGGTGATCAGCTCTCAGAAATTAGCACCTACAGGTTTTGCTTTTTCCCCCTCAATCAAGATTGACAGTAAATGAATTGAATGTCTTGGAATTGTAGGCCTCTAATTACATACATATGTCATCTTTTTGTTTTGTTGCAGATATGACCTAATTGACTTGACAAGACAAGCTCTTGCAAAGCACGCAAACCAACTGTTCCTGAATATTGTAGAAGCCTATCATTCGGGTTTTCTCCTGGCAGTTTCTTCCTTAAGTCAAGAGTTCCTTGAGCTCATTGATGATGTCGACAAACTTTTAGCATGCCATGATGGCTTTCTGTTGGGACCTTGGTTGGAAAGTGCCAAGCAATTGGCTAAGGATAAAGAACAAGAACAACAGGTATGTATCCTTGTATTAATTTCAACGAATTTGACGACGACTAACAACACCAAAACAATTTTCAGTTTGAATGGAATGCAAGAACCCAAATTACTATGTGGTTTGATAACACTGATGAGGAGGCAAGTCTGCTTCGAGACTATGGTAAGAGGGGTGGTATTCTAAATTCTAGTCTTCAACACGTGGCACTCAATTGTGACTAATACTATATATTATTTCAAAATAAAAATAAAATACTCAACATACATGGCGCTAGAGAATTTACATTAGAAGGAGAATAAGAATACGACCATGGAAAGGAAATTTAAACTGGTAGTAGTTTGAAGTCATTCACTTGTCTTTTTTTATGAAGGAAACAAGTATTGGAGTGGACTTCTGCAAGACTATTATGGCCCTCGGGCAGCGATCTATTTCAAGTTTCTTATTGAGAGTTTAGAGAGAGGTGATGGTTTTCGTCTACAAAATTGGAGGAGGGAGTGGATCAAGCTGACAAATGATTGGCAAGGTAGTAGGAAAGTTTTTCCCGTGACCAGCTCGGGGAACGCCATCAATGTATCGAAGTTGCTCTATGACAAGTATTTGAAAGATCTTCCTCTGCATGCCATGTCCAGTATCTCATGAATCTTCAGGTCGAAATTTCACTGAGCTCAAAATTCAATAGTGCCTCGAATATTATTTTGCTTTCAATGCATAGTTATGTAGAATGGTTTGAATGAGAAAAAGCCCCCCTTCATTTTACTTTTCTGAGATATTCCACATTTGGTTCCAATGATTCATAAATCTACATGTTCCACATACTTAAATATTAAGACACTTCAATTCATGTTACCTACAAAAAGAGAGAGATGTACACTATGTAAGAAGCTCCAAAATATAGGAAACCATTTGCACCAAAACAATCACACTAAGCTTTGATCCTTTTCTCACAAAAAGCAAGAACAATCATCCTTCAACGGAAGTTGTTTTGGAAGATTTTGATGAACATTATGTGGATGTGGTTAGGATAATGGCCGTGAAATTTTTTCTGGTTCTGGTTAGAGAAAATTTCACGACCATTAAAATGTCTATGGTGGGACGAGTGACAAATATGCAATTTATAGAAAATTTAAAGCAAAACTTGCAGGTCATATGCCATTTGGATCAAAACGAGTTATAACCCCAGATCCAACCTAATTCATCCCTTCATTTTTCCATTTCCCCCTTTTCTTCCAAATCTAAGCTCATGCAGCCTCTTTCTCTTCTTCTATCAATGGTGGCAATTTCTTCAACATATCAAATGATAAAATATAGTGTATGGTTATAGCGACCATAAGAGGAAACCAACAAACAATCAGGAAGTGTATGGTTATAGCAATGAAGGCAGGAAGGTTAGGGGGAAAAGCGAAGATGGTTAATACAATCTCAGGTGGTAGCTGATTGGAACGGTCGGACACACCAGTCGACTTGGGAGAAGAAACAGAGTCAGTAAATTTAGATATTGAAGACAAGTCTAGATGCGTAAAGATTGGGAAGCACATTCCAACAAAGAGAAGGCGAAGGTTATTGAAATCATGCGAAGCCATAAAGATACGTTTGCATGGAACGCACATGACATGGGAGGAGTAAACCTAGACATCGCTACACATTCATTGAATATCAGTAGTTCAGTCAAACCGATTAAACAAAAACAACGTTGCTTTGCTAGCGACAAACAGAAAGTTATGGTGATGAAGAGTACTGGGGATTGCATGGGTCCTGTCCGCAAACCAGGGTAACTGCCCGTCATTTGAGTTAGTATTCCATTAATACACTTACAAAAAGTGTTATCATCACGATAATTTCCACCACATAGAATTGCATGATATTTAATATTCTTGGTTTTTTATGAAATTAAAAGCCAATAAAACTCCATCCATCTAATTTTAAAAAGCGCAAGGACATTGTCTAGAGTAATTATAGTTGATTACTTATATGTATACAAGGGTCATTCGGTAAGAACTTGTGGAAGAATTCGTGGGGTGATGCCAAATTGTTTATTAGTTATGGTGATAAAGAGTTTTATCGGGGATTGCAAGGGTCCCATCCGCAAATCGGGGTAACCGCTCGTCATTTGTGTTAGTATTTCATTAATACCCTTACATAGAATTGCATGAGCACGATAATTTCCACCACATAGAATTGCAAGAAATTTAATATTCTAGGTTTTCTACGAAAATGAAAGCCAATAAAACTCCATCCATCTAATTTTAGAAAGCGCAAGGACATTGTCTAGAGTAATTATAGATGATTACTTATAAGTATACAAGGGTCATTCGTTAAGAACTTTTGGAAGACTTCGTGGGATAATGCCAAATTGTTTATTAATTACGATGATGAAGATTTTAACTGGGGATTGCAAGGGTCCCGTCCGCAAACCGGGGTAACCGCCCGTCATTTGTGTTAGTATTTCATTAATACCCTTACATGAAGTGTTATGAGCACGATAATTTCCACCACATAGAATTGCATGAAAATTAATATTCTAGGTTTTTTAGGAAACTAAAAGCCAATAAAACTCCGTCCATCTAAATTTAAGAAAGCACAAGGACATTGTCTAGAGTAATTATAGATGATTACTTATAATTATACAAGGGTCATTCGTTAAGAACTTGTGGAAGACTTCGTGGGATAATGCCAAATCGTTTATTAGTTACGGTGATGAAGAGTTTTACAGGGGATTGCAAGGTCCCGTCCGCAAACCGGGGTATTCGCTCGTCATCTGTGTTGGTATTCCATTAATACCCTTACAAGAAGTGTTATGAGCACGATAATTTCCACCACATAGAATTGCATGAAATTTAATATTCTAGGTTTTTTATGAAATTAAAATCCAATAAAACTACGTCCAACAAATTTCAAAAGGCGCAAGGACATGGTCTAGAATAATTATATACGATTACTTATAAGTATACAAGGGTAATTCGGTAAGAATATTTGGAAGACTTCATGGGATAATGCCAAATTTTTTATTAGTTACGATGATCAAGAGTTTAACTGGGGATTGCATGGGTCCGGTAAGCAAACCAGGGTAACCGCTCGTCATTTGTGTTAGTAGTCCACTAATACCCTTACAAGAAGTGTTATGAACACGATAATTTCCACTACATAGAATTGCATGAAATTTAATATTTTAGGTTTTTTATGAAATTAAAAGCCAGTAAAACTCCGTCCATCTAATTTTTAAAAGCGCAAGGACATTGTCTCGAGTAATTATAGATGATTACTTGTAAGTATACAAGGGTCATTCGTTAAGAACTTGTGGAAGACTTCGTGGGATAATGCCAAATTGTTTATTAGTTACGATGATGAAGAGTTTAACTGGGGATTGCATGGGTCCCGTAAGCAAACCAGGGTAACCTTCCGTCATTTGTGTTAGTATTCCGTTAATACCCTTACAAGAAGTGTTATGAGCTTGATAATTTCCAACACATAGAATTGCATGAAATTTAATATTCTAGGTTTTTTTTTATAAAATTAAAAACCAATGAAACTCCGTCCATCTAATTTTAAAAAGCATAAGGACATTGTCTAGAGTTATTATAGAGGATTACTTATAAGTATACAAGGGTCATTCCGTAAGAACCTGTGGAAGACTTCGTGGGATAATGCCAAATTGTTTATTAGTTACGGTGATGAAGAGTTTTAAAGGGGATTGCAAGGGTCCCGTCCGCAAACCGGGGTAACCGCCCATCATTTGTGTTAGTATTCCATTAATACCTATAGAAGAAGTGTTATGAGCACGATAATTTCCACCACATAAAATTGCATGAAATTTAATATTCTAGGTTTTTTATGAAATTAAAAGCAAATAAAACTCTGTCCAACAAATTTCAGAAAGCGCAAGGACATTGTCTAGAGTGGTTATATATAATTATTTATAAGGATATAAGGGTCATTCTGTAAGAACTTGTGGAAGACTTCGTGGAATAATGCCAAATTGCTTATTAGTTACGGCGATAAAGAGTTTTACTGGGGATTGCAAGGGTCCCGTCCACAAACTGGGGTAACTGCCCGTCATTTGTGTTAGTATTCTATTTGTACCCTTACAAGAAGTGTTATGAGCACGTCCACCATAGAGAATTTCATCTAATTTAATTTTCTAGGTTTTTTATGAAATTAAAAGCCAATACAACTCAATCCATCAAACTTTAAAAAGCGTAAGGACACTGTCTAGAGTAATTATAGATGATTACTTATAAGTATACAAGGGTCATTCGTTAAGAACATGTGGAAGACCTCGTGGGATAATGCCAAATTTTTTATTAGTTATGGTGATGAAGAGTTTTACTGGGGATTGCATGGGTCCTGTCTGCAAACCGGGGTAACCGCCCGTCATTTGTGTTAGTATTCCATTAATACCTTTACAAAAAGTGTTATCATCACGATAATCTCCACCATATAGAATTGCATGAAATTTAATATCCTTAGTTTTTTATGAAATTAAAAGCCAATAAAACTCCATCTATCTAATTTTAAAAAGTGCAAGGACAATGTCTAGAGTAATTATAATTGATTACTTATATGTATACAAGGGTCATTTGGTAAGAACTTGTGGAAGAATTCGTGGGATGATGCCAAATTGTTTATTAGTTACGGTGATAAAGAGTTTTATTGGGGATTGCAAGGGTCCCGTCCGCAAACCGGGGTAACCGTCCGTCATTTGTGTTAGTATTTCATTAATACCCTTACATAGAATTGCATAAGAACGATAGTTTCCACCACATAGAATTGCATGAAATTTAATATTCTAGGTTTTTTACGAAAATAAAAGCCAATAAAACTCCGTCCATCTAATTTTAGAAAGCGCAAGGACATTGTTTAGAGTAATTATAGATGATTACTTATAAGCATACAAGGGTCATTCGTTAAGACCTTGTGGAAGACTTCGTGGGATATTGCCAAATTGTTTATTAGTTACGATGATGAAGAGTTTAACTGGGGATTGCATGGGTCCCGTAAGCAAACCAGGGTAACCACCCGCCATTTGTGTTAGTATTCGATTAATACCCTTACAAGAAGTGTTATGAGCATGATAATTTCCACCACATAGAATTGCATCAAAATTAAATATTCTAGGTTTTTTACGAAAATAAAAGCCAATAAAACTCCGTCCATCTAATTTTAGAAAGCGCAAGGACATTGTTTAGAGTAATTATAGACGATTACTTATAAGCATACAAGGGTCATTCGTTAAGACCTTGTGGAAGACTTTGTGGGATAATACCAATTTCTTTATTAGTTATGGTGATGAAGAGTTTTAAAGGGAATTGCAACGGTCCCGTCTGCAAACCGGGGTAACCACCCGTCATTTGTGTTAGTATTCCATTAATACACTTAGAAGAAGTGTTATGAGCACGATAATTTCACCGCATAAAATTGCATGAAATTTAATATTCTAGGTTTTTTATGAAATTAAAAGCAAATAAAACTCCGTCCAACAAATTTCAGAAAGCGCACGGACATTGTCTAGAGTAATTATATACAATTATTAGTAAGTATACAAGGGTCATTCGGTAAGAACTTGTGGAAGACTTCATGGGATAATGTTAAATTGTTTATTAGTCACGGTGATAAAGAGTTTTACTGGAGATTGCAAGGGTCCCGTCCGCAAACCGGGGTAACCGCCCGTCATTTGTGTTAGTATTCTATTTGTACCCTTACAAGAAGTGTTATGAGCACGATAAATTCCACCACAGAGAATTTCATCAAAATTAATTTTCTAGGTTTTTTTATGAAATTAAAAGCCAATACAACTCCATCCATCAAACTTTAAAAATCGGAAGGACACTGTCTTGAGTAATTATAGATGATTACTTATAAGCATACAAGGGTCATTTGTTAAGAACATGTGGAAGACCTCGTGGGATAATGCCAAATTTTTTATTAGTTATGGTGATGAAGAGTTTTACTGCTGGGGATTGCATGGGTCCTGTCCGCAAATCGGGGTAACCGCCCGTCATTTGTGTTAGTATTCCATTAATACCCTTACAAAAAGTGTTGTCATCACAATAATTTCCACCACATAGAATTGCCTGAAATTCAATATTCTTGGTTTTTTATGAAATTAAAAGCCAATAAACCTCCATCCATCTAATTTTAAAGAGCGTAAGGACATTGTCTAGAGTAATTATAGTTGATTACTTATATGTATACAAGGGTCATTCGGTAAGAACTTGTGGAAGAATTGGTGGGATGATGCCAAATTGTTTATTAGTTATGGTGATAAAGAGTTTTATTGGGGATTGCAAGGGTCCCGTCCGCAAACCGGGGTAACCGTCCGTCATTTGTGTAAGTATTTCATTAATACCCGTACATAGAATTGCATGAGCAGGATAATTTCCACCACATAGAATTGCATGAAATTTTATATTTTAGGTTTTTTACGAAAGTAAAAGCCAATAAAACTCCATCCATCTAATTTTAGAAAGCGCAAGGACATTGTCTAGAGTAATTATAGATGATTACTTATAAGTATACAAGAGTCATTCGTTAAGAACTTGTGGAAGACTTCGTGGGATAATGTCAAATTGTTTATTAGTTATGGTGATGAAGAATTTTATTGGGGAATGCATGGGTCCCGTTCGCAAACCGGGGTAACCGCCCGTCATTTGTGTTAGTATTCCATTAATACCCTTACTAGAAGTGTTATGAGCACGATAATTTCCACCACATAGAATTGCATGAATTTTAATATTCTAGGTTTTTTAGGAAACTAAAAGCCAATAAAATTCCATCCATCTAAATATTAAAAGCGCAAGGACATTGTCCAGAGTAATTTTAGATGATTACTTTTAAGTATACAAGGGTCATTCGTTAAGAACTTGTGGAAGACTTCATGGGATAATGCCAAATTGTTTATTAGTTACGATGATGAAGAGTTTAACTGGGGATTGCATGGGTCCCGTAAGCAAACCAGGGTAACCGCCCATCATTTGTGTCAGTATTCCATTAATACCCTTACTAGAAGTGTTATGAGCACGATAATTTCCACCACATAGAATTGCATGAAATTTAATATTCTAGGTTTTTTACGAAAATAAAAGCCAATAAAACTCTGTCCATCTAATTTTAGAAAGCACAAGGACATTGTCTAGAGTAATTATAGATTATTACTTATAAGTATACAAGGGTCATTCGTTAAGAACTTGTGGAAGACTTCGTGGGATAATGCCAAATTGTTTCTTAGTTATGGTGATGAAGAATTTTATTGGGGAATGCATGGGTCCCGGTTGCAAACCGGGGTAACCGCCCGTCATTTGTGTTAGTATTCCATTAATACCCTTACTAGAAGTGTTGTGAGCATGAAAATTTCCACCACATAGAATTGCATGAAATTTAATATTCTAGGTTTTTTAGGAAACTAAAAGCCAATAAAATTCCATCCATCTAAATATTAAAAGCGCAAGGACATTGTCCAGAGTAATTTTAGATGATTACTTTTAAGTATACAAGGGTCATTCGTTAAGAACTTTTGGAAGACTTCATGGGATTGCCAAATTGTTTATTAGTTACGGTGATGAAGAGTTTTACAGGGGATTACAAGGGTCCCGTCCGCAAACCAGGGTATCCGCTCATCATTTGTGTTAGTATTCCATTAATACCCTTACTAGAAGTGTTATGAGCACGATAATTTCCACCACATAGAATTGCATGAAATTTAATATTCTAGGTTTTTTATGAAATTAAAATTGAATAAAACTACGTCCAACAAATTTCAAAAAGCACAAGGACATGGTCTAGAGTAATTATAGATGATTACTTATAAGTATACAAGGGTAATTTGGTAAGAAAATTTGGAAGACTTCATGGGATAGTGCCAAATTGTTTATTAGTTACGATGATGAAGAGTTTAACTAGGGATTGCATGGTTCCCGTAAGCAAACCCGGGTAACCGCTCGTCATTTGTGTTAGTAGTCCATTAATACCCTTACAAGAAGTGTTATGAGCACGATAATTTCCACCACATAGAATTGAATGAAATTTAATATTTTAGGTTTTTTTGAAATTAAAACCCATTAAAACTCCGTCCATCTAATTTTAAAAAGCGCAAGGACATTGTCTCGAGTAATTATAGTTGATTAGTTATATGTATACAAGGGTCATGCGGTAAGAACTTGTGGAAGAATTCGTGGGATGATGCCAAATTGTTTATTAGTTACGGTGATAAAGAGTTTTATTGGGGATTACAAGGGTTCCGCCCGCAAACCGAGGTTACCACCCGTCATTTGTGTTAGTATTTCATTAATTCCCTTACAAGAAGTGTTATGAGCACGATAATTTCCACCACATAGAATTTCATCAAATTTAATTTTCTAGGTTTGTTATGAAATTAAAAGCCAATGCAACTCTATCCATCAAAATTTAAAAAGCGCAAGGACACTGTCTAGAGTATTTATAGATGATTACTTCTAAGTATACAAGGGTCATTCGTTAAGAACTTGTGGGAGACCTCGTAGGATAATGCCAAATTGTTTATTAGTTACGGTGATGAAGAGTTTTACTGGGGTCTGCATGGGTCCTGTCCACAAATCGGGGTAACCGCCCGTCATTTGTGTTAGTATTCTATTAATACCCTTACAAAAAGTGTTATCAGAACGATAATTTCCATCACATAGAATTGCATGAAATTTAATATTCTTGGTTTTTTATGAAATTAAAAGCCAATAAAACTCCGTCCATCTGATTTCAAAAAGCGCAAGGACATTGTCTAGAGTAATTATAGTTGATTACTTATATGTATACAAGGGTCATTCGGTAAGAACTTGTGGAAGACTTCGTGCGATAATGCCAAATTGTTTATCAGTTATGGTGATGAAGAGTTTTACTGGGTATTGTATGGGTCCCGTCCCCAAACTGGGGTCACCGTCCATCATTTGTGTCAGTATTCCATTCATACCCTTACAAAAAGTGTTATAAGCACGACAATTTCCACCACATAGAATTGCATGAAATATAATATTCTAGGTTTTTTATTAATCTAAAAGCCAATATATCTCCATCCATCTAATTTTAAAAAGCGCAAGGACATTGCCTAGAGTAATTATAGATGATTACTTATAAGTACACAAGGGTCATTCGTTAAGAACTTGTGGAAGATTCCTGGGATAATGCCAAATTGTTTATTAGTTACGGTGATGAAGAGTTTTACAGGGGATTGCAAGGGACCCGTCCGCAAACCGGGGTAACCGCCCATCATTTGTGTTAGTATTCCATTTGTAGTCTTACAAGAAGTGTTATGAGCACGATAATTTCCACCACATAGAATTTTATCTAATTTAATTTTCTAGGTTTGTTATGAAATTAAAAGCCAATGCAACTCCATCCATCAAATTTTAAAAATCGCAAGGACACTTTCTAGAGTATTTATAGATGATTACTTCTAAGTATACAAGGGGCATTCCTTAAGAACTTGTGGAAGACTTCGTGGCATAATGCCAAATTGTTTATTAGTTACGGTGATGAAGAGTTTAACTGGGGATTGCACGGGTCCCGTAAGCAAACCAGGGTAACCACCTGTCATTTGTGTTAGTATTCCATTAATACCCTTACAAGAAGTGTTATGAGCACGATAATTTCCACCACATAGAATTGCATGAAAATTCATATTCTAGGTTTTTTATGAAATTAAAAGCCAATAAAACTCCGTCCATCTAATTTTAAAAAGCGCAAGGACATTGTCAAGAGTAATTATAGATGATTACTTATAAGTATTCAAGGGTCATTCGTTAAGAACTTGTGGAAGACTTTGTGGGATAATATCAATTTCTTTATTAGTTATGGTGATAAAGAGTTTTAAAGGGAATTGCAACGGTCCCGTCCGCAAACCGGGGTAACCACCCGTCATTTGTGTTAGTATTCCATTAATACCCTTAGAAGAAGTGTTATCAGTACGATAATTTCACCGCATAAAATTGCATGAAATTTAATATTCTAGGTCTTTTATGAAATTAAAAGCAAATAAAACTCCGTCCAACAAATTTCAGAAAGCGCACGGACATTGTCTAGAGTAATTATATACAACTATTAGTAAGTATACAAGGGTCATTCGGTAAGAACTTGTGGAAGACTTCATGGGTTAATGCTAAATTGTTTATTAGTCACGGTGATAAAGAGTTTTACTGGGGATTGCAAGGGTCCCGTCCGCAAACCGAGGTAACCGCCCGTCATTTGTGTTAGTATTCTATTTGTACCCTTACAAGAAGTTTTATGAGCACGATAAATTCCACCACAGAGAATTTCATCAAATTTAATTTTCTAGGTTTTTTATGAAATTAAAAGCCAATACAACTCCATCCATCAAACTTTAAAAAGTGGAAGGACACTGTCTTGAGTAATTATAGATGATTACTTATAAGCATACAAGGGTCATTTGTTAAGAACATGTGGAAGACCTCGTGGGATTAATTTTTTATTAGTTATGGTTATGAAGAGTTTTACTGGGGATTGCATGGGTCCTGTCCGCAAATCGGGGTAACCACCCGTCATTTGTGTCCGTGTTCCATTAATACCCTTACAAAAAGTGTTATCATCACGATAATTTCCTCCACATAGAATTGCCTGAAATTCAATATTCTTGTTTTTTTTTTATGAAATTAAAAGCCAATAAACCTCCATCCATCTAATTTTAAAAAACGCAAGGACATTGTCTAGAGTAATTATAGTTGATTACTTATATGTATACAAGGGTCATTCGGTAAGAACTTGTGGAAGAATTCGTGGGATGATGCCAAATTGTTTATTAGTTATGGTGATAAAGAGTTTTATTGGGGATTGCAAGGGTCCCGTCCGCAAACCGGGGTAACCGTCCGTCATTTGTGTTAGTATTTCATTAATACCCGTACATAGAATTGCATGAGAAGGATAATTTCCACCATATAGAATTGCATGAAATTTTATATTTTAGGTTTTTTACGAAAGTAAAAGCCAATAAAACTCCGTCCATCTAATTTTAGAAAGCGCAAGGACATTGTCTAGAGTAATTATAGATGATTACTTATAAGTATACAAGGGTCATTCGTTAGGAACTTGTGGAAGACTTCGTGGGATAATGCCAAATTGTTTATTAGTTACGGTGATGAAGAGTTTAACTGGGGATTGCATGGGTCCCGTAAGCAAACCAGGGTAACCGCCCGTCATTTGTGTCAGTATTCCATTAATACCCTTACATGAAGTGTTATGAGCACGATAATTTCCACCACATAGAATTGCATGAAATTTAATATTCTAGGTTTTTTACAAAAATAAAAGCCAATAAAACTCCGTCCATCTAATTTTAGAAAGCGCAAGGACATTGTCTAGAGTAATTATAGATGATTACTTATAAGTATACAAGGGTCATTCGTTAAGAACTTGTGGAACACTTCGTGGGATAATGCCAAATTGTTTATTAGTTATGGTGATGAAGAATTTTATTGGGGAATGCATGGGTCCCGTTCGCAAACCGGGGTAATCGCCCGTCATTTGTGTTAGTATTCCATTAATACCCTTACTAGAAGTGTTATGAGCACGATAATTTCCACCACATGGAATTGCGTGAAATTTAATATTCTAGGTTTTTTAGGAAACTAAAAGCCAATAAAATTCCATCCATCTAAATATTAAAAGCGCAAGGACATTGTCCAGAGTAATTTTAGATGATTACTTTTAAGTATACATGGGTCATTCGTTAAGAACTTGTGGAAGACTTCATGGGATAATGCCAAATTGTTTATTAGTTACGGTGATGAAGAGTTTTACAGGGGATTGCAAGGGTCCCGTCCGCAAACCAGGGTATCCGCTCGTCATTTGTGTTAGTATTCCATTAATACCCTTACTAGAAGTGTTATGAGCACGATAATTTCCACCACATAGAATTGCATGAAATTTAATATTTTATGTTTTTTATGAAATTAAAATTGAACAAAACTACGTCCAACAAATTTCAAAAAGCGCAAGGACATGGTCTAGAGTAATTATAGATAATTACTTATAAGTATACAAGGGTAATTTGGTAAGAAAATTTGGAAGACTTCATGGGATAGTGCCAAATTGTTTATTAGTTATGATGATGAAGAGTTTAACTGGGGATTGCATGGTTCCCGTAAGCAAACCCGGGTAACCGCTCGTCATTTGTGTTAGTAGTCCATTAATACCCTTACAAGAAGTGTTATGAGCACGATAATATCCACCACATAGAATTGCATGAAATTTAATATTCTAGGTTTTTTTATGAAATTAAAATTGAATAAAACTACGTCCAACAAATTTCAAAAAGTGCAAGGACATGGTCTAGAGTAATTATAGATGATTACTTATAAGTATACAAGGGTAATTTGGTAAGAAAATTTGGAAGACATCATGGGATAGTGCCAAATTGTTTATTGGTTACAATGATGAAGAGTTTAACTAGGGATTGCATGGTTCCCGTAAGCAAACCCGGGTAACCGCTGGTCATTTGTGTTAGTAGTCCATTAATACCCTTACAAGAAGTGTTATGAACACGATAATTTCCACCACATAGAATTGAATGAAATTTAATATATTAGGTTTTTTTTGAAATTAAAACCCATTAAAACTCCGTCCATCTAATTTTAAAAGCGCAAGGATATTGTCTCGAGTAATTATAGTTGATTAGTTATATGTATACAAGGGTCATTCGGTAAGAACTTTTGGAAGAATTCGTGGGATGATGCCAAATTGTTTATTAGTTACGGTGATAAAGAGTTTTATTGGGGATTGCAAGGGCCCCGCCCGCAAACCGAGGTAACCGCCCATCATTTGTGTTAGTATTTCATTAATACCCTTACAAGAAGTGTTATGAGCACAATAATTTCCACCACATAGAATTTCATCAAATTTAATTTTCTAGGTTTGTTATGAAATTAAAAGCCAATGCAACTCTATCCATCAAAATTTAAAAAGCGCAAGGACACTGTCTAGAGTATTTATAGATGATTAACTCTAAGTATACAAGGGTCATTTGTTAAGAACTTGTGGGAGACCTCGTAGGATAATGCCAAATTGTTTATTAGTTACGATGATGAAGAGTTTTATTGGGGTCTGCATGGGTCCTGTCCACAAATCGGGGTAACCTCCCGTCGTTTGTGTTAGTATTCTATTAATACCCTTACAAAAAGTGTTATCAGAACGATAATTTCCATCACATAGAATTGCATGAAATTTAATATTCTTGGTTTTTTATGAAATTAAAAGCCAATAAAACTCCGTCCATCTGATTTCAAAAAGCGCAAGGACATTGTCTAGAGTAATTATAGTTGATTACTTATATGTATACAAGGGTCATTCGGTAAGAACTTGTGAAAGACTTCGTGTGATAATACCAAATTGTTTATTAGTTATGGTGATGAAGAGTTTTACTGGGTATTGTATGGGTCCCGTCCCCAAACTGGGGTCACCATCCATCATTTGTGTCAGTATTCCATTCATACCCTTACGAAAGGTTTTATGAGCACGACAATTTCCACCACATAGAATTACATGAAATATAATATTCTAGGTTTTTTATTAATCTAAAAGCCAATAAATCTCCATCCATCTAATTTTAAAAAGCGCAAGGACATTGCCTAGAGTAATTATAGTTGATTACTTATAAGTACACAAGGGTCATTCGTTAAGAACTTGTGGAAGATTCCTGGGATAATGCCAAATTGGTTATTAGTTACGATGATGAAGAGTTTTACAGGGGATTGCAAGGGTCCAGTCCGCAAACCGGGGTAACCCCCCATCATTTGTGTTAGTATTCCATTTGTACTCTTACAAGAAGTGTTATGAGCACGATAATTTCAACCACATAGAATTTTATCTAATTTTATTTTTTAGATTTGTTATGAAATTAAAAGCCAATGCAACTCCATCCATCAAATTTTAAAAAGCGCAAGGACACTATCTAGAGTATTTATAGATGATTACTTCTAAGTATACAAGGGGCATTCCTTAAGAACTTGTGGAAGACTTCGTGGCATAATGCCAAATTGTTTATTTGTTACGGTGATGAAGAGTTTAACTGGGGATTGCACGGGTCCCGTCAGCAAACCAGGGTAACCGCCTGTCATTTGTGTTAGTATTCCATTAATACCCTTACAAGAACTGTTATGAGCACGATAATTTCAACCACATAGAATTGCATGAAAATTCATATTCTAGGTTTTTTATGAAATTAAAAGCCAATAAAACTCCGTCCATCTAATTTTAAAAAGTGCAAGGACATTATCAAGAGTAATTATAGATGATTACTTATAAGTATTCAAGGGTCATTCGTTAAGAACTTGTGGAAGACTTTGTGGGATAATACCAATTTCTTTATTAGTTACGGTGATGAAGAGTTTTAAAGGGAATTACAAGGGTCCCGTCCGCAAACCGGGGTAACCACCCATCATTTGTGCTAGTATTCCATTAATACCCTTAGAAGAAGTGTTATAAGCACGATAATTTTCACCACATAAAATTGCATGAAATTTAATATTCTAGGTTTTTTATGAAATTAAAAGCAAATAAAACTCCGTCCAACAAATTTCAGAAAGCGCTCGGACATTGTCTAGAGTAATTATATACAATTATTTGTAAGTATACAAGGGTCATTCGGTAAGAACTTGTGGAAGACTTCGTGGGATAATGCTAAATTGTTTATTAGTCACGGTGAAAAAGAGTTTTACTGTGGATTGCAAGGGTCCCGTCCGCAAACCGGGGTAACCGGCCATCATTTGTGTTAGTATTCTATTTGTACCCTTACACGAAGTGTTATGAGCACGATAAATTCCACCACAGAGAATTTCATCTAATTTAATTTTCTAGGTTTTTTATGAAATTAAAAGCCAATACAACTCCGTCCATCAAACTTTAAAAAGCGCAAGGACACTGTCTAGAGTAATTATAGATGATTACTTATAAGCATATAAGGGTCATTCGTTAAGAACATGTGGAAGACCTCGTGGGATAATGCCAAATTTTTATTAGTTATGGCGATGAAGAGTTTTACTGGGGATTGCATGGGTCCTGTCCGCAAACCGGGGTAACCGCCCGTCATTTGTGTTAGTATTCCATTAATACCCTTACAAAAAGTGTTATCATCACGATAATTTCCACCACATAGAATTGCCTGAAATTCAATATTCTTGGTTTTTTATGAAATTAAAAGCCAATAAACCTCCATCCATCTAATTTTAAAATGCGCAAGGACTTTGTCTAGAGTAATTATAGTTGATTACTTATAAGTATACAAGGGTCATTCGGTAAGAAATTCTGGAAGAATTCGTGGGATAATGCAAAATTGTTTATTAGTTACGGTGATAAAGAGTTTTATTGGGGATTGCAAGGGTCCCGGCCGCAAACCGGGGTAACCGTCCGTCATTTGTATAAGTATTTCATTAATACCCGTACATAGAATTGAATGAGCAGGATAATTTCCACCACATAGAATTGCATGAAATTTTATATTCTAGGTTTTTTACGAAATTAAAAGCCAATAAAACTCCGTCCATCTAATTTTAGAAAGCGCAAGGACATTGTCTAGAGTAATTATAGATGATTACTTATAAGTATACAAGGGTCATTCGTTAGGAACTTGTGGAAGACTTCGTGGGATAATGCCAAATTGTTTATTAGTTACAATGATGAAGAGTTTAACTGGGGATTGCATGGGTCCCATCCGCAAACCGGGGTAACCACCCGTCATTTGTGTTAGTATTTCATTAATACCCTTACAAAAAGTGTTATCATCACGATAATTTTCACCACATAGAATTGCATGAAATTTAATATTATTGGTTTTTTATGAAATGAAAAGCCAATAAAACTCCATCCATCTAATTTTAAAAAGCGCAAGGACATTGTGTAGAGTAATTATAGTTGATTACTTATATGTATACAAGGGTCATTCGGTAAGAACTTGTGGAAGAATTCGTGGGATGATGCTAAATTGTTTATTAGTTACGGTGATAAAGAGTTTTATTGGGGATTGCAAGGGTCCCGGCCGCAAACCGGGGTAACCGTCCGTCATTTGTGTTAGTATTTCATTAATACCCTTACATAAAATTGCATGAGCAGGATAATTTCCACCACATAGAATTGCATGAAATTTAATATTCTAGGTTTTTTACGAAAATAAAAGCAAATAGAACTCCATCTATCTAATTTTAGAAATCGCAAGGACATTGTCTAGAGTAATTATAGATGATTACTTATAAGTATACAAGGGTCATTGGTTAAGAACTTGTGGAAGACTTCGTGCGATAATGCCAAATTGTTTATTAGTTATGGTGATGAAGAGTTTTACTGGGGATTGTATGGGTCCTGTCCCCAAACTGTGGTCACCGCCCGTCATTTGTGTCATAATTCCATTCATACCCTTACAAAAAGTGTTATGAGCACGACAATTTCCACCACATAGAATTGCATGAAATATAATATTCTAGGTTTTTTATTAATCTAAACGCCAATAAATCTCTATCCATCTAAATTTAAAAAGCGCAAGGACATTGCCTAGAGTAATTATAGATGATTACTTATAAGTATACAAGGGTCATTCGTTAAGAACATGTGGAAGACCTCTTGGGATAATGCCAAATTATTTATTAGTTATGGTGATGAATAGTTTTACTGGGGATTGCATGGGTCCCATCCGCAAACCGGGGTAACCGCCCGTCATTTGTGTTAGTATTTCATTAATACCCTTACATAAAATTGCATGAGCAGGATAATTTCCACCACATAGAATTGCATGAAATTTAATATTCTAGGTTTTTTACGAAAATTAAAGCAAATAAAACTCCGTCTATCTAATTTTAGAAAGCGCAAGGACATTGTCTAGAGTAATTATAGATGATTACTTATAAGTATACAAGGGTCATTGGTTAAGAACTTGTGGAAGACTTTGTGCGATAATGCCAAATTGTTTAATAGTTATGGTGATGAAGAGTTTTACCGGGGATTGCATGGGGCCCGTCCCCAAACTGTGGTCACCGCCCGTCATTTGTGTCAGAATTCCATTCATTACCCTTACAAAAAGTGTTATGAGCACGACAATTTTCACCACATAGAATTGCATGAAATATAATATTCTAGGTTTTTTATTAATCTGAACGCCAATAAATATCTATCCATCTAATTTTAAAAAGCGCAAGGACATTGCCTAGAGTAATTATAGATGATTACTTATAAGTACACAAGGGTTATTCGTTAAGAACTTGTGGAAGATTCCTGGGATAATGCCAAATTGTTTATTAGTTACGGTGATGAAGAGTTTTACAGGGGATTGCAAGGGTCCCGTCCGTAAACCGGGGTAACCGCGCATCATTTGTGTTGGTATTCCATTTGTAATCTTACAAGAAGTGTTATGAGCACGATAAATTCCAACACATAGAATTGCATCTAATTTAATTTTCTAGGTTTTTTATGAAATTGAAAGCCAATAAAACTTCATCCATCTCATTTTAAAAAGCGCAAGGACATTCTCTGGAGAAATTATAGATAATTACTTATAAGTATTCAAGGGTCATTCGTTAAGAATTTGTTGCAGACTTTGTGGGATAATGCCAAATTGTTTATTAGTTACGGTGATGAAGAGTTTTACCGGGGATTGCAAGGGTCCCGTCAGCAAACCGGGGTAACCGCCCGTCATTTGTGTTAGTATTCTATTTGTACCCTTACAAGAAGTGGTATGAGCACGATAAATTCCATCACAGAGAATTTCATCAAATTTAATTTTCTAGGTTTTTTATGAAATTAAAAGCCAATACAACTCCATCCATCATACTTTAAAAAGCGCAAGGACATTGTCTAGAGAAATTATAGATGATTACTTATAAGTACACAAGGGTTATTCGTTAAGAACTTGTGGAAGATTCCTGGGATAATAATGCCAAATTGTTTATTAGTTACGGTGATGAAGAGTTTTACAGGGGATTGCAAGGGTCCTGTCCGCAAACCGGGGTAACCGCCCATCATTTGTGTTGGTATTCCATTTGTACTCTTACAAGAAGTGTTATGAGCACGATAATTTCCAACACATAGAATTGCGTCTAATTTAATTTTCTAGGTTTTTTATGAAATTAAAAGCCAATACAACTCCATCCATCATACTTTAAAAAGCGCAAGGACATTGTCTAGAGAAATTATAGATGATTACTTATAAGTATACAAGGGTCATTCGTTAAGAACATGTGGAAGACCTCTTGGGATAATGCCAAATTGTTTATTAGTTATGGTGATGAATAGTTTTACTGGGGATTGCATGGGTCCCGTCCGCAAACCGGGGTAACCGCCCGTCATTTGTGTTAGTATTTCATTAATACCCTTACATAAAATTGCATGAGCAGGATAATTTCCACCACATAGAATTGCATGAAATTTAATATTCTAGGGTTTTTTGCGAAAATTAAACCAAATAGAACTTCGTCTATCTAATTTTAGAAGCGCAAGGACATTGTCAGAGTAATTATAGATGATTACTTATAAGTATACAAGGGTCATTGGTTAAGAACCTGTGGAAGACTTTGTGCGATAATGCCAAATTGTTTATTAGTTATGGTGATGAAGTGTTTTACTGGGGATTGTATGAGTCCCGTCCCCAAACTGTGGTCACCGCCCGTCATTTGTGTCAGAATTCCATTCATACCCTTACAAAAAGTGTTATGAGCACGACAATTTCCACCACATAGAATTGCATGAAATATAATATTCTAGGTTTTTTATTAATCTAAACGCCAATAAATCTCTATCCATCTAATTTTAAAAAGCGCAAGGACATTGCCTAGAGTAATGATAGATGATTACTTATAAGTACACAAGGGTTATTCGTTAAGAACTTGTGGAAGATTCCTGGGATAATAATGCCAAATTGTTTATTAGTTACGGTGATGAAGAGTTTTACAGGGGATTGCAAGGGTCCTGTCCGCAAACCGGGGTAACCGCCCATCATTTGTGTTGGTATTCCATTTGTACTCTTACAAGAAGTGTTATGAGCACGATAATTTCCAACACATAGAATTGCGTCTAATTTAATTTTCTAGGTTTTTTATGAAATTAAAAGCCAATACAACTCCATCCATCATACTTTAAAAAGCGCAAGGACATTGTCTAGAGAAATTATAGATGATTACTTATAAGTATACAAGGGTCATTCGTTAAGAACATGTGGAAGACCTCTTGGGATAATGCCAAATTGTTTATTAGTTATGGTGATGAATAGTTTTACTGGGGATTGCATGGGTCCCGTCCGCAAACCGGGGTAACCGCCCGTCATTTGTGTTAGTATTTCATTAATACCCTTACATAAAATTGCATGAGCAGGATAATTTCCACCACATAGAATTGCATGAAATTTAATATTCTAGGGTTTTTTGCGAAAATTAAACCAAATAGAACTTCGTCTATCTAATTTTAGAAGCGCAAGGACATTGTCAGAGTAATTATAGATGATTACTTATAAGTATACAAGGGTCATTGGTTAAGAACCTGTGGAAGACTTTGTGCGATAATGCCAAATTGTTTATTAGTTATGGTGATGAAGAGTTTTACTGGGGATTGTATGAGTCCCGTCCCCAAACTGTGGTCACCGCCCGTCATTTGTGTCAGAATTCCATTCATACCCTTACAAAAAGTGTTATGAGCACGACAATTTCCACCACATAGAATTGCATGAAATATAATATTCTAGGTTTTTTATTAATCTAAACGCCAATAAATCTCTATCCATCTAATTTTAAAAAGCGCAAGGACATTGCCTAGAGTAATTATAGATGATTACTTATAAGTACACAAGGGTTATTCGTTAAGAACTTGTGGAAGATTCCTGGGATAATAATGCCAAATTGTTTATTAGTTACGGTGATGAAGAGTTTTACAGGGGATTGCAAGGGTCCTGTCCGCAAACCGGGGTAACCGCCCATCATTTGTGTTGGTATTCCATTTGTACTCTTACAAGAAGTGTTATGAGCACGATAATTTCCAACACATAGAATTGCGTCTAATTTAATTTTCTAGGTTTTTTATGAAATTAAAAGCCAATAAAACTCCATCCATCTCATTTTAAAAAGCGCAAGGACATTCTCTGGAGAAATTATAGATGATTACTTATAAGTATTCAAGGGTCATTCGTTAAGAACTTGTGGCAGACTTTGTGGGATAATGCCAAATTGTTTATTAGTTACGGTGATGAAGAGTTTTACCGGGGATTGCAAGGGTCCCGTCCGCAAACTGGGGTAACCGCCCTTCATTTGTGTTAGTATTCTATTTGTACCCTTACAAGAAGTGTTATTAACAAGATAAATTCCACCACAGAGAATTTCTTCTAATTTAATTTTCTAGGTTTTTTATGAAATTAAAAGCCAATACAACTCCATCCGTCAAACTTTAAAAAGCGCAAGGACACTGTCTAGAGAAATTATAGATGATTACTTATAAGTATACAAGGGTAATTCATTAAGAACATGTGGAAGACCTCTTGGGATAATGCTAAATTGTTTATTAGTTATGGTGATGAATAGTTTTACTGGGGATTGCATGGGTCCTATCCGCAAACCGGGGTAACCGCCCGTCATTTGTGTTAGTATTCCATTAATACCTTTACAAAAAGTGTTATCATCACGATAATTTCCACCACATAGAATTGCATGAAATTTAATATTCTTGGTTTTTTATGAAATTAAAAGCTAATAAAGCTCCATCCATCTAATTTTAAAAAGCGCAAGGACATTGGGTAGAGTAATTATAGTTGATTACTTATATGTATACAAGGGTCATTTAGTTACAACTTGTGGAAGAATTCGTGGGATGATGCCAAATTTTTTATTAGTTACGGTGATAAAGAGTTTTATTGGGGATTGCAAGGGTCCCATCCGTAAACCGGGGTAACTGTCCGTCATTTATGTTAGTATTTCATTAATAACCTTACATAGAATTGCATGAGCAGGATAATATCCACCACATAGAATTGCATGAAATTTAATATTCTAGGTTTTTTTCGAAAATAAAAGCAAATAGAACTCCGTCTATCTAATTTTAGAAAGCGCAAGGACATTGTCTAGAGTAATTATAGATGATTACTTATAAGTATACAAGGGTCTTTCGTTAAGAACTTGTGGAAGACTTCGTGGGATAATGCCAAATTGTTTCTTAGTTACGATGATGAAGGGTTTAACCGGGGATTGCATGGGTCCCGTAAGCAAACCTGGGTAACCGCCCGTCATTTGTGTCAGTATTCCATTAATACCCTTACATGAAGTGTTATGAGCACGATAATTTCCACCACATAGAATTGCATGAAATTTAATATTCTAGGTTTTTTAGGAAACTAAAAGCCAATAAAACTCCACCCATCTAAATTTAAAAAGCGCAAGGACGTTGTCTAGAGTAATTATAGATGATTACTTATAAGTATACAAGGGTCATTCGTTAAGAACTTGTGGAAGACTTCGTGCGATAATGCCAAATTGTTTATTAGTTATGGTGATGAAGAGTTTTACTGGGGATTGTATGGGTCCCGTCCCCAAACTAGGGTCACCGCCCGTCATTTGTCTCAGTATTCCATTCATACCCTTACAAAAAGTGTTATGAGCATGACAATTTCCACCACATACAATTGCATGAAGTTTAATATTCTAGGTTTTTTATTAATCTAAAAGCCAATAAATTTCCATCCATCTAATTTTAAAAAGCGCAAGGACATTGCCTAGAGTAATTATAGATGATTACTTATAAGTACACAAGGGTCATTCGTTAAGAACTTGTGGAAGATTCCTGGGATAATGCCAAATTGTTCATTAGTTACGGTGATGAAGAGTTTTACAGGGGATTGCAAGGGTCCCGTCCACAAACCGGGGTAACCGCCCATCATTTGTTTTAGTATTCCATTTGTACTCTTACAAGAAGTGTTACGAGTACGATAATTTCCACCACATAGAATTTCATCTAATTTAATTTTCTAGGTTTGTTATGAAATACTCTAGCCAATGCAACTCCATCCATCAAATTTTAAAAAGCACAAGGACACTGTCTAGAGTATTTATAGATGATTACTTCTAAGTATACAAGGGTCATTCCTTAAGAACTTGTTGAAGACTTCGTGGCATAATGCCAAATTGTTTATTAGTTACGGTGATGAAGAGTTTAACTGGGGATTGCATGGGTCCCGTAAGCAAACCAGGGTAACCGCTCGTCATTTGTGTTAGTATTCCATAATACCCTTACCAGAAGTGTTATGAGCACGATAATTTCCACCACATAGAATTGCATGAAAATTCATATTCTAGGTTTTTTATGAAATTAAAAGCCAATAAAACTCCGTCCATCTAATTTTAAAAAGCGCAAGGACATTGTCAAGAGTAATTATAGATGATTACTTATAAGTATTCAAGGGTCATTCGTTAAGAACTTGTGGAAGACTTTGTGGGATAATACCAAATCGTTTATTAGTTACGGTGATGAAGAGTTTTACAGGGGATTGCAAGGGTCCCGTCCACAAATCTGGGTAACCGCCCGTCATTTGTGTTAGTATTCTATTTGTACCCTTACAAGAAGTGTTATGAGCACGATAAATTCCACCACAGAGAATTTCATCTAATTTAATTTTCTAGGTTTTTTATGAAATTAAAAACCCATACAACTCCATCCATCAAACTTTAAAAATTGCAAGGACACTGTCTAGTGTAATTATAGATGATTACTTATAAGTATAAGATGGTCATTCATTAAGAACATGTGGAAGACCTCGTGGGATAATGCCAACTTGTTTATTAGTTATGGTGATGAATAGTTTTACTGGGGATTGCATGGGTCTTGTCCGCAAACCGGGGTAACCGCACGTCATTTGTGTTAGTATTCCATTAATACTCTTACAAAAAGTGTTATCATCATGATAATTTCCACCACATAGAATTTCATGAAATTTAATATTCTTGGTTTTTTATGAAACTAAAAGCCAATAAAACACCATCAATCTAATTTTAAAAAGCGCAAGGACATTGTGTGGAGTAATTATAGTTGATTACTTATATGTATACAAGGGTCATTCGGTAAGAACATGTGGAAGAATTCGTGGGATGATGCCAAATTGTTTATTAGTTACGGTGACAAAGAGTTTTATTGGGGATTGCAAGGGTCCCATCCGCAAACCGGGGTAACCGTCCGTTATTTGTATTAGTATTTCATTAATACCCTTACATAGAATTGCATGAGCAGGATAATTTCCACCACATAGAATTGCATGAAATTTAATATTCTAGATTTTTTGGAAAATAAAAGCCAATAAAACTCCGTCCATCTAATTTTAGAAAGCGTAAGGACATTGTCTAGTGTAATTATAGATGATTACCTATAAGTATACAGGGGTCATTGGTTAAGAACTTGTGGAAGACTTCGTGGGATAATGCCAAATTGTTTATTAGTTACGTTGATGAAGAGTTTTACAGGGGATTGTATGGGTCCCATCCCCAAACCGGGGTCATCGCCCGTCATTTGTGTTAGTATTCCATTCAGACCCTTACAAAAAGTGTTATGAGCACGACAATTTCCACCACATAGAATTGCATGAAATTTAATATTCTAGGTTTTTTATTAGTCTAAAAGCCAATAAATCTCCATCCATCTAATTTTAAAAAGCGCAAGGACATTGCATAGAGTAATTATAGAAGATTACTTATAAGTAAACAAGGGTCATTCGTTAAGAACTTGTGGAAGATTCCTGGGATAATGCCAAATTGTTTATTAGTTACGGTGATGAAGAGTTTTACAGGGGATTGCAAGGATCCCATCCGCAAACCGGGGTAACCGCCCATCATTTGTGTTAGTATTCCATTTGTACTCTTACAAGAAGTGTTATGAGCACGATAATTTCAATCACATAGAATTTCATCTAATTTAATTTTCTAGGTTTGTTATGAAATTAAAAGCCAATGCAACTCCATCCATCAAATTTTAAAAAGCACAAGGACACTGTCTAGAGTATTTATAGATGATTACTTCTAAGTATACAAGGGTCATTCCTTAAGAACTTGATGAAGACTTCGTGGCATAATGCCAAATTGTTTATTAGTTACGATGATGAAGAGTTTAACTGGTGATTGCATGGGTCCCGTAAGCAAACCAGGGTAACCGCTCGTCATTTGTGTTAGTATTCCATTAATACCCTTACAAGAAGTGTTATGAGGACAATAGTTTCCACCACATAGAATTGCATGAAATTTCAAATTCTAGGTTTTTTATGAAATTAAAAGCCAATAAAACTCCATCCATCTAATTTAAAAAGCGTAAGGAGATTGTGTGGCGTAATTATAGATGATTACTTATAAGTATTCAAGGGTCATACGTTAAGAACTTGTGGAAGACTTTGTGGGATAATACCAAATTGTTTATTAGTTACGGTGATGAAGAGTTTTACAGGGGATTGCAAAGGTCCCGTCCACAAACCGGGGTAACCGCCCGTCATTTGTGTTAGTATTCTATTTGTACACTTACAAGAAGTCTTATGAGCATGATAAATTCCACCACAGAGAATTTCTTCTAATTTAATTTTCTAGGTTTTTTATGAAATCAAAAGCCAATACAACTCCATCCATCAAACTTTAAAAAGCGCAAGGACACTGTCTTGAGAAATTATAGATGATTACTTATAAGTATACAAGGGTCATTCGTTAAGAACATGTGGAACACCTCGTGGGATAATGCCAAATTTTTTATTATTTATGGTGATGAATAGTTTTACTGGGGATTGCATGTGTCCTGTCCGCAAACCGAGGTAATAGCCCGTCATTTGTGTTATTTCCATTAATACCCTTACAAAGAGTGTTATCATCATGATAATTTCCACCACATAGAATTGCATGAAATTTAATATTCTTGGTTTTTTATGAAATTAAAAGCCAATAAAACTCCATCCATCCAATTTTAAAAAGTGCAAGGACACTATCTAGAGTAATTATAGTTGATTACTTATATGTATACAAGGGCTATTTGGTAAGAACTTGTGGAAGAATTCGTGGGATGATGCCAAATTGTTTATTAGTTACGGCGATAAAGAGTTTTATTGGGGATTGCAAGGGTTCCGTCCGCAAACCGGGGTAACCGTCCGTCATTTGTGTTAGTATTTCATTAATAGCCTTACATAGAATTGCATGAGCAGGATAATTTCCACCACATAAAATTGCATGAAATTTAATATTCTGGGTTTTTACGGAAATAAAAGCCAATAGAACTCCGTCCATCTAATTTTAGAAAGCGCAAGGACATTGTCTAGAGTAATTATAGATGATTACTTATAAGTATACAAGGGTCATTCGTTAAGAACTTGTGGAATACTTCGTGGGATAATGCCAAATTGTTTATTAGTTACGATGATGAAGAGTTTAACTGGGGATTGCATGGGTCCCGTAAGTAAACCAGGGTAACCGCCCGTCATTTGTGTCAGTATTCCATTAATACCCTTACATGAAGTGTTATGAGCACGACAATTTCCACCACATACAATTGCATAAAATTTAATATTCTACGTTTTTTATTAATCTAAAAGCCAATAAATCTCCATCCATCTAATTTTAAAAAGTGCAAGGACATTGCCTAGAGTAATTATAGATGATTACTTATAAGTACACAAGGGTCATTCGTTAAGAACTTGTGGAAGATTCCTGGGATAATGCCAAATTGTTTATTAGTTACGGTGATGAAGAGTTTTACAGGGGATTGCAAGGGTCCCGTCCGTAAACCGGGGTAACCGCCCATCATTTGTGTTAGTATTCCATTTTTACTCTTACAAGAAGTGTTACGAGCACGATAATTTCCACCTCACAGAATTTCATCTAATTTAATATTCTAGGTTTGTTATGAAATACTCTGGCCAATGCAACTCCATCCATCAAATTTTAAAAAGCACAAGGACACTGTCTAGAGTATTTATAGATATTTACTTCTAAGTATACAAGGGTCATTCCTTAAGAACTTGTTGAAGACTTCGTGGCATAATGCCAAATTGTTTATTAGTTACGGTGATGAAGAGTTTAACTGGGGATTGCATGGGTCCCGTAAGCAAACCAGGGTAACCGCTCGTCATTTGTGTTAGTATTCCATAATACCCTTACCAGAAGTGTTATGAGCACGATAATTTCCACCACATAGAATTGCATGAAAATTCATATTCTAGGTTTTTTATGAAATTAAAAGCCAATAAAACTCCGTCCATCTAATTTTAAAAAGCGCAAGGACATTGTCAAGAGTAATTATAGATGATTACTTATAAGTATTCAAGGGTCATTCGTTAAGAACTTGTGGAAGACTTTGTGGGATAATACCAAATCGTTTATTAGTTACGGTGATGAAGAGTTTTACAGGGGATTGCAAGGGTCCCGTCCACAAATCTGGGTAACCGCCCGTCATTTGTGTTAGTATTCTATTTGTACCCTTACAAGAAGTGTTATGAGCACGATAAATTCCACCACAGAGAATTTCATCTAATTTAATTTTCTAGGTTTTTTATGAAATTAAAAACCCATACAACTCCATCCATCAAACTTTAAAAATTGCAAGGACACTGTCTAGTGTAATTATAGATGATTACTTATAAGTATAAGATGGTCATTCATTAAGAACATGTGGAAGACCTCGTGGGATAATGCCAACTTGTTTATTAGTTATGGTGATGAATAGTTTTACTGGGGATTGCAAGGGTCTCGTTCACGATTTGGGTTAAGCGCTTGTCATTTGTGTTAGTATTCCATTAGTACCCTTACAAGGAGTTTTACGAGCACGATAATTTCCACTACATAGAATTGCATGAAATTCAATCTTCTTGGATTTTTATGAAATTAAAAGCCAATAAAACTTCATCCATCAAATTTCAATAAGCGCAAGGACTTTGTCTAGAGTAATTATAGATGATTACATCTAAGTATACAAGGGCCATTCGTTAAGAACTTGTGGAAGACTTTGTGGGATAATGCTAAATTGTTTATTAGTTACGGTGATGAAACGTTTTACAGGGGATTGCAAGGGTCCCGTCCGCAAACCGGGGTAACCGCCCATCATTTGTGTTAGTATTCCATTGATACCCTTACAAGAAGTGTTATGAGCACGATAATTTCAACCACATATTATTGCATGAAATTTAATGTTCAAGGTTTTTTATTAAATTAAAATCCAATAAAACTTCTTCCACCAAATTTCAAAAAGCGCAAGGACATTGTCTAGAGTAACTATAGATGATTACTTATAAGTATACAAGGGTCATTCGTTAAGAGCTTGTGGAAGACTTCGTGGGATAATGCTAAATTGTTTATTAGTTACGGTGAAAAAAAGAGTTTTACCGGGAATTGCAAGGTTCCCGTCCGCAAACAGGGGTAATCCCCCATCACCCGTGTTAGTATTCCATTAATACCCTTACAAAAAGTGTTATGATCATGATAATTTCCACCACATAGAATTGCATGAAATTTAATATTCTGCGTTTTTCATGAAATTAAAGAGCCAATAAAACTCCGTCCATCTAATTTTAAAAAGCGCAAGGACATTGACTAGAGTAATTATGTATGATTACTTTTAAGTATACAAGGGTTATTTGTTTAGAACTTGTGGAAGACTTCGTGGGTTAATGCCAAATTATTTATTAGTTACAGTGATGAAGAGTTTTACTGGGGATTGCATGGGTCCCGGCCACAAACTGGGGTAACCGCCCGTCATTTGTGTTAGTACCCCATTAATACCCTTACAAGAAGTGTTATGAGCACGATAATTTCCACCATTTAGAATTGCATGATATTTAATTTTCTAGGTTTTTTATGAAATTAAAATCCAATAAATTTCCGTCCATCAAATTTCAAAAAGCACAAGGACATTGTCTAGAGTAATTATAGATGATTACATATAAGTATACAAGGGTCATTCGTTAAGAACTTGTCGAAGACTTCGTGGGATAATGCTAAATTGTTTATTAGTTATGGTGATAAAGAGTTTTACAGGGGATTGCAAGGGTTCCATCCGCAAAACGGGGTAATCGCCCATCATTTGTGTTAGTATTCCATTAATACCCTTACAAGAAGTAATATGAGCACGATAATTTCCACCACATATAATTGCATGAAATTTAATATTCTAGGGTTTTTATGAAATTAAAATCCAATAATACTCCGTCCATCAAATTTAAAAGAGCGCAATGACATTCACTAGAGTAATTATAGATAATTACCTATAAGTATACAGGGGTTATTCGGTAAGAACTTGTGGAAGACTTCGTGGGATAATGCCAAATTGTTTATTAGTTACGGTGATAAAAAGTGTTAGTATTCCATTTGTACCCTTACAAGAAGTGTTATGAGCATGATAATTTCCACCACATAGAATTGCATGAAATTTAACTTTCTACGTTTTTCATGAAATTATAAGCCAATAGAACTCCGTCCATCTAATTTTAAAAAGCGCAAGGACATTGCCTAGAGTAATTATATATTATTGCTTATAAGTATACAAGGGTTATTCGTTAAGAACTTGTGGAAGACTTCGTGGGATAATGCCAAATTGTTTACTAGTTACAGTGAAGAAGAGTTTGACTGGGGATTTCATGGGTCCCGGCTACAAACAGGGGTAACCGCCCGTCATTTGTGTTAGTACTCCATTAATACCCTTACAAGAAGTGTTATGAGCACGATAATTTCCACCATTTAGAATTGCATGATATTTAATATTCTAGGTTTTTTATGAAATTAAAAATCAATAAAACTCCATCCATCAAATTTCAAAAAGCGTAAGGACATTGTCTGGAGTAATTATATATGATTACTTATAAGTATACAAGGGTTCTTCGTTAAGGACTTGTGGAAGACTTCGTGGGATAGTGCCAAATTGTTTATTAGTCACAGTGATTAAGAGTTTTACTAGGGATTGCAAGGGTCCCATCCGCAAACCGGGGTAACCGCCCGTCATTTGTGTTAGTAATCCATTAATACCCTTACAAGAAGTGTTATAAGCACGATACTTTCAAACACATAGAATTGCATGATATTTAATATTCTAGGTTTTTTATGAAATTAAAATCCAATAAAACTCTGTCCATCAAATTTCAAAAAGCGCAAGGACATTGTCTAGAGTAATTATAGATGACTACATATAAGTATACAAGGGTCATTCGGTAAGAACTTTTGGAAGACTTCGTGGGATAATACCAAATTGTTTATTAGTTACAGTCATAAAGAGTGATAGTGGGGATTGCTAGGGTCCCATCCGCAAACTGGAGTAACCGCCCATCATATGTGTTAGTATTCAATTTGTACCCTTACAAGAAGTGTTATGAGCACGATAATTTCCATCAAATATTATTTCATGAAATTTAATATTCTAGGTTTTTTATGAAATTAAAATCCAATAAAACTCCGTCCATCAAATTTCAAAAAGCGCAAGGACATTCTGTAAAGTAATTATATATGATTACTTATAAGTATACAAGGGTTATTAGTTAAGGACTTGTGGAAGAATCGTGGGATAATACCAAATTGTTTATTAGTTACAGTGAGTAAGAGTTTTACTGTGGATTGCAAGGGTCCCGTCTGTAAACCGAGTTAACCGCTCGTCATTTGTGTTAGTATTCCATTAATACGCTTACAAGAAGTGTTATGAGCCCGATAATTTCCACCACATAGATTTGCATTTAATTTAATATTCTAGGTTTTTTATGAAATTAAAAGCCAATACAACTCCATCCATCAAATTTTAAAAAGCCAAGGACACTGTCTAGGGTAATTATAGTTGATTACTTATAAGTATACAAGGGTCCTTCATTTAGAATTTGTGGAAGAGTTCGTGGCATAATGCCAAATTGTTTATTAGTTACTGTGATGAAGAGTTTTACAAGGGATTGCAAGGATCCCATCCAAAAACCGAGGTAACCGCCCGTCATTTGTGTTGGTATTCCATTAATACCCTTACAAGAAGTGTTATGAGCACGATAATTTCCACCAAATATTATTGCATGAAATTTAATATTCTATGTTTTTTATGAAATTAAAACCCAATAAAACTCCGTCCATCAAATTTCAAAAAGCGCAAAGACATTGGTTAGAGTAATTATAGATGATTACATTTAAGTATACTAGGGTCATTCGTTATGAACTTGTGGAAGACTTCGTGGAATAATGCTAAATTTTTTATTAGTTACGGGGATGAAGTGTTTTACAGGGGATTGCAAGGGTCCCGTCCACTATCCGGGTTAAGCGCCCGTCATTTGTGTTAGTATTGCATTAGTACCCTTACAAGAAGTGTTATAAGCACGATAATTTCCACAACATAGAATTGTATGAAATTCAATATTCTAGGATTTTTATGAAATTAAAAGCCAATAAAACTTCGTCCATCAAATTTCAATAAGCGCAAGGACTTTATCTAGAATAATTAAAGATGATTACATGTAAGTATAGAAGGGCCATTCGTTAAGAACTTGTGGAAGACTTCGTGGGATAATGCTAAATGTTTTATTAGTTACGGTGATGAAATGTTTTACAGGGGATTACAAGGGTCCCGTCCGTAAACCGGGGTAACCGCCAGTCATTTGTGTTAGTATTCCATTTATACCCTTACAAGAAGTGTAATGAGCATAATAATTTCAACCACACATTATTGAATGAAATTTAATATTCTAGGTTTTTTATGAAATTAAAATCCAGTAAAACTCCGTCCACCAAATTTCAAAAAGCGCAAGGACACTGTCTAGAGTAACTATAGAAGATTACTTATAAGTATACAAGGGTCATTCGTTAAGAGCTTGTGGAAGACTTCGTGGGATAATGCTAAATTGTTTATTAGTTACGGTGAAATAAAGAGTTTTACTGGGAATTGCAAGGGTCCCGTCCGCAAACAGGGGTAATCCCCCATCATTCGTGTTAGTATTCCATTAATACCCTCACAAAAAGTGTTATGATCACGATAATTTCCACCACATAGAATTGCATGAAATTTAATATTCTACATTTTTCATGAAATTAAAAGCCAATAAAACTCCGTCCATCTAATTTTAAAAAGCGCAAGGACATTGACCAGAGTAATTATATATGATTACTTTTACGTATGCAAGGGTTATTTGTTAAGAACTTGTGGAAGACTTCGTGGGATAGTGCCAAATTGTTTATTAGTTACAGTGATGAAGAGTTTTACTGGATATTGCATGGGTCCCGTCCACAAACCGGGGTAACCGCCCGTCATTTGTGTTAGTACTCCATTAATACCCTTACAAGAAGTGTTATGAGCACGATAATTTCCACCACTTAGAATTGCATGATATTTAATATTCTAGGTTTTTTATGAAATTAAAAACCAATAAAACTCCGTCCGTCAAATTTCAAAAAGCGCAAGGACATTGTCTAGAGTAATTATATATGATTACTTGTAAGTATACAAGGGTTCTTCGTTAAGGACTTGTGGAAGACTTCGTGGGATAATGCCAAATTGTTTATTAGTTACAGTGATTAAGAGTTTTACTAGGGACTGCAAGGGTCCCATCCGCAAACCGGGGTAACCGCCTGTCATTTGTGTTAGTATTCCATTGATACCCTTACAAGAAGTGTTATGGGCACGATACTTTCAAACACATAGAATTGCATGATATTTAATATTCTAGGTTTTTTTATGAAATTAAAATTCAATAAAACTCTGTCCATCAAATTTCAAAAAGCGCAAGGACATTGTCTAGAGTAATTATAGATGATTACATATAAGTGTACAAGGGTCATCCGTTAAGAACTTGTGGAAGACTTCGTGGGATGATGCTAAATTTTTTATTAGTTACGGTGATGAAGAGTTTTACAGGAGATTGCAAGGGTCCCGGCCGCAAACCGGGGTAACCGTCCGTCATTTGTGTTAGTATTCCCTTAATACCCTTACAAGAAGTAATATGAGCACGATAATTTCCACCATATATAATTTCATGAAATCTAATATTCTAGGTTTATTATGAAATTAAAATCCAATAAAACTCCGTCCATCAAATTTCAAAGAGCGCAATGACATTCACTAGAGTAATTATAGATAATTACCTATAAGTATACAAGTGTCATTCGGTAAGAACTTGTGGAAGACTTCGTGGGATAATGCCAAATTGTTGATTAGTTACGGTGATAAAAAGTGTTACCGGGGATCGCAAGGGTCCCATCTGCAAACCGGAGTAACTGCCCGTCATATGTGATAGTATTCCATTTGTACCCTTACAAGAAGTGTTATGAGCACGATAATTTCCACCACATAGAATTGCATGAAATTTTATATTCTAGGTTTTTTATGAAATTAAAAGCCAGTAAAACTCCGTCCATAAAATTTAATAAAGTGCAAGGACATTGTCTGGAGTAATTATATATGATTACTTTTAAGTATACAAGGGTTATTTGGTAAGAACTTGTGGAAGACTTAGTGGGATAATGCCAAATTGTTTATTAGTTACGGTGATGAAGAGTTTTACTAGGGATTGCATGGGTCCCGTCCACAAACCGGGGTAACCGCCTATCATTTGTGTTAGTACTCTATTAATACCCTTACAATAAATGTTATGAGCACAATAATTTCCACCATTTAGAATTGCATCATATTTAATATTCTAGGTTTTTTATGAAATTAAATTCCAATAAAACTCTGTCCTTATAAGTATACAAAGGTCATTTGTTAAGAACTTGTGGAAGACTTCGTGGGATAATGCTTAATTGTTTATTAGTTACCGTGATGAAGAGTTTTACTGGGGATTATAAGGGTCCAGTTCAGAAACTGGGGTAACCGCCCGTCATTTGAGTTAGTATTCAATTAATACCCTTACAAGAAGTGTTATGAAGACGATAATTTCTACCACATAGAATTGCATGAAATTTAATATTCTAGGTTTTTTATGAAATTAAAATCCAATAAAACTCCGTCCATCAAATTTCAATAACCGCAAGGACTTTGTCTAGAGTAATTATAAATGATTAAATAAAAGTATACAAGGGTCATTCGGTAAGAACTTGTGGAAGACTTCGTGAGATAATGCTAAATTGTTTAATAGTTACGGTGATGAAGAGTTTTACATGGGATTGCCAGGATACTGTCTGAAAGAGCGGGGCAACCGCCCATCATTTGTAGTATTCCATTAATACCCTTACAAGAAGTGTTATGACCACGATGATTTTCACCACATAGAATTGCATGAAATTTAATATTCTAGTTTTTTTATGAAATTAAAATCCAATAAAACTCCAACCATCAAATTTCAAAAAGCGCAAGGACATTGTCTAGAGTAATTATATATGATTACTTATAAGTATACAAGGGTTATTCGTTAAGAACTTGTGGAAGACTTCGTGGGATAATGCCAAATTGTTTACTAGTTACCGTGATGAAGAGTTTTAGTGGGGATTGAATGGGTCCCGTCCACAAATCGTGGTAACCGCCCGTCATTTGTGTTAGTACTCCATTAATCCCTTACAAGAATAGTTATGAGCACGATAATTTCGACCACATAGAATTGCATGAAATTTAATATTCTTGGTTTTTTTATGAAATTAAAATCCAATAAAACTCCGTCCATCAAATTTTAAAAAGGGCAAGGACATTGTTTTGAGTAATTATAGATAATTACCTATAAGTATACAAGGGTCTTTTGGTAAGAACTTGTGGAAGACTTCGTGGGATAATGCCAAATTGTTTATTAGTTACGGTGATAAAAAGTGTTACTGGGGATTGCAAGGGTCCCATCCGCAAACCGGAGTAACCGCCCGTCATATGTGTTAGTATTCCATTTGTACCATTACAAGAAGTGTTATGTGGACGATAATTTCCACCACATAGAATTGCATTTAATTTAATATTCTAGGTTTTTTTATGAAATTAAAAGCCAATACAACTCTATCCATCAAATTTTATAAAGCCCAAGGACACTGTCTAGAGTATTATAGATGAGATCTTATAAGTATACAAGGGTCCTTCATTTAAAATTTGTGGAAGAGTTCGTGGCATAATGCCAAATTGTTTATTAGTTACGGTGATGAGGAGTCTTACAAGGGATTGATCCGAAAACCGGTGTAACCGCCCCATCATTCGTGTTAGTATTCCATTAATACCCTTACAAGAAGTGTTATGAGCACGATAATTTCCACCATTTAGAATTGCATGATATTTAATATTCTAGGTTTCTTATGAAATTAAAATCCAATAAAACCCCGTCCATCAAATTTCAAAAAGCGTAAGGACATTATTTAGAGTAATTATAGATGATTACAAATAAGTATACAAGCGTCATTCGTTAAGAACTTGTGGAAGACTTCGTGGGATAATGCTAAATTGTTTATTAGTTACGGTGATGAAGAGTTTTACAGGGGTTTGCAAGGGTCCCATCCGCAAACCGGGGTAACCGCCCGTCATTTGTGTTAGTATTCCATTAATACATTTACAAGAAGTAATATGAGCACGATAATTTCCACCACATACGATTGCATGAAATTTAATATTCTATGTTTTTTATGAAATTAAAATCCAATAAAACTCCGTCCATCAAATTTCAAAGAGCACAACGACACTCACTAGAGTAATTATAGATAATTACCTATAAGTATACAAGGGTCATTCGGTAAGAACTTGTGGAAGACTTCGTGGGATAATGCCAAATTGTTTATTAGTCACGGTGATAAAAAGTGTTACTGGGGATCGCAAGGGTCCCATCCGCAAACCGGAGTAACTGCCCGTCATATGTGATAGTATTCCATTTGTACCCTTACAAGAAGTGTTATGAGCACGATAATTTCCACCACATAGATTTGCATGAAATTTAACATTCTACATTTTTCATTAAATTATAAGCCAATAAAACTCCGTCCATCTAATTTTAAAAAGTGCAAGGACATTGTCTAGAGTAATTATATATGAATACTTATAAGTATACAAGGGTTATTCGTAAAGAACTTGTGGAAGACTTCGTGGGATAATGCCAAATTACTTATTAGTTACAGTGATGAAGAGTTTAACTGGGGATTGCATGGGTCCCGACAACAAACCGGGGTAACCGTCGTTTGTGTTAGTACTCCATTAATACCCTTACAAGAAGTGTTATGAGCACGATAATTTCCACCATTTAGAATTGTATGATATTTAATATTCTAGGTTTTTTGTGAAATTAAAAACCAATAAAACTCCGTCCATCAAATTTCATAAAGAGCAAGGACATTGTCTAGAGTAATTATATATGATTACTTATAAGTATACAAGGGTTCTTCGTTAAGGACTCGTGGAAGACTTCGTGGGATAATGCCAAATTATTTATTAGTTACAGTGATTAAGAGTTTTACTAGGGACTTCAAGGGTCCCGTCCGCAAACTGGGGAAACCGCCCGTCATTTGTTTCATTATTCCATTAATACCCTTACAGGAAGTGTTATGAGCACGATACTTTCAAACACATAGAATTGCATGATATTTAATATTCTAGGTTTTTTTATGAAATTAAAATTCAATAAAACTCTGTCCATCAAATTTCAAAAAGTGCAAGGACATTGTCTAGAGTAATTATAGATGATTACATATAAGTATACAAGGGTCATCCGTCAAGAACTTGTGGAAGACTTCGTGGGATAATGCTAAATTTTTTATTAGTTACGGTGATGAAGAGTTTTACAGGGGATTGCAAGGGTTCCGTCCGCAAACCGGGGTAACCGCCCGTCATTTGTGTTAGTATTCCTTTAATACCCTTACATGAAGTAATATGAGAACGATAATTTCCACCACATATAATTGTATGAAATTTAATATTCTAGGTTTTTTTATGAAATTAAAATCCAATAAAACTCCGTCGATCAAATTTCAAAGAGCGCAACGACATTCAATAGAGTAATTATAGATAATTACCTATAAGTATATAAGGGTCATTCGGTAAGAACTTGTGGAAGACTTCGTGGGATAATGCCAAATTGTTTATTAGTTACGGTGATAAAAAGTGCTACTGGGGATCGCAAGGGTCCCATCCGCAAACCGGAGTAACCGCCCGTAATATGTGATAGTATTCCATTTGTACCCTTACAAGAAGTGTTATGAGCACGATAATTTCCACCACATAGAATTGAATGAAATTTAATATTCTAGGTTTTTTATGAAATTAAAAGCCAATAAAACTCCGTCCATCAAATTTTATAAAGTGCAAGGACATTGTCTAGAGTAATTATATATGATTACTTTTAAGCATACAAGGGTTATTTGGTCAACTTGTGGAAGACTTCGTGGGATAATGCCAAATTTTTTATTAGTTACGGTGATGAAGAGTTTTACTAGGGATTGCATGGGTCCCGTCCACAAACTGGGGTAACCGCCTATTATTTGTGTTAGTACTCCATTAATACCCTTACAAGAATTGTTATGAGCACGATAATTTCCACCATTTAGAATTGTATCAAATTTAATATTCTAGGTTTTTTATGAAAATAAAATCCAATAAAACTCTGTCCATATAAGTATACAAAGGTCATTTGTTAAGAACTTGTGTGGGATAATGCTTAATTGTTTATTAGTTACGGTGATGAAGAGTTTTACTGGGGATTATAAGGGTCCAGTCCGCAAACTGGGGTAACCCCCCATCATTTGAGTTAGTATTCAATTAATACCCTTACAAGAAGTGTTATGAACACGATAATTTCTACCACATAGAATTGCATGAAATTTAATATTCTAGGTTTTTTATGAAATTAAAATCCAATAAAACTCCATCCATCAAATTTCAATAACCGCAAGGACTTTGTCTAGAGTAATTATAAATGATTACATATAAGTATACAAGGGTCATTCGGTAAGAACTTGTGGAAGACTTCGTGAGATAATGCTAAATTGTTTAATAGTTACGGTGATGAAGAGTTTTACATGGGATAGCCAGGATCCTGTCTGAAAAAGCGGGGTAACCGCCCATCATTTGTAGTATTCCATTAATACCCTTACAAGAAGTGTTATGACCACGATGATTTTCACCACATAGAATTGCATGAAATTTAATATTCTAGGTTTTTTATGAAATTAAAATCCAATAAAATTCCGTCCATCAAATTTCAAAAAGCGCAAGGACATTGTCTAGAGTAATTATATATGATTAGTTATATGTATACTAGGGTTATTCGTTAAGAACTTGTGGAAGACTTCGTGGGATAATGCCAAAACTTTTATTAGTTACCGTGATGAAGAGTTTTACTGGGGATTGCATGGGTCCCGTCCACAAACCGTGGTAACCGCCCGTCATTTGTGTTAGTACTCCGTTAATACCCTTACAAGAAGTCTTATGAGCACGATAATTTCCACCATTTAGAATTGCATGATATTTAATATTCTAGGTTTTTTATGAAATTAAAAACCAATAAAACTCCATCCATCAAATTTCAAAAAGCGCAAGGGCATTGTCTAGGGTAATCATATATGATTACTTGTAAGTATACAAGGGTTCTTCGTTAAGGACTTGTGGAAGACTTCGTGGGATAATGCCAAATTTTTTATTAGTTACAGTGATTAAGAGTTTTATTAGGGATTGCAAGGATCCCGTCCGCAAACCGGGGTAACCGCCTGTCATTTGTTTTAGTATTCCATTAATACCCTTACAAGAAGTGTTATGAGCACGATACTTTCAAACACATAGAATTGCATGATATTTAATATTCTAGGTTTTTTTATGAAATTAAAATCCAATAAAACTCCGTCCATCAAATTTCAAAAAGCGCAAGGACATTGTCTAAAGTAATTATAGATGATTACATATAAGTATACAAGGGTCATTCAGTAAGAACTTATGGAAGACTTTGTGGGATAATGCCAAATTGTTTATTAGTTACGGTGATAAAGAGTGTTACTGGAGATTGCAAGGGTCCCATCCGCAAACCGGGGTAATTGCCCATCATATGTGATAGTATTCCATTTGTACCCTTACAAAAAGTGTTATGTTCATGATAATTTCAACCACACAGAATTGCATTTAATTTAATATTCTTGGTTTTTTTATGAAATTAAAAGCCAATGCAACTCCATTCATCAAATTTTAAAAAGCGCAAGGAGACTGTCTAGAGTAATTATAGATGATTACTTATAAGTATACAAGGGTCCTTCATTTAGAATTTGTGGAAGAGTTCGTGGGATAATGCCAAATTGTTTATTAGTTATGGTGATGAAGAGTTTTACAAGGCAAGGTTACCATCCGAAAACCGGGGTAACCGACCGTCATTTTTGTTAGTATTCCATTAATACCCCTACAATAAATGTTATGTGCACGATAATTTCCACCAAATAAAATTGCATGAAATTTAATATTCTAGATTTTTTATGAAATTAAAATCCAATAAAACTCCTTCCATCAAATTTCAAAAAAGCGCAAGGACATTGTCTAGAGTAATTATAGATGATTACATATAAGTATAGTAGGGTCATTCGTTACGAACTTGTGGAAGAGTTTGTGGGATAATGCTAAATTAGTTATTAGTTATGGTGATGAAGAGTTTTGCAGGGGCTTGCAAGGGTCCCGTCCACAATCTGGGTTAAGTGCCCGTCATTTGTGTTAGTATTCCCTTAGTACCCTTACAAGAAGTGTTATGAGCACGATAATTTCCACCACATAGAATTGCATGAAATTCAATATTCTGGGATTTTCATGAAATTAAATGCCAACAAAACTTCGTCCATCAAATTTCAATAAACGCAAGGACTTTGTCTAGAGTAATTATAGATGATTACATATAAGTATACAAGGGTCATTCCTTAAGAACTTGTGGAAGACTTCGTAGGATAATGCTAAATTGTTTATTAGTTACGGCGATGAAGAGTTTTACAGGGGATTGCAAGGGTCCCATCCGGAAACCGGGGTAACAGCCCGTCAATTGTGTTAGTATTCCATTAATACCCTTACAAGAATTGTTATGAGCACGATAATTTCGACCACACAGAATTGCTTGAAATTTAATATTCTAGGTTTTTTAATGAAATTAAAATTCTATAAAACTCCGTCCATCAAATTTAAAAAAGCGCAAGGACATTGTCTAAAGTAATTATAGATGATTAAATATAAGTATACAAGGTTCATTTGGTAAGAACTTGTGGAAGACTTCGTGGGATAATGCCAAATTGTTTATTAGTTACAGTGATAAAGAGTGTTACTGGGGATTGCAAGAGTCCCATCCGCAATCCGGGGTAACCGCCCGTCATATGTGTTAGTATTCCATTTGTACCCATACAAAAAGTGTTATGAGAACGATAATTTCCACCATATAGAACTGGATTAAATTTAATATTCTAGGTTTTTTAAAGAAATTAAAAGCCACTACAACTCCATCCGTCAAATTTTATAAAGCGCAAGGACACTATCTAGAGTAATTATTGATGATATCTTATAAGTATACAAGGGTCCTTCATTTAAAATTTTTGGAACAGCTCCTGGGATGATGCCAAATTGTTTATTAGTTATGGTGATGAAGAGTTTTACAAGGGATTGCAACGGTCCCATCCGAAAACCGGGGTAACCGCCCGTCATATGTGTTAGTATTCCATTTGTACCCTTACAAGAAGTGTTATTAGCACGATAATTTCCATTACATAGAATTGCATTTAATTTAATATTCTATTTTTTTTACGAAATTAAAAGCCAATAAAACTCCATCCATAAAATTTTAAAAAGCGCAAGGACATTGTCTAGAGTAATTATAGATGACCACTTATAAGTATACAAGGGTCCTTCATTTAGAATTTGTGGAAGACTTCGTGGGATAATGCCAAATTGTTTATTATTTACCGTGATGAAGAGTTTTACTGGGGATTGCATTGGTCCCGTCCACAAACCGTGGTAACCGCCCGTCATTTGTGTTAATACTCCATTAGTACCCTTACAAGAAGTGTTATGAGTAGGATAATTTCTACTATTTAGAATTGCATGAAATTTAATATTTTAGGTTTTTTATGAAATTAAAATCCAGTAAAACTCAGTCCATCAAATTCCAAAAAGCCCAAGGACATTGTCTAGAGTAATTATAGATGATTACATAAAAGTGTACAAGGGTCAATCATTAAGAACTTGTGGAACACTTCGTGGGATAATGCTAAATTGTTTATTAGTTACGGTGATGAAGAGTTTTACAGGGGATTGCAAGGGTCCCATCCGGAAACCGGGGTAACAGCCCGTCAATTGTGTTAGTATTCCATTAATACCCTTACAAGAATTGTTATGAGCACGATAATTTCGACCACATAGAATTGCTTGAAATTTAATATTCTAGGGTTTTTAATGAAATTAAAATTCAATAAAACTCCGTCCATCAAATTTAAAAAAGCGCAAGGACATTGTCTAAAGTAATTATAGATGATTAAATATAAGTATACAAGGTTCATTTGGTAAGAACTTGTGGAAGACTTCGTGGGATAATGCCAAATTGTTTATTAGTTACAGTGATAAAGAGTGTTACTGGGGATTGCAAGAGTCCCATCCGCAATCCGGGGTAACCGCCCGTCATATGTGTTAGTATTCCATTTGTACCCATACAAAAAGTGTTATGAGAACGATAATTTCCACCATATAGAACTGGATTAAATTTAATATTCTAGGTTTTTTAAAGAAATTAAAAGCCAATACAACTCCATCCGTCAAATTTTATAAAGCGCAAGGACACTATCTAGAGTAATTATTGATGATATCTTATAAGTATACAAGGGTCCTTCATTTAAAATTTTTGGAACAGCTCCTAGGATGATGCCAAATTGTTTATTAGTTATGGTGATGAAGAGTTTTACAAGGGATTGCAACGGTCCCATCCAAAAACCGGGGTAACCGCCCGTCATATGTGTTAGTATTCCATTTGTACCCTTACAAGAAGTGTTATTAGCACGATAATTTCCATTACATAGAATTGCATTTAATTTAATATTCTATTTTTTTTACGAAATTAAAAGCCAATAAAACTCCATCCATAAAATTTTAAAAAGCGCAAGGACACTGTCTAGAGTAATTATAGATGACCACTTATAAGTATACAAGGGTCCTTCATTTAGAATTTGTGGAAGACTTCGTGGGATAATGCCAAATTGTTTATTATTTACCGTGATGAAGAGTTTTACTGGGGATTGCATTGGTCCCGTCCACAAACCGTGGTAACCGCCCGTCATTTGTGTTAGTACTCCATTAATACCCTTACAAGAAGTGTCATGAGCAGGATAATTTCTACTATTTAGAATTGCATGAAATTTAATATTTTAGGTTTTTTATGAAATTAAAATCCAGTAAAACTCAGTCCATCAAATTCCAAAAGCCCAAGGACATTGTCTAGAGTAATTATAGATGATTACATATAAGTGTACTAGGGTCAATCATTAAGAACTTGTGGAAGACTTCGTGGGATAATGCTAAATTGTTTATTAGTTACGGTGATGAAGAGTTTTACAAGGGATTGCAAGGGTCACGTCCGCTAACCGGGGTAACCGCCCATCATTTGTTCTAGTATTCCGTTAATACCCTTACAAGAATTGTTATGAGCACGATAGTTTCGACCACATAGAATTGCATGAAATTTAATATTCTACATTTTTTATGAAATTGTAATCCAATAAAACTCCGTCCATCAAATTTCAAAAATCACAAGGACATTTTCTAAAGTAGTTATAGATGATTACTTATAAGTATACAAGGGTCATTCGGTAAGAACTTGTGCAAGACTTTGTGGGATAATGCCAAATTGTTTATTAGCTACGGTGATAAAGAGTGTTACTGGGGAATGCAAGGGTCCCATCCGCAAACCGGGGTAACCGCCCGTCATATGTGTTAGTATTCCATTTGTACCCTTACAAAAAGTGTTATGAGCACGATAATTTCCACCACATAGAATTGCATTTAATTTAATATTCTAGGTTTTTTTAAGAAATTAAAAGCCAATACAACTCCATCCATCAAATTTTAAAAAGCGCAAGGACACTGTCTAGAGTAATTATAGATGATTACTTATAAGTATACAAGGGTCCTTCATTTAGAATTTGTGGAAGAGTTCATGGGATAATGCCAAATTGTTTATTAGTTATGGTGATGAAGAGTTTTACAAGGGATTGCAAGGGTCCCATCCGAAAACCGGGGTAACCGCCAGTCACTTTTGTTAGTATTCCATTAATACCCCTACAAGAAGTTTTATGAGCACGATAATTTCCACAAAATATAATTGCATGAAATTTAATATTCTAGGTTTTTTATGAAATTAAAATCCAATAAAACTCCATCCATCAAATTTCAATGAGCGCAAGGACTTTGTCTAGAGTAATTGTAGATGATTACATATAAGTATACAAGGGTCATTCGTTAAGAGCTTGTGGAAGACTTTGTGGGATAATGCTAAATTGTTTATTAGTTACGGTGATAAAGAGTGTTACTGGGGATAGCAAGGGTCCCATCCGCAAACCGGGGTAGTATTCCATTTGTACCCTTACAAGAAGTGTTATGAGCACGATAATTTCCACCACATAGAATTGTATTTAATTTAATATTCTAGGTGTTTTATGAAATTAAAAGCCAATACAACTCCATCCATCAAATTTTAAAAAGCCCAAGGACATTGTCTAGAGTAATTATAGATGATTACATATAAGTGTACAAGGGTCAATCGTTAAGAATTTGTTGAAGACTTCGTGGGATAATGATAAATTGTTTATTAGTTACGGTGATGAAGAGTTTTACAGGGGATTGCAAGGGTCACGTCCGCAAACCGGAGTAAACGCCCGCCATTTGTTCTAGTATTCCGTTAATGCCCTTACAAGAATTTTTATGAGCACGATAATTTCGACCACATAGAATTGCATGAAATTTAATATTCTAAGTTTTTTATTAAATTAAAATCCAATAAAACTCCGTCCATCAAATTTCAAAAAGTGCAAGGACATTTTCTAGAGTAACTATTGATGATTACTTTTAAGTATACAAGGGTCATTCGTTAAGAACTTGTGGAAGACTTCGTGGGATAATGCTAAATTGTTTATTAGTTACGGTGATGAAGAGTTTTACTGGGGATTGCAAGGGTCCCGTCCGCAATACGGGGTAACCCCCCATCATTCGTATTGTTATTCCATTAATACCCTTACAAAAAGTGTTATGAACACGATAATTTCCACCACATAGAATTGCATGAAATTTAATATTCTACGTTTTTCATGAAATTAAAAGCCAATAAAACTCCGTCCATCAAATTTTAAAAAGCGCAAGGATATTTTCTAGAGTAATTATACATGATTACTTATAAGTATACGAGGGTTATTCGTTAAGAACTTGTGGAAGACTTTGTGGGATAATGCCAAATTGTTTACTAGTTTTACTGGGGATTGCATGGGTCCCGTCCACAAACCGGGGTAACCACCCGTCATTTGTGTTAGTACTCCATTAAAACCCTTACAAGAAGTGATATGAGCACGATAATTTCAACCACATATTATTGCATGAAATTTAATATTCTAGGTTTCTTATGAAATTCAAATCCAATAAAACTCCGTCCTTCAAATTTCAAAATACGCAAGGACATTGTCTAGAGTAATTATATATGATTACATATAAGTATACAAGGGCCCTTCATTAAGAATTTATGGAAGACTTTGTGGGATAATGCAAAATTGTTTATTAGTTACGGTGATGAAGAGTTTTACAGGGGATTGCAAGGGTCCCGTCCGCGAACCGATGTAACCGCCCGTCATTTGTGTTAGTATTCCATTAATACCCTTACAAAAAGTGTTATGATCACGATAATTTCCACCACATAGAATTGCATGAAATTTAATATTCTAGGTTTTCATGAAAGTAAAAGCCAATAAAACTCGGTCCATCTAGTTTTAGAAAGCGCAAGGACAATGTCTTGAGTAATAATATATGATTACTTATAAGTATACAAGGGTTATTCGTTAAGAACATGTGGAAGACTTCGTGGGATGATGCCAAATTGTTTAGTAGTTATAGTGATGAAGAGTTTTAAAGTGGATTGGAAGTGTCCCGTCCGTGAACCGGGGTAACCGCCCGTCATTTGTGTTAGTATTCCATTAATAGCCTTACAAAAAGTGTTATGAGCACGATAATTTCCAACATATGGAATTTCATGAAATTTAATATTCTAGTTTTTCATGAAATTAAAAGCCAATAAAACTCGGTCCATCTAATTTCAAAAAGGGCAATGACATTGTCTAGAGTAATTATATATGATTACTTATAAGTATACAAGGGTTATTCATTAAGAACTTGCGGAAGACTTCGTGGGATATGCCAAATTGTTTATTAGTACGGTGATGAAGAGTTTTACAGTGGACCGCAAGGGTCCCGTCTGCGAACCGGGGTAACCGCCCGTAGTTTATGTTAGTATTCCATTAATACCCTTACAAAAAGTGTTATGATCACGATAATTTCCACCATATAGAATTGCATGAAATTTAATATTCTTGGTTTTTCATTCGGTCATTCGGTTTGCTGGGGATTGCAAGGGTCCCGTCCGCAAACCGGGGTTACCTCCGGTCATTTGTTTTAGTATTCCATTTGTACCCTTACAAGAAGTGTTATGAGCATGATAATTTCCACCACATAGAATTACATTTAATTTAATATTCTAGGTTTTTTATGAAATTAAAAGCCAATACAACTCCATCCATCAAATTTTAAAAAATTGCATGACACTGTCTAGAGTAATTATAAATGATTACTTGTAAGTGTACACGGGTCATTTGTTAAGAACTTTTGGAAGACTTGGTGGGATAATGCAAAATTATTTGTTAGTTACGGTGATGAAGAGTTTTACAGTGGATTGCAAGGGTCCCGTTCGTGAACCGGGGTAACCGCCCATCATTTGTGTTAGTATTACATTAATACCCATACAAGAAGTGTTATGAGCACGATAATTTCCACCATATAGAATTGCATGAAATTTAATATTCTTGGGTTTTATGAAATTAAAATCCAATAAAACTTCGTCCATCAAATTTCAAAAAGCGCAAGGACAATATCTAGAGTAACTATAGATGATTACTTATAAGTATACAATGGTCATTCATTAAGAGCTTTTGGAAGATTTCGTGGGATAATGCCAAATTGTTTATTAGTTACGGTGATGAAGAGTTTTACAGTGGATTGCAAGGGTCCCGTTCGCGAACCGGGAACCGCCCGTCATATGTGTTCGTATTCCATTAATACCTTATAAAAAGTGTTACGAGCATGATAATTTCCACCATATAGAATTGCATGAAATTTAATATTCTAGGTTTTTTATGAAATTAAAAGCAAATAAAACTAGGTCAATCTAATTTTTAAAAGCGGAAGGACATTCTCTTGAGTAATTATATATGATTACTTATAAATATACAAGGGTTATTCGTTAAGAACTTGTGGAAGACTTCATGGGATAAGGCCAAAGTGTTTATTAGATACGGTGATAAAGAGTTTTACAGGGGATTGCAAGGGTCCCGTCCAAAAACCGGGGTAACCGCCCATCATTTGTGTTACTATTCCATTAATAACCTTACAAGAAGTGTTATGAGCACGATAATTTCCACCACATAGAATTGCATGAAATATAATATTCTAGGATTTTTATGAAATTAAAAGCCAGTAAAACTCCGTCTATCAAATTTCAAAAAGCGCAAGGACATTGTCTAGAGTAATTATAGATAATTACTTATAAGTATACAAGGGTCATTCAGTAAGAACTTGGGGAAGACTTAGTGGGATAATGCCAAATTGTTTATTAATTACGTTGATAAAGAGTTTTGCTGGGGATTGCAAGGGTCCCGTCCGCAAACCGGGGTAACCGCCGGTCATTTGTTTTAGTATTCCATTTGTACCCTTACAAGAAGTGTTATGAGCATGATAATTTCCACCACATAGAATTTTTCGTTTAATTTAATATTCTAGGTTTTTTATGAAATTTAAATCCAATACAACTCCATCCATCAAATTTAAAAAAATTGCATGACTCTGTCTAGAGTAATTATAAATGATTACTTGTAAGTGTACAAGGGTCATTTGTTAAGAACTTTTGGAAGACTTCGGGGGTAATGCAAAATTGTTTGTTAGTTACGGTGATGAAGAGTTTTACGGTGGATTGCAAGGGTCCCGTCCGTGAACCGGGGTAACCGCCCGTCATTTGTGTTAGTATTCTATTATTACCCTTACAAGAAGTGTTATGAGCACGATAATTTCCACCATATAGAATTGCATGAAATTTAATATTCTTGGTTTTTTATGAAATTAAAATCCAATAAAAATTCGTCCATCAAATTTCAAAAAATGCAAGGACAATATCTAGAGTAACTATAGATGATTACTTATAAGTATACAATGGTCATTCATTAAGAGCTTCTGGAAGACTTCATGGGATAATGCCAAATTGTTTATTAGTTACGGTGACGAAGAGTTTTACAGTGGATTGCAAGGGTCCCGTTCGCGAACCGGGAACCGCCCGTCATATGTGTTCGTATTCCATTAATAACTTACAAAAAGTGTTACGAGCATGATAATTTCCAGCATATAGAATTGCATGAAATTTAATATTCTAGGTTTTTTATGAAATTAAAAGCCAATAAAACTAGGTCCATCTAATTTTAAAAAGCGCAAGGACATTGTCTTGAGTAATTATATATGATTACTTATAAATATACAAGGGTTATTCTTTAAGAAGTTGTGGAAGACTTCATGGGATAATGCCAAAGTGTTTGTTACATACGGTGATAAAGAGTTTATTAGATACGGTGATAAAGAGTTTTATAGGGGATTGCAAGGGCCCCGTCCAAAAACCGGGGTAACCGCCCATCATTTGTGTTACTATTCCATTAATAACCTTACAAGAAGTGTTATGAGCACGATAATTTCCACCACATAGAATTGCATGAAATATAATATTCTAGGATTTTTATGAAATTAAAAGCCAGTAAAACTCCGTCCATCAAATTACAAAAAGCGCAAGGACATTGTCTAGAGTAATTATAGATAATTACTTATAAGTATACAAGGGTCATTCAGTAAGAACTTGGGGAAGACTTCGTGGGATAATGCCAAATTGTTTATTAATTACGTTGATAAAGAGTTTTGCTGGGGATTGCAAGGGTCCCGTCCGCAAACCGGGGTAACTGCCGGTCATTTGTTTTAGTATTCCATTTGTACCCTTACAAAAAGTGTTATGAGCATGATAATTTCCACCACATAGAATTTTTCGTTTAATTTAATATTCTAGGTTTTTTATGAAATTTAAAGCCAATACAACTCCATCCATCAAATTTAAAAAAATTGCATGACTCTGTCTAGAGTAATTATAAATGATTACTTGTAAGTGTACAAGGGTCATTTGTTAAGAACTTTTGGAAGACTTCGGGGGTAATGCAAAATTGTTTGTTAGTTACGGTGATGAAGAGTTTTATAGTGGATTGCAAGTGTCCCGTCCGTGAACCGGGGTAACCGCCTGTCATTTCTGTTAGTATTCCATTAATACCCTTACAAGAAGTGTTATGAGCACGATAATTTCCACCATATAGAATTGCATGAAATTTAATATTCTTGGTTTTTTATGAAATTAAAATCCAATAAAACTTCGTCCATAAAATTTCAAAAAATGCAAGGACAATATCTAGAGTAACTATAGATGATTACTTATAAGTATACAATGGTCATTCATTAAGAGCTTCTGGAAGACTTCATGGGATAATGCCAAATTGTTTATTAGTTACGGTGATGAAGAGTTTTACAGTGGATTGTAAGGGTCCCGTTCGCGAACCGGGAACCGCCCGTCATATGTGTTAGTATTCCATTAATACCTTACAAAAAGTGTTATGAACACGATAATTTCCACCATATAGAATTGCATGAAATTTAATATTCTAGGTTTTTTATGAAATTAAAAGCCAATAAAACTAGGTCCATCTAATTTTAAAAAGCGCAAGGACATTGTCTTGAGTAATTGTATATGATTACTTATAAATATACAAGGGTTATTCGTTAAGAAGTTGTGGAAGACTTCATGGGATAATGCCAAAGTGTTTATTACATACGGTGATAAAGAGTTTATTAGATACGGTGATAAAGAGTTTTATAGGGGATTGCAAGGGCCCCGTCCAAAAACCGGGGTAACCGCCCATCATTTGTTTTACTATTCCATTAATAACCTTACAAGAAGTGTTATGAGCACGATAATTTCCACCACATAGAATTGCATGAAATATAATATTCTAGGATTTTTACGAAATTAAAAGCCAGTAAAACTCCGTCCAGCAAATTACAAAAAGCGCAAGGACATTGTCTAGAGTAATTATAGATAATTACTTATAAGTATACAAGGGTCATTCAGTAAGAACTTGGGGAAGACTTCGTGGGATAATGCCAAATTGTTTATTAATTACGTTGATAAAGAGTTTTGCTGGGGATTGCAAGGGTCCCGTCCGCCAACCGGGGTAACCGCCGGTCATTTGTTTTAGTATTCCATTTGTACCCTTACAAGAAGTGTTATGAGCACGATAATTTACACCACGTAGAATTTCATTTAATTTAATATTCCAGGCTTTTTATGAAATTAAAAGCCAATACAACTCCATCCATCATATGTTAAAAAGCGCAAGGAAACTGTCTAGAGTAATTATAGATGATTACTTGTAAGTGTACAAGGGTCATTCATTAAGAACTTTTGAAGACTTTGTTGGATAATGCAAAATTGTTAATTAGTTACGGTGATGAAGAGTTTTACAGTGGATTGCAAAGGTCCCGCCGCGAACCGGGGTAACCGCTCGTTATTTGGGTAAGTATTCCATTAATACCCTTAGAAGAAGTGTTTTGACCACGATAATTTTCACCACATAGAATTGTATGAAATTTAATATTCTAGGTTTTTCATGAAATTAAAAGCCAATAAAACTCGGTCCATCTAATTTTAAAAAGCGCAAGGACATTGTCTAGACTAATTATATATGATTACTTATAAGTATACAAGGGTTATTCGTTAAGAACTTGTGGAAGACTTCGTGGGATAATGCCAAATTGTTTATTAGATACGGTGATGAAGTGTTTTACAGGGGATGGCAAGGGTCCCGTCTGCAAACCGGGGTAACCACCTATCATTTGTGTTAGTATTCCATTAATACCCTTACAAGAAGTGTTATGAGTACGATAATTTCCACCACATAGAATTGCTTCCAGTATAATATTCTAGGATTTTTATGAAATTAAAAGCCAATAAAACTCGGTTCATCTAATTTTAAAAAGCGCAAGGACATTGTCAAGAGTAATTATATATGATTACTTATAAGTATACAAGGGTTATTCGTTAAGGACTTGTGGAAGACTTCGTGGGATAATGCCAAATTGTTTATTTGATACGGTGATGAAGAGTTTTACAGGGAATTGCACGGGTTCCGTCCGCAAACCGGGGTAACCGCCCGTCATTTTTGTTAGTATTCCATTAATACCTTTACAAGAAGTGATCAGCACGATAATTTCAACCACAATGAATTGCATGAAATATAATATTCTGGGATTTTAATGAAATTAAAAGCCAATGAAAGTCCGTCCATCAAATTTCAAAAAGCGCAAGGACATTGTCTATATTAATTATAGATAATTACTTATAAGTATACAAGGGTCATTCGGTAAGAACTAGGGAAAGACTTAGGGGGATAATGTCAAATTGTTTATTAATTACGTTGATAAAGAGTTTTGCTGGGGATTGCAAGGGTCCGTCCGCAAACCGGGGTAACCGCTAGTAATTTGTGTTAGTATTCCATTTGCACCCTAACAAGAAGTGTTATGAGCATGATAATTTCCACCACATAGAATTTCATTTAATTTAATATTCTAGGTTTCTTATGAAATTAAAAGCCAATACAACTCCATCCATCAAATTTAAAAAAATTGCATGACACTGTCTAGAGTAATTATAAATGATTACTTGTAAGTGTACAAGGGTCATTTGTTAAAAACTTTTGGAAGACTTTGTGGGATAATGCAAAATTGTTTGTTAGTTACGGTGATGAAGAGTTTTACAGGGGATTGCAAGGGCCCCGTCCGTGAACCGGGGTAACCGCTCGTCATTTTTGTTAGTATTCCATTAATACCCATAACAAGAAGTGTTATGAGCACGATAATTTCCACCATATAGAATTGCATGAAATTTAATATTCTTGGTTTTTTATGAAATCAAAATTCATTAAAACTCCGTCCATCAAATTTCAAAAAGCGCAAGGACAATATCTAGAGTAACTATAGATGATTACTTATAAGTATACAAAGGTCATTCATTAAGAGATTTTGGAAGACTTCGTAGGACAATGCCAAATTGTTTATTAGTTACGGTGATGAAGAGTTTTACAGTGGATTGTAAGGGTCCCGTTCGCGAACCGGGAACCGCCCGTCATATGTGTTAGTATTCCATTAATACCTTACAAAAAGTGTTATGAGCATGATAATTTCCACCATATAGAATTGCATGAAATTTAATATTCTAGGTTTTTTATGAAATTAAAAGCCAATAAAACTAGGTCCATCTAATTTTAAAAAGCGCAAGGACATTGTCTTGAGTAATTATATATGATTGCTTATAAATATACAAGGGTCATTCGGTAAGAACTTGGGGAAGACTTAGTGGGATAATGCCAAATTTTTTATTAATTAAGTTGATAAAGAGTATTGCTGGGGATTGCAAGGGTCCCGTCTGTGAACCGGGGTAACCGTCGGTCATTTGTGTTAGTATTCCAATAATACCCTTACAAGAAGTGTTATAAGCACGATAATTTCCACCATATAGAATTCCATGAAATTTTGTATTCTTGGTTTTTTATGAAATTAAAATCCAATTAAACTCCGTCCATCAAATTTCAAAAAGCGCAAGGATAATATCTAGAGTAACTATAGATTGTTACTTATAAGTATACAAAGGTCATTCATTTAGAGCTTTTGGAATACTTCGTGGGATAATGCCAAATTGTTTATTAGTTACGGTGATGAAGAGTTTTACAGTGGATTGCAAGAGTCCCGTCCGCGAACCGGGGTAACCACTCGTCATTTGTTTTAGTATTCCATTAATACCCTTGCAAAAAGTGTTATGAGCACGATAATTTCCACCACATAGAATTGCATGAAATTTAATATTCTATGTTTTTCGTGAAATTAAAAGCCAATAAAACTAGGTACATCTAATTTTAAAAAGATCAAGGACATTGTCTTGAGTAATTATATATGATTACTTATAAATATGCAAGGGTTATTCGTTAAGAACTTGTGGAAGACTTCATGGGATAATGCCAAAGTGTTTATTAGATACGGTGATGAAGAGTTTTACAGGGAATTGCAAGGGTTCCCGTCCACAAACCGGGGTGACCGCCCGTCATTTGTGTTACTATTCCATTAATATCCTTACAAGAAGGGTTATGAGCACGATAATTTCCACCACATAGAATTGCATGAAATATTATATTCTAGGATTTTTATGAAATTAAAAGCCAATAAAACTCCATCCATCAAATTTAAAAAAGCGTAAGGACATTGTCTAGGGTAATTATAGATAATTACTTATAATTATACCAGGGTCATTCGTTAAGAACTTGGGGAAGACTTAGTTGGATACTGCAAAATTGTTTATTAATTACGTTGATAAAGAGTTTTGATGGGGATTGCAAGGGTACCGTCCGCGAACCGGGGTAACCTCCCATCATATGTGTTAGTATTCCATTAATACCCTTACAAAAAGTGTTATGAGCACGATATTTCCACCATATAGAATTGCATGAAATTTAATATTCTAGGTTTTTCATGAAATTAAAAGCCAATAAAACTAGGTCCATCTAATTTTTAAAAGCGCAAGGACATTGTCTTGAGTAATTATATATGATTACTTATAAATATACATGGGTTATTCGTTAAGAACTTCTGGAAGACTTCATGGGATAATGCCAAAGTGTTTATTAGATACGGTGATGAAGAGTTTTATGGGGGATTGCAAGGGTCCCGTCTAAAAACTGGGGTAACCGCCCATCATTTGTGTTACTATTCCATTAATACCCTTACAAGAAGTGTTATGAGCACGATAATTTCCACCATATAGAGTTGCATGAAATATAATATTATAGGATTTTTATGAAATTAAAAGACAATAAAACTCGGTCCATCAAATTTTAAAAAGTGCAAGGACATTGTCTTGAGTAATTATATATGATTACTTATAAGTATGCAAGGGTTATTCGTTAAGAACTTGTGGAAGACTTCGTGGGATAATGCCAAAGTGTTATTAGATACGGTGTTGAAGAGTTTTACAGGGGATTGCATGGGTCCCGTCTGCAAACCGGGGTAACCGCCCGTCATTTGTTTTAGTATTCCATTAATACCCTTACAAGAAGTGTTATGAGCACGATAATTTCCACCACATAGAATTGCTTGAAATATAATATTCTAGGATTTTTATGAAATTAAAAGCCAGTAAAACTCCGTCCATCAAATTTCAAAAAGCGCAAGGACATTGTCTGGAGTAATTATAGATAATTACTTATAAGTATACAAGGGTCATTCGGTAAGAACTTGGGGAAGACTTAGTGGGATAATGCCAAATTTTTTATTAATTATGTTTATAAAGAGTTTTGCTGGGGATTGCAAGGGTCCCGTCCGCAAACCGGGGTAACCGCCGGTCATTTGTTTTAGTATTCCATTTGTACCCTTACAAGAAGTGTTATGAGCATAATAATTTCCGCCACAAAGAATTTAATTTAATTTAATATTCTAGGTATTTAATAAATTAAATGCCAATACAACTCCATCCATCAGTAATTAAAAAAATGCAAGGACATTGTCTAGAGCAATTATAGATGATTACTTGTAAGTGTACAAGGGTCATTTGTTAAGAACTTTTGGAAGACTTCCTGGGATAATGAAAAATTGTTTATTAGTTACGGTGATGAAAAGTTTTACTGTGGATTGCAAGGATCCCGTCCTTGAACCGGGGTAACCTCCCGTCATTTGTGTTAGTACCTAACAAGAAGTGTTATGAGCACGATAATTTCCACCATATAGAATTGCATGAAATTTAATATTCTTGGTTTTTTATGAAATCAAAATCCATTAAAACTCCATCCATCAAATTTCAAAAAGCGCAAGGACAATATCTAGAGTAACTATAGATGATTACTTATAAGTATACAAAGGTCATTCATTAATAGCTTTTGGAAGACTTCGTAGGACAATGCCAAATTGTTTATTAGTTACGGTGATGAAGAGTTTTACAGTGGATTGCAACCCGTCTGCGAACCGGGGTAACCGCCCGTCATCTGTGTTAGTATTCCATTAATACCCTTACAAAAAGTGTTATGAGCACGATAATTTCCGCCACGTAGAATATCATGAAATTTAATATTCTCAGTTTTTCGTGAAATGAAAAGCCAATAAAACTAGGTCCATCTAATTTTAAAAAGCGCAAGGACATTGTCTTGAGTAATTATATATGATTGCTTATAAATATACAAGGGTCATTCGGTAAGAACTTGGGGAAGACTTAGTGGGATAATGCCAAATTGTTTATTAATTACCTTGATAAAGAGTATTGCTGGGGATTGCAAGGGTCCGGTCCGCAAACCGGGGTTACCCCGGTCATTTGTGTTATGTTTCCATTTGTACCCTTACAAGAAGTGTTATGAGCATAATAATTTCCACCACATAGAATTTTATTTAATTTAATATTCTTGGTTTTTTGTGAAATTAAAAGCCAATACAACTCCATCCATCAATTTTAAAAAATGCGAGGACACTGTCTAGAGCAATTATAGATGATTACTTGTAAGTGTACAAGGGTAATTTGTTAAGGACTTTTGGAAGACTTCGTGGGATAATGGAAAATTGTTTATTAGTTATGGTGAAGAAGAGTTTTATAGTGGATTGCAAGGGTCCCGTCTGTGAACCGGGGTAACCGCAGGTCATTTGTGTTAGTATTCCATTAATACCCATACAAGAAGTGTTATGAGCACGATAATTTCCACCATATAGAATTGCATGAAATTTAGTATTCTTGTTTTTTTATGAAATTAAAATCCAATAAAACTCCGTCCATCAAATTTCAAAAAGCGCAAGGACAATATCTAGAGTAACTATAGATTGTTATTTATAAGTATATAAAGGTAATTCATTTAGAGCTTTTGGAATAATTCGTGGGATAATGCCAAATTGTTTATTAGTTACGGTGATGAAGAGTTTTACAGTGGATTGCAAGGGTCCAGTCCGCGAACCGGGGTAACCGCCCGTCATTTTTGTTAGTATTCCATTAATACCCTTACAAAAAGTGTTATGAGAACGATAATTTCCGCCACCTAAAATTGCATGAAATTTAATATTCTAGGTGTTTCGTGAAATTAAAAGCCAATAAAACTAGGTCCATCTAATTTTTATAAGCGCAAGGACATTGTCTTGAGTAATTATATATGATTACTTATAAATATACAAGGGTTATTCGTTAAGAACTTGTGGAAGACTTCATGGGATAATGCCAAAGTGTTTATTAGATACGGTGATGAAGAGTTTTACAGGGGATTGCAAGGGTCTCGTCCACAAACCGGGGTAACCGTCCGTCATTTGTTTTACTATTCCATTAATACTCTTACAAAAAGTGTTGAGCACGATAATTTCCACCACATAGAATTGCATGAAATATAATATTCTAGGATTTTTATGAAATTAAAAGCCAGTAAAACTCCGTCCATCAAATTTCAAAAAGCGCAAGGACATTGTCTAGAGTAATTATAGGCAATTACTTATAAGTGTAAAAGGGTCATTCGGTAAGAACTTGGGGAAGACTTTGTGGGATAATGCCAAATTGTTTATTAATTACGTTGATAAAGAGTTTTGCTGGGGATTGCAAGGGTCCCGTCCGTAAACCGGGGTAACCGCCGGTCATTTGTTATAGTATTCCATTTGTACCCTTACAAGAAGTGTTATGAGCATAATAATTTCGGCCACAAAGAATTTCTTTTAATTTAATATTCTAGGTTTTCATTAAATTAAAAGCCAATACAACTCCATCCATCAGTAATTAAAAAAATGCAAGGACACTATCTAGAGCAATTATAGATGATTACTTGTAAGTGTACAAGGATCATTTATTAAGAACTTTTGGAAGACATCCTGGGATAATGAAAAATTGTTTATTAGTTACGGTGATGAAGAGTTTTACAGTGGATTGCAAGGGTCCCGTCCGTGAACTGGGGTAAACTCCCATCATTTGTGTTAGTATTCCATTAATACCCTTACAAGAAGTGTTATGAGTATGATAATTTCCACAATATAGAATTGCATGAAATTTAATATTCTTGGTTTTTTATGAAATTAAAATCAAATAAAACTCTGTTTATCAAATTTGAAAAAGCGCAAGGACAATATCTAGAGTAACTATAGATGATTACTTATAAGTATACAATGGTCCTTCATTAAGAGCTTTTGGAAGACTTCGTGGGACAATGCCAAATTGTTTATTAGTTACGGTGATGAAGAGCTTTACAGTGGATTGCAAGGGTCCTGTCTGCGAACCGGGGTAACTGCCCATTTTTTGTGTTTGTATTCCATTAAAACCCTTACAAAAAATGTTATGAGCACGATAATTTCCGCCACATAGAATTGCATGAAATTTAATATTCTCGGTTTTTTGTGAAATTAAAAGCCAACAAAACTAGGTCCATCTAATTTTAAAAAGCGCAAGGACATTGTCTTGAGTAATTATATATGATTTATTATAAATATACAAGGGTCATTCGGTAAGAACTTGGGGAAGACTTAGTGGGATAATTCTAAATTGTTTATTAATTACGTTGATAAAGAATTTTGCTAGGGATTGCAAGGGTCCCGTCCGTAAACCGGGGTAACCGCCGGTCATTTGTGTTAGTATTACATTTGTACCCTTACAAGAAGTGTTATGAGCATAATAATTTCCACCACATAGAATTTCATTTAATTTAATATTCTAGGTTTTTTATGAAATTGAAAGCCAATACAACTCCATCAATCAAATTTAAAAAAAATGCGAGAACACTGTCTAGAGCAATTGTAGATGATTACTTGTAAGTGTACAAGGGTCATTTGTTACAAACTTTTGGAAGTCTTCGTGGGATAATGGAAAATTGTTTATCAGTTACGGTGATGAAGAGTTTTACAGTGGATTACAAGGGTCCCGTCTGTGAACTGGGGTAACCGCCCGTCATTTGTGTTAGTATTCCATTAATACCCTTACAAGAAGTGTTATGAGCACGGTAATTTCCACCATATGGAATTGCATGAAATTTAGTAAACTTTGTTTTTTATGAAATTAAAATCCAATGAAACTCCGTCAATCAAATTTAAAAAAAGTGCAAGGACAATATCTATAGTAACTATAGATGATTACTTATAAGTATACAAAGGTCATTCATTAAGATCTTTTGGAAGACTTTGTGGGATGGTGCCAAATTGTTTATTAGTTACGGTGATGAAGAGTTTTACAGTGGATTGCAAGGGTCCAATCCGCGAGCCAGGGTAACCGCCTGTCATTTGTGTTAGTATTCCATAAATACCCTTACAAACAGTGTTATGATCACGATAATTTCCACCGCATAGAGTTGCATGAAATTTAATATTCTAGGTTTTAATGAAATTAAAAGCCAATAAAACTCGGTCCATCTAATTTTAAAAAGCGCAAGGACATTGTCTTGAGTAATTATATATGATTACTTATAAGTATATAAGGGTTATTCGTTAAGAACTTGTGGAAGACTTCATAGGATAATGCCAAATTTTTTATTAGATCCGGCGATGAAGAGTTTTATAGGGGATTGCAAGGGTCCCCTCTGTAAACCGGGGTAACCGCCCGTCATTTGAGTTAGTATTCCTTTAATAAACATACAAGAAGTGTTATGAGCATGATAATTTCCACCACATAGAATTGCATGAAATATAATATTCTAGGATTTTTATGAAACTAAAAGGCAATAAAACTCCGTCCATCAAATTTTGAAAAGCGCAAGGACATTGTCTAGTGTAATTATAGATAATTACTTATAAGTATACAAGGTTCATTCGGTAAAAACTTGGGGAAGACTTCGTGGGATAGTGCGAAATTGTTTATGAATTACGTTGATAAAGAGTTTTACAGGAGATTGCAGGGGTCCCGTTTGCAAACAGGGGTAACTTTGTGTTAGTATTCCATTTATCCCCTTACAAGAAGTGTTATGAGCACGATAATTTCCACCACATGGAATTTCGTTTAATTTAATATTCTAGGTTTTTTATGAAATTAAAAGCCAATACGACTCCATCCATCAAATTTTAAAAAATGCAAGGACACAGTCTAGAGCAATTATAGATGATTACTTGCAAGTGTACAAGGTCATTTGTTAAGAACTTTTGGAAGACTTCGTGGGATAATGTAAAATTGTTTATTTGTTACGGTGATGAAGAGTTTTACAGTGGATTGCAAGGGTCCCGTCCGTGAAACGGGGTAACCGCCCGTCATTTGTGTTAGTATTCTATTATTACCCTTACAAGAAGTGTTCTGAGCACGATAATTTCCACCATATAGAATTGCATGAAATTTAATATTCTTGGTTTGTTATGAAATTAAAATCCAATAAAACTCCATCTATCAATTGTCAAAAAGCGCAAGGACAATATCTAGAGTAACTATAGATGATTACTTATAAGTATACAAAGGTCATTCATTAAGAAATTTTGGAAGACTTTGTGGGATAATGTCAAATTGTTTATTAGTTACGGTGATGAAGAGTTTTACAGTGGATTGCAGGGGTCCCGTCCGTGAACCGGGGTAACCGCTCGTCATTTGTGTTAGTATTCTATTAATACCCTTAGAATAAGTGTTATGAGCACGATAATTTCCACCACATAGAATTGCGTGAAATTTAATACTCTTGGTTTTATGAAATTAAAATCCAATAAAACTTCGTCCATCAAATTTCAAAAAGCCAAGGACAATATCTATAGTTACTATAGATGATTACTTATAAGTATACAATGGTGATTCATTAAGAGCTTTTGGAAGACTTTGTGGGATAATGCCAAATTGTTTAGTAGTTACGGTGATGAAGAGTTTTACAGTGGATTGCAAGGGTCCCGTCCACAAACCGGGGTAACCGCCCGTCATTTGTGTTAGTTTTCCATTAATACCGTTACAAAAAAAGTTATGATCACGATCATTTCCACCATATAGAGTTGCATGAAATTTAATATTCTAGGGATTTCATGAAATTAAAAGCCAATAAAACTCGGTCCATCTAATTTTAAAAAGCGCAAGGACATTGTCTTGAGTAATTATATATGATTACATATAAGTATACAAGGGTTATTCGTTAAGAACTTGTGGAAGAATTCGTACGATAATGCCAATTTTTTATTAGATACGGTGATGAAGAGTTTTACACGAGATTGCTCCGTAAACTGGGACGATAATTTTTTAGTATTCCATTATTATACGTCATTTGTGTTAGTATTCCATTATTACCCTTACAAGAAGTGTTATGAGCACGATAATTTCCACCACATAGAATTGCATGACATATAATATTCTAGGATTTTTATGAAATTAAAAGGCAATTAAACTCCGTCCATCAAATTTAAAAAAGCGCAAGGACATTACCAAGAGTAACTATAGATAATTATTTATAAGTATACAAGGGTCATTTGGTAAAAACGTGGGGAAGACTTCGTGGGATAATGCCAAATTGTTTATGAATTACGTTGATAAAGAGTTTTACTGGAGATTGCAAGGGTCCTGTTTGAAAACCGGGGTAACCGCCCGTCATTTGTGTTAGTTTTCCATTAATACCCTTACAAACATTGTTATGATCACGATCATTTCTACCACCTAGAGTTGCATGAAATTTAATATTCTAGGGTTTTCATGAATTTAAAAGCCAATAAAACTCGGTCCATCTAATTTTAAAAAGCGCAAGGACATTGTCTTGAGTAATTATATATGATTACATATAAGTATATAAGGGTTATTCGTTAAGAACTTGTGGAAGAATTCGTAGGACAATGCCAATTTTTTATTGGATACGGTGATGAAGAGTTTTACACGGGATTGCAAGGGTCCCCTCCGTAAAACGGGGTAACCGCCCGTCGTTTGTGTTAGTATTCCATTATTACCCTTACAAGAAGTGTTATGAGCATGATAATTTCCACCATATAGAATTGCATGAAATTTAATGTTGTTGTTTTTTATGAAATTAAAATCCAATAAAACTTCGTCCATCAAATTTCAAAAAGCGCAAGGACAATATCTAGAGTAACTATAGATGATTACTTATAAGTATACAATGGTCATTCATAAAGAGCTTTTGGAAGACTTCGTGGGATAATGCCAAATTATTTATTAGTTACGGTGATGAAGAGTTTTACAGAGGATTGCAAGGGTCCTGTCCGTGAAACGGGGTAACCGCCTGTCATTTGTGTTAGTATTCTATTAATACCCTTACAAGAAGTGTTATGAGCACGATAATTTCCACCATATGGAATTGCATGAAATTTAATATTCTTTGTTTTTTATGAAATTAAAATCCAATAAAACTCCGTTCATCAAATTTAAAAAAGTGCAAGGACAATATATAGAGAAACTATAGATGACTACTTATAAGTATACAAAAGTCATTCATTAAGAACTTTTAGAAGACTTTGTGGGAGAATGCCAAATTGGTTATTAGTTACGGTGATGAAGAGTTTTACAGTGGATTGAAAGGGTCCCGTTCTCAAACCGGGGTAACCGCACGTAATTTGTGTTAGTATTCCATTAATACCCTTACAAAAAGTGTTCAGATCACGATCATTTCCACCACATAGAGTTGCATGAAATTTAATATTCTAGGTTTTTCATGAAATTAAAAGCCAATAAAACTCGGTCCATCTAATTTTAAAAAGCTCAAGGACATTGTCTTGAGTAACTATATATGATTACTTATAAGTATACAAGGGTTATTCATTAAGAACTTGTGGAAGAATTAGTAGGATAATGCCAATTTTTTATTAGATACGGTGATGAAGAGTTTTACACGGGATTGCAAGGGTCCTCTCCGTAAACCGGGACGATAATTTTTTAGTATTCCATTATTATATGTCATTTGTGTTAGTATTACATTATTACCCTTACAAGAAGTGTTATGAGCACAATAATTTCCACCACATAGAATTGCATGACATATAATATTCTAGGATTTTTATGAAATTAAAAGGCAATTAAACTCCGTCCATCAAATTTAAAAAAGCGCAAGGACATTACCAAGAGTAACTATAGATAATTATTTATAAGTATACAAGGGTCATTTGGTAAAAACGTGGGGAAGACTTCGTGGGATAATGCCAAATTGTTTATGAATTACGTTGATAAGGAGTTTTACTAGAGATTGCAAGGGTCCCGTTTGCAAACCGGGGTTACCGCCCGTCATTTGTGTTAGTATTCCATTTGTCCCCTTACAAGAAGTGTTATGAACATGATAATTTCCACCACATAGAATTTCATTTAATTAAATATTCTAGGTTTTTTGTGAAATTAAAAGCCAATACGACTCCATCCATGAAATTTTAAAAACTGCAAGGACACTGTCTAGAGCAATTATAGATGATTACTTGTAAGTGTACAAGGGTCAAGCCGCAGACTGCCTTCTCTTTTGACCGACAGAACAACGGTCACTTTTTACATCTTTACCGGAGAACAACAACGTCCTCGTCCACCGCATGGCGGCGTCGCCGCCCCCTGGTGGTGGTAATCTCCAACCACCACTGCAAACACCCCCCAATCCCAACCGATCATACAGAGAAGCTCTTAAACCCCACCAACAACAACCATCAAAATCGAGGAATCTCATCCTCAACCCGATTACTGAATACCAAGGTGAAATAGCGGTGCTCCTTGATGATTCTAACATAGACATCTTATCTGATCCGTGGAGCAAGCACCTGGTCGGAAAGTTTCAAGGAGGACGACCGGCGCTCAACTTCATCAGGCACCAGTTCAAGCGCATCGGTTTCATCGGAGAAGCCACAATCACAGCTCTGGATAGAAATCACATCTTCATCAAATTCGAGCATGATGAGGATATACAGAGATGCTGGATCAAAGGAAACTGGAACATAGGAGGTTCGACAATGAAGGTACTTAAATGGACGAAATCATTCGATGTTAATGAAGAACCTCCTTTTGTTCCTATCTGGTTAACTGTAGAATCCCCCCTGCCTACTGTTTGGATTATGATTACATACCTTTGATAGCAAGTAGGCTAGGAAGCTTAATCTTTGCTGATCCCCCTACATTGAACCATACAAGACCATCAACAATTCGGATTTGTGTAGAAATGGATCTCACAGGACATTTTCCTGATAGAATCAGGTTGGGTTCAAAAACTGAGAATAAATGGTACACTTTGTCTTATGAGAATCATCCCTCTTATTGTACCAAATGCTCCAAAATAGGACACAAATATGGTGACTGTGACAAGCCTAAAGCCCCTAAACCATCAGCTCAGTTCCATCCAAAACAGGCATCAGCTCAACCATTAGCTCCTGCTCAGAAACAAGCATCTTCCAGTGGTAACCTTCAGCCACAAAATGCCAAAGTGGTTCCCAAATCCTATACTCAGGCACCTAAGACCACTCAGAATTATTCAAAAAATGGTGAAGGTCCATCAGCCACCCCAACTCCTGTCTCTCTCACTGAAAAACAGCTTGGCAAACTGCCAATGAATCAGGCTGAAGCTAACAGTTCTGAAAAAGTTCAAGAAGTGATAGAAGTAATTGAAGTGGTGGAATCTCTTCAGGAAGATCAGCATAATGCCACATTTGGCAAGAAGATCCCAGATCTGGTCACTCCTTATAATATCCCAACATCAATGCAGTGGATGCCAGTGAAAAACAAGACCAGCAAAAATCATTCTAACTGGCAATCTACTGATGATCTTATGCACTCATTCTCACAGACTAAGACTCCTGAACCCTTTGATTTTAATAGATCCATTGTTTCTCAACAGTTCAAAGATTTCCAATTGACTTTGTCCTCTAAATTCTCAAAACTGCAGGAAATGCAAGTTTTGCAAGAAATACAAGAAGAGAAGGAAACACAAGAAGCTCAGGAGGTTTCCTCTAATGTCTTTCAGAAAGTTTCAGAGGCTTCTGTGCAGCAACAAGAATCAGAAGCTCCTGTGCCTCAGCAAGACTCAGCAACTCCTCAGCATCAACAAGACAATAAAAAAAATCAAGAGCAAGACAAAGACATACCAACCACAACTGACCCCCCTTCACAAACGCAGGATAAGCAAGGAGATCCTGCACCCAATTCCCAACAGAACCAGAAAATATTAGTGGGAGAGGAGGGTAACTCAGACATTCCTGATCCCATATCCCATGATACCTCATCAGGTACACCTCCAACTTCTACTGCTCCAATTTCCACTGATCAGTTGACATTACAGGCTCTTAGTCATGACCCTGGGAATTTAGCATCCTTGCATGATAATATTAGGAATTTCTTTGAAGAACCTAATATTATATCAACCTCAAAATCTTCTCGTGCTAAAACCAGGTCCCAGGTTAAAAATGAATATAAAACTCTTAACATGGAATGCTAGGGGAATACAGAAATCATTATTGAGACTTAAAACAATTGTCAAAATTCATAAAATCTCAATATTGGTTATTGTAGAAACCAAACAGCAAATTGGGAAACTGGATCACTTTAAAAATGAGCTAGGTTTTCATTTTGCATTCTCTTCTTTTGATTCTAGGACCTGGATAATGTTGAAAGATGTTTTTACTGCCTCTATGATCCAAGTCCATGAACAATTTTCCTTGCTATCTGTCTCAAATGATATCCATGATATTGATTTTTATCTGTATGCTATTTATGGATTCCATGATAGATCAGAGAGGTCTAAAATGTTCAATGATATTGAAAATAGTTTAAAAAGGACCTCTCTTCCCTGTCTACTTACTGGGGATTTTAATGTCATCAGGTTTATCAGTGAATATAGAGGTAAGTCATCACCTGATATAAATAGCATAAATGATTTTGATGCATTTATTAACTCTAATAACCTAAATGACATTACAACAGTAGGTAATCTCTTTACTTGGACAAATGGTAGGAAATTGGAGCATAAGGTAGCAAAACGTTTAGATAGAACTATTGCTAATACTGCCTGGTTTAAAAAATATCCCAACTCCTCCATTCAGATTTTAGGTAGGCTTCCATCTGACCATTCTCCATTAGTTTTAGATGCCCAAATTTCTAAGCAATCCTATCCAAAAGCTTTTAAATTTCAAAATATGTGGACACTTGACCCACAGTTTTTATCTGAGGTTGAAAATAACTGGAAAATCCCCATCGGGCCTCAGGGTATGGTTGGATTCTCACTTAAACTGAGTAGATTGAAGGGGCATCTTAGGACCTGGAATAAACTACATTTTGGCAATATTTTTGATAAAATAAAAATCATGGAATCAGATATAATGGAATTGGAAAGGAAATATGACATATCTGCTGATCCATCTGATTTACTATTATTATCAAAAAATAATGCTGAATTGACAAAAGTTTTGCACCAGGAGCAGTCTTTTTGGAAACAAAAAGCTAGGAATAATTTGCTAGAAAATGGTGACAAAAATACTAAAATTTTCCATCAGTCAGTTAGGGATAAACATGCTAGACTTAGGATAAATAAAATCAATTTAGGTAACAATCAGTGGTGTAGTGATCAGGATAGTATTAGTGAGGCTGCAACTTCCTTCTACAAACTCCTCCTATCTGATGAGAACAATGATCCCTCTGGTCAAGATCTCCTCCATTCTCTAAGATATATCTCATCTCCCATTACAAAGGAGGATAATATGTCATTACTCAAACTGGTGGAAATGGATGAGTTAAAGAAGGTTGTTTTTGATTTAAGTGAAAATAGTGCCCCTGGTCCAGATGGATTTAATGGTAGATTTTATAGGTTTTGCTGGGACATTATAAACCATGATTTACTGACTGCTGTGAGGGAATTTCAGTGTGGTGTTCCAGTGCCAAAATTTTTTTCTACCACTCTGATAACTTTGATTCCCAAAGTTCAGACCCCTACATCCTTCTCTGAATATAGGCCCATCAGCCTCTCTAACTTCTCTAACAAAATCTTATCTAAGATTCTGAGTGAGAGGTTAAAGCTGTTAAGCCATAAATGTATTTTAGAGGAGCAATCTGCATTCATAGAGGGTAGAGAAATTTCTGATAATATACTGATTATGCAGGAGCTGGTTAGGCTGTTAGATAAGCAGGAACAGAGTCTAAATGCTATTTTTAAACTTGATATGTCTAAAGCATTTGATAGAGTGTCATGGCCTATGCTAAATTCCCTGCTTTTGAGATATGGTTTTCATGGACACATAGTCTCTCTGATACTCAGTAACATTAAAGCTGCCTGGTTCTCAGTGTTAATTAATGGGGTTCCATATGGATTTTTTAAGGCTTCTAGAGGCCTCAAACAAGGAGATCCTCTGTCCCCTACTTTGTTTAATTTTATCACTGAGCTTTTAAATAGGGGCCTAAAGTACATGTTTCAGTTAGGATTTATTGATAGATTTGCAGTCCCACTGGGTTCAATGGAGATCTCTCATTTGTCTTATGCGGATGACACTGTCATCTTCATTAAGGCAACTAAGAAATCTCTAAAAAACCTAGTTCTATTTCTAAAACATTATCAAAAAGCTTCTGGACAGTTGGTGAATTTCACAAAGAGTGCTTTTTATGTAGGAAATAAAACTAGTTCTTTAAGAACTGGGATGATCAGAAACATAACACTCATGTCAGAAGGTTTTTTTCCATTCACTTATTTAGGGGTACCTATCTATAAAGGTAGGAAGTTAAATGTATATTTTCAGCCCCTGATTGAAAATCTGAATGGAAAGATTCTGAAATGGAACAATAGGTGGTTGAATATGGCTGGTAGAATAATTCTGGTGAAACATGTTCTCGCTTCCATCCCACAACATGTTTGGTGTGTCATGTCCCCAACCAAACATACGATTGAAATGATGGAAAAAATGTGCAGCAATTTTATTTGGGGGAAATCAGACCAAGGGGAAAAGAGACACTGGAAAGCATGGATTGATCTGTGCTATCCTAAGTCTCAGAATGGCTTTGGATTCAGATGCTTCCAGACAGTAATTGATAGCTTCTCACTCAAGCTTTATTGGAAATTACAGATCAGATCCACCTTATGGTCTAGATTCATCTGGTTATTACCCCCCTCTGCTAGATCATCAGACTCATGGAAAAGAGTCAAAGCTATAACTCATATAGCTGAGACCTTTGCTAAAGTACAGGTTGGAAGAGGAACTTCAAATTTTTGGAACAGTAACTGGAGGGGCTCAGGATTCCTCTCAGATCAATGGGAACCAAATTCTGAATTCCCTTTCCCAGACCTTACAATAGCTCAGTTCCAGGAAAACAAAAATCTTTTTCTACCCCAGCTCTCGGATGGTTTTAACTTGGATTTGATAAACTCCTTGTCTTCACCCTTTTCACTATTTGACAGGGATGATCATATGATTTGGACACCATCTTCTACAGGTCATTTCACGGTATCATCAGCTTTCAAAACCATTTCCAGCAAAAGGTCAGATATTAGGTCAATGAAACAGATTTGGAATCCTTTGGTTCCTCCTAAAATATCTGTGTTTGTGTGGAAAATGGTTAACTACTTTTTACCTTTCGATGAAAAACTAAGGAAGATGGGTATTCAAGTTGTTTCTAAGTGCATCTGCTGTCAAAATGAAGACTCACTCACTCATTTTTTCTTACACTGTCATCTAGCCTCTAAGCTTTGGAAATGGTTGTTCAATATTCTGGAAATTCCATACAGACAGTTTGGGCATATTTTTCATGCATTGTCATGGTTCTGGTCGATCTCACATTTCTCAAAATAAAAAAACAGTGCATGTCATATTTTGCCAAATTTATTGATCTGGTTCCTTTGGAAGGAAAGATGTAGCTTCCTGTATGATTCTAAAAATATTGTGGAAAAGTCAATTATCATACAGATTTAGAAAATGGCTGTATCTATTTTCTCATTGCAACCTATCATTCAGCACCCTGACTATAATCATTTGATAGCCATAGGAATGTTTACAGTTTTCAAAACTCCAAAACCTCGGATGATCAAGTCTTACAAATGGAATCCCCCAGATCTTGGTTATAAATTAAACTCTGATGCACATTGTCCTCAGCTAAACTATCCTACAGGTGGTACTATTATCAGAAACAATTCAAGCATGATTCTTTTTATGGGAATGGAAAAAATGGACTCCATATCTGATCCCCTCACTGCAGAATTAATGGCCTCCTTTACAGGGATCCAAATATGTTGTGCACTTAACTTGTTCCCCTTGACTGTAGAAATGGACTCTTTGCAGGGTGTGCAGCTCTGAAATGGTGCTAAACATGTGCCTTGGAATATTCAGAGACTCATTTGGCAGATAAAAGAACTCACAGCAGATAAATACATCTCCTTTGTTCATGCCTACAGGGAGAAAAATCAGGTGGCTCATCAGTTAGCTTCTTTAGCTAGGAGTTTTTTGCAACAAGATGAAAACAGGGGTCAGATCTCTGCACAGGAGGCTCCTCTTCAATTAAAACAAGCAATAGCTGGGGATGCTCTGAATCTTCCCACAATCAGAATCCATCAGCCTCCTTGATCAGTAATCTTTCTGAGAAGCACCCGCACGGATTGCTTTCTATTGGTGCTCATTCCTTCATCATTTTTTATCAATATAGAAGACTATTACATCTCACCATTCTTTTGTTAATATGATTAGTGGTATTGTGTTCCTGTTTAAGGCTGATATAGATCGGATGCTAATTTGAGTTTCGTTTCGACGATTTGCTAAACTGCGTTTGGTTCTTATATTGCCTTGAAACGGGAACCGACATCCTAACTACTAATTTACGATTGGAGCCGTGTGGCATCCAACTCTATTGCTTTTGAAAGCAATTTATTTTTCTTCGTTTTTTTGTAACGAACTGAGCTTAATGCTCCTCTTTCTTTTTCAGTTTTTTAAAGGGTTTACGGTAGCCCATATACAACCCTCTCTCCTTATTACAAGGGGTGTTTTAATTAAAAAAAAAGTAATTGTACAAGGGTCATTTTTAAGAACTTTTTGAAGACTTCGTGGGATAATGCAAAATTGTTTATTAGTTATAGTGATGAAGAGTTTTACAGTGGATTGCAAGGGTCCCGTCCATGAACCGGGGTAAGCGCCCGTCATTTCTGTTAGTATTCTATTAATACCCTTACAAGAAGTGTTATGAACACGATAATTTCCACCACATAGAGTTGCATGAAATTTAATATTCTAGGTTTTACATGAAATTAAAAGCCAACAAAACTCGGTCCATCTAATTTTAAAAAGCGCAAGGACATTGTCTTGAGTAATTATATATGATTACTTATAAGTATACAAGGTTTATTCATTAAGAACTTGTGGAAGACTTCATGTGATAATGCCAAAGTGTTTATTAGATATGGTGATGAAGAGTTTTACAGGGGATTGCAAGGGTCCCGTCCAGAAACTGGGGTAACCGTCATTTGTGTTACTATTCCATTAATATCCTTACAAGAAGTGTTATGAGCACGATAATTTCCACCACATAGAATTGCATGAAATATAATATTCTAGGATTTTTATGAAATTAAAAGCCAATAAAACTCCGCCCATCAAATTTCAAAAAGTGCAAGTACATTGTCTAGAGTAATGATAGATAATCATAAAAGTATACAAGGGTCATTCGTTAAGAAATTGGGGAAGACTTGGTGGGATAATGCAAAATTGTTTATTAATTACGTTGATAAAGAGTTTTGCCGGGGATTGCAAGGGTCCCGTCCGCAAACCGGGGTAGCTGCCGGTCATTTGTATTAGTATTCCATTTGTACCTTTACAAGAAGTGTTATGAGCATAATAATTCCGCCACATAGAATTTCATTCAATTTAATATTCTAGGTTTTTTAAAGAAATTAAAAGACAATACAACTCCATCCATTAAATTTAAAAAATTGCAAGGACACTTTCTAGAGCAATTACAGATGATTACTTGTAAGTGTACAAGGGTCATTTGTTAAGAACTTTTGGTAGACTTCGTGGGATAATGAAAAATTGTTTATTAGTTACGGTGATGAAGAGTTTTACAGTGGATTGCAAGGGTCCCGTCCGTGAACCGGGGTAACCGCCCGTCATTTGCCTTAGTATTCTATTAATACCCTTACAAGAAGTGTTATGAGCAAGATAATTTCCACCATATAGAATTGCATGAAATTTAATATTCTTGGTTTTTTATGAAATTAAAATCCAATAAAACTCCGTCCATCAAATTTCAAAAAAGAGCAAGGACAATATCTAGAGTAACTATAGATAATTACTTATAAGTATACAAAAGTCATTCATTAAGAACATTTAGAAGACTTTGTGGGATAATGCCAAATTGTTTAGTAGTTACGGTGATGAAGAGTTTTACAGTGGATTGCAAGGGTCCCGTCCGCAAACCGGGGTAACCGCCCGTCATTTGTGTTAGTATTCCATTAATACCCTTACAAAAAAAGTTATGATCACGATCATTTCTACCACCTAGAGTTGCATGAAATTTAATATTCTAGGGTTTTCATGAATTTAAAAGCCAATAAAACTCGGTCCATCTAATTTTAAAAAGCGCAAGGACATTGTCTTGAGTAATTATATATGATTACATATAAGTATATAAGGGTTATTCGTTAAGAACTTGTGGAAGAATTCGTAGGACAATGCCAATTTTTTATTGGATACGGTGATGAAGAGTTTTACACGGGATTGCAAGGGTCCCCTCCGTAAAACGGGGTAACCGCCCGTCGTTTGTGTTAGTATTCCATTATTACCCTTACAAGAAGTGTTATGAGCATGATAATTTCCACCATATAGAATTGCATGAAATTTAATGTTGTTGTTTTTTATGAAATTAAAATCCAATAAAACTTCGTCCATCAAATTTCAAAAAGCGCAAGGACAATATCTAGAGTAACTATAGATGGTTACTTACAAGTATACAATGGTCATTCATTAAGAACTTTTAGAAGACTTTGTGGGATAATGCCAAATTGTTTATTAGTTACGGTGATGAAGAGTTTTACAGTGGATTGCAAGGGTCCCGTCCGTGAACCGGGGTAACCGCCCATCATTTGTGTTAGTATTCTATTAATACCCTTACAAGAAGTGTTATGAGCACGATAATTTCCACCATATAGAATTGCATGAAATTTAATATTCTTGGTTTTTTATTAAATTAAAATCCAATAAAACTCCGTCCATCAAATTTCAAAAAGCGCAAGGACAATATGTAGAGTAACTATAGATGATTACTTATAAGTATACAAAGGTCATTCATTAAGAACTTATAGAAGACTTTGTGGGATAATGCCAAATTGTTTAGTAGTTACGGTGATGAAGAGTTTTATAGTGGATTGCAAGGCTCCCGTCCACAAACCGGGGTAACCGCCCATTATTTGTGTTAGTATTCCATTAATACCCTTACAAAAAGTGTTATGATCACGATCATTTCCACCACATAGAGTTAAATGAAATTTAATATTCTAGGTTTTTCGTGAAATTAAAAGCCAATAAAACTCGGTCCATCTAATTTTAAAAAGCGTAAGGACATTGTCATGAGTAATTATATATGATTATTTATAAGTATACAAGGGTTATTCGTTAAAAACTTGTGGAAGACTTCATGGGATAATGTCAAAGTGTTTATTAGATATGGTGATGAAGAGAGTTTTACAGGGGATTGCATGGGTCCCGTCCAAAAACTGGGGTAACCGCCCATCATTTGTGTTACTATTCCATTAATACCCTTACAAGAAGTGTTATGACCACGATAATTTCCACCACATAGAATTTAATGAAATATAATATTCTAGGATTTTTATGAAATTAAAAGCCAATAAAACTCCGCCCATCAAATTTCAAAAAGCGCAAGGACATTGTCTAGAATAATTATAGATAATTACTTAAAAGTATGCAAGGGTCATTCGGTAAGAAATTGGGGAAGACTTGGTGGGATAATGAAAAGTTGTTTATTAATTACGTTGATAAAGAGTTTTGCCGGGGATTGCAAGGGTCCCGTCCGGAAACCGGGGTAGCTGGCGGTCATTTGTGTTACTATTCCATTTGTACCTTTACAAGAAGTGTTATGAGCACAATAATTCCACCACATAGAATTTCATTTAATTTAATATTCTAGGTTTTTTAAAGAAATTAAAAGACAATACAACTCCATCCATCAAATTTAAAAAATGGCAAGGACACTGTCTAGAGCAATTACGGATGATTACTTGTAAGTGTACAAGGGTCATTTGTTAAGAACTTTTGGTAGACTTCGTGGGATAATGAAAAATTGTTTATTAGTTACGGTGATGAAGAGTTTTACAGTGGATTGCAAGGGTCCCGTCCGTGAACCGGGGTAACCGCCCGCCATCTGTGTTAGTATTCTATTAATACCCTTACAAGAAGTGTTATGAGCACGACAATTTCCACCATATAGAATTGTATGAAATTTAATATTCTTGGTTTTTTATGAAATTAAAATCCAACAAAACTCCGTCCATCAAATTTCAAAAAGCGCAAGGACAATATCTAGAGTAACTATAGATAATTACTTATAAGTATACAAAAGTCATTCATTAAGAACTTTTAGAAGACTTTGTGGGATAATGCCAAATTGTTTAGTAGTTACGGTGATGAAGAGTTTTACAGTGGATTGCAAGGGTCCCGTCCGCAAACCGGGGTAACCGCCCGTCATTTGTATTAGTATTCCATTAATACCTTTACAAAAAAGGTTATGATCACGATCATTTCCACCACATAGAGTTGCATGAAATTTAATATTCTAGGGTTTTCATGAATTTAAAAGCCAATAAAACTCGGTCCATCTAATTTTAAAAAGCGCAAGGACATTGTCTTGAGTAATTATATATGATTACATATAAGAATACAAGGGTTATTCGTTAAGAACTTGTGGAAGAATTCGTAGGATAATGCCAATTTTTTATTGGATACGGTGATGAAGAGTTTTACACGGGATTGCAAGGGTCCCCTCCGTAAAACGGGGTAACCGCCCGTCATTTGTGTTAGTTTTCCATTATTACGCTTACAAGAAGTGTTATGAGCACGATAATTTCGACCATATAGAATTGCATGAAATTTAATATTCTATATTTTTTATGAAATTAAAATCCAATAAAACTATGTCCATCAAATTTAAAAAAGCGCAAGGACAATATCTAGAGTAACTATAGATAATTACCTATAAGTATACAAAAGTCATTCATTAAGAACTTTTAGAAGACTTTGTGGGATAATGCCAAATTGTTTAGTAGTTACGGTGATGAAGAGTTTTACAGTGGATTGCAAGGGTCCCGTCCGCAAACCGGGGTAGCCGCCCGTCATTTGTGTTAGTATTCCATTAATACCTTTACAAAAAAAATTATGATCACGATCATTTCCACCACATAGAGTTGCATGAAATTTAATATTCTAGGGTTTTCATGAATTTAAAAGCCAATAAAACTCGGTCCATCTAATTTTAAAAAGCGCAAGGACATTGTCTTGAGTAATTATATATGATTACATATAAGTATACAAGATTATTCGTTAAGAACTTGTGGAAGAATTCGTAGGATAATGCCAATTTTTTATTGGATACGGTGATGAAGAGTTTTACACGAGATTGCAAGGGTCCCCTCCGTAAAAGGGGGTAACTGCCCGTCATTTGTGTTAGTATTCCATTATTACCCTTACAAGAAGTGTTATGAGCACGATAATTTCCACCATATAGAATAGCATGAAATTTAATATTGTTGTTTTTTATGAATTTAAAATCCAATAAAACTTCGTCCATCAAATTTCAAAAAGTGCAAGGACAATATCTAGAGTAACTATAGATGATTACTTACAAGTATACAATGGTCATTCATTGAGAACTTTTAGAAGAATTTGTGGGATAATGCCAAATTGTTTATTAGTTACGCTGATGAAGAGTTTTACAGTGGATTGCAAGGGTCCCGTCCGTGAATCGGGGTAACCGCCTGTCATTTGTGTTAGTATTCTATTAATACCCTTACAAGAAGTGTTATGAGCACGATAATTTCCACCATATAGAATTGCATGAAATTTAATATTCTTGGTTTTTTATTAAATTAAAATCCAATAAAACTCCGTCCATCAAATTTCAAAAAGCGCAAGGACAATATCTAGAGTAACTATAGATGATTACTTATAAGTATACAAAGGTCATTCATTAAGAACTTTTAGAAGACTTTGTGGGATAATGCCAAATGTTTTAGTAGTTGCGGTGATGAAGAGTTTTACAGTGGATTGCAAGGGTCCCGTCCGCAAACCGGGGTAACCGCCCATTATTTGTGTTAGTATTCCATTAATACCCTTACAGAAAGTGTTATGATCACGATCATTTCCACCACATAGAGTTAAATGAAATTTAATATTCTAGGTTTTTTGTGAAATTAAAAGCCAATAAAACTCGGTCCATCTAATTTTAAAAAGCGCAAGGACACTGTCATGAGTAATTATATATGATTACTTATAAGTATACAAGGGTTATTCGTTAAAAACTTGTGGAAGACTTCATGGGATAATGTCAAAGTGTTTATTAGATATGGTGATGAAGAGAGTTTTACAGGGGATTGCATGGGTCCCGTCCAGAAACTGGGGTAACCGCCCATCATTTGTGTTACTATTCCATTAATACCCTTACAAGAAGTGTTATGAGCACGATAATTTCCACCACATAGAATTGAATGAAATATAATGTTCTAGGATTTTTATGAAATTAAAAGCCAATAAAACTCCGCCCATCAAATTTCAAAAAGCGCAAGGACATTGTCTAGAATAATTATAGATAATTACTTAAAAGTATACAAGGGTCATTCGGTAAGAAATTGGGGAAGACTAGGTGGGATAATGAAAAGTTTTTTATTAATTACGTTGATAAAGAGTTTTGCCGGGGATTGCAAGGGTCCCGTCCGGAAACCGGGGTAGCTGGCGGTCATTTGTGTTACTATTCCATTTGTACCTTTACAAGAAGTGTTATGAGCACAATAATTCCACCACATAGAATTTCATTTAATTTAATATTCAAGGTTTTTTGAAGAAATTAACAGACAATACAACTCCATCCATCAAATTTGAAAAATGGCAAGGACACTGTCTAGAGCAATTACAGATGATTACTTGTAAGTGTACAAGGGTCATTTGTCAAGAACTTTTGGTAGACTTCGTGGGATAATGAAAAATTGTTTATTAGTTACGGTGATGAAGAGTTTTACAGTGGATTGCAAGGGTCCCGTCGGCGAACCGGGGTAACCGCCCGTCATTTGTGTTAGTATTCTATTAATACCCTTACAAAAAGTGTTATGAGCACGATAATGTCCACCATATAGAATTGCATGAAATTTAATATTCTTGGTTTTTTATGAAATTAAAATCCAATAAAACTCCATCCATCAAATTTCAAAAAGCGCAAGGACAATATCTAGAGTAACTATAGATAATTACTTATAAGTATACAAAAGTCATTCATTAAGAACTTTTAGAAGACTTTGTGGGATAATGCCAAATTGTTTAGTAGTTACGGTGATGAAAAGTTTTACAGTGGATTGCAAGGGTCCCGTCCGCAAACCGGGGTAACCGCCCGTCATTTGTGTTAGTATTCCATTAATACCTTTACAAAAAAAGTTATGATCACGATCATTTCCACCACATAGAGTTGCATGAAATTTAATATTCTAGGGTTTTCATGAATTTAAAAGCCAATAAAACTCGGTCCATCTAATTTTAAAAAGCGCAAGGACATTGTCTTGAGTAATTATGTATGATTACTTATAAGTATACAAGGGTTATTCCTTAAGAACATGTGGAAGACTTCATAGGATTATGCCAAATGTTTTATTAGATCCGGTGATGAAGAGTTTTACAGGGGATTGCAAGGGTCCCCTCCATAAACCGGGGTAACCACTCGTCATTTGAGTTAGTATTTCTTTAATACCCATACAAGGAGTGTTATGAGCATGATAATTTCCACCACATAGAATTGCATGAAATATAATTTCTAGGATTTTTATGAAATTAAAAGGCAATAAAACTCCGTCCATCAAATTTTAAAAAGTGCAAGGACATTGCCTAGAGTAATTATAGATAATTATTTATAAGTATACAAGGGTCATTCGGTAAAAACTTGGGGAAGACTTCGTGAGATAATGCCCAATTGTTTATTAATTACGTTGATAAAGAGTTTTACTTGAGATTGCAAGGGTCCCGTTTGCAAACCGGGGTAACCGCCCATCATTTGTGTTAGTATTCCATTTATCCCCTTACAAGAAGTGTTATGAGCACGATAATTTTCACCACATAGAATTTCATTTAATTTAATATTCTTATTTTTTAAGAAATTAAAAGCCAATACGATTCCATCCATCAAATTTTAAAAACCGTAAGGACATTGTCTAGAGCAATTATAGATGATTACTTGTAAGTGTACAAGGGTCATTTGTTAAGAACTTTTGGAAAACTTCGTGGGATAATGCAAAATTGTTTATTTGTTACGGTGATGAAGAGTTTTACAGTGGACTGCAAGGGTCCCGTCCGTGAACCGGGGTAACCGCCCGTCATTTGTGTTAGTATTATATTAATATCCTTACAAGAAGTGTTATGAGCACGGTAATTTCCACCATATAGAATTGCATGAAATTTAATATTCTTGGTTTTTTATGAAATTAAAATCCAATAAAACTCCGTCCATAAAATTTAAAAGAGCGCAAGGACAATATCTAGAGTAACTATAGATGATTACTTATAAGTATACAAAGGTCATTCATTAAGAACTTTTAGAATACTTTGTGGTAGAATGCAAAATTTGTTATTAGTTACGGTGATGAAGAGTTTTACAGTAGATTGCAAGGGTCCTGTCCGCAAACCGGGGTAACCGCCCGTCATTTGTGTTAGTTTTCCATTAATACCATTACAAAAGGTGTTATGATCACGATAATTTCCACCACATAGAGTTGCATGAAATTTAATATTCTAGGTTTTTCATGAAATTAAAATCCAATAAAACTCGGTCCATCTAATTTTAAAAATTGCAAGGACAAGGGTTATTCGTTAAGAACTTGTGGAAGAATTTGTAGAATAATGCCAATTTTTTATTGGATACGGTGATGAAGAGTTTTACACCGGATTGCAATGGTCCCCTCCGTAAACCGGGGTAACCGCTTGTCATTTATGTTAGTATTCTAATTATACCCTTACAAGAAGTGTTATGAGCACGATAATTTCCACCATATAGAATTGCATGAAATTTAATATTCTTGGTTTTTTATGAAATTAAAATCCAATAAAACTTCGTCCATCAAATTTCAAAAAGCGCAAGGACAATATCTAGAGTAACTATAGATGATTACTTATAAGTATACAATGGTCATTCATAAAGAGCTTTTGGAAGACTACGTGGGATAATGCCAAATTGTTTATTAGTTACGGTGATGAAGAGTTTTACTGTGGATTGCAAGGGTCCCGTCCGCAAACCGGGGTAACCGCCCGTCATTTGTGTTAGTATTCCATTAATACCTTTACAAAAAAGTTATGATCACGATCATTTCCACCACATAGAGTTGCATGAAATTTAATATTCTAGGGTTTTCATGAATTTAAAAGCCAATAAAACTCGGTCCATCTAATTTTAAAAAGCGCAAGGACATTGTCTTGAGTAATTATGTATGATTACTTATAAGTATACAAGGGTTATTCCTTAAGAACATGTGGAAGACTTCATAAGATTATGCCAAATGTTTTATTAGATCCGGTGATGAAGAGTTTTACAGGGGATTGCAAGGGTCCCCTCCATAAACCGGGGTAACCACCCGTCATTTGAGTTAGTATTCCTTTAATACCCATACAAGGAGTGTTATGAGCATGATAATTTCCACCACATAGAATTGCATGAAATATAATTTCTAGGATTTTTATGAAATTAAAAGGCAATAAAACTCCGTCCATCAAATTTTAAAAAGCGCAAGGACATTGCCTAGAGTAATTATAGATAATTATTTATAAGTATACAAGGGTCATTCGGTAAAAACTTGGGGAAGACTTCGTGAGATAATGCCCAATTGTTTATTAATTACGTTGATAAAGAGTTTTACTTGAGATTGCAAGGGTCCCGTTTGCAAACCGGGGTAACCGCCCATCATTTGTGTTAGTATTCCATTTATCCCCTTACAAGAAGTGTTATGAGCACGATAATTTCCACCACATAGAATTTCATTTAATTTAATATTCTTGTTTTTTATGAAATTAAAAGCCAATACGATTCCATCCATCAAATTTTAAAAACCGTAAGGACATTGTCTAGAGCAATTATAGATGATTACTTGTAAGTGTACAAGGGTCATTTGTTAAGAACTTTTGGAAAACTTCGTGGGATAATGCAAAATTGTTTATTTGTTACGGTGATGAAGAGTTTTACAGTGGATTGCAAGGGTCCCGTCCATGAACCGGGGTAACCGCCCGTCATTTGTGTTAGTATTATATTAATATCCTTACAAGAAGTGTTATGAGCACGATAATTTCCCCCATATAGAATTGCATGAAATTTAATATTCTTTGTTTTTTATGAAATTAAAATCCAATAAAACTCCGTCCATAAAATTTAAAAGAGCGCAAGGACAATATCTAGAGTAACTATAGATGATTACTTATAAGTATACAAAGGTCATTCATTAAGAACTTTTAGAATACTTTGTGGTAGAATGCCAAATTGGTTATTAGTTACGGTGATGAAGAGTTTTACAGTGGATTGCAAGGGTCCTGTCCGCAAACCGGGGTAACCACCCGTCATTTGTGTTAGTTTTCCATTAATACCATTACAAAAGGTGTTATGATCACGATAATTTCCACCACATAGAGTTGCATGAAATTTAATATTCTAGGTTTTTCATGAAATTAAAATCCAATAAAACTCGGTCCATCTAATTTTAAAAATTGCAAGGACAAGGGTTATTCGTTAAGAACTTGTGGAAGAATTTGTAGAATAATGCCAATTTTTTATTGGATACGGTGATGAAGAGTTTTACACCGGATTGCAATGGTCCCCTCCGTAAACCGGGGTAACCGCTTGTCATTTGTGTTAGTATTCTAATTATACCCTTACAAGAAGTGTTATGAGCACGATAATTTCCACCATATAGAATTGCATGAAATTTAATATTCTTGGTTTTTTATGAAATTAAAATCCAATAAAACTTCGTCCATCAAATTTCAAAAAGCGCAAGGACAATATCTAGAGTAACTATAGATGATTACTTATAAGTATACAATGGTCATTCATAAAGACCTTTTGGAAGACTTCGTGGGATAATGCCAAATTGTTTATTAGTTACGGTGATGAAGAGTTTTACAGTGGATTGCAAGGGTCCCATCCGTGAACCGGGTAACCGCCCGTCATTTGTGTTAGTATTCTATTAATACCCTTACAAGAAGTGTTATGAGCACGATAATTTCCACCATATAGAATTGCATGAAATTTAATACTCTTGGTATTTTATTAAATTAAAATCCAATAAAACTCCGTCCATCAAATTTCAAAAAGCGCAAGGACAATATCTATAGTAACTATAGATGATTACTTATAAGTATACAAAGGTCATTCATTAAGAACTTTTAGAAGACTTTGTGGGATAATGCCAAATTCTTTAGTAGTTACGGTGATGAAGAGTTTTACAATGGATTGCAAGGGTCCCGTCCGCAAACCGGGGTAACCGCTCATTATTTGTGCTAGTATTCCATTAATACCCTTACAAAAAGTGTTATGATCACGATCATTTCCACCACATAGAGTTAAATGAAATTTAATATACTAGGTTTTTCATGAAATTAAAAGCCAATAAAACTCGGTCCATCTAATTTTAAAAAGCGCAAGGACATTGTCTTGAGTAATTATATATGATTACAAATAAGTATACAAGGGTTATTCGTTAAGAACTTGTGGAAGAATTCGTAGGATAATGCCAATTTTTTATTGGATACGGTGATGAAGAGTTTTACACGGGATTGCAAGGGTCCCCTCCGTAAACCGGGGTAACCGCCCGTCATTTGTGTTAGTATTCCATTATTACCCTTACAAGAAGTGTTATGAGCACGATAATTTCCACCATATTGAATTGCATGAAATTTAATACTGTTGGTTTTTTATGAAATTAAAATCCAATAAAACTTCGTCCATCAAATTTCAAAAAGCGCAAGGACAATATCTGGAGTAACTATAGATGATTACTTACAAGTATACAATGGTCATTCATTAAGAACTTTTAGAAGACTTTGTGGGATAATGCCAAATTGTTTATTAGTTACGGTGATGAAGAGTTTTACAGTGGATTGCAAGGGTCCCGTTCGTGAACCGGGGTAACCGCCCGTCATTTGTGTTAGTATTCTATTAATACACTTACAAGAAGTGTTATGGGCACGATAATTTCCACCATATAGAATTGCATGAAATTTAATATTCTTGGTTTTTTATTAAATTAAAATCCAATAAAACTCCGTCCATCAAATTTCAAAAAGCGCAAGGACAATATCTAGAGTAACTATAGATGATTACTTATAAGTATACAAAGGTCATTCATTAAGAACTTTTAGAAGACTTTGTGGGATAATGCCAAATTGGTTATTAGTTACGGTGATGAAGAGTTTTACAGTGGATTGCAAGGGTCCTGTCCTAAAACCGGGGTAACGTCATTTGTGTTAGTTTTCCGCTAATACCCTTACAAAAAGTGTTATGATAACGATAATTTCCACCACATAGAGTTGCATGAAATTTAATATTCTAGGTTTTTCATGAAATTAAAATCCAATAAAACTCGGTCCATCTAATTTTAAAAAGCGCAAGGACAATGTCTTGAGTAATTATATATGATTACTTATAAGTATACAAGGATTATTCGTTAAGAACTTGTGGAAGAATTCGTAGGATAATGCCAATTTTTTATTGGATACGGTGATGAAGAGTTTTACACGAAATTGCAAGGGTCCCCTCCGTAAACCGAGGTATCCGCCTGTCATTTGTGTTAGTATTCTATTAATACCCTTACAAGAAGTGTTATGAGCACGATAATTTCCACCATATAGAATTGCATAAAATTTAATATTCTTGGTTTTTTCTGAAATTAAAATCCAATAAAACTTCGTCCATCAAATTTCAAAAAGTGCAAGGATAATATCTAGAGTAACTATAGATGATTACTTATAAATATACAATGGTCATTCATATAGAGCTTTTGGAAGACTTCGTAGGATAATGCCAAATTGTTTAGTAGTTACGGTGATGAAGAGTTTTACAGTGGATTGCAAGGGTCCCGTCCGTGAACCGGGTAACCGCCCGTCATTTGTGTTAGTATTCTATTAATACCCTTACAAGAAGTGTTAGGAGCATGATAATTTCCACCATATTGAATTGCATGAAATTTAATATTCTTGGTTTTTTATTAAATTAAAATCCAATAAAACTCCGTCCATCAAATTTCAAAAAGCGCAAGGACAATATCTGGAGTAACTATAGATGATTACTTATAAGTATACAAAGGTCATTCATTAAGAACTTTTAGAAGACATTGTGGGATAATGCCAAATTGTTTAGTAGTTACGGTGATGAAGAGTTTTACAGTGGATTGCAAGGGTCCCGTCCGCAAACCGGGGTAACCGCCCGTTATTTGTGTTAGTATTCCATTAATACCCTTACAAAAATTTTTATGATCACGATCATTTCCACCACATAGAGCTAAATAAAATTTAATATTCTAGGTTTTTCATGAAATTAAAAGCCAATAAAACTCGGTCCATCTAATTTTAAAAAGCGCAAGGACATTGTCTTGAGTAATTATATATGATTACAAATAAGTATACAAGGGTTATTCGTTAAGAACTTGTGGAAGAATTCGTAGGATAATGCCAATTTTTTATTGGATACGGTGATGAAGAGTTTTACACGGGATTGCAAGGGTCCCCTCCGTAAACCGGGGTAACCGCCCGTCATTTGTGTTAGTATTCCATTATTACCCTTACAAGAAGTGTTATGAGCACGATAATTTCCACCATATTGAATTGCATGAAATTTAATACTGTTGGTTTTTTATGAAATTAAAATCCAATAAAACTTCGTCCATCAAATTTCAAAAAGCGCAAGGACAATATCTGGAGTAACTATAGATGATTACTTACAAGTATACAATGGTCATTCATTAAGAACTTTTAGAAGACTTTGTGGGATAATGCCAAATTGTTTATTAGTTACGGTGATGAAGAGTTTTACAGTGGATTGCAAGGGTCCCGTTCGTGAACCGGGGTAACCGCCCGTCATTTGTGTTAGTATTCTATTAATACACTTACAAGAAGTGTTATGGGCACGATAATTTCCACCATATAGAATTGCATGAAATTTAATATTCTTGGTTTTTTCTTAAATTAAAATCCAATAAAACTCCGTCCATCAAATTTCAAAAAGCGCAAGGACAATATCTAGAGTAACTATAGATGATTACTTATAAGTATACAAAGGTCATTCATTAAGAACTTTTAGAAGACTTTGTGGGATAATGCCAAATTGGTTATTAGTTACGGTGATGAAGAGTTTTACAGTGGATTGCAAGGGTCCTGTCCTAAAACCGGGGTAACGTCATTTGTGTTAGTTTTCCGCTAATACCCTTACAAAAAGTGTTATGATAACGATAATTTCCACCACATAGAGTTGCATGAAATTTAATATTCTAGGTTTTTCATGAAATTAAAATCCAATAAAACTCGGTCCATCTAATTTTAAAAAGCGCAAGGACAATGTCTTGAGTAATTATATATGATTACTTATAAGTATACAAGGATTATTCGTTAAGAACTTGTGGAAGAATTCGTAGGATAATGCCAATTTTTTATTGGATACGGTGATGAAGAGTTTTACACGAAATTGCAAGGGTCCCCTCCGTAAACCGAGGTATCCGCCTGTCATTTGTGTTAGTATTCTATTAATACCCTTACAAGAAGTGTTATGAGCACGATAATTTCCACCATATAGAATTGCATAAAATTTAATATTCTTGGTTTTTTCTGAAATTAAAATCCAATAAAACTTCGTCCATCAAATTTCAAAAAGTGCAAGGATAATATCTAGAGTAACTATAGATGATTACTTATAAATATACAATGGTCATTCATATAGAGCTTTTGGAAGACTTCGTAGGATAATGCCAAATTGTTTAGTAGTTACGGTGATGAAGAGTTTTACAGTGGATTGCAAGGGTCCCGTCCGTGAACCGGGTAACCGCCCGTCATTTGTGTTAGTATTCTATTAATACCCTTACAAGAAGTGTTAGGAGCATGATAATTTCCACCATATTGAATTGCATGAAATTTAATATTCTTGGTTTTTTATTAAATTAAAATCCAATAAAACTCCGTCCATCAAATTTCAAAAAGCGCAAGGACAATATCTGGAGTAACTATAGATGATTACTTATAAGTATACAAAGGTCATTCATTAAGAACTTTTAGAAGACATTGTGGGATAATGCCAAATTGTTTAGTAGTTACGGTGATGAAGAGTTTTACAGTGGATTGCAAGGGTCCCGTCCGCAAACCGGGGTAACCGCCCGTTATTTGTGTTAGTATTCCATTGATACCCTTACAAAAATTTTTATGATCACGATCATTTCCACCACATAGAGCTAAATAAAATTTAATATTCTAGGTTTTTCATGAAATTAAAAGCCAATAAAACTCGGTCCATCTAATTTTAAAAAGCGCAAGGACATTGTCTTGAGTAATTATATATGATTACAAATAAGTATACAAGGGTTATTCGTTAAGAACTTGTGGAAGAATTCGTAGGATAATGCCAATTTTTTATTGGATACGGTGATGAAGAGTTTTACACGGGATTGCAAGGGTCCCCTCCGTAAACCGGGGTAACCGCCCGTCATTTGTGTTAGTATTCCATTATTACCCTTACAAGAAGTGTTATGAGCACGATAATTTCCACCATATTGAATTGCATGAAATTTAATACTGTTGGTTTTTTATGAAATTAAAATCCAATAAAACTTCGTCCATCAAATTTCAAAAAGCGCAAGGACAATATCTGGAGTAACTATAGATGATTACTTACAAGTATACAATGGTCATTCATTAAGAACTTTTAGAAGACTTTGTGGGATAATGCCAAATTGTTTATTAGTTACGGTGATGAAGAGTTTTACAGTGGATTGCAAGGGTCCCGTCCGTGAACCGGGGTAACCGCCCGTCATTTGTGTTAGTATTCTATTAATACACTTACAAGAAGTGTTGTGGGCACGATAATTTCCACCATATAGAATTGCATGAAATTTAATATTCTTGGTTTTTTATTAAATTAAAATCCAATAAAACTCCGTCCATCAAATTTCAAAAAGCGCAAGGACAATATCTAGAGTAACTATAGATGATTACTTATAAGTATTTAAAGGTCATTCATTAAGAACTTTTAGAAGACTTTGTGGGATAATGCCAAATTGGTTATTAGTTACGGTGATGAAGAGTTTTACAGTGGATTGCAAGGGTCCTGTCCGCAAACCGGGGTAACGTCATTTGTGTTAGTTTTCCGTTAATACCCTTACAAAAAGTGTTATGATCACGATAATTTCCACGACATAGAGTTCCATGAAATTTAATATTCAAGGTTTTTCATGAAATTAAAATCCAATAAAACTCGGTCCACCTAATTTTAAAAAGCGCAAGGACAATGTCTTAAGTAATTATATATGATTAATTATAAGTATACAAGGGTTATTCGTTAAGAACTTGTGGAAGAATTCGTACAATAATGCCAATTTTTTATTAGATACGGTGATGAAGAGTTTTACACCGGATTACAAGGGTCCCCTCCGTAAACCGGGGTAACCGCCTGTCATTTGTGTTAGTATTCTATTAATACCCTTACAAGAAGTGTTATGAGCACGATAATTTCCACCATATAGAATTGCATGAAATTTAATATTCTTGGTTTTTTCTGAAATTAAAATCCAATAAAACTTCGTCCATCAAATTTTAAAAAGCGTAAGGATAATATCTAGAGTAACTATAGATGATTACTTATAAGTATACAATGGTCATTCATATAGAGCTTTTGGAAGACTTCGTGGGATAATGCCAAATTTTTTATTAGTTACGGTGATGAAGAGTTTTACAGTGGATTGCAAGGGTCCCGTCCGTGAACCGGGTAACCGCCCGTCATTTGTGTTAGTATTCTATTAATACCCTTACAAGAAGTGTTATGAGCATGATAATTTCCATTATATAGAATTGCATGAAATTTAATATTCTTGGTTTTTTATTAAATTAAAATCCAAAAAAACTCCGTCCATCAAATTTCAAAAAGCGCAAGGACAATATCTGGAGTAACTATAGATGATTACTTATAAGTATACAAAGGTCATTCATTAAGAACTTTTAGAAGACTTTGTGGGATAATGCCAAATTGTTTAGTAGTTACGTTGATGAAGAGTTTTACAGAGAATTGCAAGGGTCCCGTCCGTAAACCGGGGTAACCGCCCGTTATTTGTGTTAGTATTCCATTAATACCCTTACAAAAAGTGTTATGATCATGATCATTTCCATCACATATAGTTAAATGAAATTTAATATTCTAGGTTTTTCATGAAATTAAAAGCCAATAAAACTCGGTCCATCTAATTTTAAAAAGCGCAAGGACATTGTCTTGAGTAATTATATATGATTAAATATAAGTATACAAGGGTTATTCATTAAGAACTTGTGGAAGAATTCGTAGGATAATGCCAAATGTTTTATTAGATACAGTGATGAAGAGTTTTACACGGGATTTCAAGGGTCCCCTCCGTGAACCGGGGTAACCGCCCGTCATTTGTGTTAGTATTCCATTATTACCCCTACAAGAAGTGTTATGAGCACGATAATTTCCACCATATAGAATTGCATGAAATTTAATATTCTTGGTATTTTTATTAAATTAAAATCCAATAAAACTCCGTCCATCAAATTTCAAAAAGCGCAAAGACAATATCTAGAGTAACTATAGATGATTACTTATAAGTATACAAAGGTCATTCATTAAGAACTTTTAGAAGACTTTGTGGGATAATGCCAAATTGTTTAGTAGTTACGGTGATGAAGAGTTTTACAGTGGATTGCAAGGGTCCCGTCCACAAACCGGGGTAACCGCCCGTTATTTGTGTTAGTATTCCATTAATACCCTTACAAAAAGTGTTATGATCATGATCATTTCCACCACATAGAGTTAAATGAAATTTAATATTCTAGGTTTTTCATAAAATTAAAAGCCAATAAAACTCGGTCCATCTAATTTTAAAAAGCGCAAGGACATTGTCTTGAGTAATTATATATGATTACATATAAGTATACAAGGGTTATTCATTAAGAACTTGTGGAAGAATTCGTAGGATAATGCCAATTTTTTATTAGATACGGTGATGAAGAGTTTTACACGGGATTGCAAGGGTCCCCTCCGTGAACCGGGGTAACCGCCCGTCATTTGTGTTAGTATTCCATTATTACCCCTACTAGAAGTGTTATGAGCACGATAATTTCCACCATATAGAATTGCATGAAATTTAATATTGTTGGTTTTTTATGAAATTAAAATCCAATAAAACTTCGTCCATCAAATTTCAAAAAGCGCAAGGACAATACCTGGAGTAACTATAGATGATTACTTACAAGTATACAATGGTCATTCATTAAGAACTTTTAGAAGAATTTGTGGGATACTGCCAAATTGTTTATTAGGTATGGTGATGAAGAGTTTTACAGTGGATTGCAAGGGTCCCATCCGCAAACCGTGGTAACCGCCTGTCATTTGTGTTTGTATTCCATTAATACCCTTAAAAAATTGTTATGATCACGAAAAGTTCCACAACATACAGTTGCGTGAAATTTAATATTCTAGGTTTTTCATGAAATTAAAAGCCTATAAAACTTGGTCCATCTAATTTTAAAAAGCGCAAGGACATTGTCTTGAGTAATTATGTATGATTACTTATAAGTATACAAGGGTTATTCCTTAAGAACATGTGGAAGACTTCATAGGATTATGCCAAATGTCTATTAGATCCGGTGATGAAGAGTTTTACAGAGGATTGCAAGGGTCCCCTCCGTAAACCGGGGTAACCGCCCATCATTTGAGTTAGTATTCCTTTAATACCCATACAAGGAGTGTTATGAGCACGATAATTTCCACCACATAGAATTGCATGAAATATAATTTCAAGGATTTTTATGAAATTAAAAGGCAATAAAACTCCGTCCATCAAATTTTAAAAAGTGCATGGACATTGCCTAGAGTAATTATAGATAATTATTTATAAGTATACAAGGGTCATTCGGTAAAAAATTGGGGAAGACTTCGTGGTATAATGCCAAATTGTTTATGAATTACGTTGATAAAGAGTTTTACTTGAGATTGCAAGGGTCCCGTTTGCAAACCGGGGTAACCGCCCACCATTTGTGTTAGTATTCCATTTATCCCCTTACAAGAAGTGTTATGAGCACGATAATTTCCACCACATAGAATTTCATTTAATTTAATATTCTTGTTTTTTATGAAATTAAAAGCCAATACGACTCCATCCATCAAATTTTAAAAACCGCAAGGACACTGTCTAGAGCAATTATCGATGATTACTTGTAAGTGTACAAGGGTCATTTGTTAAGAACTTTTGGAAGACTTCGTGGGATAATGCAAAATTGTTTATTTGTTATGGTGATGAAGAGTTTTACAGTGGATTGCAAGGGTCCCGTCCGTGAACCGGGGTAACCGCCCGTCATTTGTGTTAGTATTCTATTAATACCCTTACAAGAAGTGTTATGAGCACGATAATTTCCACCATATAGAATTGCTTGAAATTTAATATTCTTGGGTTTTTATGAAATTAAAATCCAATAAAACTCCGTCCATAAAATTTAAAAAAGCGCAAGTACAATATCTAGAGTAACTATAGATGACTACTTATAAGTATACAAAGGTCATTCATTAAGAACTTTTAGAAGACTTTGTGGGAGAATGCCAAATTGGTTATTAGTTACGGTGATGAAGAGTTTTACAGTGGATTGAAAGGGTCCCGTCCGTGAACCGGGGTAACCGCCCGTCATTTGTGTTAGTATTCTATTAATACCCTTACAAGAAGTGTTATGAGCAAGATAATTTCCACCATATAGAATTGCATGAAATTTAATATTCTTGGTTTTTTATGAAATTAAAATCCAATAAAACTCCGTCCATCAAATTTAAAAAAGCGCAAGGACAATATCTAGAGTAACTATAGATGATTACTTATAAGTATACAAAGTCATTCATTAAGATATTTTAGAAGACGTTGTGGGATAGTGCCAAATTGTTTATTAGTTACGGTGATGAAGAGTTTTACAGTGGATTGCAAGGGTCCCGTCCGAAAACCGGGTTACCCCTGTCATTTGTGTTAATATTCCATTAATACCCTTACAAAAAGTGTTATGATCACGATCATTTCCACCACATAGAGTTGCATGAAATTTAATATTCTAGGTTTTTCATGAAATTAAAAGCCAATAAAACTAGGTCCATCTAATTTTAAAAAGCGCAAGGACATTGTCATGAGTAATTATATATGATTACTTATAAGTATACAAGGGTTATTCGTTAAGAACTTGTGGAAGACTTCATGGGATAATGTCAAAGTGTTTATTAGATATGGTGATGAAGAGTTTTACAGGGGATTGCATGGGTCCCGTCCAGAAACTGGGGTAACCGCCCGTCATTTGAGTTAGTATTCCCTTAATACCCATACAAGAAGTGTTATGATCACGATAATTTCCACCACATAGAATTGAATGAAATATAATATTCTAGGATTTTTATGAAATTAAAAGGCTATAAAACTCCGTCCATCAAATTTTAAAATGCGCAAGGACATTGTCTAGAGTAATTATAGATAATTACTTATAAGTATACAAGGGTTATTCGGTAAAAACTTGGGGAAGACTTCGTGGGATAGTGCCAAATTGTTTATGAATTACGTTGATAAAGAGTTTTACTGGAGATTGAAAGGGTCCTGTTTGCAAACCGGGGTAACCGCCCGTCATTTGAGTTAGTATTCCATTTGTCCCCTTACAATAAGTGTTATGAGCACGATAATTTCCACCACATAGAATTTCATTTAATTTAATATTCTAGGTTTTTTATGTAATTAAAAGCCAATACGACTCCATCCATCAAATTTTTAAAATCGCAAGGACACTGTCTAGAGCAATTTTAGATGATTACTTGTAAGTGTACAAGGGTCATTTGTTAAGAACTTTTGGAAGACTTCGTGGGATAATGCATAATTTTTTATTAGTTACGGTGATGAAGAGTTTTACAGTGGATTGCAAGGGTCCCGTCCGCGAACCGGGGTAACCATCAGTCATTTGTGTTAGTATTCCATTAATACCCTTACAAAAAGTGTTATGATCACGATAATTTCCACCACATAGAATTTCATTTAATTTAATATTCTAGGTTTTTTATGAAATTAAAAGCCAATACGACTCCATCCATCAAAATTTAAAAAGCGCAAGGACATTGTCTTGAGTAATTATATATGATTACTTATAAGCATACAAGGGTTATTCGTTAAGAACTTGTGGAAGAATTTGTAGGATAATGCCAATTTTTTATTAGATAGGGTGATGAAGAGTTTTACACGGGATTGCAAGGGTCCCCTCCGTAAACCGGGGTAACCCCCGTCATTTGTGTTAGTATTCAATTATTACCCTTACAAGAAGTGTTATGAGCACGATAGTTTCCACCATATAGAATTGCATGAAATTTAATATTCTTGATTTTTTATGAAATTAAAATCAAATAAAACTATGTCAATCAAATTTAAAAAAGCGCAAGAACTATATCTAGAGTAACTGTAGATGATTACTTATAAGTATACAACTGTCATTCATTAAGAACTTTTAGAAGACTTTGTGGGATAATGCCAAATTGTTTATTAGTTACGGTGATGAAGAGTTTTACAGTGGATTGCAAGGGTCCCGTCCGAAAACCGGGGTAACCGCCCATCATTTGTGTTAGTATTCAAGTAATACCCTTACAAAAAGTGTTATGATCACGATAATTTCCACCACATAGAGTTGCATGAAATTTAATATTCTAGGTTTTTCTTGAAATTAAAAGCCAATAAAACTCGGTCCGTCTAATTTTAAAAAGCGCAAGGACATTGTCTTGAGTAATTATATATGATTACTTATAAGTATACAAGGGTTATTCTTTAAGAACTTGTGGAAGACTTCATAGTATAATGCCAAATGTTTTATTAGATACGGTGATGAAGAGTTTTACAGGGGATTGCAAGGGTCCCCTCCGTAAACTGGGGTAACCGCCCGTCATTTGAGTTAGTATTCCATTAATACCCATACAAGAAGTGTTATGAGCACGATAATTTCCACCACACAGAATTGCATGAAATATAATATTCTAGGATTTTTATGAAATTAAAAGGCAATAAAACACCGTCCATCAAATTTTAAAAAGCGCAAGGACATTGTCTAGAGTAATTATAGATAATTACTTATAAGTATACAAGGGTTATTCGGTAAAAACTTGGGGAAGACTCCGTGGGATAGTGCCAAATTGTTTATGAATTACGTTGATAAAGAGTTTTACTGTAGATTGAAAGGGTCCCGTTTGCAAACCGGGGTAACCGCCCGTCATTTGTGTTAGTATTCCATTTGTCCCCTTACAAGAAGTGTTATGAGCATGATAATTTCTGCCACATTGAATTTCATTTAATTTAATATTCTAGTTTTTTATGTAATTAAAAGCCAATACGGCTCCATCACTCAAATTTTAAAAACCGCAAGGACACTGTGGAGAGCAATTTTAGATGATTACTTGTAAGTTTACAAGGGTCAATTGTTAAAAACTTTTGGAAGACTTCGTGGGATAATCCAAAACTGTTTATTAGTTACGGTGATGAAGAGTTTTACGGTGGATTGCAAGGGTCCTGTCCGCGAACCGGGGTAACCTCCCGTCATTTGTGTTAGTATTCCATTAATAACCTTACAAAAAGTGTTATGATCACGATAATTTCCACCACATAGAGTTGTATGAAATTTAATATTCTAGGTTTTTCATGAAATTAAAAGCCAATAAAACTCGGTCCGTCTAATTTTAAAAAGCGCACGGACATTGTCTTGAGTAATTATATATGATTACTTATGAGTACACAAGGGTTATTCGTTAAGAAGTTGTGGAAGACTTCATAGGATAATGCCAAATGTTTTATTAGATACGGTGATGAAGAGTTTTAAAGGGGATTGCAAGGGTCCCCTCCGTAAACTGGGGTAACCGCCCGTCATTTGAGTTAGTATTCCATTAATACCCATACAAGAAGTGTTATGAGCACGATAATTTCCACCACACAGAATTGCATGAAATATAATATTCTAGGATTTTTATGAAATTAAAAGGCAATAAAACACCGTCCATCAAATTTTAAAAAGCGCAAGGACATTGTCTAGAGTAATTATAGATAATTACTTATAAGTATACAAGGGTTATTCGGTAAAAACTTGGGGAAGACTTCGTGGGATAGTGCCAAATTGTTTATGAATTACGTTGATAAAGAGTTTTACTGTAGATTGAAAGGGTCCCGTTTGCAAACCGGGGTAACCGCCCGTCATTTGTGTTAGTATTCCATTTGTCCCCTTACAAGAAGTGTTATGAGCATGATAATTTCTGCCACATTGAATTTCATTTAATTTAATATTCTAGGTTTTTTATGTAATTAAAAGCCAATACGGCTCCATCACTCAAATTTTAAAAACCGCAAGGACACTGTGGAGAGCAATTTTAGATGATTACTTGTAAGTTTACAAGGGTCAATTGTTAAAAACTTTTGGAAGACTTCGTGGGATAATCCAAAACTGTTTATTAGTTACGGTGATGAAGAGTTTTACGGTGGATTGCAAGGGTCCTGTCCGCGAACCGGGGTAACCTCCCGTCATTTGTGTTAGTATTCCATTAATAACCTTACAAAAAGTGTTATGATCACGATAATTTCCACCTCATAGAGTTGTATGAAATTTAATATTCTAGGTTTTTCATGAAATTAAAAGCCAATAAAACTCGGTCCGTCTAATTTTAAAAAGCGCACGGACATTGTCTTGAGTAATTATATATGATTACTTATGAGTACACAAGGGTTATTCGTTAAGAAGTTGTGGAAGACTTCATAGGATAATGCCAAATGTTTTATTAGATACGGTGATGAAGAGTTTTAAAGGGGATTGCAAGGGTCCCCTCCGTAAACTGGGGTAACCGCCCATCATTTGAGTTAGTATTCCATTAATACCCATACAAGAAGTGTTATGAGCACGATAATTTCCACCTCATAGAATTGCATGAAATATAATAATATAGGATTTTTATGAAATTAAAAGGCAATAAAACTCCGTCCATCAAATTTTAAAAAGCGCAAGGACATTGTCTAGAGTAATTATAGATAATTACTTATAAGTATACAAGGGTCATTCGGTAAAAACTTGGGGAAGACTTCGTGGGATAGTGCCAAATTGTTTATGAATTACGTTGATAAAGAGTTTTACTGGAGATTGAAAGGGTCCCGTTTGCAAACCGGGGTAACCGCCCGTCATTTATGTTAGTATTCCATTTGTCCCCTTACAAGAAGTGTTATGAGCACCATAATTTCTGCCACATAGAATTTCATTTAATTTAATATTCTAGGTTTTTTATGTAATGAAAAGCCAATACGATTCCATCCATCAAATTTTAAAAACCGTAAGGACACTGCCCAGAGCAATTTAAATGATTACTTGTAAGTGTACAAGGGTCATTTGTTAAGGACTTTTGGAAGATTTCGTGGGATAATGCAAAATTGTTTATTAGTTACGGTGATGAAGAGTTTTACAGTGGATTGCAAGGGTCCCGTCCGCGAACCTGGGCAACCGCCCGTCATTTGTGTTAGTATTCCATTAATACCCTTACAAAAAGTGTTATGATCACGATAATTTCCACCACATAGAATTTCATTTAATTGAATATTCTAGGTTTTTTATGAAATTAAAAGCCAATACGACTCCATCCATCAAATTTTAAAAAGCGCAAGGACATTGTCTTGAGTAATTATATATGATTACTTATAAGTATACAAGGGTTATTCATTAAGAACTTGTGGAAGAATTCGTAGGATAATGCCAATTTTTTATTAGATACGGTGATGAAGAGTTTTACACGGGATTGCAAGGGTCCCCTCCATAAACCGGGGTAATTACCCGTCATTTGTGTTAGTATTCCATTATTACCCATACAAGAAGTGTTATAAGCATGATAATTTCCACCATATAGAATTGCATGAAATTTAATATTCTTGGTTTTTTATGAAATTAAAATCCAATAAAACTCCGTTAATCAAATTTAAAAAGCGCAAGGACAATATCTAGAGTAACTATAGATGATTACTTATAAGTATACAATGGTCATTCATTAAGAACTTTTAGAAGACTTTGTGGGATAATGCCAAATTGTTTATTAGTTACGGTGATGAAGAGTTTTACAGTGGATTGCAAGGGTCCCGTCCGCAAACCGGGGTAACCGCCCGTCATTTGTGTTAGTATTCCATTAATACCCTTACAAAAAGTGTTATAATCACGATAATTTCCACCACATAGAGTTGCATGAAATTTAATATTCTAGGTTTTTCTTGAAATTAAAAGCCAATAAAACTCGGTCCGTCTAATTTTAAAAAGCGCAAGGACATTGTCTTGAGTAATTATATATGATTACTTATGAGTATACAAGGGTTATTCGTTAAGAAGTTGTGGAAGACTTCATAGGATAATGCCAAATGTTTTATTAGATACGGTGATGAAGAGTTTTACAGGGGATTGCAAGGGTCCCCTCCGTAAACTGGGGTAACCGCCCGTCATTTGAGTTAGTATTCCATTAATACCCATACAAGAAGTGTTATGAGAACAATAATTTCCACCACATAGAATTGTATGAAATATAATATTCTGGGATTTTTATGAATTAAAAGGCAATAAAACTCCGTCCATCAAATTAAAAAAAGCGCAATGACATTGTCTAGAGTAATTATAGATAATTACTTATAAATATACATGGCCCATCTCATGTATGCTGACGATACTGCTGTTTTTCTGAATACTAATCCTAACAATTTGAAGCGGTTTAAACATTTTCTGATAGCATATGAGCATACATCAGGTCAAAAGGTTAACTTTGCTAAATCTGAATTTTTTGTTGCTCAGAGCACATCTTTACCAACTGTCCAATCTGTTAGGAGGATTCTGGGAATGGAGAAAGGCTCCTTCCCTTTTAAATATCTTGCAGTCCCTATATTTTCTGGTCGTAACTTACAGGTGCATTACCAACCTGTACTAGAAAGAATGGAGAAATCGATTAATAATTGGAAGAATAGATGGCTAACTTCAGCTGGTAAGATCATTTTGATTAATCATTGTTTTCTTTCAATTCCAACCCATATTTTTGCAGTTTTAAGGCCTCCAAAGATAGTTTTTAAAAAAATGGAAAAAATGGCTTCTAGTCTATTCTAGGGGAACAGTGAAAACTCTGAAAGAAAAAGGTGGAGATCCTGGAAAAAATGTGTTACCCTAAGGAAGAAAATGGAACAGGTTTTAGGGATCTAAATGCAATAGTAGATGCTTTTTCATGTAAACTATGGTGGAAGCTGCAAAAAAATAATACCCAATGGTCATCTCTTTTATGGTCACTACCTGTCTCTTACAAAAAATCTCACACATGGTCTAGAATTTGTAGAATCACTGCTAAGGCCAACAGTTTTTCTAGAGTTATTTATGGTATTGGTGATTGTTCATTCTGGAATGCGAACTAGACAGGAGATGGAGCTTTGTGTTATAAATGGCCTGAGGAGATGGATATTCCCTTCGAGGACATCTCTCTTAGGTCGTTCATCAATAACAAAGCTGCTATCCTACCAAATCTGGAGCCTCATTTGGCTACCAATACTCTTAATATCTTGCAGGAAGTGAAACTGGAATTCTCTCATGTAGACAAGCTTGTCTGGACTCCAACCATTGATGGGAATTTCTCAATTAGGTCGGCTTACAGTATATTCAGACAAAAAAGACCAAAAATCCGACATTTTAACAAGGTTTGGTCCCCTTTCATACCTAAAAAGATGTGTACTTCTTTGGAGAGCTCTAAATGGCATCCTACCTTTTGATAATATCCTAAGTAGGATGGGTTTCTCTCTTGCTTCTAAATGTCCTCTATGCATGAACCATTCTGATAATCTGGATCATTTTTTTAATTCATGCCCCTCTTCTATTGCTGTATGGCAATGTGTTCATACTCTTTTACAGTTACAACAAACAGGATTTAGGAGTTTAAAGAGCAGAGTGGAATTTTATCTATCCTTTATGGCTGAATCCAAGATTCAGGCTAACTTGATAACTGCTGCCTTACTAGTCACAATTTGGACTCTTTGGATTAGTAGGAATAAAATCATTTTCGAAAATAAAGCTTTCTCAAAAGATGCATGCTTTCATGATATTAAAGATATGATCTATCAAATCTTCACAGCTCATCACGTGATAGGCAACCGAGATAGGCACAAGCATTGGATTCAGGCTAAAATCATTCCACACATCTATCAAAAGAAGAAAAATTCAATTTCTGCTGTGAACTGGATTAAACCACTAATTGGATATAAAATTAATACTGATGCATCTTGGATCTCTGGTGGTCTATCCTCATCTGCTGTCATAGTCAGGAATTGGATGGGGACTGTGGTTAAAATGAGAGTAAAAACTTTCCAGTCTCCTTCCCCCTTACATGCTGAACTTTTATCTATTCAATGTGGCTACGAAATTTGTTCAGAACTAGCATTAGGTACCTGTGTAATTGAATCTAATTGTTTAACTGCTGTTAAGGGTATTCATAACCCAATGTGCTTCCCTTGGAGAACATTCTCCATCTGCAGTGCACTCAATTTAGAACACTTCACACATCTAATCCAACATACTCCTAGGGAAGCTAACCTTGCTGCTGATTTCCTGGCAAAATTTGCTCTGGAAAATAACCTACAGGGAGATTTAGATACTATGTCAGTCCCCCTCTTTCTTAGGGGTCTTTTGTCCCACGATAGCATTGGTTATCCAGGGATTAGGATTGGATCTTCTAAGGAGATCAGCAGGAATTTGAAAAGGAGTGCTCAGGAGTTTGTTATAACTGCAACTGCATTTACACTCTTTGAGATATTATGGGTATATGCATATTAGAACAGAAACTGCTGGTTCTCTCTTAATGTTTTTCAGGTATCGCGATTTTATGTGTGGCAAGGCTACGGTGGCATGGCTATGGTGGCAAGGTCTCAAATTCTCACAGCAGTAGTCCACTGGATCTCCATCTCCAGCAAACCATGGAACTCTGGCTCACTTCTACACAACTCAGACGACACTCCAATGGAATTTTTATTCTTCTTCGGCAGCCCTTAACGGATATATCTCCTACTTGCTAGAACTTAATTTCTCTCCATGTAATGAAAGGAGTTACCTGGCCAAAGGGAAGAATTAACACAGGGGGTGGAGATTCTTCCTTCTGGAATCGTAACTACCTTTCTCAATTTGACCTCCAATTTTCAACCTTTTGCTGTAAAAAAACTAGAAGCATAGTTTTCTTTCCTATTTTGGGGCAAATATCTTGCCACTATGTAACATAATCTAGGATTCAATGTCACTTGGTTACTACAAAGGCCTGGGGAACCTTAATATAATACCCCCACCCTCGGGTATTTATTTTTTTTTAAAAAAAGTATACAAGGGTCATTCGGTAAAAATTTGGGGAAGACTTCGTGGGATAGTGCCAAATTGTTTATGAATTACGTTGATAAAGATTTTTACTGGAGATTGAAAGGGTCTCGTTTGCGAACCAGGGTAACCGCCTGTTATTTGTGTTAGTATTCCATTTGTCCCCTTATAAGAAGTGTTATGTACACGATAATTTCCACCACATAGAATTTCATTTAATTTTATATTCTAGGTTTTTTATGTAATTAAAAGCCAATACGACTCCATCCATCAAATTTTAAAAACCGCAAGAACACTGTCTAGACCAATTTTAGATGATTACTTGTAAGTGTACAAGGGTTAATTGTTAAGAACTTTTGGAAGACTTCGTGGGATAATGCAAAATTGTTTATTAGTTACGGTGATGAAGAGTTTTACAGTGGATTGCAAGGGTCCCGTCCGCGAACCGGGGTAACCGCCCATCATATGTGTTAGTATTCCATTAATACCCTTACAAAAAGTGTTATGATCACGATAATTTCCACCACATAGAGTTGCATGAAATTTAATATTCTAGGTTTTTCATAAAATTAAAAGCCAATAAAACTCGGTCCGTCTAATTTTAAAAAGCGCAAGGACATTGTCTTGAGTAATTATATATGATTACTTATAAGTATAAAAGGGTTATTTGTTAAGAAGTTGTGGAAGACTTCATAGGATAATGTCAAATATTTTATTAGATAGGGCGATGAAGAGTTTTACAAGGGATTGCAAGGGTCCCCTCCGTAAACTGGGGTAACCGCCCATCATTTGAGTTAGTATTCCACAAATACCCATACAAGAAGTGTTATGAGCACGATAATTTCCACCACATAGAATTGCATGAAATAGAATATTCTAGGATTTTTATGAAATTAAAAGGCAATAAAACTCCGTCCATCAAATTTTAAAAAGCGCAAGGACATTGTCTAGAGTAATTATAGATAATTACTTATAAGCATATAAGGGTCATTCGGTAAAAACTTGGGGAAGACTTCGTGGGATAATGCCAAATTGTTTATGAATTACGTTGATAAAGAGTTTTACTGGAGATTGAAAGGGTCCCGTTTGCAAACCGGGGTAACCGCCCGTCATTTGTGTTAGTATTCCATTTGTCCCCTTACAAGAAGTGTTATGAGCACGATAATTTCAACCACATAGAATTTCATTTAATTTAATATTCTAGGTTTTTTATGTAATTAAAAGCCAATATGACTCGATCCATCAAATTTTAAAAACCGCAAGGACACTGTCTAGAGCAATTTTAGATGATTACTTGTAAGTGTACAAGGGTCAATTGTTAATAACTTTTGGAAGACTTCGTGGGATAATGCAAAATTGTTTATTAGTTACGGTGATGAAGAGTTTTACAGTGGATTGCAAGGGTCCCGTCCCCGAATAGGGGTAACCGCCCGTCATTTGTGTTAGTATTCCATTATTACCCTTACAAGAAGTGTTATGAGCACGATAATTTCCACCATATAGAATTGCATGAAATTTAATATTCTTGGTTTTTTGTGAAATTAAAATCCAATATAACTCCATCCATCAAATTTAAAAAAGCGCAAGGACAATATCTTGAGTAACTATAGTTGATTACTTATAAGTATATAATGGTCATTAATTACGAAATTTTAGAAGACTTTGTGGGATAATGCCAAATTGTTTATTAGTTACGGTGATGAAGAGTTTTACAGTGGATTGCAATGGTCCCGTCCGCAAACCGGGGTAACCACCCGTCATTTGTGTTAGTATTCCATTAATACCCTTACAAAAAGTGTTATGATCACGATCATTTCCACCACATAGAGTTGCATGAAATTTAATATTTTAGGTTTTTCATGAAACTAAAAGGCAGTAAAACTCGGTCCATCTAATTTTAAAAAGCGCAAGGATATTGTCTTGAGTAATTATATATGATTACTTATGAGTATACAAGGGTTATTCGTTAAGAAGTTGTGGAAGACTTCATAGGATAATGCCAAATATTTTATTAGATACGGTGATGAAGAGTTTTACAGGGGATTGCAAGGGTCCCCTCCGTAAACTGGGGTAACCGCCCGTCATTTGAGTTAGTATTCCATTAATACCCATACAAGAAGTGTTATGAGCACGATAATTTCCACCACATAAAATTGCATGAAATATAATATTCTAGGATTTTTATGAAATTAAAAGGCAATAAAACTCCGTCCATCAAATTAAAAAAAGCACAAGGACATTGTCTAGAGTAATTATAGATAATTACTTATAAGTATACAAGGGTCATTCGGTAAAAACATGGGGAAGACTTCGTGGGAGAGTGCCAAATTGTTTATGAATTACGTTGATAAAGATTTTTAATGGAGATTGGAAGGGTCTCGTTTACGAACCGGGGTAACCGCCCGTTATTTGCGTTAGTATTCCATTTGTCCCCTTACTAGAAGTGTTATGAGCGCGATAATTTCTACCACATAGAGTTTCTTTTAATTTAATATTCTAGGTTTTTTATGTAATTAAAAGCCAATACGACTCCATCCATCTAATTTTAAAAACCGCAAGGACACTGTCTACAGCAATTTTAGATGATTACTTGTAAGTGTACAAGGGTCAATTGTTAAGAACTTTTGGAAGACTTCGTGGGATAATGCAAAATTGTTTATTTGTTACGGTGATGAAGAGTTTTACAGTGGATTGCAAGGGTCCCGTCCGCGAACCGGGGTAACCGCCCATCATATGTGTTAGTATTCCATTATTACCCTTACAAAAAGTGTTATGATCACGATAATTTCCACCACATAGAGTTGCATGAAATTTAATATTCTAGGTTTTTCATGAAATTAAAATCCAATAAAACTCGGTCCATCTAATTTAAAAATTGCAAGGACATTGTCTTGAGTAATTATATATGATTACTTATAAGTATACAAGGGTTATTCGTTAAGAAGTTGTGGAAGACTTCATAGGATAATGCCCAATTTTTTATTAGATAGGGTGATGAAGTGTTTTACAGGGGATTGAAAGGGTCCCCTCCGTAAACTGGGGTAACCACCCGTCATTTGAGTTAGTATTCCATTAATACCCATACAAGAAGTGTTATGAGCACGATAATTTCCACCACATAGAATTTAATGAAATATAATATTCTAGCATTTTTATGAAATTAAAAGGCAATAAAACTCCGTCCATCAAATTTTAAAAAGCGCAAGGACATTGTCTGGAGTAATTATAGATAATTACTTATAAGCATACAAATTCGGTAAAGACTTGGGGAAGATTTCGTGGGATAATGCCAAATTGTTTATGAATTACGTTGATAAAGAGTTTTACTGGAGATTGAAAGGGTTCCGTTTGCAAACCGGGGTAACCGCCCGTCATTTGTGTTAGTATTCCATTTTTCCCCTTACGAGAAGTGTTATGAGCAAGATAATTTCCACCACATAGAATTTCATTTAATTTAATATTCTAGGTTTTTCCTGAAATTAAAAGCCAATACGACTCCATCCATCAAATTTTAAAAACCGCAAGGACACTGTCTAGAGAAATTTTAGATGAATACTTGGAAGTGTACAAGGGTCATTTGTTAAGAACTTTTGGAAGACTTCGTGGGATAATGCAAAATTGTTTATTAGTTATGGTGATGAAGTGTTTTACAGTGGATTGCAAGGGTCCCGTTCGCGAACCGGGGTAACCGCCCGTCCTTTGTGTTAGTATTCCATTAATACCCTTACAAAAAGTTTTATGATCACGATAATTTCCACCACATAGAATTTCATTTAATTTAATATTCTAGGTTTTAATGAAATTAAAAGCCAATACGACTCCATCCATCAAATTTTAAAAAGCGCAAGGACATTATCTAGAGTAATTATATATGATTACTTATAAGTATACAAGGGTTATTCTTGAAGAACTTGTGGAAGAACTCGTAGGATAATGCCAATTTTTTATTAGATACGGTGACGAAGAGTTTCACACGGGATTGCAAGGGTCCCCTCCGTAAACCGGGGTAACCGCCCGTCATTTGTGTTAGTATTCCATTATTACCCTTAAAAGAAGTGTTATGAGCACGATAATTTCCAACATATAGAATTTCATGAAATTTAAAATTCTTGGTTTTTTATGAAATTAAAATCCAATAAAACTCCGTCAATCAAATTTTAAAAAGCGCAAGGACAATATCTAGAGTAACTATAGATGATTACTTATAAGTATACAATGGTCAATCATTAAGAACTTTTAGAAGACTTTGTGGGATAATGCCAAATTGTTTATTAGTTACGGTGATGAAGAGTTTTACAGTGGATTGCAAGGGTCCCGTCCGAAAACCGGGGTAACCGCCCGCCACTTGTGTTAGTATTCCATTAATATGCTTACAAAAAGTGTTATGATCACGATAATTTCCACCACATAGTGTTGCATGAAATTTAATATTCTATGTTTTTCTTCAATTAAAAGCCAATAAAACTCGGTCCATCTAATATTAAAAAGCATAAGGACATTGTCTTGAGTAATTATATATGATTACTTATAAGTATGCAAAGGTTATTCGTTAAGAACTTGTGAAAGACTTCTTAGGATAATGCCAAATGTTTTATTAGATCCGGTGATGAAGAGTTTTACAGGGGATTGAAAGGGTCCCCTCCGTAAACTGGGGTAACCGCCCGTCATTTGAGTTAGTATTCCATTAATACCCATACAAGAAGTGTTATGAGCATGATAATTTCCACCACATAGAGTTGCGTGAAATATAATATTCTAGGATTTTATGAAATTAAAAGGCAATAAAACTCCATCCATCAAATTTAAAAAAGCGCAAGGACATTGTCTAGAGTAATTATAGATAATTACTTATAAGTATACAAGGGTCATTCGGTAAAAACTTGGGGAGAACTTCGTGAGATAATTCCAAATTGTTTATGTATTACGTTGATAAAGAGTTTTACTGGAGATTGAAAGGGTCCCGTTTGAAAACCGGGGTAACCGCGCGTCATTTGTGTTAGTATTCCATTTGTCCCCTTACAAAAAGTGTTATGAGCACCATAATTTCCACCACATAGAATTTCATTTAATTTAATATTCTAGGTTTTCTATGTAATTAAAACCCAATACAACTCCATCCATAAAATTTTAAAAACCGCAAAGACACTGTCTAGAGCAATTTTAGATGATTACTCGTAAGTGTACAAGGGTCATTTGTTAAGAACTATTGGAAGACATCGTGGGATAATGCAAAATTGTTTATTAGTTATGGTGATGAAGAGTTTTGCAATGGATTCCGCGAACTGGGGTAACCGCCCGTCATTTGTGTTAGTATTCCATTAATACCCTTACAAAAAGTGTTACGATCACGATAATTTCCACCACATAGAATTTCATTGAATTTAATATTCTAGGTTTTTTTATGAAATTAAAAGCCAATACGACTCCATCCATCAAATTTTAAAAAGCGCAAGGACATTGTCTAGAGTAATTATATATGATTACTTATAAGTATACAAGGGTTACTCGTTAAGAACTTGTGGAAGAACTCGTAGGATAATGCCAATTTTTTATTAGATGCAGTGACGAAGAGTTTCACACGGGATTGCAAGGGTCCCCTCCGTAAACCGGGGTAACCGCCCGTCATTTGTGTTAGTATTCCATTATTACCCTTAAAAGAAGTGTTATGAGCACGATAATTTCCACCATATAGAATTGCATGAAATTTAATATTCTTGGTTTTTTATGAAATTAAAATCCAATAAAACTCCGTCAATCAAATTTAAAAAAGCGCAAGGACAATATCTAGAGTAACTATAGATGATTACTTATAAGTATACAATGGTCAATCATTAAGAACTTTTAGAAGACTTTGTGGGATAATGCCAAATTGTTTATTAGTTACGGTGATGAAGAGTTTTACAGTGGATTGCAAGGGTCCCGTCCGAAAACTGGGGTAACCGCCCGTCACTTGTGTTAGTATTCCATTAATACGCTTGCAAAAAGTGTTATGATCACGATAATTTCCACCACATAGTGTTGCATGAAATTTAATATTCTATGTTTTTCTTCAATTAAAAGCCAATAAAACTCGGTCCATCTAATTTTAAAAAGCACAAGGACATTGTCTTGAGTAATTATATATGATTACTTATAAGTATGCAAGGGTTATTCGTTAAGAACTTGTGAAAGACTTCTTAGGATAATGCCAAATGTTTTATTAGATCCGGTGATGAAGAGTTTTACAGGGGATTGAAAGGGTCCCCTCCGTAAACTGGGGTAACCGCCCGTCATTTGAGTTAGTATTCCATTAATACCCATACAAGAAGTGTTATGAGCACGATAATTTCCACCACATAGAGTTGCGTGAAATATAATATTCTAGGATTTTAATGAAATTAAAAGGCAATAAAACTCCATCCATCAAATTTAAAAAAGCGCAAGGACATTGTCTAGAGTAATTATAGATAATTACTTATAAGTATACAAGGGTCATTCGGTAAAAACTTGGGGAGAACTTCGTGAGATAATTCCAAATTGTTTATGTATTACGTTGATAAAGAGTTTTACTGGAGATTGAAAGGGTCCCGTTTGAAAACCGGGGTAACCGCGCGTCATTTGTGTTAGTATTCCATTTGTCCCCTTACAAAAAGTGTTATGAGCACCATAATTTCCACCACATAGAATTTCATTTAATTTAATATTCTAGGTTTTCTATGTAATTAAAACCCAATACAACTCCATCCATCAAATTTTAAAAACCGCAAAGACACTGTCTAGAGCAATTTTAGATGATTACTTGTAAGTGTACAAGGGTCATTTGTTAAGAACTATTGGAAGACATCGTGGGATAATGCAAAATTGTTTATTAGTTATGGTGATGAAGAGTTTTGCAATGGATTCCGCGAACTGGGGTAACCGCCCGTCATTTGTGTTAGTATTCCATTAATACCCTTACAAAAAGTGTTACGATCACGATAATTTCCACCACATAGAATTTCATTGAATTTAATATTCTAGGTTTTTTTATGAAATTAAAAGCCAATACGACTCCATCCATCAAATTTTAAAAAGCGCAAGGACATTGTCTAGAGTAATTATATGTGATTACTTATAAGTATACAAGGGTTACTCGTTAAGAACTTGTGGAAGAATTCGTAGGATAATGCCAATTTTTTATTAGATACGGTGATGAAGAGTTTTACACGGGATTGCAAGGGTCCCCTCCGTAAACCGGGGTAACCGCCCGTCATTTGTGTTAGTATTCCATTATTACCCTTAGAAGAAGTGTTATAAGCACGATAATTTCCACCATATAGAAATGTATGAAATTTAATATTCTTGGTTTTTCATGAAATTAAAATCCAATAAAACTCCATCCATCAAATTTTAAAAAGCGCAAGTACAATATCTAGAGTAACTATAGATGATTACTTATAAGTATACAATGGTCAATCATTAAGAACTTTTAGAAGACTTTGTGGGATAATGCCAAATTGTTTATTAGTTACGGTGATGAAGAGTTTTACAGTGGATTGCAAGGGTCCCGTCCGAAAACCGGGGTAACCGCCCGTCATTTGTGTTAGTATTCCATTAATACCCTTACAAAAAGTGTTATGATCACGATAATTTCCACCACATAGAGTTGCATGAAATTTAATATTCTAGATTTTTCATGAAATTAAAAGCCAATAAAACTCGGTCCATCTAATTTTAAAAAGCGCAAGGACATTGTCTTGAGTAATTATATATGATTACTTATAAGTATACAAGGGTTATTCGTTAAGAAATTGTGGAAGACTTCATTGGATAATGCCAAATGTTTTATTAGATCCGGTGATGAAGAGTTTTACTGGGGATTGCAAGGGTCCCCTCCGTAAACCGGGGTAACCGCCCGAAATTTGTGTTAGTATTCCATTATTACCCCTACAAGAAGTGTTATGAGCGCGATAATTTCCACCATATAGAATTGTATGAAATTTAATATTCTTGGTTTTTTATGAAATTAAAATCCAATAAAACTCCGTCCATCAAATTTAAAAAAGCGCGAGGACAATATCTAGAGTAACTATAGATGATTACTTATAAGTATACAATGGTCAATCATTAAGAACTTTTAGAAGACTTTGTGGGATAATGCCAAATTGTTTATTAGTTACGGGGATGAAGAGTTTTACCGTGGCTTGCAAGGGTCCGGTCCAAAAACCGGGGTAACCGCCCGTCATTTGTGTTAGTATTCCATTAATACCCTTACAAAAAGTGTTATGATCACGATAATTTCCACCACATAGAGTTGCATGAAATTTAATATTCTATATTTTTCATGAAATTAAAAGCCAATAAAACTCGGTCCATCTAATTTTAAAAAGCACAAGGACATTGTCTTGAGTAATTATATATGATTACTTATAAGTATACAAGGGTTATTCGTTAAGAACTTGTGGAAAACTTCATAGGATAATGCCAAATGTTTTATTAGATCCGGTGATGAAGAGTTTTACAGGGGATTGCAAGGGTCCCCTCTGTAAACTGTGGTAACCGCCCGTCATTTGAGTTAGTATTCCATTAATACCCATACAAGAAGTGTTATGAGCACGATAATTTCCACCACATAGAATTGCATGAAATATAATTTCTGGGATTTTTATGAAATTAAAAGGCAATAAAACTCCGTCCATCAAATTTTAAAAAGCGCAAGGACATTGTCTAGAGTAATTATAGATAATTACTTATAAGTATACAAGGGTCATTCGGTAAAAACTTGGGGAAGACTTCGTGGGATAATGCCAAATTGTTTATGAATTATGTTGATAAAGAGTTTTACTGGAGATTACAAGGGTCCCGTTTGCAAACCGGGGTAACCAGCCGTCATTTGTGTTAGTATTCCATTTGTCCCCTCACAAGAAGTGTTATGAGCACGATAATTTCCACCACATAGTAATTTTATTTAATTTAATATTCTAGCTTTTTTATGAAATTAAAAGCCAATACGACTCCATCCATCAAATTTTAAAAACCGCAAGGACACTGTCTAGAGGAATTATAGATGATAACTTGTAAGTGTACGAGGGTCATTTGTTAAGTACTTTTGGAAGACTTCGTGGGATAATGCAAAACTGTTTATTTGTTATGGTGCTGAAAAGTTTTACAGTGGATTTCAAGGGTCCCGTCCGTGAACCGGGGTAACTGCCCGTCATTTGTGTTAGTATTCTATTAATACCCTTACAAGAAGTGTGATGAGCACGATAATTTCCACCATATAGAATTGCATGAAATTTAATATTCTTGGTTTTTTATGAAATTAAAATCTAAGAAAACTCCATCCATCAATTGTCAAAAAGCGCAAGGACAATATCTAGAGTACCTATAGATGATTAATTATAAGTATACAAAGGTCATTCATTAAGAAATTTTAGAAGACTTTGTGGGAGAATGCCAAATTGTTTATTAGTTACAGTGATGAAGAGTTTTACAGTGGATTGCAAGGGTCCCGTCCGCAACTGGGGTAACCGCCCGTCATTTGTGTTAGTATTCCATTAATACCCTTACAAAAAGTGTTATGATCACGATAATTTCCACCACATAGACTTCCATGAAATTTAATATTCTAGGTTTTTCGTGAAATTAAAAGCCAATAAAACGCGGTCCATCTAATTTTAAAAAGCGCAAGGACATTGTCTTGAGTAATTATATATGATTACTTATAAGTATACAAGGGTTATTCGTTAAGAACTTGTGGAAGACTTCATAGGATAATGCCAAATGTTTTATTAGATCCGGTGATGAAGAGTTTTACATGGGATTGCAAGGGTCCCCTCAGTAAACTGGGGTAACCGCCCGTCATTTGAGTTAGTATTCCATTAATACCCATACAAGAAGTGTTATGAGCACGATAATTTCCACCACATAGAATTGCATGAAATATAATTTCTAGGATTTTTATGAAATTAAAAGGCAATAAAACTCCGTCCATCAAATGTTAAAAAGCGCAAGGACATTGTCTAGAGTAATTATAGATAATTACTTACAAGTATACAAGGGTCATTCGGTAAAAACTTGGGGAAGACTTCGTGGGATAATGCCAAATTGTTTATGAGTTATGTTGATAAAGAGTTTTACTGGAGATTGCAAGGGTCCCGTTTGCAAACCGGGGTAACCGCCCGTCATTTGTGTTAGTATTCCATTTGTCCCCTTACAAGAAGTGTTATGAGCACGATAATTTCAACCACATAGAATTTCATTTAATTTAATATTCTAGGTTTTTTATGAAATTAAAAGCCAATACGACTCCATCCATCAAATTTTAAAAACTGCAAGGACACTGTCGAGAGCAATTATAGATGATTACTTATAAGTGTACAAGGTTCATTAGTTAAGAACTTGTGGAACACTTCGTTGGATAATGCAAAATATTTTATTAGTTACAGTGATGAAGAGTTTTACAGTGGATTGCAAGGGTCCCGTCCGTGAACCAGGGTAACCGCCCGTCATTTGTGTTAGTATTCCACTAATTACAAAAAGTGTTATGATCACGATAATTTCCACCACATAGAGTTGCATGAAATTTGATATTCTAGATTTTTCATGAAATTAAATGCCAATAAAACTAGGTCCAACTAATTTTAAAAAGCGCAAGGACATTGTCTTGAGTAATTATATATGATTACTTATAAGTATACAAGGGTTATTCGTTAAGAACTTGTGGAAGACTTCATAGGATAATGCCAAATGTTTTATTAGATCCGGTGATGAAGAGTTTTACAGGGGATTGCAAGGGTCCCCTCAGTAAACCGGGGTTACCGCCCGTCATTTGAGTTAGTATTCCATTAATACCCATACAAGAAGTGTTATGAGTACGATAATTTCCACCACATAGAATTGCATGAAATATAATTTCTAGGATTTTTATGAAATTAAAAGGCAATAAAACTCCGTCCATCAAATTTTAAAAAGCGCAAGGACATTGTCTAGAGTAATTATAGATAATTACTTATAAGTATACAAGGGTCATTCTGTAAAAACTTGGGGAAGACTTCGTTGGATAATGCCAAATTGCTTATATGTTATGTTGATAAAGAGTTTTACTGGAGATTACAAGGGTCCCATTTGCAAACCGGGGTAACCGCCCGTCATTTGTGTTAGTATTCCATTTGTCCCCTTACAAGAAGTGTTATGAGCACGATAATTTCCACCACATAGAATTTGATTTAATTTAATATTCTAGGTTTTTTATGAAATTAAAAGCCAATACGACTCCATCCATCAAATTTTAAAAACCGCAAGGACACTGTCTAGAGCAATTATAGATGATTACTTGTAAGTGTACAAGGGTCATTTGTAAAGAACTTTTGGAAGACTTCATGGGATAATGCAAAATTGTTTGTTAGTTACGGTGATGAAGTGTTTTACAGTGGATTGGAAGGGTCCTGTCCGTGAACCTGGGTAACCGCCCGTCATTTGTGTCAGTATTCCATTAATACCCTTACAAAAAGTGTTATGATCACGATAATTTCCACCACATATTATTTCATTTAATTTAATATTCTAGGTTTTTTATGAAATTAAAATCCAATACGACTCCATCCATCAAAATTTTAAAAGCGCAACGGCATTGTCTAGAGTAATTATATATGATTACTTATAAGTATACAAGGGTTATTCGTTATGAACTTGTGGAAGAATTCGTAGGATAATGCTAATTTTTTATTAGATACGGTGATGAAGAGTTTTACAGGGGATTACAAGGGTCTCCTCCGTAAACCGGGGTAACCGCCCATCATTTGTGTTAGTATTCCATTATTACCCCTACAAGAAGTGTTATGAGCACGATCATTTCCACCATATAGAATTGCATGAAATTTAATATTCTTGGTTTTTTATGAAATTAAAATCCAATAAAATTTCGTCCATCAAATTTAAAAAAGCGCAAGGACAATATATATAGTAACTATAGACGTTTACTTATAAGTATACAATGGTCAATCATTAAGAACTTTTAGAAAACTTTGTGGGATAATGCCAAATTGTTTATTAGATACGGTGATGAAGAGTTTTACAGTGGATTGCAAGGGTCCCGTCCGAAAACCGGGGTAACCGCCCGTCATTTGGGTTAGTATTCCATTAATACCCTTACAAAAAGTGTTATGATCACGACAATTTCCACCACATAGAGTTGCATGAAATTTAATATTCTAGAATTTTCATGAAATTAAAAGCCAATAAAACTCGGTCCATCTAATTTTAAAAAGCGCAAGGACATTGTCTTGAGTAATTATATATGATTACTTATAAGTATACAAGGGTTGTTCGTTAAGAACTTGTGGAAGACTTCATAGGATAATGCCAAATGTTTTATTAGATCCGGTGATGAAGAGTTTTACAGGGGATTGCAAGGGTCCCCTCAGTAAACCGGGGTAACCGCCCGTCTTTTGAGTTAGTATTCCATTAATCCCCATACAAGAAGTGTTATGAGCACGATAATTTCCACCACATAGAATTGCATGAAATATAATTTCTAGGATTTTTATGAAATTAAAAGGCAATAAAACTCCGTCCATCAAATTTTAAAAAGCGCAAGGACATTGTCTAGAGTAATTATAGATAATTACTTATAAGTATACGAGGGTCATTCGGTAAAAACTTGGGGAAGACTTCGTGGGATAATGCCAAATTGTTTATGAATTATGTTGATAAAGAGTTTTACTGGAGATTACAAGGGTCCCGTTTGCAAACCGGGGTAACCGCCCGTCATTTGTGTTAGTATTCCATTTGTCCCCTCACAAGAAGTGTTATGAGCACGATAATTTCCACCACATAGAATTTTATATAATTTAATATTCTAGCTTTTTTATGAAATTAAAAGCCAATACGACTCCATCCATCAAATTTTAAAAACCGCAAGGACACTGTCTAGAGCAATTATAGATGATTACTTGTAAGTGTACAAGGGTCATTTGTAAAGAACTTTTGGAAGACTTCATGGGATAATGCAAAATTGTTTATTAGTTACGGTGATGAAGTGTTTTACAGTGGATTGCAAGGGTCCCGTCCGCGAACCTGGGCAACCGCCCGTCATTTGTGTTAGTATTCCATTAATACCCTTACAAAAAGTGTTATGATCACGATAATTTCAACCACATATTATTTCATTTAATTTAATATTCTAGGTTTTTTATGAAATTAAAAGCCAATACGACTCCATCCATCAAATTTTTAAAAGCGCAACGGCATTGTCTAGAGTAATTATGTATGATTACTTATAAGTATACAAGGGTTATTCGTTATGAACTTGTGGAAGAATTCGTAGGATAATGCAAATTTTTTATTAGATACTGTGATGAAGTGTTTTACAGGGGATTACAAGGGTCGCCTCCGTAAACCGGGGTAACCGCCCGTCATTTGTGTTAGTATTCCATTATTACCCCTACAAGAAGTGTTATGAGCACGATAATTTCCACCATATAGAATTGCATGAAATTTAATATTTTTGGTTTTTTATGAAATTAAAATCCAATAAAACTCCGTCCATCAAATTTAAAAAAGCGCAAGGACAATATCTAGAGTAACTATAGATGTTTACTTATAAGTATACAATGGTCAATCATTAAGAACTTTTAGAAAACTTTGTGGGATAATGCCAAATTGTTTATTAGAGACGGTGATGAAGAATTTTACAGTGGATTGCAAGGGTCCCGTCCGAAAACTGGGGTAACCGCCCGTCATTTGTGTTAGTATTCCATTAATACCCTTACAAAAAGTGTTATGATCACGATAATTTCCACCACATAGAGTTTCATGAAATTTAATATTCTATAATTTTCATGAAATTAAAAGCCAATAAAACTCGGTCCATCTAATTTTAAAAAGCGCAAGGACATTGTCTTGAGTAATTATATATGATTACTTATAAGTATTCAAGGGTTATTCGTTAAGAACTTGTGGAAGACTTCATAGGATAATGTTAAATGTTTTATTAGATCCGGTGATGAAGAGTTTTACAGGGGATTGCAAGGGTCCCCTCAGTAAACCGGGTAACCGCCCTCCATTTGAGTTAGTATTCCATTAATACCCATACAACAAGTGTTATGAGCATGATAATTTCCACCACATAGAATTGCATGAAATATAATTTCCAGGATTTTTATGAAATTAAAAGGCAATAAAACTCCGTCCATCAAATTTTAAAAAGCGCAAGGACATTGTCTAGAGTAATTATAGATAATTACTTATAAGTATACAAGGGTCATTCGGTAAAAAATTGGGGAAGACTTCGTGGGATAATGCCAAATTGTTTATGAATTATGTTGATAAAGAGTTTTACTGGAGATTACAAGGGTCCCGTTTGCAAACCGGGGTAACCGCCCGTCATTTGTGTTAGTATTCCATTTGTCCCCTCACAAGAAGTGTTATGAGCACGATAATTTCCACCACATAGAATTTTATTTAATTTAATATTCTAGCTTTTTTATAAATTAAAAGCCAATACGACTCCATCCATCAAATTTTAAAAACCGCAAGGACACTGTCTAGAGCAATTATAGATGATTACTTGTAAGTGTACAAGGGTCATTTGTAAAGAACTCTTGGAAGACTTCATGGGATAATGCAAAATTGTTTATTAGTTACGGTGATGAAGTGTTTTACAGTGGATTGCAAGGGTCCCGTCCGCGAACCTGGGCAACCGCCCGTCATTTGTGTTAGTATTCCATTAATACCCTTACAAAAAGTGTTATGATCACGATAATTTCCACCACATATTATTTCATTTATTTTAATATTCTAGGTTTTTTATGAAATTAAAAGCCAATACGACTCCATCCATCAAATTTTTAAAAGCGCAACGGCATTGTCTATAGTAATTATATATGATTACTTATAAGTATACATGGGTTATTCGTTATGAACTTGTGGAAGAATTCGTAGGATAATGCCAATTTTTTATTAGATACTGTGATGAAGTGTTTTACAGGGGATTACAAGGGTCGCCTCTGTAAACCGGGATAACCGCCCATCATTTGTGTTAGTATTCCATTATTACCCCTACAAGAAGTGTTATGAGCACGATAATTTCCACCATATAGAATTGCATGAAATTTAATATTCTTGGTTTTTTATGAAATTAAAATCCAATAAAACTCCGTCCATCAAATTTAAAAAAGCGCAAGGACAATATCTAGAGTAACTATAGATGTTTACTTATAAGTATACAATGGTCAATCATTAAGAACTTTTAGAAAACTTTGTGGGATAATGCCAAATTGTTTATTCGATACGGTGATGAAGAATTTTACAGTGGATTGCAAGGGTCCCGTCCGAAAACTGGGGTAACCGCCCGTCATTTGTGTTAGTATTCCATTAATACCCTTACAAAAAGTGTTATGATCACAATAATTTCCACCACATAGAGTTTCATGAAATTTAATATTCTAGAATTTTCATGAAATTAAAAGCCAATAAAACTCGGTCCATCTAATTTTAAAAAGCGCAAGGACATTGTCTTGAGTAATTATATATGATTCCTTATAAGTATTCAAGGGTTATTCGTTAAGAACTTGTGGAAGACTTCATAGGATAATGCCAAATGTTTTATTAGGTCCGGTGATGAAGAGTTTTACAGGGGATTGCAAGGGTCCCCTCAGTAAACCGGGGTAACCGCCCGTCATTTGAGTTAGTATTCCATTAATACCCATACAAGAAGTGTTATGAGCACGATAATTTCCACCACATAGAATTGCATGAAATATAATTTCTAGGATTTTTATGAAATTAAAAGGCAATAAAACTCCGTTCATCAAATTTTAAAAAGCACAAGGACATTGTCTAGAGTAATTATAGATAATTACTTATAAGTATAAAAACTTGGGGAAGACTTCGTGGGATAATGCCAAATTGTTTATGAGTTATGTTTTTAATTTAATATTCTAGGTTTTTTATGAAATTAAAATCCAATACGACTCCATCCATCAAATTTTAAAAACCGCTAGGACACTGTCTAGAGCAATTATAGATGATTACTTGTAAGTGTACAAGGGTCATTTGTTAAGAACTTTTGGAAGACTTCGTGGGATAATGCAAAATTGTTTATTTGTTATGGTGATGAAGAGTTTTACAGTGGATTGCAAGGGTCCCGTTCGTGAACCGGGGTAACCGCCCGTCATTTGTGTTAGTATTCTATTAATACCCTTACAAGAAGTGTTATGAGCACGATAATTTCCACCATATAGAATTGCATGAAATTTAATATTCTTGCTTTTTTATGAAATTAAAATCCAATAAAACTCCATCCATCAATTGTCAAAAAGCGCAAGGACAATATCTAGAGTAACTATAGATGATTAATCATAAGTATACAAAGGTGATTCATTAAGAAATTTTGGAAGACTTTGTGGGATAATGTCAAATTGTTTATTAGTTACGGTGATGAAGAGTTTTACAGTGGATTGCAAGGGTCCCATCCGTGAACCGGGGTAAACGCCCGTCATTTGTGTTTGTATTCTATTAATACCCTTACAAGAAGTGTTATGAGCACGATAATTTCCACCATATAGAATTGCACGAAATTTAATATTCTTGGTTTTTTATGAAATTAAAATCCAATAAAACTCCATCCATCAATTGTCAAAAAGCGCAAGGACAATATCTAGAGTAACTATAGATGACTTCTTATAAGTATACAAAGGTCATTCATTAAGAACTTTTAGAAGACTTTGTGGTATAATGCCAAATTGTTTATTAGTTACGGTGATGAAGAGTTTTACAGTGGATTGCAAGGGTCCCGTCCGCAAAATGGGGTAACCGCCCGTCATTTGTGCTAGTATTCCATTAATACCCTTACAAAAAGTATTATGATCACGATCATTTCCACCACATAGAGTTGTATGAAATTTAATATTCTAGTTTTTTCTTGAAATTAAAAGCCAATAAAACTCGGTCCATCTAATTTTAAAAAGCGCAAGAACATTGTCTTGAGTAATTATATATGATTACTTATAAGTATACAAGGGTTATTTGTTAACAACTTGTGGAAGAATTCGTAGGATAATGCCAATTTTTTATTAGATACGGTGATGAAGAGTTTTACACGGGATTGCAAGGATCACCTCCATAAACCGGGGTAACCGCCCATCATTTGTGTTAGTATTCCATTATTACCCTTACAAGAAGTGTTATGAGCACGATAATTTCCACCATATAGAATTGCATGAAATTTAATATTCTAGGATTTTTATGAAATTAAAAGCCAATAAAACTCCGTCCATCAAATTTCAAAAGTCACAAGGACATTGTCTAGAGTAATTATAGATAATTACTTATAAGTATACAAGGGTCATTCGGTATAAACTTGGGGAAGACTTGGTGGGATAATGCAAAATTGTTTATTAATTACGTTGATAAAGAGTTTTACCGGGGTTTGCAATGGTCCCGTCCGCAAACCGGGGTAACTGTTGGTCATTTGTGTTAGTATGCCATTTGTACCCTTACAAGAAGTGTTATGAGCATAATAATTCCACCACATAGAATTTCATTTAATTTAATATTCTAGGTTTTTTTATGAAATTAAAAGACAATACAACTCCATCCATCAAATTTAAAAAATTGCAAGGACACTGTCTAGAGAAATTATAGATGATTACTTGTAAGTGTACAAGGGTCATTTGTTAAGAACTTTTGGTAGACTTCGTGGGATGATGAAAAATTGTTTATTAGTTACGGTGATGAAGAGTTTTACAGTGGATTGCAAGGGTCCCGTCCGTGAACCGGGGTAATCACCCATCATTTGTGTTAGTATTCTATTAATACCCTTAGAAGAAGTGTTATGAGCGCGATAATTTACACCATATAGAATCGCATGAAATTTAATATTCTTTGTTTTTTATTAAATTAAAATTCAATAAAACTCCGTCCATCAAACTTCAAAAAGCCCAAGGACAATATCTAGAGTAACTATAGATGATTACTTATAAGTATACAAAGGTCATTCATTAAGAACTTTTAGAAGACGTTGTGGGATAATGCCAAATTGTTTATTAGTTACGGTGATGAAGAGTTTTACAGTGGATGATTGCAAGGGTCTTGTCCGCAAACCGGGGTAACCGCCCGTCATTTGTGTTGGTATTCCATTAATACCCTTACAAAAAGTGTTATGATCACGATAATTTCCACCACTTAGAGTTGCATGAAATTTAATATTCTAGGTTTTTCATGAAATTAAAAGTCAATAAAACTCGGTCCATCTAATTTTAAAAAGTGTAAGGACATTGTCTTGAGTAATAATATATGATTACTTATAAGTATACAATGGTTATTCGTTAATAAGTTGTGGAAGACTTCATAGGATAATGCCAATTTTTTTATTAGATACGGTGGTGAAGAGTTTTACAGGGGATTGCAAGGGTCCCCTCCGTAAACTGGGGTAACCGCCCGTCATTTGAGTTAGTATTCCATTAATACCCATACAAGAAGTGTTATGAGCACAATAATTTCCACCACATAGAATTGCATGAAATATAATATTCTAGGATTTTTATGAAATTAAAAGGCAATAAAACTCCGTCCATCAAATTAAAAAAAGCGCAATGACATTGTCTAGAGTAATTATAGATAATTACTTATAAGTATACAAGGGTCATTTGGCAAAAACTTGGGGAAGACTTCATGGGATAATGGCAAATTTTTTATGAATTACGTTGATAAAGGGTTTTACTGGAGATTGAAAGGGTCCTGTTTTGCAAACCGGGGTAACCGCCCGTCATTTGTGTTAGTATTCCATTTGTCCCCTTACAAGAAGTATTATGAGCACGATAATTTCCACCACATTTCATTTAATTTAATATTCTAGGTTTTTTATGAAATTAAAAGCCAATACGACTCCATCCATCAAATTTTAAAAACCGCAAGGATACTGTCTAGAGCAATTATAGATGATTACTTGTAAGTGTACAAGGGTCATTTGTTAGGAACTTTTGGAAGACTTCGTGGGATAATGCAAAATTGTTTATTAGTTACGGTGATGAAGAGTTTTACTGTAGATTGCAAGGGTCCCGTCCGCGAACCGGGGCAACCGCCCGTCATTTGTGTTAGTATTCCATTAATACCCTTACAAAAACTGTTATGATCACGATAATTTCCACCACATAGAATTTCATTTAATTTAATATTCTAGGTTTTTTATTAAATTAAAAGCCAATACGACTCCATCCATCAAATTTTAAAAAGTGCAAGGACATTGTCTAGAGTAATTATATATGATTACTTATAAGAATACAAGGGTTATTTGTTAAGAACTTGTGGAAGACTTCGTGGGATAATGCAAAATTGTTTGTTAGATACGGTGATGAAGAGTTTTACATTGGATTGCAAGGGTCCCGTCCGTGAACCGGGGTAACCGCCCGTCATTTGTGTTAGTATTCTTTTTGTTTTAAATAAAACCATCCGTAGATGGGAGGGAATATATTGGGCTCCCCCAAACCAATGGTAACTATGCCCAAAAGGCGCCACTTGAGTAAAAACTTTACAAAAGATCATCCATTTGTTGATCCAAGGCCAAAAATATATGACTTGGTTACAATCCATGTAATCTAAAATGAAGTAATATAGTGAGCTAAACAAGGTGTAACTTTTCTTCTATCTGGCTGATAAACCACGAACAGGGTAGTGAACCGAAGAATCGAAACACTTATTTGTCAATGATTTCCAACGGAAGAGAAAGAAAAATACCACATGAGTATCCGATGGTTGTTGCAGGTAATGGAGAATCATCCTTGGCCATCATACAATCCTCATTCGAGCATCATCTCTGGAAATTTGGCGTTGCTTGCAACCAACATTTACCTCAGCTTAGGACATCTGCAGTGAGCTGTGAAAAGTGCACCAAAAGCTCACCACCTGCAAAGGATAAGAGGAGAAAACAGTAGTTTCCATTCTAGCCAAAAGAAAGAAATATTTGAAAGCACTAAATCTGAATGAAATCATAGCAAAGTTGTAGGCTTAAAACTGGATGAAGGCAAAGCGAATAGATGTTTAGTCCGAAGAGGAAACAATCCGCACCCCAGGATAGCCATTTTTGTCCAGTTCTAAAAGACCCCTGAAGAATGTTGGAACAAATTCTATATGTACTTCTCCCTGCAGATTATTTTCCATGGTATATTTTACCAAGAAGTCGGCAGCCGTGTTAGCTTCCCTGGGGGTATGATGGATTGGATTCACTAGGTGTCCTAAATTTAAATTGCTACATATAGAGAACACTCTCCAAGGACAAGACATTGGGGATTGAATGCCTTTAACAGCTAATAGACAATCAGACTCAATCACACAACAATGAAGATTCAGATCTGAGCATAATTGATATCCAAACTGAATGGCAATTAGTTCAGCATGTAAAGGTGAAGCTGATTGAAAAATGTTAACTCTCATTTTAATCACCTCTCCCTTCCAATTCCTCACTATAGCTGCAGATGAGGATTGACCATCACTTTTCCATGTTGCATCTGTATTAATTTTGAAGCCATTTAGTGGTTTTTCCCATCTAACAGCAGTTATCAATTTTTTCTATTTTGGAAGGATTTTTGGTATTATTCTAGCTTGTATCAATTCCTTATGCTTGTTTATATTACCTTTCAAATGATAAGCTGAGAATATCAGGTATATCAGTTCTTTGACATTCTGAAAACATGCATCAACTGAGAAAGCTATGTTGTCAAAGATGAATTTATTTCTATGAATCCAGAAAGACCATGTTGTAACTGTTAGGGCAGCTATAAGTAAGTTTGACAATATCTTAGAATCAGTCCCGAAGGATAGAAAGAATTCTACTCTATTGCTGAAGCTGCCAAAAGCTGGTTGTTGAAAGTGCAGTAAATTACTAACTCTGAACCAAATAGCAATTGAAGAGGGGCAGGAGTTAAAAAAATGATCCAAAGAATCTGAATGATTCATGCAAAGAGGACACATGGAGGCTAAAGAGATACCAAGCTTACACAAGATATTATCAAATGGAAGAATTCCATTTAGAGCTCTCCAGATAAGAATAGACATCTTTGTAGGAATAAAAGAGGACCATACCTTGTGTAGGTGTCTGATGATTGTTCTTTTCTGTCTGAATAATTTGTATGCAGATTTGATGGAGAAGTTCCCATCCAAAGCAGGAGTCCAGATAAGCCTGTCAGCATGAGAGTTTTCCAGTTTGACTCCCTGCAAGAATAAAAGAGTATTGGTAGCCAGGTGAGGCTCCAGGATTGGAAGGTAAGAAACTTTGTTAGAAACAAATGACCTTAGAGAGATATCAGGGAATGGGATATCCATCTCCTGGGGCCGTTCATAATACAAAGCTCCATCACCTTTCCAGTTAGCATTCCAGAAAGAACATTCACCTATACCATGAATAACTCTAGTGAGGCTATTAGCCTTAGCAGTAATCTTGCAGATCCTTTTCCAAGTGTGTGACTTTTTATAAGATGCAGGTAGTGACCATAGATATTCAGACCATTGGGTATTATTTATTTGCAGTTTCCACCATAGTTTATAAGAAAAAGAATCTACAATAGCATTTAGGTCTCTAAAGCCTATACCATTTTCATCTACTGGTAGACTCATTTTTTTCCATGATCTCTATTTTTTCTTTTCTGTGTTTTCACATGTTCCCCAGAGAAGGCCAGATGCTAATTTTTCCATTTTCCTTAAGACTAACTTAGGAGGGCTTAAAACTGCAAACATATGTGTGGGAATTGAAAGAAAGCAATGGTTTATCAAAATAATCTTACCTGCACTGCTTAGCCATCTGTTCTTCCAATTGTTTATGGATTTCTCCATTCTTTCCAAGATTGGATTGTAATGGATCTGTAAATTACGACCTGGAAATATAGGAACCCCTAGATACTTAAAAGGAAAAGATCCCTTCACCATACCTAAAATCCTACTCACAGTTTGAACCTTTGCCACAGAAGTATTTGGAGCAACAAAAAATTCAGATTTAGAGAAATTAACCTTTTGACCCGATGTTTACTCATATGCTTTCAAAAAGCTTTTAAACCTTTTTAAGTTTCTGCGGTTAGCATTCAGGAAAACAGCCGTATCATCAGCATACATGAGGTGAGTAATTGGGGAGCAGGGCCTTGGCAGAAAAAAATATTTCAGATATCCTGTACTGAAAATTTTTTTAAACCTCGAGAGAAGGCTTCAGATAGAATATTGTACAGGAAAGGTGAAAGTGGATCCCCTTGTTTAATACCTCTAATAGAGGCAAAGAAACCAGTAGTAATTCCATTAATTAAAACTGAGAAGTGAGCTGCAGCTATATTATGCATAATTCGGTGCACGAATGTTCCATGAAAACCAAATTGAAGAAGGATTGAGTTAAGAAAAGACCATGAGACTCTATCAAAAGCCTTTTGCATGTCTAGTTTTACTATAAGATTAGAATCCTTAGATTTTCTAGAAAGAGTTCTGGACATCTCTTGCATTAAGATAATGTTATCAGATATATCCCTGCCTTTTATAAATGCACTCTGTTCAGGGGATATGAGTAGAGTCATTAGGGGTTTAATTCTTTCCATTATCATCTTAGAGAAGACCTTGTTCACAAAATTTGATAGGCTAATGGGTCTGAAGTCTGAGAAGGTGACTGGAATTGGTTTTTTGGGGATTAAGGTAAGCCAAGTGCTAAAGATGGCCTTAGGAATATTGCCACTGTTTAGGAAGTCATTGGCAGCATCAAGGAGGTCTCCCTTTATAGTGTCCCAGAAAGTAGTGTAAAAGGCACCAGAATAACCATCAGGTCCTGGAGCACTAGATTTATTAAGGTCAAATACTACAAATTTGAGATCCTGAATATTAAAGGGGGATAGAAGGGTGTGATTTTGTAAATCAGTGATAACTTTAGGAATTTCTTTGAGGAAGTGATGAAAATAAGTTCCCATTTTTGGAGGGGACTCTTCATTTAGTAATTCCTTGTAAAATCTAACACCTTCTTCGTTAATCAGTTGTGGTTCTGAAATCCACCTACCACTACCATCCTTGATTTTACTGATTCTAGATCTTGCTCTCCTTTCCCTAATGGAGTGATGAAAGTAACTAGTATTTGCATCCCCAAATTTAAACCAATTTAACTTAGCCTTTTGCTTCAGATAGATATTTTTTTCTTTTTGAGCTCTCATAAGCATATCTTTTGATTTATTCAGCTCAGCAAGGATCAATTCATCTTGTGTTTGCTGAAAGGAGATTTCTAGTTCATTAACTGTTTTTTCATAGTGTGACAAATTCTGATTGACATTACCAAAATGAAATTTATTCCATTGTTTTATTTCCATCTTTAGCCTCTTTAATTTAAAAACTAATCTATACATCCCACTGAAAGGAGAAACTAATTCCCAGTTTGAGATTACTAGAGCCTGAAATTCCTGTCTATTTGACCACATTTCTTGGTATCTAAATGGCCTAGGGACTTGTTCTTCGGCTGATTGAACTGATAAGAATAAAGGGGAGTGGTCTGAAGTCATTCTATTTAGCACATGAATGGAGCTGTTAGGAAATAGATCCAACCAATCTAAGTTAGCAATACCCCTATCTAGCCTTTGAAACATTAAGTCCTTACATTTATCCCGATATCTATTATTGCTCCAAGTTTAAGAATTTCCTACTGTAGGGATATCATGCAGATCCATATTGTTTATAAATTCATTAAACTGTTTCATGCTTTTTTTTGGAGTAGATTTCCTTCCTTTATATTCAGATATAGAAGCAACAGTGTTAAAATCTCCAATATATATAGATGGATCATGTGTTGTAATCTGTAAATCATTCCATAATGCCTCCCTCATTTGTCTATGTACACTAGCATATATGAAAAAACAATTCCAACTAATGGAGGAGGCAGTATATGATATTTTGACTTGTAAAAATTGATCAGTCTCCCTTAATGTTGTTATACTGAAAACCTGATTCCATAAGATCCAGATTTTAGCACTTTGAGCAGGAAGAGCATATTTGTATCCAAGGTCATACATCAATGCATTTAATTTCTGTTTATCATGCCAGGGTTCTATTAAGCACATAATGTTTATCTTGTGTTTGAATTTTAAAGCCTTTAGTCTATCTAGAGATGATCCAAAACCTCTAACATTCCAGACTAAAATGTTCCCTATTGTGGTGTGTCTTATCATTTAAAAACTGGGGGGGGGGTTGCTTTTTGTGAGGATCTTAAGTTTCTAGATGTCTTGGCAGAATTCTTACTTTTGTTACCAGGCTTACCACTACTATTATCAATATTAACTCAGTAGAGATCTGTTCAGGTTTACTTACCTTGATCTGGCAGATGTGCTCCATATTTGGGATCAGTTCAGATGATTCAGAAGCCAGATCTCCTTCATTGACCACTGGGATGGTAACTTGCTCTGTGGAACCTGTTTGTGAATGCTCAAGAATAGACATTGGAGCTGGTATAGTTGTTAAACTGTCCTCAGAAGTAGAATGCACAAACTCCTGAGATTCCAAAGATTCGTGATAAATCTCAACCACTTCACCCTCCTGATCATCCTGTAAATCCTCTAGGGTTTGAAAAGCATTAGATATTGTGACTGTATTATTTTTTGTTGCTTCTTCCAGAATGGGTGAAGGATCAGAAAGTTGGTTCTTTTTTCTCCAAAAAGTTGTGGTTATTGGTTTAGAAATGTCATCCAGGGAGTAGAAGGAAGCATTTCTTTTCTTGTGACTAACATTATAAAAGTTGAGATTATTTTCATGTTGAAAACCTGTAGTCACTTTTTGAGTTTGAAAATCTCTCTTTTTGTGAGACAGATAGAGTTGAGGATCCCTCTGTATTTTTTATTTCTGTTGGAGGGATTTTTAATCCTGTCTGAGTGTCATCATATAATGGATTTTTACTCTCCTTATGCTCATTGACTTCATTTTTCTTAGCATTCTTTTTTCGCAGCTCAGGATGCAAGAAATTACAGTTAGTCTGACTGTGACCTATTATCTTACAATGAGAGCAGTATGTTGGCAGTTCATCGTATTCAATAGGGTATTCTGCTACCTTATTACCAATGCCTACCACTATAGTAAGAGGGAGTTGGGATAATAGATCAATTTCAACACATACTTTGATGGCAGAGGGTCTAGTTAAAGCTTTTGTGGCTGCATCCATCTTAAGGTATCTACCTATCTGACTGTTAATACCAATTATTGCAGAAATATTGTAAAAATGAATAGGTAGTTTGTGTACTGTTACCTAGGCAGGAACAATGGAGGACTTCACTGTTGGTGAGAAGTCCGGAGTCCACTTTTGAACCTTCATAGTCGATCCTTGAATCATCCATTGGCCTTTCATCCAGCATCTTTGATAGTCCTCGCTTTCCTGAAAATGGATAAGAACATGGCGATAATCAATGGATCCTAATTGAAATTTAGATTTAATACCGATTGATTTGAAAGCCGATTGTAGGGTTTCCATAGGGGGTTCCCTCGATTAAACTTTTCGACGAGGGCATTCTGATAGTGCGAGGCTAGAATATCTCCTTCCTCTGGGGGAAGGATGTAAGCTATCTTGCCCTAAAATTCCATAATCGGATGCAGATTTGGTGTATCAGGTAAAGAAGATAATAGCGGGGATTTCTTTGTGCTGAGAGCTTGGAGAAAGCTTTTCGGAGCGGAAGGCGTAGGATCGGGAGGTGGGTTTGGTGTCAGGGATGCCATGATCGGTAACCAGTGGCAATAAATAAGATAGGATCGTTGATAAGAGGAATTTGATACGAGGAAGAAGAGCAGAGAATGTTAGTGTGTGAAATCGCACGAAAATTCGCCCGTAGTAACAGTATTCAGACCGTTGAAAGTTGCAAAAACCATTTGTGTTAGTATTCCATTAATAGCCTTACAAAAAGTGTTATGAGCATTAATAGCCATCCATCAAATTTTAAAAAGCGCAAGGACACTGTTTAGAGTAATTATAGATGATTACTTGTAAGTGTACAAGGGTCATTAGTTAAGAACTTGTGGAAGACTTCGTTGGATAATGCAAAATTGTTTATTAGTTACGGTGATAAAGAGTTTTACAGTGGATTGCAAGGGTCCCGTCCGTGAACCGGGGTAACTGCCTGTCATTTGTGTTAGTATTCCATTAATAGCCTTACAAAAAGTGTTATGAGCACGATAATTTGCACCACATAGGATTGCATGAAATTTATTATTCTAGGTTTTTCATGAAATTAAAAGCCAATAAAACTCGGTTCATCTAATTTTAAAAAGCGCAAGGCCATGGTCTTGAGTAATTATATATGATTACTTATAAGTATACAAGGGTTATTCGTTAAGAACTTGTGGAAGACTTCATGGGATAATGCCAAATTGTTTATTAGATACGGTGATGAAGAGTTTTACAGGGGATTGCATGGGTCCTATCCGCAAACCGGGGTAACCGCCCATCATTTGTGTTAGTATTCCCTTTATACCCTTACAAGAAGTGTTATGAGCACGATAATATAATATTCTAGGATTTTTATGAAATTAAAAGCCAATAAAACTCCGTCTATCAAATTTCAAAAAGCGCAAGGACATTGTCTAGAGTAATTATAGATAATTACTTATAAGTATACAAGGGTCATTCGGAAAGAACTTGGGGATGACTTAGTGGGATAATGCCAAATTGTTAGGGATTGCAAGGGTCCTGTCCGCAAACTGGGGTAACCACCGGTCATTTGTGTAAGTATTCCATTTGTATCCTTACAAGAAGTGTTATGAGCATAATAATTTCCACCACATAGAATTTCATTTAATTTAATATTCTAGGCTTTTTATGAAATTAAAAGCCAATACAACTCCATCCATCAAATTTAAAAAAATGCAAGGACACTGTCTAGAGTAACTATAGATGATTACTTGTAAGTGTACAAGGGTCATTTTTATGAACTTTTGAAAGACATCGTGGGATAATGCAAAATTGTTTATTAGTTACGGTGAAGAAGAGTTTTACAGTGGATTTCAAGGGTCCCGTCCGTGAACCGGAGTAACCGCCCATCATTTGTGTTAGTATTCCATTAATACCCTTACAAGAAGTGTTATGAGCACGATGATTTCCACCGTATAGAATTGCATGAAATTTAATATTCTTGGTTTTTTATGAAATTAAATTCCAACAAAATTCCATCCATCAAATTTCAAAAAGCGCAAGGACAATGTCTAGAGAAACTATAGAAGATTACTTATAAGTATACAAAAGTCATTCATTAAGAGCTTTTGGAAGACTTCGTGGGAAAATGCCAAATTGTTTATTAGTTACGGCGATGAAGAGTTTTACAGGGATTGCAAGGGTCCCATCAGCGAACCGGGGTAACTGCCCGTCATTTGTGTTAGTATTCCATTAGTACCCTTACAAGAAGTGTTACGAGCACAATAATTTCCGCCACATAGAAAAGAATGAAATTCTATATTCTGGATTTTGTATGAAATTTAAAGCCAATAAAACTCCGTCCATCAAATTTCAAAAAGCGCAAGGACATTGTCTAGAGTAATTATAGATGATTACATATAAGTATACAAGGGTCATTCGGTAAGAACTTGTGGAAGACTTCGTGGGATAAAGCCAAATTATTTATTAGTTACAGTGAAAAAGATTTTACTAGGGATTGCAAGGGTGCCGTCCGCAAACCGGGGTAACCGCCCGTAAGTCGTGTTAGTATTCCATTAATACCCTTACAAAAAGTGTTATGAGCACGATAATTTTCACCACATAGAATTTCATGAAATTTAATATTCTAGGTTTTTCTTGAAATTAAAAGCCAATAAAACTCGGTCCATCTAATTTGAAAAGCGCAAGAACATTCTCTTGGGTAATTTTATATGATTACTTATAAGTATACAAGGGTTATTCGTTAAGAACTAATGGAAAAATTCGTGGGATAATGCCAAATTGTTTATTAGATACGGTGATTAAGAGTTTTACGGGGGATTGCAAGGGTCCCGTCAGCAAACCGGGGAAACTGCCCGTCATTTGTGTTAGTATTCCATTAATACCCTTACAAGAAGTGTTATGAGCACGATGATTTTCACCATATAGAATTGCATGAAATTTAATATTCCTAGTTTTTTATGAAATTAAAATCCAATAAAATTCCGTCCATCAAATTTCAAAAAGCGCAAGGACAATGTCTAGAGAAACTATAGAAGATTACTTATAAGTATACAAAAGTCATTCATTAAGAGCTTTTGGAAGACTTCGTGGGAAAATGCCAAATTGTTTATTAGTTACGGCGATGAAGAGTTTTACAGGGATTGCAAGGGTCCCATCAGCGAACCGGGGTAACTGCCCGTCATTTGTGTTAGTATTCCATTAGTACCCTTACAAGAAGTGTTACGAGCACGATAATTTCCGCCACATAGAAAAGAATGAAATTCTATATTCTGGATTTTGTATGAAATTTAAAGCCAATAAAACTCCGTCCATCAAATTTCAAAAAGCGCAAGGACATTGTCTAGAGTTATTATAGATGATTACATATAAGTATACAAGGGTCATTCGGTAAGAACTTGTGGAAGACTTCGTGGGATAAAGCCAAATTATTTATTAGTTACAGTGAAAAAGATTTTACTAGGGATTGCAAGGGTGCCGTCCGCAAACCGGGGTAACCGCCCGTAAGTCGTGTTAGTATTCCATTAATACCCTTACAAAAAGTGTTATGAGCACGATAATTTTCACCACATAGAATTTCATGAAATTTAATATTCTAGGTTTTTCTTGAAATTAAAAGCCAATAAAACTCGGTCCATCTAATTTGAAAAGCGCAAGAACATTCTCTTGGGTAATTTTATATGATTACTTATAAGTATACAAGGGTTATTCGTTAAGAACTAATGGAAATATTCGTGGGATAATGCCAAATTGTTTATTAGATACGGTGATTAAGAGTTTTACGGGGGATTGCAAGGGTCCCGTCAGCAAACCGGGGAAACTGCCCGTCATTTGTGTTAGTATTCCATTAATACCCTTACAAGAAGTGTTATGAGCACGATGATTTTCACCATATAGAATTGCATGAAATTTAATATTCCTGGTTTTTTATGAAATTAAAATCCAATAAAATTCCGTCCATCAAATTTCAAAAAGCGCAAGGACAATGTCTAGAGAAACTATAGAAGATTACTTATAAGTATACAAAAGTCATTCATTAAGAGCTTTTGGAAGACTTCATGGGAAAATGCCAAATTGTTTATTAGTTACGGCGATGAAGAGTTTTACAGGGATTGCAAGGGTCCCATCAGTATTCCATTAGTACCCTTACAAGAAGTGTTACGAGCACGATAATTTCCGCCACATAGAAAAGAATGAAATTCTATATTCTGGATTTTGTATGAAATTTAAAGCCAATAAAACTCCGTCCATCAAATTTCAAAAAGCGCAAGGACATTGTCTAGAGTAATTATAGATGATTACATATAAGTATACAAGGGTCATTCGGTAAGAACTTGTGGAAGACTTCGTGGGATAAAGCCAAATTATTTATTAGTTACAGAGAAAAAGATTTTACTAGGGATTGCAAGGGTGCCATCCGCAAACCGGGGTAACCGCCCGTAAGTCGTGTTAGTATTCCATTAATACCGGTACAAAAAGTGTTATGAGCACGATAATTTTCACCACATAGAATTTCATGAAATTTAATATTCTAGGTTTTTCATGAAATTAAAAGCCAATAAAACTCGTTCCATCTAATTTGAAAAGCGCAAGAACATTGTCTTGGGTAATTTATATGATTACTTATAAGTATACAAGGGTTATTCGTTAAGAACTAATGGAAGAATTCGTGGGATAATGCCAAATTGCTTATTAGATACGGTGATGAAGAGTTTTACAGGGGATTGCAAGGGTCCCGTCAGCAAACCGGGGTAACTGCCCGTCATTTGTGTTAGCATTCCATTAATACCCTTACAAGAAATGTTATGAGCACGATAATTTCCACCAGATAGAATTGCAAGAAATTTAATATTCTTGGTTTTTTATGAAATTGAAAGCTAATAAAACTCTGTCCATCAAATTTCAAAAAGCGCAAGGACAATGTCTAGAGTAACTATAGATGATTAATTCTAAGTATACAAAGGTCATTCATAAAGATCTTTTGGAAGACTTTGTGGGATAATGCCAAATTGTTTATTAGTTACGGTGATGTAGAGTTTTACAGTGGATTGCAAGGGTCCCATCCGCGAACCGGGGTAACCGCCCATCATTTGTTTTAGTATTCCATTAATACCCTTACAAAAAGTGTTATGAGCACGATAATTTCCGCCACATAGAATTGCATGAAATTTAATATTCTAGGTTTTTCGTGAAATTAAATGCGAATAAAACTAGGTCCATCTAATTTTAAAAAGCGCAAGGACATTGTCTTGAGTAATTATATATGATTACTTATAAATATACAAGGGTTATTTGTTAAGAACTTGTGGAAGACTTCATGGGATAATGCCAAAGTGTTTATTAGATACGGTGATGAAGAGTTTTATAGGGGATTGCAACCACCCGTCATTTGTGTTACTATTCCATTAATACCCTTAAAAGAAGTGTTATGAGCACGATAATTTACACCACATAGAATTGCATGAAATATTATATTCTAGGATTTTTATGAACTTACAAGCCAATAATACTCCGTGCATCAAATTTCAAAAAGCGCAAGGACATTGTCTAAGGCAATTATAGATAATTACTTATAAGTATACAAGGGTCATTCGGTAAGAACTTGGGGAAGACTTCGTGGGATAATGCCAAATTAGTTATTAGATACGGTGATGAAGAGTTTTACAGGGGATTGCAAGGGTCCCGTCCACAAACCGGGGTAACCGCCCGTCATTTGTGTTAGTATTCCATTAATAGACTTACAAGAAGTTTTATGATAACGATCATTTCCACCACATAGAATTGCATGAAATTTAATATTCTAGTATTTTTATAAAATTAAAAGCCAATAAAACTTTGTACATCAAATTTCAAAAAGCGCAAGGACATTGTCTAGAGTTTTTATAGATAATTACTTATACGTATAGAAGGGTCATTCGGTAAGAACTTGGCGAAGAGTTCGTGGGATAATGCCAAATTGTTTATTAATTACGTTGATAAAGAGTTTTACAGTGGATTGCAAGGGTCCCGTTTGCAAACCGGGGTAACTGCCCATCCTTTGTGTTAGTATTCCATTTGTACCCTTACAAGAAGTGTTATGAGCACGATAATTTCCACCCCATAGAATTTTGTATAATTTAACATTCTAGGTTTTTTTATCAAATTAAAAGCCAATACAACTCCATCCATCAAATTTTAAAAAGCGCAAGGACATTGTCTAGAGTAATTATAGATGATTACTTGTAAGTGTACAAGGGTCATTCGTTAGGAACTTGTGGAAGAATTCATCGGATAATGCAAAAAATTTTATTAGTTACGGTGATGAAGAGTTTTACAGTGGATTGCAAGGGTCCCATCCGCGAACTGGGGTAACCGCCTGTCATTTGTGTTAGTATTCCATTAGTACCCTTACAAGAAGTGTTTACGAGCACGATAATTTCCTCCACATAGAATTGAATGAAATTCAATATTCTGGATTCTTTATGAAATTTAATGCCAATAAAACTCCGTCCATCAAATTTCAAAAAGCGCGAGGACATTGTCTAGGGTAATTATAGATGATTACTTATAAGTATACAAGGGTCATTCGGTAAGAACTTGTGGAAGACTTCGTGGGATAATGCCAAATTATTTATTAGTTACAGTGAAAAAGATTTTACTAGGGATTGCAAGGGTGCCGTCCGTAAACTGGGGAAACCGCTCGTAATTCGTGTTAATATTCCATTAATACCCTTACAAAAAGTGTGATGAGCCCAATAATTTCCACCACGTAGAATTTCATGAAATGAAAAGCCAATAAAACTCGGTCCATCTAATTTAAAAAGCGCAAGGACATTGTCTTGGGTAATTATATATGATTACTTATAAGTATACAAGGGTTATTCGTTAAGAACTTATGGAAGACTTCGTGAGATAATGGCAAATTATTTATTAGATACAGTGATGAAGAGTTTTACCGGGGATTGCAAGGGTCCCGTCAGCAAACCGGGGTAACTGCCCGTCATTTGTGTTAGTATTCCGTTGCAAGAAATTTAATAACTTGTTTTTTTATGAAATTAAAAGCTAATGAAACTCCGTCCATAAAATTTCAAAAATCGCAAGGACAATGTCTGGAGTAACTATAGATGATTACTTCTAAGTATACAAAGGTCATTTATTAAGAGCTTTTGGAAGACTTCGTGGCATAATGACAAATTGTTTATTAGTTACGGTGGTAAAGAGTTTTACTGCGGATTTCAAGGGTCCCGTCCGTAAACCGGGGTAACCACCCATCATTCGTGTTAGTATTTCATTTATACCCTTACAAAAAGTGTTATGAGCACGATAATTTCCAGCACACAGAATCGCATGAAATTTAATATTATAGGTTTTTTCATGATATTAAAAGCCAACAAAACTCCGTCTATCTAATTTTAAAAAGCGCAAGGACATTGTCTAGAGTAATTATAAATGATTACTTATAAGTATACAATGGTTATTCGTTAAGAACTTGTGGAAGCTTCGTGGGATAATGCTAAATTGTTTATTAAATACGGTGATGAAGTGTTTTACGGGGGATTGCAAGGGTCCCATCCGCAAACCGGGGTAATCACCCATCATTTGTGTTAGTATTCCATTAATACCCTCACAAGAAGTGTTATGAGCACGATAATTTCCACCACATAGAATTGCATGAAATTTAATATTCTAGGTTTTTTATGAAATTAAAGCCAATAAAACTCCGTCCATCATTTTCAAAAAGTGCAAAGACATTGTCTAGACTAATTATAGATGATTACATGTAAGTATACAAGGGTAATTCGTTAAGTACTTTTGGAAGACTTCGTGGGATAATGCCAAATTGTTTTTTAGTTACGGTGATGACGAGTTTTACTGGGGATTACAAGAGTCCCGTCCCCAAACCGGGGTAACCGCCCGTCATTTGTGTTAGTATTCCATTAATACCCTTACAAGAAGTTTTATGAGCACGATAATTTCCACAACATAGAATTTCACTAAATTTAATATTCTAGGTTTTAAAAAAAATTAAAAGTAGATAAAACACCGTCCATCTAATTTTAAAAAGTGCAAGGACATTGTCTAGAATAATTACATATGATTACTTATAAATATACAAAGGTTATTCGTTACGAACTTGGGGAAGACTTCGTCGGATAATGCCAAATTGTTTATTAGATACGGTAATGAAGAGTTTTACAGGGGATTGCAAGGGTCCCATCCGCAAACCGGGGTAACAGCCCATCATTTAAGTTAGTATTCCATTAATACCCTTGCAAGAAGTGTTATGAGCATGATAATTTCCACCATATTGAATTGCATGAAATTTAATATTCTTGGGTTTTTATGAAATTAAAAGCCAATAAAACTCCGTCCATCAAATTTCAAAAAGTGCAAGGACAATGTCTAGAGTAACTATAGATGATTACTTATAAGTATAAAAAGGTCATTTGTTAAGAGCTTGAGGAAGACTTCATGGGATAATGCCAAATTGTCTATTAGTTACGGTGAAGAAGAGTTTTACTGGAGATTGCAGGGGTCCTGTCCGCAAACCGGGGTAACCGCCCGTCATTTGTGTTAGTATTCCATTAATACCCTTTCAAAAAATGTTATTAGCACGTTAATTCCACCACACAGAATTGCATGAAATTTAATATTCTAGATTTTTCATGAAAATAAAAGCCAATAAAACTCCGTCCATCTAATTTTAAAAAGCGCAAGGACATTGTCTAGAGTAATTATATAAGATTAGTTATGAGTATACAAGGGTTTTCGTTAAGAAATTGTGGAAGACCTCGTGGGATGATGCCAAATTGTTTATTAGATACGGTGATGAAGAGTTTTACTGGGGATTGCAAGGGTCTCGTCTGCGAACAGGGGTAATCGTCCGTCGTTTGTGTTTGTATTTCATTAATACCCTTACAAGAAGTGTTATGAGCATGATAATTTCCACCACATAGCATTGCATGAAATTAAATATTGTAGGTTTTTATGAAATTAAAAGCCAATAAAACTCCGTCCATCAAATTTCAAAAAGTGCAAGGACATTGTCTACAGTAATTATAGATAACTACTTATAAGTATAAAGGGTCATTCGTTAAGAACTTGTGGAAGACTTCGTTTGATAATGCCAAATTGTTAATTAGTTACGGTGACAAAGAGTTTTACAGGGGATTGCAAGGGTCCCGTCCGCAAGCCGGGGTAACCGCCCGTTTTTTTTTTTTTAATTAAACCATCCATAGATGGGGGAAATTATATTTGGCCTTCCCAAGCCTTAAAATAACAGAAGAACTGAAAGTTAAATACAGGGAGAAGCCATTGGCTTAGTCTATATATACATTTATGATCCATAGGCTCATTGAGGCAACATTTGTTGCTTCCAAAATGAATAAGAAGATATATCTAATTGTGAGGGGAATATTAAAACTCTTAGTTGAGAATGGAGGTCATCGAACTTATTAGTGGATCGTAATGACGAAACACTGGTCAGTCAAAATCACCCCATCCAAAACTAAGAATCTTATCCCCTATCAAGATAAACAGTGAAAAGACATCACTATAACCTAGAGTAGTCATGAAGCATCTAATAGAGGCTTCAAACTGAATCTAAGAAACAAATGATCACTGTTGTGCATCAAGCCCAAAAGAAAATTAGCACTGAAGAAGAAAACCAGCACCAGCAATGTTTCCAGCAAAATAATTGTACATTTCTGAATTCATACGGAATTCACCATGTTGTGAGTCAAGCAAAACAGCACGCATCAGTTATGCATGAAGCAAGTCAGCAATGGTGTGGAAGTTGTGCAAAACAGCGAGGTTGTGCATCAAGCAAACCAGCAACGAGAAGAACTGAGTAAGAACTGAGAAGAACTGAGGTTGTGCATCGTTGTGGTCGTAGTAAAAACAGACTGCCTCCTTGTACCTACAAACGGTGAAAAACATTTAATCAGTAGCATCCATACCATGTGAAATTCTTAAGGAGGGAGTCCCTAACTGATCAAGTCTAATGAGGCCCTGAATATGATTAGGTAACATATGAAAGGAGAGAAAGGATTCACTTGTCCCATCTTTAAGGCATTTCTTTGCTAGTGCATCAGCTACAAGATTCGCTTGCCTCAAAACATGAGTAAGTTTGAATGGACTCAAAGATTGTTTAATGTCATCCGCAAGTTGGAACAATTGCCAAGGGGCCAGCAACGGATCTGATACTGACAACACAGCATTCTTACAATCTGATTCTATGCAAACATTTACCATGAAACCATCAATTTTTGATATGGCAAACTGTATTGCCCTCATTTCAGCCTCTTGAGGAGATTTAGCATTTGAAATTTGAGTATGAACAATAATAAAATTACCCCTACTATCTCTTAGGATCATGCTAACTCCAGTCAAATTCAGATGGGAATTCCAAGCAGCATCAACATTTAATTTATATCCCCAGTTAGGCCTAGACCAAGCAATTTTAAAGATTTTCGGTTTAGGAGGGGACTTGATCAGTGGCAGAAAAGAGTGCTTTGCAATGTCTGTGTCAAAATTTGATCTAATGAAAGCAGGTTTAGCAGTGAACATGTAGAAAATTTGTTCTTTAATGCTTGCTATCACCACACCTGTCCTAGGCAAAGCTGAATCAAAAATGATTCTATTTCTCATTTTCCACAATTGCCTGCAAGTTATAATAGCTGCAGATTTTATGATATCATTATGAAGGGCTCTTGTACCCGAGATAGTTAGATAGCAAGAGAGTCTCTCCCAAATAGTGGAGTAGGCAGCAGCAGTAATCCCCATGAATGAATGAACAGTTTCCCAAATTTGTATTGAAAATGTGCAGGAGTTGAAGAAATGGTCTAAAGAGTCCTCATGATTATTACACATACAGCATCTTGAAGCCAAAGAGAATCTCAGTTTGCGTAGCACATTATCAAAAGGGAGCAAGGAATTCATCATTTTCCACATAAAAATTGAAACTTTTTTCTCAATTCTAGTATTCCACAGGTATTGAGCAGATTGGATATTACCTCTTTGATGTCTTAGCAATGTATAAGTAGCTTTAAAGGAGAAATCCCCGGTTGTACCTGGTTTCCAAATGAGTCTATCCTTTCTATGCGGAGATAGGGTTGCTTCCTGCAATAAAGTGGCAGCATGAGAAGGGAGAAAAGGAGCAATTTCTTGAAACCAAGAAGCTTTATGTGTGATGAAGTCAGAAACAGTGCTTGATTAAGGGATATTTACAGTAATAGAGTTACACCAATCCTCAACCGATCCTATACCTAACCAATTTGAAGTCCAAAAATTACAGGCTCCGTTTCCTACTATAACCCTAGAATTAGCTTCTACCCAACTATTAATTTCACAAATTATCCTCCAATTTTGAGAGGTCCTGTAGGATGAAGGTAGAGATGCCAGAAGGGAGGACCAAAGTACTTCTCCCTTTTGGAATTTCCACCACAACCTAGCAGAACATGTCTGTAGGATTGTATGAATAGATCTAAACCCAAGTCCATTTTGATCAATGGGATAACACAGTAAATCCCACTTTCTCTATGTTCTTTTTGATCCTTGATCAGTTGTACCCCAGAAAAACCTACTAAGTTTTTTCTCAATGGTGAGGATAACCTCATTTGTAGGTTTTAAAACTGACCAAATATGTTGTGGAATGGAGTATATACATGACTGGATTAAGATGATCCTACCCCCCATAGAAAGCCATCTGTTCTTCCAACCCCCTATTTTGTTTTCAATCTGTTCAATTATAGGTTGGAAATAGATTTTTTTGGGTGCCCCTGTAAAAATTGGAACCCCTAAGTATGTAAAGGGGAATCTGCCTATTTTCATACCCAACACCCTTTTGATGTTACTGATCCTGTGTACTGAAACATGCTTTCCTAAAAAGATGTCACTCTTAGAGTAATTAATCCTTTGTCCACTGACCTCCTCAAACTTGGTAAGAAAAGCTTTAAATCTGATCAATGATTGGTTATTTGCAGTTAGAAAAATAACAGTATCATCAGCATAAGATAAATGAGAAACTGGGAAAGTGTTACCTGGAAGATGATAATATGATAGCTTACCATTTAGGAAAATGTAAGCTAAACTCCTTGTGAAGGATTCAGAAAATATATTAAAGAGAAAAGGGGAAAGGGGGTCACCCTGTTTAATTCCCCTAGAGGCTTGAAAGAAACCAACCGGCTTACCATTTATGAGGATTGAGAACCATGCCTGAGATAAGTTCTTCATAATGATAAAAATGAATCGAGCAGAAAAACCAAATCTAGCAAGAATTGAGTATAGGAAAGACCATTTAACCCTATCAAAAGCTTTCTGAAGATCAAGTTTAACAATGCAATTGGGATCTCTTTTCTTTTTGTTTAAAAATCTTACCATTTCTTGTAGGTAGATGACATTATCAGAAATGTCTCTTCCTTTAAGAAAGGCAGTTTGATGTGGTGAAATAATTTTAGGCATTATAGACTTAAGCCTTCCCATCAGTACCTTTGAAAAGATTTTGTTTATAACATTTGAAAGGCTAATAGGTCTATAATCATCAAATGATGTAGGAGTTAATTTTTTGGGGATAATACTGATCCAGGTGCTGCTTATACCTTTGGGAATAGTTGAAGCAGATAGAAAATCATTTACAGCAGCCAATAAATCATCTGCAATAATATCCCAAGAATGTATATAAAATTTGGCAGTAAAACCATCAGGGCCCGGACTACTAAGCTTATTTAAATTAAGCACAATGTCTCTGAGTTCATTAAGAGAGGCTGGTTTCACTAAATCATCATTATCCTCCTGAGTAATCAGTTTAGGAATTTGGCTGAGGAAGTGTGATGTGTAGAGATTAAAATCTGAAGAACTGTCCTCAGTTAAAAGATTATTATAATAGTTAATGGCCTCAATTTCAATTTCCTGAGCAGTATCAACCCATAGGCCATTACTATTTTTGATTTTTGTAATCTTTAGTCTACAGTTTCTTTCACTAACAGATTTATGGAAAAAGCTTGTGTTATTATCCCCCTCTTTAAGCCATTTTACCTTTGCCTTATGTTTCCAAAAACCTTTCTGCTCTACAAGTGATCTAACTAATTTAGCTCTGGCTTCTTTCAGTTTCAGTAAGTTCAGATCAGAATTAACCTGGTCATAGTTCTGTTCATGAGCTAGGAGATCATTTTCTGCCTTCGTAACATTATCAGTGATGTTACCAAATTTTTCTCTGTTCCATATCTTGAGCTCCTTTTTTAATCTGATCAGCTTAAGAAAAAATCTCAACATACCAGAGTTATTCATAGGCATTTCCCAATTATCTTTGATAACCTGAGTGAATTCTCTCCTTTTATACCATGTATTAATGAACCTGAATGGTCTAGGAGAAGAGGGGACATCACTTCCAATAGTAAGCAACATGGGACTATGGTCAGATGAGATTCTATTCAGAATGTGTACTGATGAGGAAGGAAAATTAGAAGACCAGGAGGAATTACATAATCCCCTATCCAGTCTTTGAGTAGTAGGGGACCTAAGCCTGTTATTACTCCATGTAAACAAATTCCCAACAGAATTGATTTCTTCTAATGCCATAACACTAATAAACTCATTAAAATCCTTCATACTACCTAGTTTAGGAGTAGCAGGACCTTTATATTCATTTATTGATGTTATGGCATTAAAATCTCCAATAAAAATGGAGTCAGACAGATTCAGTGATTTTAAATCTGACCACAGAGACTTTCTACCATTTCTGGTCCTTAGGCCATAAACAAAAAAAGCATCCATGCTCTTATTGAGAGTTAAACTTATCACATTGACAGCAAGAAACTGCAGGTTATCACACTTTAATGACAAAGAAATGTTGGAATTCCAAAAGAGCCAAATTTGACCACTACTAGCATACATACAATTATCAAAATGTAAAGCATGCCTGTAACCTTCACATTGAGAGTTATCATGTTTTGGCTCTATCAAGTAGATTAGATCAAATCTGTGCCTATTAATCAGATTTTTGAGTCTTAACATAGAAGTATCCATTCCCCTAATGTTCCACACCAAGAACTTTATCTGAATTGTTGTATTACTCATAGGGAAACATTGTTAGAGCTTTTTGATCTAGTCATGATAGTATTTAACTGTGTTAAATAGGTCTCATTCCTATGATTAGAAGCTAGCTTTTTCAGTTTGGAAGAACCAGATGGAGAATTTGAAGAAATAACCTGAATGTCCAAAGACTCCCCAGAACCATCTCCATATTCAGCAGATGCTGAGTGTGTGGTGACCACAGGGGAAGCCACTTGGGTTGGCATTTCCTCACACTCCAGAGCTTGAAATCTGTTTTGCCTATGCTTGTGCTGAGGAAAAATGAAATTTTTTGCTGCTGCAATTGGGTTAAAAGGAGAGGAAGACTTACTTCTTATACCTGAGATGTCATCTTTTGCGAGGCCTACCTTCTTGTGGAGTTGGGGAGGAGCAGATAGAGATAGTTTGTGCAGAGGAATAGGAGATTGAAGTACAGGATCAGGAAGTACATGAGAAGTAATAGGGTTATCCATGGAAACAGAATGAACATGTACTACATCTGAGGTATTTAGGTTTGAAGTTAGATCCGGATTCTGCAAAGTACATTCAGTTCCAGGGGCTTTCTCAGAGACACTAACCTTCTCAGAATTCCCAGGGATATCTTTCCCAGTATCATAACTAGGAATGACAGGGTCTGCTTGCTCAGTAACATGAGTAGGAGATTTATCCTGTGCTGGGCTAAAAACATCAGACTGGTTTTGGTTATTGATGTTATCCTTTCCTACCTTCTGTTTAGGTACATATCTAAGGTTTTGAGTTGACACAGAATTAACCTTGTCAGTTACTGAGAGACCAGACCCTCCAGCTTTGCTAATTTTATCATGAAACTGATTAACAGTCTCCTGATCCTGAACATCTATTGGCTTTTTGTGCTCCTTTCCAAGGGTATTAATGTTATCCATTTTATTCATCCTTGGTTTTTTCAGTTCCGGATGTAAGTAGATGCATCGATTATCATCATGACCAATAACCTTACAGTGATGACAGTATAAAGGAAGATCATCAAACTGAAGATGCAGTTTAGATACATTATATTCAAAGCCATCTTCCTCAATGCCCACTCTAATATAAGTTGGTTGTCTTTTTTTCAAATCTATTTCTACACACATCTTCACTGCGGATGGTCTAGTTAAGCCAGCAGTAGCAGAATCCAACTTAATAAAATTCCCAATCTGATTACCCATGGGTTCTAGCATAGCAAGGTTATAGAAAAAAACTGGAACGTGATGTATTGTAACCCAAACCGGAACTATGGACGACTCAATTTCAGGAGAAAAATCAGTTGTCCATTTTAGAACTTTCATTTGGGCATTATTAAAATTCCACTGACCTTTAATCCAAAGACGCTGGTAATCTTCCTTGTCCTGGAAGCGTATCAGAATGTGTCGATAGTCTATGGAACCCAGTTGGAATTTACCTTTAAATCCGACCGAATTGAAAGCGTCGTTGAGAGCAACCATGGAAGGCTTCCCACGCGCGAATTTTCCCACCAGAGCGTTGTGGTAGTGAGAGGCCAGAGTCTCTGCCTCCTTCCGAGTGACCAAGCATGAGATTTCACCTTTGTAGTTGGTTTTAGGAATTATCTCGGGATTAGATGGGAGTGAGACTGATAGTGGAGGTGATTGGTTGTTTAAAGCTTGTAAAAAAGATTTGGCCGGCGCTTGTCCTCCACGGCCAGGCGGAGGAGCCGCCATGGATGAGGTGGAGGAAAACTCAGAGAAGAAGATAGTATCACGATCAAAAAGCCGTTAGGCAGAAAGGGGAAGAAGGAAGAGGAATAGTGGAAAATGTACTGTTAGTGTGTTTTTTCGCACGTTTTCGCTCGTAGTTCCGTTAGCACACCAAAGTAACCGCCCGTCATTTGTCTTAGTCTTCCATTAATACTCTTACAAGAAGTGTTATGAGCACAATAATTTCCACCACATAGAATAGCATGAAATTTAATATTCTAGGTTTTTTATGAAATTAAAAGCCAATAAAACTCCATCCATCATTTTCAAAAAGTGCAAAGACATTGTGTAGAGTAATTATAGATGATTACTTGTAAGTATACAAGGGTAATTCGTTAAGTACTTTTGGAAGACTTTGTGGGATAGTGCCAAATTTTTTTTAGTTACGGTGAGGACGAGTTTTACTGGGGATTACAAGAGTCCCATCCCCAAACCGGGGTAACCGCCCGTAATTTGTGTTAATATTCCATTAATACCCTTACAAGAAGTGTTATGAGCACGATAATTTCCACCACATAGAATTTCACTAAATTTTATATTCTAGGTTTAAAAAAAAAATTAAAAGCAGATAAAACACTGTCCATCTAATTTTAAAAAGCTCAAAGACATTATCTAGGGTAATTATAGATGATTACTTATAAGTATACAAGGGTCATTCGGTAAGAACTTGTGGATGACTTTGTGGGATAATTCCAAATTTTTTATTAGTTACGATGATGAAGAGTTTTACTGCGGATGGCAAGGGTCCCATCATCAAACCGGGGTAACTGCCCATCATTTATTTTAGTATTCCATTAATACCCTTACAAGAAATGTTATGAGCACGATAATTTCCACCACATAGAATTGCATGAAATTTAATATTCTAGGTTTTTTATGAAATTAAAAGCCAATAAATCTCCATCCATCATTTTCAAAAGGTGCAAAGACATTATGTAGAGTGACTATAGATGATTACTTATAAGTATACAAGGGTAATTCGTCAAGTACTTTTGGAAGACTTCGTGGGATAATGCCAAATTGTTTTTTAATTACAGTAATGAAGAGTTTTACTGGGGATAGCAAGGGTCCCGTCCACAAACCGGGGTAACCGCCCGTCATTTGTGTTAGTATTCCATTAATACCCTTACAAGAAGTGTTATGAGCACGATAGTTTCCACCACATGGAATTTCACTAAATTTAATATTCTAGGTTTAAAAAAAATTAAAAGCAGATAAACCTCCGTCCATCTAATTTTAAAAAGCGCAAAGACATTGTCTAGAGTAACTATAGATGATTAGTTATAATTATACAAGGGTCAGTCAGTAAGAACTTGTGGAAGACTTTGTGGGATAATTCCAAATTGTTTATTAGTTACGATGATGAAGAGTTTTACTGCGGATTGCAAGGGTCCAATCAGTAAACCGGGGTAAGCGCCCATCATTTGTGTTAGTATTCTATTAATACCCTTACAAAAAGTGTTATGAGCACGATAATTTCCACCACATAGAATTGCATGAAATTTAATATTCTAGGTTTTTTAAAAAAAATTAAAAGCCAATAAAATTCCATCCATCAAATTTTAAAAAGCACAAGGACATTGTCTATAGTAATTATAGATGATTACATATAAGTATACAAGGGTAATTCATTAAGAACTTGTGGAAGAATTCATGGGATAATGCAAAATTGTGTATTAATTATGGTGATGAAGAGTTTTTCTGGGGATTGCAAGGGTCCCGTCCGCAACTGGGGTAACCGCCAGTCATTTGTGTTAGTATTCCATTAATACCCTTACAAGAAGTGTTATGAGCACGATAATTTCCACCACATAGAATTGCATGAAATTTAATATTCTAAGATTTTCATTAAACTAAAAGCCAATAAAATCCGTCCATCTAATTTTAAAAATCGCAAGGACATTGTCTAGAGTAATTATATATGATTACTTATAAGTATAAAAGGGTCATTCGTTAAGAACTTGTAGAAGACTTCATGTGATAATGCAAAATTGTTTATCAGTTATGGTGATGAAGAGTTTTACAGGGGATTCCAAGGGTCCCATCCGCAGACCGGGGTAACCGCAAGTCATTTGTGTTAGTATTCCATTAATACCCTTATAAGAAGTGTTAGCAGCATGATAATTTCCATCACATAGAATTGCATGAAATTCCATATTCTAGGTTTTTTATGAAATTAAAAGCCAATAAAACTCCGTCCATCAAATTTCAAAAAGTGCAAAGACATTGTCTAGTGTAATTATAGATGATTACTTATAAGTATACAAGGGTCATTTGCTAAGAACATGTGGAAGACTCCGTGGGAAAATGCCAAATTGTTAATTAGTAACGGTGATAAATAGTTTTACTAGGGATTTAAAGGGTCCCGTCCGCAAACTGGGGTAACCGCCCGTCATTTGTGTTAGTCTTCCATTAATACCCTTACACGAAGTGTTATGAGCACGATAATTTCCACCACATAGAATTGCATGAAATTTAATATTCTAGGATTTTCAAGAAATTAAAGGCCAATAAACCTCCATCCATCGAATTTTATAAAGTGCAAGGACGTTGTCTAGAGTAATTATAGATAATTACATATAAGTATACAAGGGTCATTCGTTAAGAACTTGTGGAAGACTTCATGTGATAACGCCAAATTGTTAATTAGTAATGGTGATGAACAGTTTTACAGGGGATTGCAAGGGTCCCGTCCGCAAACCGGGGTAACCGCCCGTCACTTGTGTTAGTATTTCATTAATACCCTTACAAGAATGGTTATGAGTATGATAATTTCCACCACATAGAATTGCATGAAACTTAATATTCTAGGTTTTTCATGAAACTAAAACCCAATAAAATCCGTCCATCTAATTTTAAAAAGTGCAAAGACATTATGTAGAGTAATTATAGATGATTACTTATAAGTATACAAGGGTAATTCGTTAAGTACTTTTGGAAGACTTCGTGGGATAATGCCAAATTGTTTTTTAGTTACGGTGATGAAGAGTTTTACTGGGGATTGCAAGGGTCCCATCCACAAACTGGGGTAACCGCCCGTCATATGTGTTTGTATTCCATTAATACACTTACAAGAAGTGTTATGAGCACGATAATTTCCACCACATAGAATTTCACTAAATTTAATATTCTAGGATTTTCATGAAACTAAAAGCCAGTAAAATCCATCCATCTAATTTTAAAAACTGCAAAGACATTATGTAGAGTAATTGTAGATGATTACTTATAAGTATACAAGGGTAATTCGTTGAGTACTTTTGGAAGACTTTGTGGGATAGTGCCAAATTGTTTTTTAGTTACGGTGAGGACGAGTTTTACTGGGGATTGCAAGAGTCCCATCCCCAAACCGGGGTAACCGCCCGTCATTTGTGTTAGTATTCCATTAATACCCTTACAAGAAGTGTTATGAGCGCGATAGTTTCACCACATGGAATTTCACTAAATTTAATATTCTAGGTTTAAAAAAATTAAAAGCAGATAAACCTCCGTCCATCTAATTTTAAAAAGCGCAAAGACATTGTCTAGAGTAACTATAGATGATTAGTTATAATTATACAAGGGTCAGTCGGTAAGAACTTGTGGAAGACTTTGTGGGATAATTCCAAATTGTTTATTAGTTACGATGATGAAGAGTTTTACTGCGGATTGCAAGGGTCCAATCAGTAAACCGGGGTCAGCACCCATCATTTGTGTTAGTATTCTATTAATACCCTTACAAAAAGTGTTATGACCACGATAATTTCCACCACATAGAATTGCATGAAATTTAATATTCTAGGTTTTTTAAAAAAAATTAAAAGCCAATAAAATTCCATCCATCAAATTTTAAAAAGCACAAGGACATTGTCTATAGTAATTATAGATGATTACATATAAGTATACAAGGGTAATTCATTAAGAACTTGTGGAAGAATTCATGGGATAATGCAAAATTGTGTATTAATTACGGTGATGAAGAGTTTTTCTGGGGATTGCAAGGGTCCCGTCCGCAACCGGGGTAACCGCCAGTCATTTGTGTTAGTATTCCATTAATACCCTTACAAGAAGTGTTATGAGCACGATAATTTCCACCACATAGAATTGCATGAAATTTAATATTCTAAGATTTTCATTAAACTAAAAGCCAATAAAATCCGTCCATCTAATTTTAAAAATCGCAAGGACATTGTCTAGAGTAATTATATTTGATTACTTATGAGTATAAAAGGGTCATTCGTTAAGAACTTGTAGAAGACTTCATGTGATAATGCAAAATTGTTTATCAGTTATGGTGATGAAGAGTTTTACAGGGGATTCCAAGGGTCCCGTCTGCAGACCGGGGTAACCGCAAGTCATTTGTGTTAGTATTCCATTAATACCCTTACAAGAAGTGTTAACAGCATGATAATTTCCATCACATAGAATTGCATGAAATTCCATATTCTAGGTTTTTTATGAAATTAAAAGCCAATAAAACTCCGTCCATCAAATTTCAAAAAGTGCAAAGACATTGTCTAGTGTAATTATAGATTATTACTTATAAGTATACAAGGGTCATTTGCTAAGAACATGTGGAAGACTCCGTGGGAAAATGCCAAATTGTTAATTAGTAACGGTGATAAATAGTTTTACTAGGGATTTAAAGGGTCCCGTCCGCAAACTGGGGTAACCGCCTGTCATTTGTGTTAGTCTTCCATTAATACCCTTACAAGAAGTGTTATGAGCATGATAATTTCCACCACATAGAATTGCATGAAATTTAATATTCTAGGATTTTCAAGAAATTAAAGGCCAATAAACCTCCATCCATCGAATTTTATAAAGTGCAAGGACGTTGTCTAGAGTAATTATAGATAATTACATATAAGTATACAAGGGTCATTCGTTAAGAACTTGTGGAAGACTTCATGTGATAACGCCAAATTGTTAATTAGTAATGGTGATGAACAGTTTTACAGGGGATTGCAAGGGTCCCGTCCGCAAACCGGGGTAACCGCCCGTCACTTGTGTTAGTATTTCATTAATACCCTTACAAGAATGGTTATGAGTATGATAATTTCCACCACATAGAATTGCATGAAACTTAATATTCTAGGTTTTTCATGAAACTAAAACCCAATAAAATCCGTCCATCTAATTTTAAAAAGTGCAAAGACATTATGTAGAGTAATTATAGATGATTACTTATAAGTATACAAGGGTAATTCGTTAAGTACTTTTGGAAGACTTCGTGGGATAATGCCAAATTGTTTTTTAGTTACGGTGATGAAGAGTTTTACTGGGGATTGCAAGGGTCCCATCCACAAACTGGGGTAACCGCCCGTCATATGTGTTTGTATTCCATTAATACACTTACAAGAAGTGTTATGAGCACGATAATTTCCACCACATAGAATTTCACTAAATTTAATATTCTAGGATTTTCATGAAACTAAAAGCCAGTAAAATCCATCCATCTAATTTTAAAAACTGCAAAGACATTATGTAGAGTAATTATAGATGATTACTTATAAGTATACAAGGGTAATTCGTTAAGTACTTTTGGAAGACTTCGTGGGATAATGCCAAATTGTTTTTTAGTTACGGTGATGGCTAGTTTTACTGGGGATTGCAAGGGTCCCGTCCACAAACCGGGGTAACCGCCCGTCATTTGTGTTAGTATTCCATTAATACCCTTACAAGAAGTGTTATGTGCACGATAATTTCCACCACATAGAATTTTACTAAATTTCATATTCTAGGTTTTAAAAAAAATTAAAAGCAGATAAAACACCGTCCATCTAATTTTAAAAAGTGCAAAGACATTGTCTAAAGTAATTATAGATGATTACTTATAAGTATACAAGGGTCATTCGGTAAGAACTTGTGGATGACTTTGTGGGATAATTCCAAATTTTTTATTAGTTACGATGATGAAGAGTTTTACTGCAGATTACAAGGGTCCCATTAGCAAACCGGGGTAACCGCCCATCATTTGTGTTAGTCTTCCATTAACACCCTACAAGAATTGTTATGAGCATGATAATTTCCACCACATAGAATTGCATGAAATTTAATATTCTAGGTTTTTTTATGAAATTAAAAGCCAATAAAACTCCTTCCATCATTTTCAAAAAGTGCTAAGACATTATGTAGAGTAACTGTAGATGATTACTTATAAGTATAGAAGGTTAATTCGTTAAGTACTTTTGGAAGACTTCGTGGGATAATGTCAAATTGTTTTTTAGTTACGGTGATGACTAGTTTTACTAGGGATTGCAAGGGTCCCGTCCACAAACCGGGGTAACCGCCGGTCATTTGTGTTAGTATTCCATTAATACCCTTACAATAAGTGTTATGTGCACGATAATTTCCACCACATAGAATTTAACTAAATTTAATATTCAAGGTTTTAAAAAAAAGTAAAAGCAGATAAAACACCGTCCATCTAATTTTAAAAAGCGCAAAGACATTGTCTAGAGTAATTATAGAAGATTACTTATAAGTATACAAGGGTAATTCATTAAGTACTTTTGGAAGACTTCGCGGGATAATGCCAAATTGTTTTTTAGTTACGATGATGACTAGTTTTATTAGGGATTGCAAGGGTCCCGTCCACAAACCGGGGTAACTGCCCGTCATTTGTGTTAGTATTCCATTAATACCCTTACAAGAAGTGTTTTGTGCACGATAATTTACACCACATAGAATTTAACTAAATTTAATATTCTAGGTTTTAAAAAAAATTAAAAGCAGATAAAACACCGTCCATCTAATTTTAAAAAGCGCAAAGACATTGTCTAGAGTAATTATAGATGATTACTTTTAAGTATACAAGGGTAATTCATTAAGTACTTTTGGAAGACTTCGCGGGATAATGCCAAATTGTTTTTTAGTTACGATGATGACTAGTTTTACTGGGGATTGCAAGGGTCCCGTCCACAAACTGGGGTAACTGCCCGTCATTTGTGTTAGTATTCCATTAATACCCTTACAAGAAGTGTTATGTGCACGATAATTTCCACCACATAGAATTTAACTAAATTTAATATTCTAGGTTTTAAAAAAATTAAAAGCAGATAAAACACCGTCCATCTAATTTTAAAAAGCGCAAAGACGTTGTCTAGAGTAATTATAGATGATTACTTATAAGTATACAAAGGTCATTCGGTAAGAACTTTTGGATGACTTTGTGGGATAATTCCAAATTTTTTATTAGTTACGATGATGAAGTGTTTTACTGCAGATTGCAAGGGTCCCATCAGCAAACCGGGGTAACCGCCCATCATTTGTGTTAGTCTTCCATTAACACCCTTACAGGAAGTGTTATGAGAATGATAATTTCCACCACATAGAATTGCATTAAATTTAATATTCTAGGTTTTTTTATGAAATTAAAAGCCAATAAAACTCCGTCCATCATTTTCAAAAAGTGCTAAGACATTATGTAGAGTAACTATAGATGATTACTTATAAATATACAAGGTTAATTCGTTAAGTAGTTTTGGAAGACTTCGTGGGATAATGCCAAATTGTTTTTTAGTTACGGTGATGAAGAGTTTTACTGGGGATTGCAAGGGTCCCGTCCACAAACTGGGGTAACCGTCCGTCATTTGTGTTAGTATTCCATTAATACCCTTACAAGAAGTGTTATGAGCACGATAATTTCCACCACATAGAATTGCAAGAAATTTATTATTCTAGGATTTTCATGAAATTAAAGCCCAATAAACCTCCGTCCATCTAATTTTAAAAAGCTCAAGGACAATGTCTAGAGTAATTATAGATAATTACATATAAGTATACAAGGGTCATTCGTTAAGAACTTGTGGAAGACTTCGTGTGATAATGCCAAATTGTTAATAAGTTACGGTGTTGAAGAGTTTTACTGGGGATTGCAAGGGTCCCGTCCACAAACCGGGGTAACCGCCCGTCATTTGTGTTAGTCTTCCATTAATACCCTTACAAGAAGTGTTATGAGCACGATAATTTCCACCACATAGAATTGCATGAAATATAATATTCTAGGTTTTTTATGATATTAAATGCCAATAAATCTCCGTCCATTATTTTCAAAAAGTGCAAAGACATAATGTAGAGTAATTATAGATGATTACTTATATGTATACATTGGTAATTCGTTAAATACTTTTGGAAGACTTCGTGGGATAATGCCAAATTGTTTCCAGCACATAGAATTGCATGAAATTTAATATTCTAGTTTTTTTTTAAATTAAAAGCCAATAAAATTCAATCCATCAAATTTTAAAAAGCGCAAGGACATTGTCTATAGTAATTATAGATGATTACATATAAGTATACAAGGGTAATTCGTTAAGAACTTGTGGAAGACTTCATGGGATAATGTAAAATTGTTTATTAATTACGGTGATGAAGAGTTTTACTGGGGATTGCAAGGGTCCCATCCACAAACCGGGGTAACCACCCGTCATATGTGTTTGTATTCCATTGGTACACTTACAAGAAGTGTTATGAGCACGATAATTTCCACTACATAGAATTTCACTCAATTTAATATTCTAGGATTTTCATGAAACTAAAAGCCAATAAAATCCATCCATCTAATTTTAAAAACTGCAAAGACATTATGTAGAGTAATTATAGATGATTACTTATAAGTATACAAGGGTAATTCGTTAAGTACTTTTGGAAGACTTCGTGGGATAAGGCCAAATTGTTTTTTAGTAACGGTTATGAACAGTTTTATAGGGGATTGCAAGGGTCCCGTCCCCAAACCGGGGTAACCGCCCGTCATTTCTGTTAGTATTTCATTAATACCCTTACAAGAAGTGTTATGAGTATGATAATTTCCCCCACATAGAATTGCATGAAATTTAATATTCTAGGTTATTCATGAAACTAAAACCCAATAAAATCCGTCCATCTAATTTTTAAAAGCGCAAGGACATTGTCTAGAGTAATTATATGTGAATACTTATAAGTATACAAGGGTCATTCGTTAAGAACTTGTGGAAGACATCGTGTGATAATGCCAATTTGTTAATTAGTTATGGTGTTGAAGAGTTTCACAGGGAATTGCAAGGGTCCCATCAGCAAATCGGGGTAACCGTCCATCATTTGTGTTAGTATTCCATTAATACCCTTACAAGAAGTGTTATGAGCACGATAATGTCCACCACATAGAATTGCATGAAATTTAATATTCTAGGATTTTCATGAAACTAAAAGCCAGTAAAATCCATCCATCTAATTTTTAAAACTGCAAAGACATTATGTAGAGTAATTATAGATGATTACTTATAAGTATACAAGGGTAATTTGTTAAGTACTTTTGGAAGAATTCGTAGGATAATGCCAAATTGTTTTTTAGTTACGGTGATGACTAGTTTTACTAGGGATTGCAAGGGTCCCGTCCACAAACCGGGGTAACCGCCCGTCATTTGTGTTAGTATTCCATTAATACCCTTACAAGAAGTGTTATATGCACGATAATTTCCACCACATAGAATTTTACTAAATTTAATATTCTAGGTTTTAAAAAAAATTAAAAGCAGATAAAACACCGTCCATCTAATTTTAAAAAGTGCAAAGACATTGTCTAAAGTAATTATAGATGATTACTTATAAGTATACAAGGGTCATTCGGTAAGAACTTGTGGATGACTTTGTGGGATAATTCCAAATTTTTTATTAGTTACGATGATGACTAGTTTTACTGGGGATTGCAAGGGTCCCGTCCACAAACCGGGGTAAATGCCCGTCATTTGTATTAGTATTCCATTAATACCCTTACAAGAAGTGTTATGTGCACGATAATTTCCACCACATAGAATTTAACTAAATTTAATATTCTAGGTTTTAAAAAAAATTAAAAGCAGATAAAACACCGTCCATCTAATTTTAAAAAGCGCAAAGACGTTGTCTAGAGTAATTATAGATGATTACTTATAAGTATACAAGGGTCATTCGGTAAGAAATTTTGGATGAGTTTGTGGGATAATTCCGAATTTTTTATTAGTTACGATGATGAAGTGTTTTACTGCAGATTGCAAGGGTCCCATTAGTAAACTGGGGTAACCGCCCATCATTTGTGTTAGTCTTCCATTAACACCCTTACAAAAAGTGTTATGAGCATGATAATTTCCACCACATAGAATTGCATTAAATTTAATATTCTAGGTTTTTTAATGAAATTAAAAGCCAATAAAACTCCGTCCATCATTTTCAAAAAGTGCTAAGACATTATGTAGAGTAACTATAGATAAGTATACAAGGTTAATTCGTTAAGTAGTTTTGGAAGACTTCGTGGAATAATGCCAAATTGTTTTTTAGTTACGGCGATGAAGAGTTTTACTAGGGATTGCAAGGGTCCCATTAGTAAACCGGGGTAACCGTCCGTCATTTGTGTTAGTATTCCATTAATACCCTTACAAGAAGTGTTATGAGCACGATAATTTCCACCACATAGAATTGCATGAAATTTATTATTCTAGGATTTTCATGAAATTAAAGCCCAATAAACCTCCATCCATCTAATTTTAAAAAGCTCAAGGACATTGTCTACAGTAATTATAGATAATTACATATAAGTATACAAGGGTCATTCATTAAGAACTTGTGGTAGACTTCATGTGATAATGCCAAATTGTTAATAAGTTACGGTGTTGAAGAGTTTTACTGGGGATTGCAAGGGTCCCGTCCACAAACCGGGGTAACCGCCCGTCATTTGTGTTAGTCTTCCATTAATACCCTTACAAGAAGTGTTATGAGCAGGATAATTTCCACCACATAGAATTGCATGAAATATAATATTCTAGGTTTTTTATGAAATTAAATGCCAATAAACCTCCGTCCATTATTTTCAAAAAGTGCAAAGACATAATGTAGAGTAATTATAGATGATTACTTATATGTATACATGGGTAATTCGTTAAGTACTTTTGGAAGACTTCGTGGGATAATGCCAAATTATTTCCACCACATAGAATTTCATGAAATTTAATATTCTAGTTTTTTTAAAAATAAAAGCCAATAAAATTCCATCCATCAAAATTTAAAAAGCGCAAGGACTCTATAGTAATTATAGATGATTACATATAAGTATACAAGGGTAATTCGTTAAGAACTTGTGGAAGACTTCATGGGATAATGTAAAATTGTTTATTAATTACGGTGATGAAGAGTTTTACTGGGGATTGGAAGGGTCCCATCCACAATCCGGGGTAACTGCCCATCATTTGTGTTAGTATTCCATTAATACCCTTACCAGAAGTGTTATGAGCATGATAATTTCCACCACATAGAATTTCACTAAATTTAATATTCTAGGTTTAAAAAAAAATTAAAACCAGATAAACCTCCGTCCATCTAATTTTAAAAAGTGCAAAGACATTGTCCAGAGTAATTATAGATGATTACTTATAAGTATACAAGGGTCAATCGGCAAGAACTTGTGGATGACTTTGTTGGATAATTCCAAATTGTTTATTTGTTACGATGATAAAGAGTTTTACTGCGGATTGCAAGGGTCCAATCACTAAACCGGGGTAACCGCCCATCATTTGTGTTAGTATTACATATAAGCATACAAGGGTAATTCGTTAAGAACTTGTGAAAGACTTCATGGGATAATGCAAAATTGTTTATTAATTATGGTGATGAAGAGTTTACTGGGGATTGCAAGGGTCCCGTCCACAAACCGGGGTAACCGCCCGTCATTTGTGTTAGTATTCCATTAATAACCTTACAATAAGTGTTATGAGCACGATAATTTCCACAACATAGAATTGCATGAAATTTAATATTCCAGGATTTTCATGAAACTAAAAGCCAATAAAATCCGTCCATCTAATTTCAAAAGCCGCAAGGACATTGTCTAGAGTAATTATATATGATTACTTATAAGTATAAAAGGGTCTTTCGTTAAGAACTTGTGGAAGACTTGATGTGATAATGCAAAATTGTTTATCAGTTACGGTGATGAAGAGTTTTACTGGGGATTCCAAGGGTCCCGTCCGTAAACCGGGATAACCGCAAGTTATTTGTGTTAGTATTCCATTAATACCCTTACAATAAGTGTTCGCAGCATGATAATTTCCATCACATAGAATTGCATGAAATTCAATATTCTAGGTTTTTTATGAAATTAAAAGTCAATAAAACTCCGTCCATCAAATTTCAAAAAGTGCAAAGACATTGTCTAGTGTAATTATAGATGATTACTTATAAGTATACAAGGGTCATTTGGTAAGAACCCGTGGAAGACTTCGTGGGAAAATGCCAAATTGTTTATTAGTTACGGTGATAAATAGTTTTACTAGGGATTGAAAGGGTCCCGTCCGCAAACTGGGGTAACCGCCCGTCATTTGTTTTAGTATTTCAATAATTCCCTTACAAAATGTGATAAGAGCGTGATATTTTTCACCACATAGAATTGCATGAAATTTAATATTCTAGGATTTTCATGAAATTAAAGGCCAATAAACCTCCATCCATCTAATTTTAAAAAAGCGCAAGTACGTTGTCTAGAGTAATTACAGATAATTACATATAAGTATCCAAGGGCATTCGTTAAGAACTTGTGGAAGACTTCGTGTGATAATGCCAAATTGTTAATTAGTTACGGTCTTGAAGAGTTTTACAGGGGATTGCAAGGGTCCCGTCCGCAAACCGGGGTAACCGCTTCCATAAATACCCTTACAAGAAGTGTTCTGAGCACGATAATTTCCACCACATAGAATTGAATGAAATTTAATATTCTAGGTTTTTTATTAAATTAAAAGCCAATAAAACTCCGTCCATCATTTTCAAAAAGTGCAAAGACATAATGTAGAGTAATTATAGATGATTACTTATAAGTATACAAGGGTAATTCGTTAAGTACTTTTGGAAGAGTTCGTGGAATAATGCCAAATTGTTTTTTAGTTACGGTGATGAAGAATTTTACTGGGGATTGCAATGGTCCCGTCCACAAACCGGGGTAACCACCCATCATTTGTGTTAGTATTCCATTAATACCAATACAAGAAGTGTTATGAGCACGATAATTTCCACCACATAGAATTTCACTAAATTTAATATTCTAGGTTTTAAAAAAAATTAAAAGCAGATAAAACTCCGTCCATCTATTTTTGAAAAGCGCAAAGACATTGTCTAGAGTAATTATAGATGATTACTTATAAGTATACAAGGGTCAGTCGGTAAGACCTTGTGGATAACTTTGTGGGATAATTCCAAATTGTTTATTAGTTACGATAATGAATAGTTTTACGGCGGATTGCAAGGGTCCAATCAGTAAACCGGGGCAACTGCCCATCATTTGTGTTAGTATTCCATTAATACCCTTACAAAAAGTTTTATGACCACGATAATTTCCAACCACATAGAATTGCATGAAATTTAATATTCTAGGTTTTTTTTAAAATTAAAAGCCAATAAAATTCCATCCATCAAATTTTAAAAAGCGCAAGGATATTGTCTATAGTAATTATAGATGATTACATATAAGTATACAAAGTTAATTCGTTAAGAATTTGTGGAAGACTTCATGGGATAATGCAAAATTGTTTATTAATTACGGTGATGAAGAGATTTACTGGGGATTGCAAGGGTCCCATCCGCAAACCGGGGTAACCGCCCATCATTTGTGTTAGTATTCCATTAATACCCTTGCAAGAAGTGTTATGAGCATGATAATTTCCACCACATAGGATTGCAGGAAATTTATTATTCTAGGATTTTCACGAAACTAAAAGCCAATAAAATCCGTCCATCTAATTTTAAAAAGCGCAAGGACATTGTCCAGAGTAATTATATATGATTACTTATAAGTATAAAAGGGTCATTCGTTAAGAACTTGTAGAAGACTTCATGTGATAATGCAAAATTGTTTATCAGTTACGGTGATGAAGAGTTTTACAGGGGATTCCAAGGGTCCCATCCGCAAACCGGGATAACCGCAAGTGATTTGTGTTAGTATTCCATTAATACCCTTACAAGAAGTGTTAGCAGCATGATAATTTCCACCACATAGAATTGTATAAAATTCAATATTCTAGGTTTTTTATGAAATTAAAAGCAAATAAAACTCCGTCCATCAAATTTCAAAAAGTGCAAAGACATTGTCTAGTGTAATTATAGATGATTACTTATAAGTATATAAGGGTCACTTGGTAAGAACCTGCGGAAGACTCCGTGGGAAAATGCCAAATTGTTTATTAGTAACGGTGATAAATAGTTTTACTAGGAATTGAAAGGGTTTCGTTCGCAAACTGGGGTAACCGCCCGTCATTTGTTTTATTATTCCATTAATTCCCTTACAAAAAGTGATAAGAGCACGATATTTTCCACCACATAGAATTGCATGAAATTTAATATTCTAGGATTTTCATGAAATTAAAGACCAATAAACCTCCATCCATCTAATTTTAAAAAGCGCACTGAGTTTTCTTGGTGCGACTGTGGTGCGATTTCGGTGCGATATACCTCCATTCTCATCTTTCACTCAATCTCTTCCTCTTCTTCTTGTTTGTTTTTTCCGATCTCCTTTGCAGGTTAGCCGCTGATCAAGAGAGGTCGCCAGTAATGGCTTTTTGCCGTTAACGGTTACATCCATGGCAAATCCCCAACCCCAAAATGTCCCCGAAATCCCTAACCCTAATCCCCTTCCCCCTCCTCCCCAACCGCTATCCTTTGCTGCTACCCTAAAGACCAAATCTCCCCCACTAGCTAAAGTTCTACCTAATAATCCCGAGCTAATCCCCAAAGTCAATCACCTGGGCGACGTGGCCTGTTTATACTCCGAAGAACAAATTGCCAAACTGTCATCCCATTACACCAATGCTCTGGTAGGTAAATTTACCAAAGGGAGATGCACCATGGACCAGTTGGAACAACACTTCAAAACGGTAGGTTTCTCAGGTAAGTACCAGCTTGGCTCATTAGATTACAAACACGTTCCTATTCGTTTTGAACTTCTTAATGACTATCAGCGCTGTTGGATGAAAGGTATATGGAACTTTAGTGGTATTTTACTCAAAATGCTAAAATGGACACCTGAGTTTTCAATTCACAAGGAGTCACCTATAGTCCTTGTGTGGTGTATTATTAGGGAAGTTCCTCTGTATTACTACAATACAGCATCCATTGAGTCAATAGGTAATAGCATAGGATCCTTCATCAAAACTGACCTAGCCACGGATATGCTTACCAGACCCTCAGCCATTAAACTTTGTGTGGAAATTGACCTCCAGAAACCTTTGTACAAACATATCAGATTGGGGTCAATAACTAATAACAAAAAATTTGTCATTGAATATGAAGATATCCCTTTATACTGTAACCACTGTGCAAAATTAGGCCATTCAGTTAATCAATGTCGAGCTGTTTGCCCAAACCAAAGTGCCACCCAGCCTGAACAAAATTTAATTACTAACCAACCTCTGTGGCAGGCAACCGGGACAAAGATTTGACAGAATCTATCAGCTTGGATAATGGGAAAGAAGTCAGTCAGATGGAAAAGCCCTCCTCCTCTAACAACTTTCAATCCAGTCCCCCAATCCAAATGATTAGAGACCCAATCAATGACAAAGATTCCACACCTGTTAACCCTATTAGGTCTAACCAACCTTATAGTAGTGACAACTCCATATCCAAACTCTTACATGATACTGCATTCACAAGTTTTACTCCAAGACCATATGCTATTGATGATATTCAGGTTGGAACTCTTACTGTTAATGTGGATAGACATAAAATTACTAATCTGTCCTCACAAGGACATATGGGAAACAGGTTTGCTATTTTGCAGGATGAGATGGTTGAACATACTGCTCATCAAGAACCTATGCTGGATCAAGTGGTTAATCCTTCACAACAGGCTGACCTCAACTCCTCTACCAGTCTAGATGACCCCCAACAAGGTAAGATTAAAGGTAGGAAAACCAATTATTTCAGCCAGATCAATAAAATGATGCTTAGGTCATCTACTAAAAGTAATAAGTCTGGTGAACAATGAATGGTTTTCCTACAAATAATTTCTTAGTTTGGAATATTAGGGGTATGGAATCATCTATATTGAGACTAACTAATCTAATTAAACTTAATAAGATTCAGTTGCTGTTCCTAATCGAACCTATGCATGATATCTCCAAATTAGACTCATATAAAGACAAACTGCACTTTTCTAGTGGCCTAGCACTGTTTAATAGTAAAATATGGCTTATGTGGACAGATCTAATGGTAGTCAATCTGCTGAATGCAAATGAGCAATTTTTACATGTTCATATAAAGCATCAGATTACTAATCTTGAAATGGATGCAGTTTTTGTGTATGCCCTTAGGAATAGGGAAGGTAGAAAGAATCTGTTGAAAGATCTGGAACCTATTACCTTAGGAGACACCATGTTTATAGGTGACTTTAATACTATTACATCCCTCACAGAATATAAGGGCCCTAGTTCTCCCTCATTAGGTAGCATTAGGGACTTTAATACTTGGATAAACTGTTTAGGAGTCCAGGAAATAAACACAGTAGGGAATTTGTTCACATAGAGTAACTCTAGACTTAGAAACCCTACATCTAAAATACTGGACAGAGGATTGTGTACTATATCTTGGAACAATTTGTTTCCCTCATCCTCCATACAAATCCTGAACAGACATACTTCAGACCATTCCCCCATGCTGTTACAGATCTCAAACTTGATTAATCACAATCCTAAACCTTTTAGGTTTCTTAATGTATGGTTCAATAGACAGGATTTTATCCCTTTAATTAAGTCAAGCTGGGATAAGGAAATGAGACAATCAGGTCTACTTGGTTTTTTTTTGAAACTAATCTGGTTGAAAAAAGAAATAAAAATTTGGAATAAAGAATGCTTTGGGAATATTGATTTAAACATTTTACATGCTGAGGAATGCCTTAGGATTCAGGAATGTGTTTTTGATCTTAATCCCCCTACCTGGTGAGCTTATAAAACTTAATGAGAAAAGGGCTCTGCTGCTGAGAGCTCATAAGGAAAAGGAGAAATTTTGGAAACAAAAATCAAAATTAAAATGTCATAGGCTAGGGGATAACAACACTCAGTTTTTTCATAAAGTGGTCCAAGAGAAAAACAGCAGACTTAGTATTTCCAAGATTAAAAATAAAGCAGGTCAATGGTTTAGCTCTCTATCAGACATTAATAATGAAGCCATTGCATATTATAGTAATCTGCTAAAGGAACCTAATCTGGAGCCTAATGATTTTTACTATCCCCACTTTCTCAGCCAGATTCCTAATGTAATTTCTGAGACTGACAACTGGGAATTATCTAAACCTGTTACTGAAACTGAGCTGGAAACAGTTGTTAAAGGTCTGAGTAAAAACAGTAGTCCCGGGCCGGATGGTTTCACCCCCTAAATTCTACCTTAAATGTTGGACTATAATAAAATCTGACCTTATTGTGGCAGTTAATGATTTCATTGATGGTTCTGCTCTTCCTAGAGGTATATCCAGTACTTGGATTACCTTAATTCCAAAAAAACCCACCCCTAGCTCTTTTGATGATTTTAGACCCATTAGCCTTTCCAATGTACTTAATAAAATTTGTTCCAAGGTGTTAATGGAAAGGCTAAAACCATATATGGAAAAACTTATCTCAGTTAATCAATCTGCCTTTATACAAAAAAGGGATATTTCGGATAACATAATTTATCTTCAGGAACTGTTTAGGTTTATTGATAAAAAAGCTAGAACTCCTAATTGTATCCTGAAACTGGACTTAATGAAAGATTTTGATAGAGTAAATTGGCACTTTCTCAATGGCATTATGATGAAATTTGGTTTCAGTGGTAAATTTCTTAATGCTGTCATGTCTAATCTTTCAAATGCATACTTCTCCATTCTTATTAATGGTAACCCAGTGGGTTTCTTCAAGGCCTCTAGAGGTATAAAGCAAGGTGTTCCACTCTCTCCCTTTCTCTTTAATATTTTTTCTGAAGCATTCTCTAGAAGTCTTTCATTCATCTTTCAAAACAATAAGCTTTCATATTATCAAATTCCATCTGCTATCCCACCAGCTACACATCTTATGTATGCGGATGATACCATAATTTTTATGCAAGCTTCTAAATCCAATCTCATTAGGATTAAGGCTTTTTTAGATGTATTTGAATATACTTCTGGACAAAAGTTCAACTTTAACAAATCTAATTTTTACACTAGTAAAAGGGCTTCAAATGGGAAAATTAATCAGATAAGGACAATACTTAATATGAAACAGGGTTCCCTTCCTTTCCTATACTTAGGTTGTCCAATTTTTAAAGGAAGAACTCTTCTGAGGTATTTCCAACCACTTATGGAAAAAGTTGATAGGATACTGCAAAACTGGAAAAACCTTTGGCTGAGTTCTGGGGGTAAACTCATTCTGATCCAATCCTGTCTGTACACCTTGCCTCAGCATCTATGGTCAGTAACAAAACCACCAAAAGCAATAGTAAAAACCCTAGAGAAAAAAATGGCTAGATTTTTCTGGGGAGAGACTGAAGGGAAAAGGAACAAAATTTGGAGAAAATGGGCAAATTTGGCTACTCCAATTTCCCAGGGTGGTCTAGGGTTTAGATCTATCAACGCTATTCTAGATGCTTGTTCACTTAAGTTGTGGTGGAAGTGTCAAATGGGGAAAACACTTTGGGCTAATCTGCTATGGTCTCTGGCTGAGTCTAATAGAAAATCTATAACATGGAGAAGAATCTGTTCTGTGAACCTTTTGGCTGAGCAAAATTAATTCATAATTCATGGGAAAGGTTCATGTAATTTTTTGACTGCAAATTGGTGTATGTCTGGACCATTAATAAACTCTGTTCCTGACCATATAGTTAAATCCTTTAAATTCTGCACAGTGGCTGAGTTTGTTAGGAATAAAGCAGAAATTCTAGACCAGGTCTCTCCTTTCCTTGAACATGATACTGTGTTATTTTTACAGGGAGCTGAGCTAATCCAGGCTAGAGATGACAGGATCATCTGGAAACCTGATCTTTCAGGTAAGTTTACTTCCAAATCGGCCTATCGAGCACTGACCACAGTAGCAGGTAATTCTCCTGCATCTAAACTGTTATGGAATACTGCCCTACAGAAAAAGGTTTCAATTTTTACTTGGAAGATGCTGAATTCCTTGCTTCCATTTGATGATATACTGATTTCATGTGGTTTTTCCATTGCATCAAAATGTCCTGCATGCTGTCATGTTGATTCAATTGAACATTTTTTCACTTCATGCTCATTGGCTAAATCAGTATGGAAACATATGTCCTCTCTGGTACTTTTTAACATTACTGATCCCCAGTCCCTAATTCAAATTTTTCTCACATTTTGGAACTGTGGAGACCTTCCTCATAGTCACCAGCTGATTTGCAATATCCTTCCTCCTATTATTTTGCTGGTCCCTTTGGAAGGCAAAGAATCGATTTCTTTTTCAACAAATCCCCTTCGCTACAGATTACATCTGTAAAGAGGCCCTTGAACTCATTAGGCTAACACTGCTGGCTAATCCCACTTATCTGAAATCTTACACAGGACTACCTCATCCCATTCAGAGTCTACTTCCTCATCCAAGACCCCCTCCAAAACCGATAATAAAGCTAATCTATTGGGAGAAACCAAGAAATAAGTGTATTAAGATTAATTCAGATGCTTCATGGCATCCTAATAAGGAAACTGTAGGAATAATCATAAGGAATAACACTGGCACTCCACTATTTGTTAAGTCTGACTCAATCTCAGCTAACTCCCCTTTGCTGGCTGAAATACTAGCAGTGGAACTTGCATGTAAAAATTGCTGCTATTTGGACAAATCTGTTACTATTGAATCTGATTCTCAATTGGCAGTAAAGATGATTAATGACCCATACTCAGCACACTGGAATGTTTTTAATGTGGCTTTCCGAGTGAATCAACTTCTGGGAGATGCTAATCTTGACTTTGTACCCCGGGAAGGGAATATGGTTGCTGATGCAATAGCCAAATACCATTCTGCACATAACCAGTCTTTAAATCTACTTAACCTCCCGGTGCATATCAAAGGACTTATCGAGCTAGACATGCATCAGTTACCTCAGATTAGAATTAACTCCGGTTAGAATTGATACTGCTAATGATTCTTGCTCCTCTTGTAGGGTACTTCTATGGACCAATCCATTATCTCCAGGAAGGTACACTCTGATTTTATCTACGCGAAGGAACTCTCGGCCTTCACTGCACCAAACGGAAAGTTTTTATCGGCTCGGAAGAAGACTCAGTCCTCATGGACACCATTTTACCGTTTCTCCCCTCACTTGGATCTATTTTAGGTTAGTTGCCTGGCCAAAATACGAATTAACACGGGGTGTGGAGATTCGTAGATTTGGAATCGCAACTAACCTAACACTGTTTTAGGATGGACATATATACTCTACTCTGGTTTCTTTTGGCTTGGGGTACCATATATATCAACCCCCACCTTCGGGTGCTATTTCATTCAAAAAAAATTTTTAAAAAGCGCAAGGACATTGTCTAGAGTAATTATAGATAATTACATATAAGTATACAAGGGTCATTCGTTAAGAACTTGTGGAAGACTTCATGTGATAATGCCAAATTCTTAATTAGTTACGGTGATGAAGAGTTTTACAGGGGATTGCAAGGCTCCCGTCCGCAAGCCGGGGTAACCGCCCGTCATCTGTGTTAGTTTCCATTAATACCCTTACAAGAAGTGTTATGAGCACGATAATTTCCACTACATAGAATTGCATGAAATTTAATATTCTAGATTTTTTATGAAATTAAAAGCCAATAAAACTCCGTCCATCATTTTCAAAAAGTGCAAAGACATTGTCGAGAGTAATTATGGATGATTACTTATAAGTATACAAGGATAATTCGTTAAGAACTTTTGGAAAACTTCGTGGGATAATGCCAAATTGTTTTTTAGTTACGGTGATGAAGAGTTTTACTGGGGATTGCAAGGGTCCCGTCCACAAACCGGGGTAACCGCTCGTCATTTGTGTTAGTATTCCATTAATACACTTACAAGAAGTGTTATGAGCATGATAATTTCCACCACATAGAATTTCACTAAATTTAATATTCTAGGTTTTAAAAAAAATTAAAAGCAGATAAGACTCCGTCCATCTAATTTTAAAAAGCACAAAGACATTGTCTAGAGTAATTATAGATGATTGCTTATAAGTATACAAGGGTCATTCGGTAAGAACTTGTGGATCACTTTGTGGGATAATTCCAAATTGTTTATTAGTTACGATGATGAAGAGTTTTACTGCGGATTGCAAGGGTCCCATTAGTAAACTGGGGTAACTGCCTGTCATTTGTGTTAGTATTCCATTAATACCCTTACAAGAAGTGTTATGAGCACTATAATTTCCACCACATAGAATTGCATGAAATTTAATATTCTAGGTTTTTTATGAAATTAAAAGCCAATACAACTCCATCCATCAAATTTTAAAAAGCGCAAGGACATTGTCTATAGTAATTATAGATGATTACATATAAGTATACAAGGGTAATTCATTAAGAACTTGTGGAAGACTTCATGGGATAATCCAAATTGTTAATTAATTACGGTGATGAAGAGTTTTACTGGGGATTGCAAGAGTCCCATCCGCAAACCGAGGTTACTGCCTGTCATTTGTGTTAGTATTCCATTGATACCCTTACAAGAAGTGTTATGAGCACGATAATTTCCACCACATAGAATTGTATGAAATTGAATATTCTAGGTTTTTCATGAAATTAAAAGCCAATAAAATCCGTCCATCTAATTTTTAAAAGCACATGGACATTGCCTAGAGTAATTATATGTGATTACTATAAGTATACAAGGGTCATTCGTTAAGAACCTATGGAAGACTTTGTGTGATAATGTGGGAGGTCGTCGCCGTACCTCTCAAAGTTAATACTTTTAAGCCCTAAATGCTTCCTATCTACAATTAAGTAGATAATGGCAAGTCGGGGTCATCCACGAGAAGTGGGATCTTTTCAAGTGTTTTAAGCATGTATAGGAGAAAACATACTAAGCACTTATACACATAGATACATATAAAAGCATGTAAACAAGGGGGGGGGGTTGGTTGGTTTGATCCTAAGTTAAAAATTAAAGTACAACAACTAGCAAAGCAAGAGAACGATGCTAATCATGCAATACAACTAAAGATAGGATGAAAATAACAATTTACGGAACCTTGGGTGCAATTGACTTCCACTTCCAAACCTCTTATCCATCATTGAACATGCAACTTATTTACTACTTTCACTACTTGTTGTGAAGGCTAAGCTTCTATCCTTCTTAGATAGTAGTTTGCAAGAGTGAATTCGACATCTCTTGCCAAACCTCACCAATGACTCTCATAGTCGAAACACGACTCAAGGTATCCCATTGATGGCATTTAGCACAAAGAATCAACAAGCTCGGCAACACTTACAAACACTATACTGTGTCTAAGCATTTAACCGATTTATGCATTTACACAAGATTGGTCAAGAACGATCAACATTCATAGACTTCTCTCATTTTCTACAAGTGACAAACATGACAAAGAGTTCAACATTATCATATTCACCTAGCAATTATCAATCCATCAACACAATCAAAAGCTCTAAATCATACTCATAGATTCTTATGAAGAAAGGGGGGAAATCAACCCACTTCCCCCAAACCCTAGCAAGCAATTCGTACAAGTATTTCATATACTCAAGCTTTCGACAACATTAATGATATCAACAAACACATTCAATGCTTCATAAATACACAATAGTAAGAGCAATAAATAAGCTACAAATTGTTCTTAAGACATGGGCTTGGAAGCCTTAGTCAATTGCTCCCAAGAGATAGATTAGCTACAAGAGTTCATGATAATCAATGCTAAAAAACTAATCATAAAAACAAGAGAATTCAAGGATGAAAAAATGGAAGAAAAAGGGTTTGAAACAGTACTGAAGCTGCAGCAGAAGAAGGTGTTGAATGAGAGGAAAGAGAGTGTTATTTATAGTACAAAGAAGATAAGGTGAAATTCTGGCTTCCCGTTGGTCGCAACTCGCGACGGTTCATCGCGACTCGCGACGGTTCATCGCGACTCGCGACGGTTCATCGCGACTCGCGACGGTTCATCGCGACTCGCGACGGTTCATCGCGACTCGCGACGGTTCATCGCGACTCGCGACGGTTCATCGCGACTCGCGACGGTTCATCGCGACTCGCGACGGTTCATCGCGACTCGCGACCAGGCCATCGCGACTCGCGATAGGTGCTAGAATTTTACATCGTGTCTTTTTCTTCTTCTTGTGGCATGTAGTCATCTTCATAGTCATTCCTCTCAATCTCCAATTCTTCAATGGATCCAAAAATGGTCTTCAATAGCCTCCGGTCTTCATGTCTTCGGAGCAAGTCTTCAAAATTTTTCGAAAGTGTGGTCTTCAATGGCCTCCGGTCTTCATTGTCTCCGTGTTCTTCCCTTGTCACACAAAATCCGCTTAGAAGAGGTAAAAGAGCATAAAGTTGCTCTTACCCCCCTAAGAGAATTTCAAGGTAAAACACAAGCTCTCGATAATAAAAGAGCACAAAAGTGACCCAAAATAGTACTAAGATATGCTTATAAAATGGACACATCAAGCCTCCCCACACTTGAACCTTACTCCCCTCGAGTAAGAAAAGATCCAAGCATACGAAGGAAATGATATATCCACATCCTAACTACTAATCCCCCAAATCAATACCACACAAAACTCTCAATATCACACATCCCAATGTTAAAGTCAAATGAGAAGTTTCCCACAACCCCTATTCCTAAATCTACCCAAACCATATCATCCCATCAATTCATTGATATCCCTAAGACATCTCCAAATCCAAAATTGATAATCCCAAATCCAATGATAAAAGATGAAGCCAAAAGTGTGTATAATGTTCAAAACACATGCTCCACTTTACATCAATATATCAACCTAAAAACGAAGCATATTAATGATCAAGAATTTCATAACTTACTCTGTCTTTTCCCGCTAAATTTTTCCATTCCCAAAAGGTCCTCAAAATATCGAGCTACCCGATCCATCCGTGTGGTCACCGCAGCCTTATGACTCCAACGCCGGCAAATGAGTAAACAATTAACTTCTTTTTTTTCTCAATTTCTCTCGTTTTCTCTCATTTTTCCTAGGAGCCATTCGGGTTTTCATCCTAGCCACAGATCATGTTTCTTTGACTCACATCTCACCTTTTTCTGCACATTTAGCCTCTCATTTTTTTCCTAGGTCTCCCTTTCGGGTTTTTGACCTATCTGGGGCCCCAATGTTGCCTAAGTTGCCCTCTCGGGTTTTCAACTTAGCGGGATTCTTTTTTTTTCATGTGTCTCCTATCCAAAAAGTAGAAAATTGCTTTCCAAATGTGAAGGTTAAGAAAAGTATCAAAACCAACATTATCCAAGTACATCAAAAGAAAAATAATATCCAAAACAAAACAAAAGAGTTTGTGTAAAAGTGTTTACAATCCCAATCACCTCAGAATAGTAGATACCCTCCATGTACTTAGAACACTACATTGCCCTCAATGTAGATAATAGGGAAAAACCGTACAAAGCGAAGTATGGAACGGGTATAGATGTGGTGCTCACACAATCAATGCTATGAGGAAGAGGGGGCACCGCCGAAGTAGCGCTACTGGTTTTGTGCTAGCCACTCTGTGCTCCTCTGCCTCCTTCCTTCCCGCCTCTCTGCTCTCGGATCAGGGCCTAAAACACCGCCTGACTGGGACTGCAATTCATGGATGCAAGCTGACAAGTGGTCAATCTCCTCGTCCATATCAATCAAAGCCTGGGAGAAAAATACATTGTGCTCCAAAATCATGCTGTCCTATCGATGGAAACCATCATGGTTGGCCTGCATCATCCGCTCATAGAAGTCCAACGAAGGCTGGGAATAGTGAGGTGGAGCATCATCCTCCTGCATAGGCTCCGTCTCTGGTGGAGGCGGTGTAGAGTGTTGTTGCTTCTGCTGCTCAAAGGAAGGTAGGGTGCTATCGTCACGTTGGACAGGAGCTGGCCTGAGGTCACGGATCTCGTGCTGGAACTTATCTGTACATTAGGAGTCTCGTGAGATTGCCAAATCTCCCAGAGGTGTGTCGAACTCCAGCTTCGTCTTGCTCTACTGAGGAAGTGCCATGAATGTGACCTTCCTCGCACCGTATAACCAATAGAAGAGCCTCGTGGCCCATGTGACACTGAGCATCTCAAATTGAACTAGCCGCTCAACGGTGATCAGATAAGACGCCCGCCTCCCTAAGCATAGAAAGTCGGCCGGAGGGACTAATCCCAAATACTCTGCTAAAAGGCCTGTCATCCCTCCAACCATGATCTTTCCCTTGGGCTTTCCTGCCACCTCCACAATTCTCTTCATCCATAGCTCTACCCACAGCCCATATCCTGGCCCCTCACTCGTTAAGTGCCATAGAAAGTGAATGTCATTGTCTGGCACATTCGTCAGCTCCGCGGAGGAAAGTACTGTGCCAACCAAGAGTCAGTGCACATAATGGAGTGCAGGGTGGATAATGGTGCTACTCTTATCATGGGAGTTCTTTGGCCTCGTATTGTTGACATTCCAAAACTGCATGTCATGCTCAATTAACCGCTTTTGGGCCTGGGGGTCCAGTCTGTGAGATTGTCAGTTGCCAAGATAGGTCATCTAAGTGAAAGGCAATGTACCTCTCGCAGGGTTGATCACCCCTCATGCTGCTTATACGGACTATGGACAATAACTCCAATGTGTACCTCCGGTAAGAGGGTGCACTCTTACTCATAAATCTTTCCATTCCCCCTTTGGCGAGGAGGCATCTCATAGGCTGAGTGAGGCTGAGAACATCCAATGTAGGAACATCGACAAAACTAGTCTCTTTAAGCTGGCGCTTCTCTAGGGCCTCCCATATCTCCGCATAGGACCCGGTGATCCGGGTCAAACCCATGTACCTATCCGTAGGGGGAGGTATAAGCCTCGATTCTGGAGCCGGTGAAGGAGGTGGAGCGGCAGTGCACTCGTCTCGTGGGGGAGCCCTAGATCTCTTCTTGGGGGCCATATCTATCAATCATAGCAAACAAGTCAAACACAAAGGAATATATGTATATGCAATATGGAAAATTTATAACCACTCTTAAACTAGTTCATCATCACAGGCTAAATCAAAATCAACTCAACTAGTTAAAGTCCTAATCGCAATTGCATATACAATCTACATTATGTCCAACAAGCCCATATCATCAAATCCATGAAGTTCTCACATAGTTGAAATGAATATGCTATATTTCAAAATCACAATTATGCTCAACTAGTTTAGCCATCATTAGTACATTCACAATGTCAACATCTACGTCTATAGCCAAACTACTCTAAACAATATAACATTGCAAAGCACAATAACACTTTATCCCAATAACAACTATGTTTAATCAAGGGCCAACATACCTCAAATTCAGTATAAGTCACCATCTACTCTCAGCTAAAGTAACACGAATCCACACATTCCCAAACCAAGTAGGCATAATACAGTCAAAACCGCACTAGAAAATATACAGTCTACACCGCAATTGCAAAATATGCACACAATACCCATCAAATAAAACTGCAAGCACAACATATTCACCACAATCAACCAAGATCCAATGATTTAATTTCCTAAGGCACAACACACAATCTACACAATATCCAATAAGTAGAATATACATTCATAATCATAATTAAGGCTCAATAGAGTGAAGAAGTGTACCACTAAGACGCTTAGAACAAAGAAAAATGGAAGCCCACAATCAATTCGAGTTTGAATTTCCAAGGTCACAAAACCCCCAAATTCTAGGGTTTGTATTCTTCAAAGTGGTTATGGTGATTTGTGGGTGGAGATTGGGAAGAAAGGAAAGGGGTATAGGAAAGCGGCGACAGCGGATGAGTGGCGGCGGCGGATGAGTGGCGGCAGTGGATGAGCGGCGGTGGTGGATGATGGGGGAAGATGGAAGAACAGTGGAGAAAAAAAACAAAGGGGCAGAGTTTATGTGGCAAAACAAGTTTGGCCCGCTTTTTAAAATAGTTTTACACGACCGTCGCGACTCGCGACGGGTCCTCTGGGTCATCGTGACTCGCGATGTGGCATTGCGAGGTCATCGTGACTTGCGGAAAGTGGAATCCAAGGGCTCAGTTTTTGCACAAAAGTTCTGAGCCCTTCGCGACTCGCGACGATGTGGTCGCGACTCGTGAAGAGGCCTCGCGATGTCATCGCAACTCGCAGAAAGTTGGATCCGAGGGATGAATTTTTGCCCAAAATTTTTGAGCCCGTCGCGACTCGCGACTATGTGGCCACGACTCGAGATGAGGCCTCGCGATGTCATCGCGACTCACAGAAAGTTGGATCCGAAACCCATAATTTGACAAAAAGTTTCTGAGCCCGTTGCGACTTGCGATGGGCCACTTGCCTGGTACTTAGAAAAATTTTATGCTTCCTTCTCTTGTCCAAGTCCCTCCTTCTAGAATCCAAGTATTTCCCCCCTCTAAATTCCAATGTCTTGGCTTCAAAATTGCTACAAAATCATGGAGAAAACAAACTGTGAAAAGCGTAAAGCAAAACAATGAAGCTTAAGGTTAAAAGCTCAAAACTAAACAGCATTAACAGAAAGTCACGAATGACGATCCGGATGATCAAAACCAAGTTTATTTAATGTCGTCAGTACGACTCACTTCCCTCCTTGGAGCGTACACACAAACCGGATCGAGGAGATCAACATCCTCGCCTTTTTCCGATTCAAAAGTCTCGTGGTAAGGTTACAAACGTTGTCTATTAACCTTGAAGGTATTGGACATAGCTCGATCTAGAGCACGATAAAAAGTGTTATGAGCACAATATTTTCCACCACATAGAATTGCATGAAATTTAATATTCTAGGATTTTCATGAAATTAAAAGCCAATAAAACTCTGTCCATCTAATTTTAAAATGCGCAAGGACAATGTCTAGCATAATTATATATGAATACTTGTAAGTATGCAAGGGTCATTCGTTAAGAACTTGTGGAAGACTTCGTGGGAAAATGCCAAATTGTTAATTAGTTACGGTGATGAAGAGTTTTATAGGGGATTGCAAGGGTCCCGTCAGCAAACTGGGGTAACCGGTCATTTGTGTTAGTCTTCCATTAATACCCTGACAAGAAGTGTTATGAGCACGATAATTTCCACCACATAGAATTGCATGAAATTTAATATTCTAGGTTTTTTATGAAATTAAAACCCAATAAAACTCCATCCATTATTTTCGAAAAGTGCAAAGACATTGTCTAGAGTAATTATAGATGATTACTTATAAGTATACAAGGGTAATTCGTTAAGTACTTTTGAAAGACTTCGTGGGATAATGCCAAATTGTTTTTTAGCTACGGTGGTGAAGAGTTTTACTTGGGATTGCAAGGGTCCCTCCACAAACCGGAGTAACCGCCCGTCATTTGTGTTAGTATTCCATTAATACCTTTACAAGAAGTGTTATGAGAACGATAATTTCCACCACATAGAATTTCACTAAATTTAATATTCTAGGTTTTAAAAAAAATTAAAAGCAGATAAAACTCCGTCCATCTAATTTTAAAAAGCGCAAAGACATTGTCTAGAGTAATTATAGATGATTACTTGTAAGTATACAAGGGTCATTCGGTAAGAACTTGTGGATGACTTTGTGGGATAATTCCAAATTGTTTATTAGTTACGATGATGGAGAGTTTTACTGCGGATTGCAAGGGTACCATGAGCAAACAGGGGTAACCGCCTGTCATTTGTGTTAGTATTCCATTAATACCCTTACAAGAAGTGTTATGAGCACGATAATTTCCACCACATAGAATTTCACTAATTTAATATTCTAGGTTGAAAAAAAATTAAAAGCAGATAAAACTCCGTCCATCTAATTTTAAAAAGCGCAAAGACATTGTCTACATTAATTATAGATGATTACTTATAAGTATACAAGGGTCATTCAGTAAGAACTTGTGGATGAATTTGTGGGATAATTCCAAATTGTTTATTAGTTACGATGATAAAGAGTTTTACTGCGGATTGCAAGGGTACCATCAGGAAACAGGGGTAACCTTTATTTGTGTTAGTATTCCATTAATACCCTTACAAGAAGTGTTATGAGCACGATAATTTCCACCACATAGAATTGCATGAAATTTAATATTCTAGGTTTTTTATGAAATTAAAAGCCAATACAACTCCATCCATAAAATTTTAAAAAGTACAAGGACATTGTCTATAGTAATTATAGATGATTACATATAAGTATACAAGGGTAATTCGTTAAGATCTTGTGGACGACTTCATGGGATAATGCCAAATTGTTAATTAATTACGGTGATGAAGAGTTTTACTGGGGATTGCAAGGGTCCTGTCTGTAAACCGGGTTAAGCCCCCGTCATTTGTGTTAGTATTCCAATAATACCTTTACTAGAAGTGTTATGAGCACGATAATTTCCACCAAATATAATTGCATAAAATTTAATATTCAAGGTTTCTTATGAAATTAAAATCCAATAAAACTCCGTCCATCAAATTTCAAAAAGCGCATGGACATTGTCTAGAGTAATTATAGATGATTACATATAAGTATACTAGGGTAACCGCCCGTCATTTTTGTTAGTCTTCCATTAATACCCTGACAAGAAGTGTTATGAGCACGATAATTTCCACCACATAGAATTGCTTGAAATTTAATATTCCATGTTTTTTATTAAATTAAAAGCCAATAAAACTCCTTCCATCATTTTCAAAAAGTGCAAAGACATTGTCTAGAGTAATTATAGATGATTACATATAAGTATACAAGGGTAATTCGTTAAGATCTTGTGGAAGACTTCATGGGATAATGCCAAATTGTATATTAATTACGGTGATGAAGAGTTTTACTGGGGATTGCAAGGGTCCTGTTTGCAAACCGGGTTAAGCGCCCGTCATATGTGTTAGTATTCCATTAATACCTTTACTAGAAGTGTTATGAGCACGATAATTTCCACAAAATATAATTGCATAAAATTTAATATTCAAGGTTTTTTATGAAATTAAAAGCCAATAAAACTCCGTCCATCAAATTTCAAAAAGTGTAGAGACATTGTCTAGAGTAATTATAGAGGATTACTTATAAGTATACAAGGGTCATTCGGTAAGAATTTGTGGAAGACTTCCTGGGATAATGCCAATTTGTTTATTAGTTACGGTGATGAAGATGTTCACTGGGGATTGCAAGGGTCCCGTCCGCAAACCGGGGTAATCGCCTGTCATTTGGGTTAGTATTCCATTAATACCCGTACAAGAAGTGTTATGAGCACGATAATTTCCACCACGTAGAATTGCATGAAATCTAATATTCCAGGTTTTTTATGAAATTAAAAGCCTATAAAACTCCATCCATCAAATTTTAAAAAGCGCAAGGAAATTGTCTATAGTATTTATAGATGATTACTTACAAGTATACAAGGGTAATTCGTTAAGAACTTGTTGAAGATTTCTTGGGATAATGCAAAATTGTTTATTAGTTACGGTGATTAAGAGTTTTACAGGGAATTGCAAGGGCCCCGTCTGCAAACCGAGGTAATCGTCCGTCATTGGTGCTACTATTCCATTAATAGCCTTACAAGAAGTGTTATGAGAACGATAATTTCCATCAAATAGAATTGCACTAAATTCAATATTCTAGGAATTTTAAGAAATTAAAAGCATATAAATCTCCGTCCATCAAATTTTAAAAAGCGCAAGGACATTGTCTAGAGTAATTATAGATAATTACTTATAAGTATACAAGGGTCATTCGTTCACAACTTGTGGAAGAATTCGTGTGATAATGCCAAATTGTTTCTTAGTTACGGTGATAAAGAGTTTTACTGGGGATTGCAAGGGTCCAATACGCAAAGCGGGGTAACCGCCTTTGATTTGTGTTGGTATTCCATTAATAGCCTTATAAAAAGTGTTATGAGCACGATAATTTCCACCACATAGGATTGCATGAAATTTAATATTCATGGTTTTTCATGAAATTAAGAGCCTATAAAACTCCGTCCATCGAATTTTAAAAAGCGGAAGGACATTGTCTAAAGTAATTATATATGATTACTTATAAGTATACAAGTGTCATTCGGTAAGAACTTGTGGACGACTTCCTGGGATAATGCAATATTGTTTATTAGTTACGGTGATAAAGAGGTTTACTGGGGATTGCAAGGGTCCCATCCGCAAACCGGGGTAACCGCCCGTCATTTGGGTTAGTATTCCATTAATACCCTTAAAAGAAGTGTTATGAGCACGATAATTTCCACCACGTAGAATTGCATGAAATTTAATTTCCAGGTTTTTTATGAAATTAAAAGCCTATAAAACTCCATCGATCAAATTTTAAAAAGCGCAAGGACATTGTCTATAGTATTTATAGATGAGTACTTACAAGTACACAAGGGTAATTCGTTAAGAACTTGTTGAAGACTTCTTGGGATAATGCCAAATTGTTTATTAGTTACGGTGATTAAGAGTTTTATAGGGAATTGCAAGGGCCCCGTCTACAAACCGAGGTAATCGCCCGTCATTGGTGCTACTATTCCATTAACAGCCTTACAAGAAGTGTTATGAGCATGATAATTTCCACCACATAGGATGTCATGAAATTTAATATTCATGGTTTTTCAAGAAATTAAAAGCCTATAAAAATCCGTCCATCGAATTTTAAAAAGCGGATGGACATTACCTAGAGTAATTATATATGATTGCTTATAAGTATACAAGGGTCATTCGGTAAGAACTTGTGGACGACTTCCTGGGACAATACCAAATTTTTTATTAGTTACGGTGATGAAGAGGTTTACTGGGGATTGCAAGGGTCCCGTCCGCAAACCGGGGTAACCGCCCATCATTTGGGTTAGTATTCCATTAATACCCTAACAAGAAGTGTTATGAGCACGATAATTTCCACCACGTAGAATTGAATGAAATTTAATATTCCAGGTTTTTTATGAAATTAAAAGCTTATAAAACTCCATCCATCAAATTTTAAAAAGCGCATGGAAATTGTCTGTAGTATTATAGATGATTACCTACAAGTATACAAGGGCAATTCATCAAGAACTTGTTGAAGACTTCTTGGGATAATGCCAAATTGTTTATTAGTTACGGTAATTAAGAGTTTTACAGGGAATTGCAAGGGCCCCGTCTGCAAACCGAGGTAATCGCCCGTCATTGGTGCTACTATTCCATTAATAGCCTTACAAGAAGTGTTATGAGCACGAAATTTCCATCAAATAGAATTTCACTAAATTTAATATTCTAGGAATTTTAAGAAATTAAAAGCATATAAATCTCCGTCCATCAAATTTTAAAAAGCGTAAGGACATTGTCTAGAGTAATTATAGACGATTACTTATAAGTATACACGGGTCATTCGTTAAGAACTTGTGGAAGAATTCGTGTGATAATGCCAAATTGTTTATTAGTTACGGTGATAAAGAGTTTCACTGGGGATTGCAAGGGTCCAATACGCAAAGCGGGGTAACCGCCTTTCATTTGTGTTGGTATTCCATTAATAGCCTTATAAAAAGTGTTATGAGCACGATAATTTCCACCACATAGGATTGCCTGAAATTTAATATTCATCGTTTTTCATGAAACTAAAAGCCTATAAAACTCCGTCCATCGAATTTTAAAAAGCGGAAGGACATTGTCTAGAGTAATTATATATGATTGCTTATAAGTATACAAGGGTTATTCGGTAAGAACTTGTGGATGACTTCCTGGGACAATGCCAAATTGTTTATTAGTTACGGTGATGAAGAGGTTTACTGGGTATTGCAAGGGTCCCATCCGCAAACTGGGGTAACCGCCCGTCATTTGGGTTAGTATTCCATTAATACCCTAACAAGAAGTGTTATGAGCACGATAATTTCCACCACGTAGAATTGCATGAAATTTAATATTCCAGGTTTTTTATGAAATTAAAAGCCTATAAAACTCCATCCATCAAATTTTAAAAAGCGCAAGGACATTGTCTATAGTATTTATAGATGATTACTTACAAGTACACAAGGGTAATTCGTTAAGAACTTGTTGAAGACTTCTTGGGATAATGCTAAATTGTTTATTAGTTACGGTGATTAAGAGTTTTACAGGGAATTGCAAGGGCCCCGTCTGCAAACCGAGGTAATCGCCCGTCATTGGTGCTACTATTCCATTAATAGCCTTACAAGAAGTGTTATGAGCACGATAATTTCCATCAAATAGAATTGCACTAAATTTAATATTCTAGGAATTTGAAGAAATTAAAAGCATATATATCTCCATCCATCAAATTTTAAAAAGCGCAAGGACATTGTCTTGAGTAATTATAGATGATTACTTATATGTATACAAGGGTCATTCGTTAAGAACTTGTGGTTGAAGTCGTGGGATAATGCCAAATTGTTTATTAGTTATGGTGATAAAGAGTTTTACTGGGGATTGCAAGGGTCCAATACGCAAAGCTGGGTAACCGCCTTTCATTTGTGTTGGTATTCCATTAATAGCCTTACATATAGTGTTATGAGCACGATAATTTCCACCACATAGGATTGCATGAAATTTAATATTCATGGTTTTTCATGAAATTAAAAGCCTAAAAAACTCCGTCCATCGAATTTTAAAAAGCGGAAGGACATTGTCTAGAGTAATTATATATGATTGCTTATAAGTATACAAGGGTCATTCGGTAAGAACTTGTGGATGACTTCCTGGGACAATGCCAAATTGTTTATTAGTTACGGTGATGAAGAGGTTTACTGGGGATTGCAAGGGTCCCGTCCGCAAACCGGGGTAACCGCCCGTCATTTGGGTTAATATTCCATTAATACCCTAACAAGAAATGTTATGAGCACGATAATTTCCACCACGTAGAATGGCACGAAATTTAATATTCCAGGTTTTTTATGAAATTAAAAGCCTATAAAACTCCATCCATCAAATTTTAAAAAGCGCAAGGAAATTGTCTATAGTATTATAGATGATTACCTACAAGTATACAAGGGCAATTCATTAAGAACTTGTTGATGACTTCTTGGGATAATGCCAAATTGTTTATTAGTTACGGTAATTAAGAGTTTTACAGGGAATTGCTAGGGCCTCGTCTGCAAACCGAGGTAATTGCCCGTCATTGGTGATACTATTCCATTAATAGCCTTACAAGAAGTGTTATGAGCACAAAAATTTCCATCAAATAGAATTTCACTAAATTTAATATTCTAGGAATTTTAAGAAATTAAAAGCATATAAATCTCCATCCATCAAATTTTAAAAAGCGCAAGGACATTGTCTAGAGTAATTATAGACGATTACTTATAAGTATACAAGGGTAATTCGTTAAGAACTTGTGGAAGAATTCGTGTGATAATGCCAAATTGTTTATTAGTTACGGTGATAAAGAGTTTTACTGGGGATTGCAAGGGTCCAATACGCAAAGCGGGGTAACCGCCTTTCATTTGTGTTGGTATTCTATTAATAGCCTTATAAAAAGTGTTCTGAGCACGATAATTTCCACCACATAGGATTGCCTGAAATTTAATATTCATGGTTTTTCATGAAATTAAAAGCCTATAAAACTCCGTCCATCGAATTTTAAAAAGCGGAAGGACATTGTCTAGAGTAATTATATATGATTGCTTATAAGTATACAAGGGTTATTCGGTAAGAACTTGTGGATGACTTCCTGGGACAATGCCAAATTGTTTATTAGTTACGGTGATGAAGTGGTTTACTGGGGATTGCAAGGGTCCCGTCCGCAAACCGGGGTAACCGCCCATCATTTGGGTCAGTATTCCATTAATACCCTAACAAGAAGTGTTATGAGCACGATAATTTCCACCACGCAGAATTGCATGAAATTTAATATTCCAGGTTTTTTATGAAATTAAAAGCCTGTAAAACTCCATCCATCAAATTTTAAAAAGCGCAAGGAAATTGTCTATAGTATTATAGATGATTACCTACAAGTATACAAGGGCAATTCATTAAGAACTTGTTGAAGACTTCTGGGATAACGCCAAATTGTTTATTAGTTATGGTGATTAAGAGTTTTACAGGGAATTGCAAGGGCCCTGTCTGCAAACCGAGGTAATCGCCCGTCATTGGTGCTACTATTCCATTAATAGCCTTACAATAAGTGTTATGAGCACGATAATTTCCATCAAATAGAATTGCACTAAATTTAATATTCTAGGAATTTTAAGGAATTAAAAGCATATAAATCTCCGTCCATCAAATTTTAAAAAGCGCAAGGACATTGTCTAGAGTAATTATAGACGATTACTAATAAGTATACAAGGGTCATTTGTTAAGAACTTGTGGAAGAATTCATGTGATAATGCCAAATTGTTTATTAGTTACGGTGATAAAGAGTTTTACTGGGGATTGCAAGGGTCCAATACGCAAAGCGGGTTAACCGCCTTTCATTTGTGTTGGTATTCCATTAATAGCCTTAAAAAAAGTGTTTTGAGCACGATAATTTCCACCACATAGAATTGCCTGAAATTTAATATTCATGGTTTTTCATGAAATTAAAAGCCTATAAAACTCCGTCCATCGAATTTCAAAAAGCGGATGGACATTGTCTAGAGTAATTATATATGATTGCTTATAAGTATACAAGGGTCATTCGGTAAGAACTTGTGGACGACTTCCTGGGACAATGCCAAATTGTTTATTAGTTACGGTGATGAAGAGGTTTACTGGGGATTGCAAGGGTCCCGTCCGCAAACCGGGGTAACCGCCCGTCACTTGGGTTAGTATTCCATTAATACCCTTACAAGAAGTGTTATGAACACGATAATTTCCACCACATAGAATTGCACTAAATTTAATAATTAAGGTTTTTTGAGAAATTAAAAGCCGATAAAACTCCGTCCATCTAATTTTAAAAAGCGCAAGGACATTGCCTATAGTAAATATAGATGATTACTTATAAGTATACAAGGGTCATTCGTTAAGAACTTGTGGAAGACTTCGTGGGATAATGCCAAATTGTTTATTAGTTACGATGATGAAGAGTTTTATTGGCGATTGCAAGCCAATACGCAAAGCGGGGTAACCGCCTGTCATTTGTGTTGGTATTCCATTAATAGCATTACAAGAAGTGTCAGGAGCACGATAATTTCCACCACATAGAATTGCATTAAATTTAATATTCTAGGTTTTTCATGAAATTAAAAGACAAATAAAACCAGTTCATCAAATTTCAAAAATTGCAAGGACATTGCTAGAGTAATTATAGATGATTACTTATGTGTATACAAGGATCATTCGTTAAGAAGTTGTGGAAGACTTTTTGGGATAATGCCAAATTGTTTATTAGTTATGGTGATAAAGAGTTTTACTCAGAATTACAAGGGTCCCATCCGCAAACCGGGGTAACCGCCCGTCATTTGTGTTAGTATTCCATTAATACCCTTACAAAAAGTGTTATGAGCATAATAATTTACACCACATAGAATTGCATGAAAGTTTATAGTTTAGGTTTTTCATGAAATTAAAAACCATTAAAACTCCATCCATCTAATTTTAAAAAGCGCAAGGACATTGCCTATAGTGATTATACATGATTACTTATAGGTATACAAGGATCATTCATTAAGAACTTGTGGAAGACTTCGTGGGATAATGCAAAATTGTTTATTAGTTACGATAACGAAGACTTTTACAGGGGATTGCAAGGGTCCCATCCGTAAACTGGGGTAACCGCCTGTCATTTGTGTTGGTGTTCCATTAATACCCTTACAAGAAGTGTTATGAGCACGATAATTTCCACCACATTGAATTGCACTAAATTTTATATTCATAGTTTTTTTGAGAAATTAAAAGCCGATAAAACTCTGTCAATCTAATTTTAAAAAGCTCAAGGACATTGCCTATAGTATTTATAGATGATTACTTACAAGTGTACAAGGGTAATTCGTTAAGAACTTGTTAAAGACTCCTTAGGATAATGCCAAATTGTTTATTAGTTACGGTGATTAAGAGTTTTACAGGGAATTGCAAGGGCCCCGTCTGCAAACCGAGGTAATCGCCCGTCATTGGTGCTACTATTCCATTAATAGCCTTACAAGAAGTGTTATGAGCACGATAATTTCCATCAAATAGAATTGCACTAAATTTAATATTCTAGGAATTTTAAGAAATTAAAATCATATAAATCTCCATCCATCAAATTTTAAAAAGTGCAAGGACATTGTCTACAGTAATTATAGATGATTACTTATAAGTATACAAGGGTCATTCGTTAATAACTTATGGAAGAATTCGTGGGATAATGGCAAATTGTTTATTAGTTACGGTGATAAAGAGTTTTACTGGGGATTGCAAGGGTCCAATACGCAAAGCGGGGTAACCGCCTTTCATTTGTGTTGGTATCCCATTAATAGCCTTATAAAAAGTGTTATGAGCACGATAATTTCCACCACATAGGATTGCATGAAATTTAATATTCATTGTTTTTCACGAAATTAAAAGCCTATAAAACTCTAGAGTAATTATAGATGATTACTTATGTGTATACATGGGTCATTCGCTAAGAACTTGTGGAAGACTTCGTGGGATAATGCCAAATTTTTTATTAGTTATGGTGATAAAGAGTTTTACTCAGAATTGCAAGGGTCCCATCCGCAAACTGGGGTAACCGCCCGTCATTTGTGTTAGTATTCCATTAATACCCTTACAAAAAGTGTTATGAGCATAATAATTTACACCACATAGAATTGCATGAAATTTTATAATTTAGGTTTTTCATGAAATCAAAAACCATTAAAACTACGTCCATCTAATTTTAAAAAGCGCAAGGACATTAGCTATAGTGATTATACATGATTACTTGTAAGTATACAAGGGTCATTCGTTAAGAACTCGTGGAAGACTTTGTGGGATAATGCAAAATTGTTTATTAGTTACGATAACGAAGAGTTTTACAGGGGATTGCAATGGTCCCATCCATAAACCGGGGTAACCGCCTGTCATTTGTGTTGGTGTTCCATTAATACCCTTACAAAAAGTGTTATGAGCACGATAATTTCCACCACATTGAATTGCACTAAATTTAATATTCATGGTTTTTTGCGAAATTAAAAGACGATAAAACTCCGTCCATCTAATTTTAAAAAGCGCAAGGACATTTCCTATAGTAATTATAGATGATTACTTATAAGTATACAAGGGTCGTTCGTTAAGAACTAGTGGAAGACTTCGTGGGATAATGCCAAATTGTTTATTAGTTACGATGATGAAGAAATTTACTGGGGATAACAAGGGTCCCATCCGCAAACTGGAGTAACCACCCGTCATTTGTGTTGTTATTCCATTAATACCCTTACAAGAAGTGTTATGAGCACGATAATTTCCACCACAAAGAATTGCACCTAATTTAATATTCTAGGTTTTTTAAGAAATTAAAAGCCAATACAACTCCATCCATTAAATTTTAAAAAGCGCAAGGACACTGTCTAGAGTAATTATAGATGATTACTTTTAAGTATAAAAGGGTCATTTGTTAAGAACATGTGGAGGACTTCGTGGCATAATGCCAAATATTTTATTAGTTACGATAATGAAGAGTTTTACTGGGGATTGCAAGGGTCTCATCCCCAAACCGGAGTAACCGCCCGTCATTTGTGTTGGTATTCCATTAATAACCTTACAAGAAGTGTTATGAGCACGATAATTTCCACCACATAGAATTGCACTAAATTTAATATTCAAGGTTTTTTTGAGAAATTAAAAGCCGATAAAACTCCGTTCATCTAATTTTAAAAAGTGCAAGGACATTGCCTATAGTAATTATAAATGATTACTTCTAAGTACACAGGGGTCATTCGTTGAAAACTTGTGGAAGACTTCATGGGATAATGTAAAATTGTTTGTTAGTTACGATAATGAAGAGTTTTACTGGGGATTTCAAGGGTCCCATCCGTAAACCGGGGTAACCGCCCGTCATTTGTGTTGGTGTTCCATTAATACCCTTACAACAAATGTTATGAGCACGATAATTTCCACCACATTGAATTGCACTAAATTTAATATTCATGGTTTTTTGAGAAATTAAAGGCCGATAAAACTCCGTCCATCTAATTTTAAAAAGCGCAAGGACATTGCCTATAGTAATTATAGATGATTACTTATAAGTATACAAGGGTCATTCGTTAAGAACTCGTGGAAGACTTCGTGGGATAATGCCAAATTGTTTTTTAGTTACGATGATGAAGAGTTTTACTAGGGATTGCAAGGGTCCCATCCGCAAACCGGTGTAACTGCCCATTATTTGTGTTGGTATTCCATTAATACCCTTACAAGAAGTGCTATGAGCACGATAATTTCAACCACATAGAATTCCACTAAATTTACTATATTCAAGGTTTTTTGAGAAATTAAAAGCCGATAAAACTCCGTCCATCTAATTTTAAAAAGCGCAAGGACATTGCCTATAGTAATTATAGATGATTACTTATAAGTATGCAAGGGTCATTCGTTAAGAACTTGTGGAAGACTTCGTGGGATAATGCCAAATTGTTTATTAGTTACGATGATGAAGAGTTTTACTGGAGATTACAATGGTCCCATCAGCAAACCGGTGTAACTGCCCATTATTTGTGTTGGTATTCCATTAATACCCTTACAAGAAGTGTTATGAGCATGATAATTTCCAGCACATAGAATTCCACTAAATTTAATATTCAAGGTTTTTTGAGAAATTAAAAGCCGATAAAACTCCGTCCATCTAATTTTAAAAAGCGCAAGGACATTGCCTATAGTAATTATAGATGATTACTTATAAGTATACAAGGGTCATTCGCTAAGAACTTGTGTGAGCCTTCGTGGCATAATGCCAAATTGTTTATTAGTTAAAATGATGAAGAGTTTTACTGCAGATTACAAGGGTCCCCTCCGCAAACCGGAGTAACCGCCTGTCATTTGTGTTGGTATTCCATTAATACCCTTACAAGTAGTGTTATGAGCACGATAATTTCCACCACATAGAATTGAACTAAATTTAATATTCAAGGTTTTTTGAGAAATTAAAATCCGATAAAACTCCGTCCATCTAATTTTAAAAAGTGCAAGGACATTGCCTATAGTAATTATACATGATTACTTATAAGTATACAAGGGTCATTCATTAAAAACTTGTGGAAGACTTCGTGGGATAATGTAAAATTGTTTATGAGTTACGATAACGAAGAGTTTTACTGGGAATTTCAAGGGTCCCATCCGCAAACCGGGGTAACCGCCCGTCATCAGTGTTGGTGTTCGATTAATACCCTTACAAGAAGTGTTATGAGCATGATAATTTCCACCACATCGAATTGCCCTAAATTTAATATTCGTGGTTTTTTGAGAAATTAAAAGCCGATAAAACTCCCTCCATCTAATTTTAAAAAGTGCAAGGACATTGCCTATAGTAATTATAGATGATTACTTATAAGTATACAAGGGTCATTCGTTAAGAACTTGTGGAAGACTTTGTGGGAAAATGCCAAATTGTTTAGTAGTTACAATGATGAAGAGTTTTACTGGGGATTACAAGGGTCCCATCTGCAAACCGGAGTAACCGCCTGTCATTTGTATTGGTATTCCATTAATACCCTTACAAGAAGTGTTATGAGAACGATAATTTCCTCCACATAGAATTGTACAAACTTTAATATTCTAGGTTTTTTTGCGAAATTAAAAGCTGATAAAACTCCGTCCATCTAATTTTAAAAAGCGCAAGGACATTGCCTACAGTAATTATAGATGATTACTTATTAGTATACAAGGGTCGTTCGTTAAGATCTAGTGGAAGACTTCATGGGATAATGCCAAATTGTTTATTAGTTACGATGATGACGATATTTTCTGGGGATAACAAGGGTCCCATCCGCAAACTGGAGTAACCGCCCGTCATTTGTGTTGGTATTCCATTAATACCCTTACAAGAAGTGTTATGAGCACGATAATATCCACCACAAAGAATTGCACCTAATTTAATATTCTAGGTTTTTTAAGAAATTAGAAGCCAATACAACTCCATCCATTAAATTTTAAAAAGCGCAAGGACACTGTCTAGAGTAATTATAGATGATTACTTTTAAGTATAAAAGGGTCATTTGTTAGGAACATGTGGAAGACTTCGTGGCATAGTGCCAAATATTTTATTAGTTACGATAATGAAGAGTTTTACTGGGGATTGCAAGGGTCTCATCCCCAAACCGGAGTAACCGCCCGTCATTTGTGTTGGTATTCCATTAATACCCTTACAAGAAGTGTTATGAGCATGATAATTTCCACCACATAGAATTGCACTAAATTTAATATTCAAGGTTTTTTGAGAAATTAAAAGCCGATAAAACTCCGTTCATCGAATTTTAAAAAGTGCAAGGACATTGCCTATAGTAATTATACATGATTACTTATAAGTATACAGGGGTCATTCGTTGAAAACTTGTGGAAGACTTCGTGGGATAATGTAAAATTGTTTGTTAGTTACGATAATGAAGAGTTTTACTGGGGATTTCAAGGGTCCCATCCGTAAACTGGGGTAACCGCCCGTCATTTGTGTTGGTGTTCCATTAATACCCTTACAAGAAATGTTATGAGCACGATAATTACCACCACATTGAATTGCACTAAATTTAATATTCATGGTTTTTTGAGAAATTAAAGGCTGATAAAACTCCGTCCATCTAATTTTAAAAAGCGCAAGGACATTGCCTATAGTAATTATAGATGATTACTTATAAGTATACAAGGGTCATTCGTTAAGAACTCGTGGAAGACTTCGTGGGATAATGCCAAATTGTTTTTTAGTTACGATGATGAAGAGTTTTACTAGGGATTGCAAGGGTCCCATCCGCAAACCGGTGTAACTGGCCATTATTTGTGTTGGTATTCCATTAATACCCTTACAAGAAGTGCTATGAGCACGATAATTTCAACCACATAGAATTCCACTAAATTTACTATATTCAAGGTTTTTTGAGAAATTAAAAGCCGATAAAACTCCGTCCATCTAATTTTAAAAAGCGCAAGGACATTGCCTATAGTAATTATAGGTGATTACTTATAAGTATACAAGGGTCATTCGTTAAGAACTTGTGGAAGACTTCGTGGGATAATGCCAAATTGTTTATTAGTTACGATGATGAAGAGTTTTACTGGAGATTGCAATGGTCCTATCAGCAAACCGGTGTAACTGCCCATTATTTGTGTTGGTATTCCATTAATACCCTTACAAGAAGTGTTATGAGCACGATAATTTCCAGCACATAGAATTCCACTAAATTTAATATTCAAGGTTTTTTGAGAAATTAAAAGCCGATAAAACTCCGTCCATCTAATTTTAAAAAGCGCAAGGACATTGCCTATAGTAATTATAGATGATTACTTATAAGTATACAAGGGTCATTCGTTAAGAACTTGTGTGAGCCTTCGTGGCATAATGCCAAATTGTTTATTAGTTAAAATGATGAAGAGTTTTACTGGAGATTACAAGGGTCCCATCCGCAAACCGGAGTAACCGCCTGTCATTTGTGTTGGTATTCAATTAATACCCTTACAAGTAGTGTTATGAGCACGATAATTTCCACCACATAGAATTGAACTAAATTTAATATTCAAGGTTTTTTGAGAAATTAAAATCCGATAAAACTCCGTCCATCTAATTTTAAAAAGTGCAAGGGCATTGCCTATAGTAATTATACGTGATTACTTATAAGTATACAAGGGTCATTCATTAAAAACTTGTGGAAGACTTTGTGGGATAATGTAAAATTGTTTATGAGTTACGATAATGAAGAGTTTTACAGGGAATTTCAAGGGTCCCATCCGCAAACCGGGGTAACCGCCCTTCATCAGTGTTGGTGTTCGATTAATACCCTTACAATAAGTGTTATGAGCATGATAATTTCCACCACATCGAATTGCCCTAAATTTAATATTCGTGGTTTTTTGAGAAATTAAAAGCCGATAAAACTCCCTCCATCTAATTTTAAAAAGTGCAAGGACATTGCCTATAGTAATTATAGATGATTACTTATAAGTATACAAGGGTCATTCGTTAAGAACTTGTGGAAGACTTTGTGGGAAAATGCCAAATTGTTTAGTAGTTACAATGATGAAAAGTTTTACTGGGGATTACAAGGGTCCCATCTGCAAACTGGAGTAACCGCCTGTCATTTGTATTGGTATTCCATTAATACCCTTACAAGAAGTGTTATGAGAACGGTAATTTCCTCCACATAGAATTGTACAAACTTTAATATTCTAGGTTTTTTTGCGAAATTAAAAGCTGATAAAACTCCGTCCATCTAATTTTAAAAAGCGCAAGGACATTGCCTACAGTAATTATAGATGATTACTTATTAGTATACAAGGGTCGTTCGTTAAGATCTAGTGGAAGACTTCGTGGGATAATGCCAAATTGTTTATTAGTTACGATGATGACGATATTTTCTGGGGATAACAAGGGTCCCGTTCGCAAACTGGAGTAACCGCCCGTCATTTGTGTTGGTATTCCATTAATACCCTTAAAAGAAGTGTCATGAGCACGATAATATCCACCACAAAGAATTGCACCTAATTTAATATTCTAGGTTTTTTAAGAAATTAGAAGCCAATACAACTCCATCCATTAAATTTTAAAAAGAGCAAGGACACTGTCTAGAGTAATTATAGATGATTACTTTTAAGTATAAAAGGGTCATTTGTTAGGAACATGTGGAAGACTTCGTGGCATAGTGCCAAATATTTTATTAGTTACGATAATGAAGAGTTTTACTGGGGATTGCAAGGGTCTCATCCCCAAACCGGAGTAACCGCCCGTCATTTGTGTTGGTATTCCATTAATACCCATACAAGAAGTGTCATGAGCATGATAATTTCCACCACATAGAATTGCACTAAATTTAATATTCAAGGTTTTTTGAGAAATTAAAAGCTGATAAAACTCCGTTCATCGAATTTTAAAAAGTGCAAGGACATTGCCTATAGTAATTATACATGATTACTTATAAGTATACAGGGGTCATTCGTTGAAAACTTGTGGAAGACTTCGTGGGATAATGTAAAATTGTTTGTTAATTACGATAATGAAGAGTTTTACTGGGGATTTCAAGGGTCCCATCCGTAAACCGGGGTAACCGCCCGTCATTTGTGTTGGTGTTCCATTAATACCCTTACAAGAAATGTTATGAGCACGATAATTACCACCACATTGAATTGCACTAAATTTAATATTCATGGTTTTTTGAGAAATTAAAGGCTGATAAAACTCCGTCCATCTAATTTTAAAAAGCGCAAGGACATTGCCTATAGTAATTATAGATGATTACTTATAAGTATACAAGGGTCAATCGTTAAGAACTCGTGGAAGACTTCGTGGGATAATGCCAAATTGTTTTTTAGTTACGATGATGAAGAGTTTTACTAGGGATTGCAAGGGTCCCATCCGCAAACCGGTGTAACTGGCCATTATTTGTGTTGGTATTCCATTAATACCCTTACAAGAAGTGCTATGAGCACGATAATTTCAACCACATAGAATTCCACTAAATTTACTACATTCAAGGTTTTTTGTGAAATTAAAAGCCGATAAAACTCCGTCCATCTAATTTTAAAAAGCGCAAGGACATTGCCTATAGTAATTATAGGTGATTACTTATAAGTATACAAGGGTCATTCGTTAAGAACTTGTGGAAGACTTCGTGGGATAATGCCAAATTGTTTATTAGTTACGATGATGAAGAGTTTTACTGGAGATTGCAATGGTCCTATCAGCAAACCGGTGTAACTGCCCATTATTTGTGTTGGTATTCCATTAATACCCTTACAAGAAGTGTTATGAGCACGATAATTTCCAGCACATAGAATTCCACTAAATTTAATATTCAAGGTTTTTTGAGAAATTAAAAGCCGATAAAACTCCGTCCATCTAATTTTAAAAAGTGCAAGGACATTGCCTATAGTAATTATAGATGATTACTTATAAGTATACAAGGGTCATTCGTTAAGAACTTGTGTGAGCCTTCGTGGCATAATGCCAAATTGTTTATTAGTTAAAATGATGAAGAGTTTTACTGGAGATTACAAGGGTCCCATCCGCAAACCGGAGTAACCGCCTGTCATTTGTGTTGGTATTCCATTAATACCCTTACAAGTAGTGTTATGAGCACGATAATTTCCACCACATAGAATTGAACTAAATTTAATATTCAAGGTTTTTTGAGAAATTAAAATCCGATAAAACTCCGTCCATCTAATTTTAAAAAGTGCAAGGACATTGCCTATAGTAATTATACATGATTACTTATAAGTATACAAGGGTCATTCATTAAAAACTTGTGGAAGACTTCGTGGGATAATGTAAAATTGTTTATGAGTTACGATAAGGAAGAGTTTTACTGGGAATTTCAAGGGTCCCATCCGCAAACCGGGGTTACCGCCCGTCATCAGTGTTGGTGTTCGATTAATACCCTTACAAGAAGTGTTATGAGCATGATAATTTCCACCACATCGAATTGCCCTAAATTTAATATTCGTGGTTTTTTGAGAAATTAAAAGCCGATAAAACTCCCTCCATCTAATTTTAAAAAGTGCAAGGACATTGCCTATAGTAATTATAGATGATTACTTATAAGTATACAAGGGTCATTCGTTAAGAACTTGTGGAAGACTTTCTGGGAAAATGCCAAATTGTTTAGTAGTTACAATGATGAAGAGTTTTACTGGGGATTACAAGGGTCCCATCTGCAAACCGGAGTAACCGCCTGTCATTTGTATTGGTATTCCATTAATACCCTTACAAGAAGTGTTATGAGAACGATAATTTCCTCCACATAGAATTGTACAAACTTTAATATTCTAGGTTTTTTTGCGAAATTAAAAGCTGATAAAACTCCGTCCATCTAATTTTAAAAAGCGCAAGGACATTGCCTACAGTAATTATAGATGATTACTTATTAGTATACAAGGGTCGTTCGTTAAGATCTAGTGGAAGACTTCGTGGGATAATGCCAAATTGTTTATTAGTTACGATGATGACGATATTTTCTGGGGATAACAAGGGTCCCATCCGCAAACTGGAGTAACCGCCCGTCATTTGTGTTGGTATTCCATTAATACCCTTACAAGAAGTGTTATGAGCACGATAATATCCACCATAAAGAATTGCACCTAATTTAATATTCTAGGTTTTTTAAGAAATTAGAAGCCAATACAACTCCATCCATTAAATTTTAAAAAGCGCAAGGACACTGTCTAGAGTAATTATAGATGATTACTTGTAAGTATAAAAGGGTCATTTGTTAGGAACATGTGGAAGACTTCGTGGCATAGTGCCAAATATTTTATTAGTTACGATAATGAAGAGTTTTACTGGGGATTGCAAGGGTCTCATCCCCAAACCGGAGTAACCGCCCGTCATTTGTGTTGGTATTCCATTAATACCCTTACAAGAAGTGTTATGAGCATGATAATTTCCACCACATAGAATTGCACTAAATTTAATATTCAAGGTTTTTTGAGAAATTAAAAGCCGATAAAACTCCGTTCATCGAATTTTAAAAAGTGCAAGGACATTGCCTATAGTAATTATACATGATTACTTATAAGTATACAGGGGTCATTCGTTGAAAACTTGTGGAAGACTTCGTGGGATAATGTAAAATTGTTTGTTAGTTACGATAATGAAGAGTTTTACTGGGGATTTCAAGGGTCCCATCCGTAAACCGGGGTAACCGCCCGTCATTTGTGTTGGTGTTCCATTAATACCCTTACAAGAAATGTTATGAGCACGATAATTACCACCACATTGAATTGCACTAAATTTAATATTCATGGTTTTTTGAGAAATTAAAGGCTGATAAAACTCCGTCCATCTAATTTTAAAAAGCGCAAGGACATTGCCTATAGTAATTATAGATGATTACTTATAAGTATACAAGGGTCATTCGTTAAGAACTTGTGTAAGCCTTCGTGGCATAATGCCAAATTGTTTATTAGTTACAATGATGAAGAGTTTTACTAGGGATTACAAGTGTCCCATCCGTAAACCGGAGTAATTGCCTATCATTTGTGTTGGTATTCCGTTAATACCCTTACAAGAAGTGTTATGAGCACGATAATTTCCACCACATAGAATTGCACAAACTTTAATATTCTAGGTTTTTTAAGAAATTAAAAGCCAGTACAACTCCATCCATTAAATTTTAAAAAGCGAAAGGACACTGTCTAGAGTAATTATAGATGATTACTTATTAGTATACAAGGGTCATTTTTTAAAAACTTGTGGAAGACTTCATGGGATAATGCCAAATTGTTTATTAGTTGTGGTGATAAAGAGTTTTACTGTAGATTGCAGGGGTCCCATCCGCAAACTGGTGTAACCGCCCATCATTTCTGTTAGTATTCCATTAGTACCCTCACAAAAAGTGTTATGAGCACGATAATTTCCACCACATAGAATTGCGTGAAATTTAATATTTCAGGTTTTTCATGAAATTAAAATCCAATAAAATTCCTTTCATCTAATTTTAAAAAGCGCAAGGACATTGTCTAGAGTAATTATATATGATACTTTTAAGTATACAAGGGTCATTCGTTAAGAACTTCTGGAAGACTTCGTGGGATAATGACAAATTGTTTATTAGTTACGGTGATGAAGAGTTTTACAGGGGGTTCCAAGGGTCCCATCCGCAAATCAGGGTAACTGCACGTCATCTGTGTTAGTATTCCATTAATCCCCTTACAAGAAGTGTTATGAGCACGATAATTTCCACCACATAGAATTCCACTAAATTTAATATTCAAGATTTTTTGAAAAATTAAAAGCCGATAAAACTCCGTCCATCTAATTTCAAAAAATGCAAGGACATTGCCTACAGTAATTATAGATGATTACTTATAAGTATACAAGGGTCATTCGTTAAGAACTTGTGTAAACCTTCGTGGCATAATGCCAAATTGTTCATTAGTTACAATGATGAAGAGTTTTACTGGGGATTACAAGTGTCCCATCCGCAAACCGGAGTAACCGCCTGTCATTTGTGTTGGTATTCCGTTAATACCCTTACAAGAAGTGTTATGAGCACGATAATTTCCACCACATAGAATTTTACAAACTTTAATATTTTAGGTTTTTTAAGAAATTAAAAGACAGTACAACTCCATCCATTAAATTTTAAAAAGCGAAAGGACACTGTCTAGAGTAATTATAGATGATTACTTATAAGTATACAAGGGTCATTTGTTAAAAACTTGTGGAAGACTTCATGGGATAATGCCAAATTGTTTATTAGTTATGGTGATAAAGAGTTTTACTGTAGATTGCAAGGGTCCCATCCGCAAACCTGTGTAACCGCCCGTCATTTCTGTTAGTATTCCATTAGTACCCTCACAAAAAGTGTTACGAGAACGATAATTTCCACCACATAGAATTGAGTGAAATTTAATATTTTAGGTTTTTCATGAAATTAAAATCCAATAAAATTCCGTCCATCTAATTTTAAAAAGCGCAAGGACATTGTCTAGAGTAATTATATATGATACTTTGAAGTGTACAAGGGTCATTAGTTAAGAACTTGTGGAAGACTTTGTGGGATAATGACAAATTGTTTATTAGTTACGGTGATGAAGAGTTTTACAGGGGGTTCCAAGGGTCCCATCCGCAAATCAGGGCAACTGCACGTCATCTGTGTTAGTATTCCATTAATTCCCTTACAAGAAGTGTTATGAGCACGATAATTCCCACCACATAGAATTTCATGAAATTTAATATTCTAGGTCTTTTATGAAATTAAAAGCTAATAAAACTCCGTCCATCAAATTTCAAAAAGCGCAAGGCCATTGGTTAGAGCAATTATAGATAATTATTTATAAGTATACCGGGGTCATTCAGTAAGAACTTGTGGATGACTTCCTGGGCTATTGCCAAATTTTTATTAATTACGGTGATAAAGAGTTATGAGCACGATAATTTGCACCCTATAGAATTGCATGACGTTTAATATTATAGGTTTTTCATGAAATTAAACGCCAATAAAACTCCGTCCGTCTAATTTTAAAAAGCGTAAGGACATTCTCTGGAGTATCTATAGATGATTACGTATGAGTATACAAGGGTCATTTTTTAAGAACTTGTAGAAGACTTCGTGGGATAATGCCAAATTTTTTATTAGTTACGATGATGAAGAGTTTTACTTCGGATTGCAAGGGTCCCATCCACAAATCGGAGTAACCGCCCATCATTTGTGTTGGTATTCCATTAATATCCTTACAAAAGGTGTTATGAGCACGATAATTTCCACCACATAGAATTGAACAAAATTTATTATTCTAGATTTTTTAAGAAAATGAAAGCAGATAAAACACTGTCCAACTAATTTTAAAAAGCGCAAGGACATTGTCTATAGTAATTATAGATGATTACTTATTAGTATACAAGGGTAATTTGTTAAGAACTTGTGGAAGACTTCGTGGGATAATGCCAAATTGTTTATTAGTTACGATGATGAAGAGTTTTACTGGGGATTGCAAGGGCCCCATCCGCAAACCGGGGTAACTGCCCGTCATTTGTGTTGGTATTCCATTAATACCCTTACAAGAAGTGTTATGAGCCCGATAATTTCCACCACAAAGAATTGCATGAAATTTAATATTCTAGGTTTTTTATGAAATTAAAAGAAAATTAAACCAGTCCATCAAATTTCAAAAATTGCAAGGACATTGTCTAGAGTAATTATAGATGATTACTTATAAGTATACACGGTTCATTCGTGAAGAGCTTGTGGAAGACTTCGTGGGATAATGCCAAATTATTTATTATTTACGGTGATGAAAAGTTTACATGGGGTTGCAAGGGTCCCATCTGCAAATCGGGGTAACCGCTCACCATTTGTGTTAGTATTCCATTAATACTCTTACAAGAAGTGTTATGAGCACGATAATTTCCACCACATAGAATTTCATGAAATTAAATATTCTAGGTTTTTTATGAACTTAAAAGCCAATAAAACTTTGTCCATCAAATTTCAAAAAGCACAAGGACATTGGTTAGAGCAATCACAGATAATTATTCATAAGTATACCAGGGTCATTCGGTAAGAACTTGTGGAAGACTTCCTGGGATAATACCAAATTGTTTATTAGTTACGGTGATGAAGAGGTTTACTGGGGATTGCAAGGGTCCCGTCCGCAAACCGGGGTAACCGCCCATCATTTGTGTTAGTATTTCATTAAAACCCTTACAAAAAGTATTATGAGCACAATAATTTACACCACATAGAATTGCGCAAAATTTAATATTTTAGGTTTTTCATGAAATTAAAAACCATTAAAACTCCGTGTATCTATTTTTAAGAAGCGCAAGGACATTTTCTAGAGTAATTATATATGATTACTTATAAGTATATATGGGTCACTCGTTAAGAACTTGTGGAAGACTTCGTGGGATAATGCAAAATTGTTTATTAGTTACGATGATGAAGAGTTTTACAGGGGATTGCAAGGGACCCATCCGCAAACTGGGGTAACCGCCCGATATTTGTGTTGGTGTTCCATTAATACCCTTACAAGAAGTGTTATGAGCACGATAATTTCCACCACATTTAATTGCACCAAATTTAATATTCATGGTTTTTTGAGAAATTAAAAGCCGATAAAACTCCGCCCATCTAATTTTAGAAAGCGCAAGGACATTGCCTATAGTAATTATAGATGATTACTTATAAGAATACAAGGGTCATTCATTAATAACTTGTGGAAGACTTCGTGGGATAATGCCAAATTGTTTATTAGTTATGATGATGAAGAGTTTTACTGGGGATTGCAAGGGTCCCATCCGCAAACCGGTGTAACTGCCCATTGTTTGTGTTGGTATTCCGTTAATACCCTTACAAGAAGTGTTATGAGCACGATAATTTCCACCACATAGAATAGCATGAAATTTAATATTCCAGGTTTTTTAAGAAATTAAAAGACAAATAATACCAGTTCATCAAATTTCAAAAATCGCAAGGACACTGTCTAGAATAATTATAGATGATTACTTATATGTATACAAGGGTCATTCGTTAAGAACTTGTGGAAGACTTCGTGGGATAATGCCAAATTGTTTATTACTTATGGTGATAAAGAGTTTTACTGGGGATTGCAAGGGTCCCATCCGCAAACCGGGGTATCCGCCCGACATTTGTGTTAGTATTCCATTAATACCCTTACAAAAAGTGTTATGAGCACAATAATTTACACCACATAGAATTGCATGAAATTTAATATTTTAGGTTTTTTGTGAAATTAAAAACCATTAAAACTCCGTCTATCTAATTTTAAAAAGCGCAGGGACATTTTCTAGTGTAATTATATATGATTACTTATAAGTATACTAGGGTCATTCGTTAAGAACTTGTGGAATAATTCGTGGGATAATGCAAAATTGTTTATTAGTTACGATGATGAAGAGTTTTACTGGGGATTGCAAGGGTTCCATCCGCAAACCGGGGTAACCGCCCATCATTTTTGTTGGTGTTCCATTAATACCCTTACGAGAAGTGTTATGAGGACGATAATTTCCACCACATTGAATTGCACTAAATTTAATATTCATGGTTTTTTGAGAAATTAAAAGCCGATAAAACTCGTCCATCTAATTTTAAAAAGAGCAAGGACATTGCCTATAGTAATTATAGATGAATACTTATAAGTATACAAGGGTCATTCGTTAAGAACTTGTGGAAGACTTCGTGGGATAATGCCAAATTGTTTATTAGTTACGATGATGAAGAATTTTACTGGGGATTACAAGTGTCCCATCCGCAAAACGGTGTAACTGCCCATTATTTGTGTTGGTATTCCATTAATACCCTTACAATAAGTGTTATGAGCACGATAATTTCCACCACATAGAATTGCATGAAATTTAATATTATAGGTTTTATAAGAAATTAAAAGACAAATAAAACCAGTTCATCAAATTTCAAAAATTGCACGCAAACCGGGGTAACTGCCCGTCATTTGTGTTGGTATTCCATTAATAACCTTACAATAAGTGGTATAGGAACGATAATTTCCCCCACATGGAATTGCATGAAATTTAATATTCTCAGTTTTTATGAAATAAAAAGCCAATAAAACTCTGTCCATCAAATTTCAAAAATCGCAAGGACATTGGCTAGAGCAATTATGGATAATTACTTATAAGTATACCAGGGTCATTCGGTAAGAACTTGTGGAAGACTTCCTGGGATAATTTCAAATTGTTTATTAGTTACGGTGATAAAGAGTTTTACTAGGGATTGCAAGGGTCCTGTCCGCAAACCGGGGTAACCGCCCGTCATTTGTGTTAGTATTCAATTTGTTCCCTTACAAGAAGTGTTATGGGCATGATAATTCCACCACATAGAATTTCATTTAATTTAACATTCTAGGTATTTTATGAAATTAAAAGCCAATACAACTCCATCCATTAAATGTTAAAAAGCGCAAAGACACTGTCTAGATTAATTATAGATGATTACTTATAAGTATACAAGGGTCATTTGTTAAGAACTTGTGGAAGAGTTCGTAGGATAATGCCAAATTGTTTATTAGTTACGATGATGAAGAGTTTTACTGGGGATTGCAAGGGTCCCATCCGCAAACCGGGGTAACTGGTATTCCGTTATTACACTTACAAAAAGTGGTATGAGAACGATAATTTCCACCACATAGAATTGCATGAAATTTATTATTCTAGGTTTTTAATGAAATTAAAAGAAAATATAACTCCATCAATCTAATTTTAAAAAGCGCAAGGACATTGTCTAGAGTAATTATATATGATTACTTATAAGTATACAAGGGTCATTCGTTAAGAACTTGTGGAAGACTTCGTGGGATCATGTAAAATTGTTTATTTGTAACGGTGATGAAGAGTTTTACAGTGGATTGCAAGGGTCTCGTCCGCAAACCGGGGTAACCGCCCGTCATTTGTGTTAGTATTCCATTAATACCCTTACAAGAAGTGTTTTGTGCACGATAATTTCCACCTCATAGAATTGCATGAAATTTAATATTCTAAGTTTTTATTGAATTAAAAGCCAATAGAACTCCGTCCATCGAATTTCAAAAAGCGTAAAGTCATTGTCTAGAGCAATTATAGATAAATACTTATAAGTATATAAGGGCCATTCGGTAAGAACATGTGGAAGACTTCGTGGGATGATGCCAAATTGTTTGTTAGTTACTGTGATAAAGAGTTTTACTGGGGATTGCAAGGGTCACGTCCTCAAACCGGGGAAACCGCCGCCGTTATATGTGTTAGTCTTCCATTAATACCCTTATAAGAAGTGATATGGGCACGATAGTTTCCACCACATAGAATTGCATGAAATGCCAATAAAACTCCATCCATCAAATTTCAAAAACCGCAAGGACATTGGCTAGAGCAAATACAGATAATTACTTATAAGCATACAAGGGTCATTCGGTAAGAACTTGTGAAAGACATCCTGGGATAATGCCAAATTGTTTATTAGTTACGGTCATAAAGAGTTTTACTGGGGATTCTATGGGTCCTGTCCACAAACCGGGGTAACCGCCCATCATTTGTGTTAGTATTCAATTTGTTCCCTTACAAGATTTGTTATGAGCATGATAATTCCACCACATAGAATTTCATTTAATTTAACATTCTAGGTATTTTATGAAATTGAAACCCAATACAACTCCATCCAATAAATTTTAAAAAACGCAAGGACACTGTCTAGATTAATTATAGATGATTAATTATAAGTATACTGGGGTCATTTGTTAAGAACTTGTGGAAGACTTCGTTGAATAATGCCAAATTGTTTATTAGTTACGATGATGAAGAGTTTTGCTGGGGATTCCAAGGGTCCCATCCGCAAGCCCGGGTAACTGCCCGTCATTTGTGTTGGTATTCCATTAATACCCTCACAAGAAGTGTTATGAGCACGATAATTTCCACCACATAGAATTGCATGAAATTTAATACTCTAGGTTTTTTGTGAAATTAAAAGCCAATAAAACTCCGTCCATCAAATTTCACAAAGCTCAAGGACATTGACTAGAGATAATTACTTATAACTATACCTGGGTCATTCGGTAAGAACTTGTGGAAGAGTTCTTGGGATAATACCAAATTTTTTTTAGTTATGGTCATAAAGAGTTTGACTGAGGATTACAAGGGTACCGTCCGCAAATTGGGGTAACCGCCCATCATTCATGTTAGTATTCAATTTGTTTCCTTAGAAGAAGTGTTATGAGCACGATAATTTCCACCACATAGAATTTCATTTAATTTAATATTCTAGGTATTTTATGAAATTAAAAGCCAATACAACTCCATCCATTAAAATTTAAAAAGTGCAAGGACACTATCTAGATTAATTATAGATGATTACTTATAAGTATAAAAGGGTCATTTGTTACGAAATTGTGAAAGACTTTGTGGGATAATGCCAAATTGTTTATTAGTTACGAGGATGAAGAGTTTTACTGGGGATTGCAAGGGTCCCATCCTCAAACCGGGCTAACTGCCCGTCATTTGTGTGGGTATTCCATTAATACCCTTACAATAAGTGTTATGAGCACGATAATTTACACCACATAGAATAGCATGAAATTTAATATTCTCAATCAATTAAAATTTAAAAAGTGCAAGGACTTTGTCTAGATTAATTATAGATGATTATTTATAAGTATACAAGGGTCATTTGTTAAGAACTTGTGGAAGACTTCGTGGGATAATGCCAAATTGTTTATTAGTTACGATGATAAAGAGTTTTACTGGGGATTGCAAGGGTCCCATCCTCAAACCGGGGTAACTGCCCGTCAGTTGTGTTAGTATTCGATTCATATCCTTACAATAAGTGTTACGAGCACGATAATTTCCACAACATAGATATGCATGAAATTTAATATTCTAGGTTTTTTATGAAATTAAAAGCCAATAAAACTCCGTCGATCAAATTTCAAAAAGCGCAAGGACATTGGCTAGAGCAATTATAGATAATAACTTATAAGTATACCAGGGTCATTCAGTTAGAACTTGTGGAAGACATCCTGGGATAATGCCAAATTGTTTATTAGTTACAGTGATAAAGAGTTTTACTAGGGATTGCTAGGGCCCCGTCCGCAAACCGGGGTAACCGCCCGTTATTTGTGTTAGTATTCAATTTGTTCCCTTAGAAGAAGTATTATGAGCACGATAATTTTCACCACATACAATTTCATTTAATTTAATATTCTAGGTATTTTATGAATTTAAAAGCCAATACAACTGAATCCATTAAAATTTAAAAAGAGCAAGGACTTTGTCTAGATTAATTATAGATGATATCTTATAAGTATACAAGGGTCATTTGTTAAGAACTTGTGGAAGACTTCGTGGGATAATGCCAAATTGTTTATTAGTTACAATGATGAACAGTTTTACTGGAGATTGCAAGGGTCCCATCCGCAGACCCGGGTAACTGCCTGTCATTTGTGTTGGTATTCCATTAATACCCTTACAATAAGTGTTATGAGCACGATAAATTCCACCACATAGAATTGAATGAAATTTAAGATTCTAGGTTTTTTATGAAATTAAAATCCAATAAAACTCCGTCCATCAAATTTCAAAAAGAGCAAGGACATTGGCTAGAGCAATTATAGATAATTACTTTTAGGTATACCAGGGTCATTCAGTTAGAACTTGTGGAAGACTTCCTGGGATAATGCCAAATTGTTTATTAGATACGGTGATAAAACTCCGTCCATCAAATTTCAAAAAGCGCAGGGACATTGGCTAGAGCAATTATAGATAATTACTTATAAGTATACCGGGGTCATACAGTTAGAACTTGTGGAAGACTTCCTGGGATAATGCCAAATTGTTTATTAGATACGGTGATAAAGAGTTTTACCGGGGATTGCAAGGGTCCTGTCCGCAAAGCGGGTTAATTGCCCGCAATTTTGTTAGTATTCAATCTGTTCCCTTAGAAGAAGTATTATGAGCACGATAATTTTCACCACATAAAATTAAATTTCATTTAATATTTTAGGTATTTTATGAAATTAAAAGCCAATACAACTCCATCAATTAAAATTTAAAAAGAACAAGGACTCTGTCTAGATTAAATATAGATGATTACTTATAAGTATACAAGGGTCATTTGTTAAGAACTTGTGGAAGACTTCTTGGGATAATGCCAAATTGTTTATTAGTTACGATGATGAAGAGTTTTACTGGGGATTGCAAGGGTCCCATCCGCAAACCCGGGTAACTGCCTTTCATTTGTGTTGGTATTCCATTAATACCCTTACAATAAGTGTTATGAGCACGATAATTTCCGCCACATAGAATTGCATGAAATTTAATATTCTAGGTTTTTTATCAAATTAAAAGCCAATAAAACTCCGTCCATCAAATTTCAAAAAGCGCAACGACATTGGCTAGAGAAATTATAGATAATTACTTTTAAGTATACCAGGGTCATTCAGTTAGAACTTGTGGAAGACTTCCTGGGATAATGCCAAACTGTTTATTAGTTACGGTGATAAAGAGTTTTACTGGGTATTGCAAGGGTCCCATCCGCAAACCGGGGTAACCGCCCGTCATTTGTGTTAGTATTCAATTTGTTCCCTTACAAGAAGTGTCATGAGAACGATAATTTCCACCACATAGAATTTCATTTAATTTAATATTCTAGGTATTTTATGAAATTTAAAGCCAATACAACTCCATCCATTAAATTTTAAAATGCGCAAGAAAACTGTCTAGATTAATTATAGATGATTACTTATAAGTATAAAAGGGTCATTTGTTAAGAGATTGTGGAAAACTTCGTGGGATAATGCCAAATTCTTTATTAGTTACGATGATGAAGAGTTTTACTGGGGATTGCAACCCATCCGCAAACCCGGGTAACTGCCCATCATTTGTGTTGGTATTCTATTAATACCCTTACAATAAGTGTTGTGAGCACGATAATTTCCACCACATATAAAACCATGAAATTTAATATTCTAGGTTTTTTATGAAATTAAAAGCCAATAAAACTCCGTCCTTCAAATTTCAACATGCGGAAGGACATTGGCTAGAGAAATTATAGATAATTACTTATAAGTATACCAGGGTTATACATTTAGAACTTGTGGAAGACTTCCTGGGATAATGCCAAATTGTTTATTAGTTACGGTGATAAAGAGTCTTACTGGGGATTGCAAGGGTCCCGTCCGCAAACCGGGGTAACCGCCTGTTATTTGTGTTAGTATTCAATTTGTTCCCTTAGAAGAAGTATTATGAGCACGATAATTTTCACCACATACAATTTCATTTAATTTAATTTTCTAGGTATTTTAAGAAATTAAAAGCCAATACAACTCCATCCATTAAAATTTAAAAAGAACAAGGTCTCTGTCTAGATTAATTATAGATGATTACTTATAAGTATGCAAGGGTCATTTTTTAAGAACTTGTGGAAGACTTCGTGGGATAATGCCAAATTGTTTATTAGTTACGATGATGAAGAGTTTTACTGGGGATTGCAAGGGTCCCATCCGCAAACCCGGGTAACTGCCCGTCATTTGTGTTGGTATTCCATTAATACCCTTAAAATAAGTGTTATGAGCACAATAATTTCCACCATATAGAATTACAGGAAATTTAATATTCTAGGTTTTTTATGAAATTATAAGCAAATAAAACTCCGTCCATCAAATTTCAAAAAGCGCAACAATATTGGCTAGAGCAATTATAGATAATTACTTTTAAGTATACCGGGGTCATTTAGTTAGAACTTGTGGAAGACTTCCTGGGATAATGCCAAATTGTTTATTAGTTACAGTGATAAAGAGTTTTACTGGGGATTGCAAGGGTCCCATCCGCAGGCCAGGGTAACTGCCCGTCATTTTCATTAGTATTCAATTTGTTCCCTTACAAGAAGTGTTATGAGCATGATAATTTCTACCACATAGAATTCATTTAATTTAATATTTTTGGTATTTTATGATATTTAAAGCCAATACAACTCCACCCAATTAATTTTAAAATGCGCAAGAACACTGTCTAGATTAATTATAGATGATTACTTATAAGTATACAAGGGTCATTTGTTAAGAACTTGTGGAAGACTTCGTGGGATAATGCCAAATTCTTTATTAGTTACAATGATGAAGAGTTTTACTGGGGATTGCAAGGGTCCCATCCGCAAACCCGGGTAACTGCCCGTCATTTGTGTTGGTATTCTATTAATACCCTTACAATAAGTGTTATGAGCACGATGATTTCCACCACATAGAATTGCATGAAATTTAATATTCTAGGTTTTTTATGAAATTAAAAGCCAATAAAACTCCGTCCATCAAATTTCAAAAAGTGCAAGGACATTGGCTATAGAAATTATAGATAATTATTTATAAGTATATCAGGGTCATTCGGTAAGAACTTGTGGAAGATTTTTTGGGATAACACAAAATTCTTTATTAGGTACGGTCATAAAGAGTTTAACTGGGGATTGCAAGGGTCCCATCCGCAAACCGGGGTAACCGCCCGTAATTTGTGTTAGTATTCAATTTGTTCCCATAGAAGAAGTATTATAAGCACGATAATTTTCACCACATACAATTTCCTTTAATTTAATATTCTAGAAATTTTATGAAATTAAAAGCCAATACAATTCCATCCATTAAAACTTAAAAAGTTCAAGGGCTTTGTCGAGTTAATTATGGATAATTAATTGTAAACATACATTGGTCATTTGTTAAGAATTTCTGGAAAACTTCGTGGGATAATGCCAAATTGTTTATTGGTTACGATGATGAAGATTTTTACTAGGGATTGCAAGGGTCCCATCCGCAAACCGGGGTAACTGCCCATCATTTGTGTTGGTATTCGATTAATACCCTTACAATAAGTGTTATGAGCACGATAATTTCCACAACATAGAATTGCACGAAATTTAATATTCTAGGTTTTTTATGAAATTAAAAGCCAATAAAACTCCGTCCTTCAAATTTCAAAAAGAGCAAGGACATTGGCTAGAGCAATTATAGATAATTACTTTTAGGTATACCAGGGTCATTCAGTTAGAACTTGTGGAAGACTACCTGGGATAATGCCAAATTGTTTATTAGTTACGGTGATAAAGAGTTTTACTGGTGATAAAGAGTTTTACTGGGGATTGCAAGGGTCCCATCCGCAAACTGGGATAACCGCCCGTCATTTGTGTTTGTATTCAATTTGTTCCCTTACAAGAAGTGTTATGAGCACGATAATTTCAACCACATAAAATTTCATTTATTTTAATATTCTTGGTATTTTATGATATTTAAAGCCAATACAACTCCATCCATTTAATTTTAAAATGCGCAAGAACACTGTCTAGATTAATTATAGATGATTACTTATAAGTATACAAGGGTCATTTGTTAAGAACATGTGAAAGAATTCGTCGGATAATGCCAAATTCTTTATTAGTTACGATGATGAAGAGTTTTACAGGGGATTGCAAGGGTCCCATCCTCAAACCCGGGTAACTGCCCGTCATTTGTGTTGGTATTCCATTAATACCCTTACAATAAGTGTTATGAGCAAGAAAATTTCCACCACATAGAATTACATGAAATTTAATATTCTAGGTTTTTTATGAAATTAAATGCCAATAAAACTCCGTCCATCAAATTTCAAAAAACGCAACGACATTGGCTAGAGCAATTATAGATAATTAATTTTAAGTATACCAGGGTCATTCAGTTAGAACTTGTGGAAGACTTCCTGGGATAATGCCAAATTGTTTATTAGTTACGGTGATAAAGAGTTTTACTGGTGATAAAGAGTTTTACTGGGGATTGCAAGGGTCCCATCCGCAAACTGGGGTAACCGCCCGTCATTTGTGTTTGTATTCAATTTGTTCCCTTACAAGAAGTGTTATGAGCACGATAATTTCAACCACATAAAATTTCATTTATTTTAATATTCTTGGTATTTTATGACATTTAAAGCCAATACAACTCCATCCATTTAATTTTAAAATGCGCAAGAACACTGTCTAGATTAATTATAGATGATTACTTATAAGTATACAAGGTTCATTTGTTAAGAACTTGTGAAAGAATTCGTCGGATAATGCCAAATTCTTTATTAGTTACGATGATGAAGAGTTTTACTGGGGATTGCAAGGGTCCCATCCTCAAACCCGGGTAACTGCCCGTCATTTGTGTTGGTATTCTATTAATACCCTTACAATAACTGTTATGAGCACGATAATTTCCACCACATAGAATTGCATGAAATTTAATATTCTAGGTTTTTTATGAAATTAAAAGCCAATAAAACTCCGTCCATCAAATTTCAAAAAGTGCAATTGGCTAGAGAAATTATAGATAATTATTTATAAGTATATCAGGGTCATTCGGTAAGAACTTGTGGAAGAGTTTTTGGGATAATACAAAATTCTTTATTAGTTACGGTGATAAAGAGTTTTACTGGGGATTGCAAGGGTCCCATCCGCAAACCGGGATAACCGCCCTTAATTTGTGTTAGTATTCAATTTGTTCCCTAAGAAGAAGTATTATGAGCACGATAATTTTCACCACATACAATTTCCTTTAATTTAATATTCTAGAAATTTTATGAAATTAAAAGCCAATACAACTCCATCCATTAAAATTTAAAAAGCGCAAGTACTTTGTCGAGTTAATTACGGATTATTAATTATAAACATACATGGGTCATTTGTTAAAAATTTGTGGAAAACTTCATGGGATAATGCCAAATTGTTTATTAGTTACGATGATGAAGAGTTTTACTAGGGATTGCAAGGGTCCCATCCGCAAACCGGGGTAACTGCCCATCACTTGTGTTGGTATTCCATTAATACCCTTACAATAAGTGTTATGAGCATGATAATTTCCACAACATAGAATTGCATGAAATTTAATATTCTAGGTTTTTTATAAAATTAAAAGCCAATAAAACTCCGTCCATCAAATTTCAAAAAGAGCAAGGACATTGGCTAGAGCAATTATAGATAATTACTTTTAGGTATTCCATGGTCATTTAGTTAGAACTTGTGGAAGACTTCCTGGGATAATGCCAAATTGTTTATTAGTTACGGTGATAAAGAGTTTTACTGGTGATAAAGAGTTTTACTGGGGATTGCAAGGGTCCCATCCGCAAACCCGGGTAACTGCCCGTCATTTGTGTTGGTATTCCATTAATACCCTTACAATAAGTGTTATGAGCACGATAATTTCCACCACATAGAATTACATGAAATTTAATATTCTAGGTTTTTTTATGAAATTAAATGCCAATAAAACTCCGTCCATCAAATTTCAAAAAGCGCAACGACATTGGCTGGAGCAATTATAGATAATTAATTTTAAGTATACCAGGGTCATTCAGTTAGAACTTGTGGAAGACTTCCTGGGATAATGCCAAATTGTTTATTAGTTACGGTGATAAAGAGTTTTACTAGTGATAAAGAGTTTTACTGGGGATTGCAAGGGTCCCATCCGCAAACTGGGGTAACCGCCCATCATTTGTGTTTGTATTCAATTTGTTCCCTTACAAGAAGTGTTATGAGCAAGATAATTTTAACCACATAAAATTTCATTTATCTTAATATTCTTGGTATTTGATGATATTTAAAGCCAATACAACTCTATCCATTTAATTTTAAAATGCGCAAGAACACTGTCTAGATTAATTATAGATGATTACTTATAAGTATACAAGGGTCATTTGTTAAGAACTTGTGAAAGAATTCGTCGGATAATGCCAAATTCTTTATTAGTTACGATGATGAAGAGTTTTACTGGGGATTGCAAGGGTCCCGTCCTCAAACCCGGGTAACTGCCCGTCATTTGTGTTGGTATTCTATTAATACCCTTACAATAACTGTTATGAGCACGATAATTTCCACCACATAGAATCTCATGAAATTTAATATTCTAGGTTTTTTATGAAATTAAAAGCCAATAAAACTCCGTCCATCAAATTTCAAAAAGTGCAATTGGCTAGAGAAATTATAGATAATTATTTATAAGTATATCAGGGTCATTCGGTAAGAACTTGTGGAAGAGTTTTTGGGATAATACAAAATTCTTTATTAGTTACGGTGATAAAGAGTTTTACTGGGGATTGCAAGGGTCCCATCCGCAAACCGGGATAACCGCCCTTAATTTGTGTTAGTATTCAATTTGTTCCCTAAGAAGAAGTATTATGAGCACGATAATTTTCACCACATATAATTTCCTTTAATTTAATATTCTAGAAATTTTATGAAATTAAAAGCCAATACAACTCCATCCATTAAAATTTAAAAAGCGCAAGTACTTTGTCGAGTTAATTACGGATTATTAATTATAAACATACATGGGTCATTTGTTAAAAATTTGTGGAAAACTTCATGGGATAATGCCAAATTGTTTATTAGTTACGATGATGAAGAGTTTTACTAGGGATTGCAAGGGTCCCATCCGCAAACCGGGGTAACTGCCCATCACTTGTGTTGGTATTCCATTAATACCCTTACAATAAGTGTTATGAGCATGATAATTTCCACAACATAGAATTGCATGAAATTTAATATTCTAGGTTTTTTATGAAATTAAAAGCCAATAAAACTCCGTCCATCAAATTTCAAAAAATGCAAGGACATTGGCTGGAGCAATTATAGATAATTACTTTTAGGTATACCAGGGTCATTCAGTTAGAACTTGTGGAAGGCTTCCTTGGATAATGCCAAATTGTTTATTAGTTACGGTGATAAAGAGTTTTAGTGGGGATTGCAAGGGTCCCATCCGCAAACCCGGGTAACTTCCCGTCATTTGTGTTGGTATTCCATTAATACCCTTACAATAAGTGTTATGAGCACGATAATTTCCAGAACATAGAATTGCATGGAATTTAATATTCTAGGTTTTTTATGAAATGAAAAGCTAATAAAACTCCGTCCATCAAATTTCAAAAAATGCTAGGACATTGGCTGGAGCAATTATAGATAATTACTTTTAGGTATACCAGGGTCATTTAGTTAGAACTTGTGGAAGACTTCCTTGGATAATGCCAAATTGTTTATTAGTTATGGTGATAAAGAGTTTTACTGGGGATTGCAAGGGTCCCATCCGCAAACTGGGGTAACCACCCGTCATTTGTGTTAGTATTCAATTTGTTCCCTTACAAGAAGTGTTATGAGCACGATAATTTCAACCACATAGAATTTCATTTAATTTAACATTCTAGGTATTTTATGATATTTAAAGCCAATACAACTCCATCCGTTTAATTTTAAAACGAGCAAGAACACTGTCTAGATTAATTATAGATGATTACTTATAAGTATACAAGGGTCATTTGTTAAGAACTTGTGAAAGAATTCGTGGGATAATGCCAAATTCTTTATTAGTTACGATGATGAAGAGTTTTACTGGGGATTGCAAGGGTCCCATCCGCAAACCCGGGTAACTGCCCGTCATTTGTGTTGGTATTCTGTTAATACCCTTACAATAAGTGTTATGAGCATGATGATTTCCACCACATAGAATTGCATGAAATTTAATATTCTAGGTTTTTTATGAAATTAAAAGCCAATAAAACTCCGTCCATCAAATTTTAAAAAGTACAAGGACATTGGCTAGAGAAATTATAGATAATTATTTATAAGTATATCAGGGTCATTCGGTAAGAACTTGTGGAAGATTTTTTGGGATAATACAAAATTCTTTATTAGTCACGGTCATAAAGAGTTTTACTGGGGATTGCAAGGGTCCCATCCGCAAACCGGGGTAACTGCCCGTAATTTGTGTTAGTATTCAATTTGTTCCCTTAGAAGAAGTATTATGAGCACGATAATTTTCACCACATACAATTTCCTTTAATTTAATATTCTAGAAATTTTATGAAATTAAAAGCCAATACAACTCCATCCATTAAAATTTAAAAAGCGCAAGCACTTTGTCGAGTTAATTACGGATTGTTAATTATAAACATACATGGGTCATTTGTTAAGAATTTGTGGAAAAATTCGTGGGATAATGCCAAATTATTTATTAGTTACGATGATGAAGAGTTTTACTAGGGATTGCAAGGGTCCCATCCGCAAACCGGGCTAACTGCCCATCACTTGTGTTGGTATTCCATTAATACCCTTACAATAAGTGTTATAAGCACGATAATTTCCACAACATTGAATTGCATGAAATTTAATATTCTAGGTTTTTTATGAAATTAAAAGCCAATAAAACTCCGTCCATCAAATTTCAAAAAGAGCAAGGATATTGGCTAGAGCAATTATAGATAATTACTTATAGGTATACCAGGGTCATTCAGTTAGAACTTATAGAAGACTTCCTGGGATAATGCCAAATTGTTTATTAGTTACGGTGATAAAGAGTTTTTGTGGGGATTGCAAGGGTCCCATCCGCAAACCCGGGTAACTGCCCGTCATTTGTGTTGGTATTCCATTAATACCCTTACAATAAGTGTTATGAGCACGATAATTTCTACCACATAGAATTACATGAAATTTAATATTCTAGGTTTTTTATGAAATTAAAAGCCAATAAAACTCCGTCCATCAAATTTCAAAAAGCGCAACGACATTGGCTAAAGCAATTATAGATAATTACTTTTAGGTATACCAGGGTCATTCAGTTAGAACTTGTGGAAGACTTCCTGGGATAATGCCAAATTGTTTATTAGTTACAGTGATAAATAGTTTTACTGGGGATTTCAAGGGTCCTATCCGCAAACCCGGGTAACTGCCCGTCATTTGTGTTGGTATTCCATTAATACCCTTACAATAAGTGTTATGTGCACGATAATTTCCACCACATAGAATTACATGAAATTTAAGTATACCAGGGTCATTCAGTTACTTTTAAGTATACCAGGGTCATTCAGTTATACCAGGGTCATTCAGTTATAACTTGTGGAAGACTTCCTGGGATAATGCCAAATTGTTTATTAGTTACGGTGATAAAGAGTTTTACTGGGGATTGCAAGGGTCCCGTCCGCAACCCGAGGTAACCGCCCGTCATTTGTGTTAGTATTCAATTTCTTCCCTTACAAGAAGTGTTGTCAGCACGATAATTTCCACCACATAGAATTTCATTTAATTTAATATTCTAGGTATTTTATGAAATTAAAAACCAATACAACTCCATCCATTAAATTTTAAAATGCGCAAGGACACTGTCTAGATTAATTATAGATGATTACTTATAAGTATACAATGGTCATTTTTTAAGAACTTGTGGAAGACATCGTGGAATAATGTCAAATCTTTTATTAGTTACAATGATGAGGAGTTTTATCAGGGATTGCAAGGGTCCCATCCGCAAGCCGGGGTAACTGCCTGTCAGTTGTGTTGGTATTCGATTAATACCCTTACAATAAGTGTTATGAGCACGATAATTTCCACCACATACATATGCATTAAATTTAATATTCTAGGTTTTTTTATGAAATTAAAAGACAAAAAATGTCCGTCCATCAAATTTCAAAAAGCGCAAGGACATTGGCTAAAGCAATTATTGATAATTACTTATAAGTATACCAGGGTTATTCAGTTTGAACTTGTGGAAGACTTCCTGGGATAATGCCAAATTGTTTATTAGTTACGGTGATAAAGAGTTTTACTGGGGATTGTTAGGGTCCCATCCGCAAACTGGGGTAACCGCCCGTCATTTGTGTTAGTATTCAATTTGTTCCCTTACAAGAAGTGTTATGAGCACGATAATTTCAACCACGTAGAATTTCATTTAATTTAATATTCTAGGTATTTATGATATTTAAAGCCAATACAACTCCTTCTATTTAATTTTAAAACGAGCAAGAACACTGTCTTGATTAATTATAGATGATTACTTATAAGTATACAAGGGTCATTTGTTAAGAACTTGTGAAAGAATTCGTGGGATAATGCCAAATTCTTTATTAGTTACGATGATGAAGAGTTTTACTGGGGATTGCAAGGGTCCCATCCGCAAACCCGGGTAACTGCCCGTCATTTGTGTTGGTATTCTATTAATACCCTTACAATAACTGTTATGAGCACGATAATTTCCACCACATAGAATTGCATGAAATTTAATGTTCTAGGTTTTTTATGAAATTAAAAGCCAATAAAACTCCGTCCATCAAATTTCAAAAAGTGCAAGGACATTGGCTAGAGAAATTATAGATAATTATTTATAAGTATATTAGGGTCATTCGGTAAGAACTTGTGGAAGATTTTTTGGATAATACAAAATTCTTTATTAGTTACGGTCATAAAGAGTTTTACTGGGGATTGCAAGGGTCCCATCTGAAACTGGGATAACCGCCCTTAATTTGTGTTAGTATTCAATTTGTTACCTAAGAAGAAGTAGTATGAGCACGATAATTTTCGCCACACACAATTTCCTTTAATTTAATTTTCTAGAAATTTTAGGAAATTAAAAGCCAATACAACTCCATCCATTAAAATTTAAAAAGCGCAAGGACTTTGTCGAGTTAATTACGGATTATTAATTATAAACATACATGGGTCATTTGTTAAGAATTTGTGGAAAACTTCGTGGGATAATGCCAAATTGTTTATTAGTTACGATGATGAAGAGTTTTACTAGGGATTGCAAGGGTCCCATCCGCAAACCGGGGTAACTGCCCATCACTTGTGTTGGTATTCCATTAATACCCTTACAATAAGTGTTATGAGCACGATAATTTCCACAATATAGAATTGCATGAAATTTAATATTCTAGGTTTTTTATGAAATTAAAAGCCAATAAAACTCCGTCCATCAAATTTCAAAAAATGCAAGGACATTGGCTAGAGCAATTATAGATAATTACTTTTAGGTATATCAGGGTCATTCAGTTAGAACTTGTGGAAGACTTCCTTGGATAATGCCAAATTGTTTATTAGTTATGGTGATAAAGAGTTTTACTGGGGATTGCAAGGGTCCCATCCGCAAACTGGGATAACCGCCCTTAATTTGTGTTAGTATTCAATTTGTTCCCTAAGAAGAAGTAATGAGCACGATAATTTTCACCACACACAATTTCCTTTAATTTAATATTCTAGAAATTTTATGAAATTAGAAGCCAATACAACTCCATCCATTAAAATTTAAAAAGCACAAGGACTTTGTCGAGTTAATTACGGATTATTAATTATAAACATACATGGGTCATTTGTTAAGAATTTGTGGAAAACTTCGTGGGATAATGCCAAATTGTTTATTAGTTACGATGATGAAGAGTTTTACTAGGGATTGCAAGGGTGCCATCCGCAAACCGGGGTAACTGCCCATCACTTGTGTTGGTATTCCATTAATACCCTTACAATAAGTGTTATGAGCACGATAATTTCCACAACATAGAATTGCATGAAATTTAATATTCTAGGTTTTTTATGAAATTAAAAGCCAATAAAACTCCGTCCATCAAATTTCAAAAAATGCAAGGACATTGGCTAGAGCAATTATAGATAATTACTTTTAGGTATACCAGAGTCATTCTGTTAGAACTTGTGGAAGACTTCCTTGGATAATGCTAAATTGTTTATTAGTTACGGTAATAAAGAGTTTTAGTGGGGATTGCAAGGGCCATCCGCAAACCCGGGTAATTGCCCGTCATTTGTGTTGGTATTCCATTAATACTCTTACAATAAGTGTTATGAGCACGATAATTTCTACCACATAGAATTACATGAAATTTAAGATTCTAGGTTTTTTATGAAATTAAAAGCCAATAAAACTCCGTCCATCAAATTTCAAAAAGCGCAACGACATTGGCTAGAGCAATTATAGATAATTACTTTTAGGCATACCAGGGTCATTCAGTTAGAACTTGTGGAAGACTTCCTGGGATAATGCCAAATTGTTTATTAGTTATAGTGATAAAGAGTTTTACTGGGGATTTCATGGGTCCTATCCGCAAACCCGGGTAACTGCCCGTCATTTGTGTTGGTATTCCATTAATACCCTTACAATAAGTGTTATGAGCACGATAATTTCCACCACATAGAATTACATGAAATTTAATATTCTAGGTTTTTTATGAAATTAAAAACCAATAAAACTCCGTCCATCAAATTTCAAAAAGCGCAACGACATTGGCTAGAGCAATTATATATAATTACTTTTAAGTATACCAGGGTCATTCAGTTATAACTTGTTGAAGACTTCCTGGGATAATGCCAAATTGTTTATTAGTTACGGTGATAAAGAGTTTTACTGGGGATTGCAAGGGTCCCATCCGCAAACCGATGTAACCGCCCGTCATTTGTGTTAGTATTCAATTTCTTCCCTTACAAGAAGTGTTGTCAGCACGATAATTTCCACCACCTAGAATTTCATTTAATTTAATATTCTAGGTATTTTATGAATTTAAAAACCAATACAACTCCATCCATTAAATTTTAAAACGCGCAAGGACATTGTCTAGATTAATTATAGATGATTACTTATAAGTATACAAGGGTCATTTTTTAAGAACTTGTGGAAGACATCGTGGAATAATTCCAAATCTTTTATTAGTTACAATGATGAGGAGTTTTACTAGGGATTGCAAGGGTCCTATCCGCAAACCCGGGTAACTGCCCGTCATTTGTGTTGGTATTCCATTAATACCCTTACAATAAGTGTTATAAGCACGATAATTTCCACCACATAGAATTACATGAAATTTAATATTCTAGGTTTTTTATGAAATTAAAAGCCAAAAAAACTCCGTCCATCAAATTTCAAAAAGCGTAAGGACATTGGCTAAAGCAATTATAGATAATTACTTATAAGTATACCAGGGTTATTCAGTTTGAACTTGTGGAAGACTTCCTGGGATAATGCCAAATTTTTTATTAGTTACGGTGATAAAGAGTTTTACTGGGGATTGCAAGGGTCCCTTCCGCAAACTGGGGTAACCGCCCGTCATTTGTGTTAGTATTCAATTTGTTCCCTTACAAGAAGTGTTATGAGCACGATAATTTCAACCACATAGAATTTCATTTAATTTAATATTCTAGGTATTTTATGATATTTAAAGCCAATACAACTCCGCCCGTTTAATTTTAAAACGAGCAAGAACACTGTCTAGATTAATTATAGATGATTACTTATAAGTATACAAGGGTCATTTGTTAAGAACTTGTGAAAGAATTCGTGGGATAATGCCAAATTCTTTATTAGTTACGATGATGAAGAGTTTTACTGGGGATTGCAAGGGTCCCATCCGCAAACCCGGGTAACTGCCCGTCATTTGTGTTGGTATTCTATTAATACCCTTACAATAACTGTTATGAGCACGATAATTTCCACCACATAGAATTGCATGAAATTTAATGTTCTAGGTTTTTTATGAAATTAAAAGCCAATAAAACTCCGTCCATCAAATTTCAAAAAGTACAAGGACATTGGCTAGAGAAATTATAGATAATTATTTATAAGTATATCAGGGTCATTCGGTAAGAACTTGTGGAAGATTTTTTGGATAATACAAAATTCTTTATCAGTTACGGTCATAAAGAGTTTTACTGGGGATTGCAAGGGTCCCATCCGAAACTGGGATAACCGCCCTTAATTTGTGTTAGTATTCAATTTGTTCCCTAAGAAGAAGTATTATGAGCACGATAATTTTCACCACACACAATTTCCTTTAATTTAATATTCTAGAAATTTTATGAAATTAAAAGGCAATACAACTCCATCCATTAAAATTTAAAAAGTGCAAGGACTTTGTTGAGTTAATTACGGATTATTAATTATAAACATACATGGGTCATTTGTTAAGAATTTGTGGAAAACTTCGTGGGATAATGCCAAATTGTTTATTAGTTACGATGATGAAGAGTTTTACTAGGGATTGCAAGGGTCCCATCCGCAAACCGGGGTAACTGCCCATCACTTGTGTTGGTATTCCATTAATACCCTTACAATAAGTGTTATGAGCACGATAATTTCCACAATATAGAATTGCATGAAATTTAATATTCTAGGTTTTTTATGAAATTAAAAGCAAATAAAACTCCGTCCATCAAATTTCAAAAAATGCAAGGACATTGGCTAGAGCAATTATAGATAATTACTTTTAGGTGTACCAGAGTCATTCAGTTAGAACTTGTGGAAGACTTCCTTGGATAATGCCAAATTGTTTATTAGTTACGGTGATAAAGAGTTTTAGTGGGGATTGCAAGGGCCATCCGCAAACCCGGGTAATTGCCCGTCATTTGTGTTGGTATTCCATTAATACCCTTACAATAAGTGTTATGAGCACGATAATTTCTACCACATAGAATTACATGAAATTTAAGATTCTAGGTTTTTTATGAAATTAAAAGCCAATAAAACTCCGTCCATCAGATTTCTTGAAAATGGAATCGTTCCAAAATATTATTTGATTACAAAGTTATGACCACCTGAATTGTTATTTTCATTTGATGGGATGAATTATGTGGATCAGATGAAGTTACTATTTAGAAAACACAGAAGCTTTCATATTGCAGAGCATGAAAATATAAGAAACTTTTTAAAAAGGAATCGGCCCAAAATATCATCTTAGAACAAAGTTATGACTACCGATATGTTTATTTTCCTTTGATGGGATGAATTTCAGGGATCTGATGAAGTTACTAATTAGAAAACATGGAAGGTACCGTATTGTAGAGCATGAAAATACAAGAACTTTCCATGAAAGAGTCCTCCTTAAATTTTATCAGAGAACCAATTTATGGCCACCTGAATCGTTATTTTTATTTGATGGCTTCTATTTTTGAGATTAGTTGAAGTTACCAATCAACAAACACGAAAGGTACCATGTTGTAGAGCATGAAATATATGAACTTTTTGAAAAGGATCGGATCAAAATATTATCTGATCACCAAGTTATTACTACCTGAATATTTATTTTTATTTGATGTGGTGAATTTTGTGGATCAGATGAAGTTACTAATTAGAAAATGCGGAAGGTACCATATTGAAGAGCATGAAAATAGAGGAACTTTTAAAAAATGAATCGTTTAAAAATAATATCAGAGCACCAATTTATGACCATCTGAATCGTCATTTTTATTTGATTTGTGGAATTTCAGGGATTGGATGATATTACTAAACAGAAAACACCGAAGGTACCATGTTATAGAATATAGAAATATAAGATTTCGTCAAAATGGAATCGTTCCAAAATATTATCTGATTACCAAGTTATGACCACCGGAATTGTTATTTTCATTTGATGGGATGAATTATGTGGATCAGATGAAATTACTATTTAGAAAACACAAAAAGTATCATATTGTAGAGCATGAAAATATAAGAAACTTTTCAAAAAGGAATCGGCCCAAAATATCATCTTAGAACAAAGTTATGACTACCGATATGTTTATTTTCATTTGATGGGATGAATTTCAGGGATCAGATGATGTTACTAATTAGAAAACATGGAAGGTACCGTATTGTAGAGCATGAAAATACAAGAACTTTTCCTGAAAGAGTCATTCTTAATTATTATCAGAGCACCAATTTATGACCACCTGAATCGTTATTTTTATTTGATGGCTTGTATTTTTGAGATTAGTTGAAGTTACCAATCAACAAACACGAAAGGTACCATGTTGTAGAGCATGTAAATATATGAACTTTTTCAAAAGGAATCGGATCAAAATATTATCTGATCACCAAGTTATTACTACCTGAATATTTCTTTTTATTTGATGTGGTGAATTTTGTGGATCAGATGAAGTTACTAATTAGAAAATGAGGAAGGTACCATATTGAAGAGCATGAAAATAGAGGAACTTTTCAAAAATGAATCGTTTAAAAATAATATCAGAGCACCAATTTATGACCATCCGAATCGTCATTTTTATTTGATTTGTTGAATTTCAGGGATTGAATGATATTACTAAACAGAAAACACCCAGGGTACCATGTTATAGAACATCGAAATGTAAGATTTCTTCAATATGGAATCGTTCCAAAATATCATCTGAGTACCAAGTTAAGACCACCTGAATTGTTATTTTCAATTGATGGGATGAATTATGTGGATAAGATGAAGTTACTATTTAGAAAACATAGAAGGTATCATATTGTAGAGCATGAAAATATAAGAAACTTTTCAAAAAGGAATCGGACCAAAATATCATCTTAGAACAAAGTTATGACTATCGATATGTTTATTTTCATTTGATGGGATGAATTTCAGGGATCAGATGAAGTTACTAATTAGAAAACATGGAAGGTACCGTATTGTAGAGCATGAAAATAAAAGAACTTTTCCTGAAAGAGTCATTCTTAATTATTATCAGAGCACCAATTTATGACCACCTTAATCGTTATTTTTATTTGATGGCTTGTATTTTTGAGATTAGTTGAAGTTACCAATCAACAAACACGAAAGGTACCATGTTGTAGAGCATGTAAATATATGAACTTTTTCAAAAGGAATCAGATCAAAATATTTTCTGATCGCCAAGTTATTACTACCTGAATATTTCTTTTTATTTGATGTGGTGAATTTTGTGGATCAGATGAAGTTACTAATTAGAAAATGCGGAAGGTACCATATTGAAGAGCATGAAAATAGAGGAACTTTTCAAAAATGAATCGTTTAAAAATAATATCAGAGCACCAATTTATGACCATCCGAATCGTCATTTTTATTTGATTTGTTGAATTTCAGGGATTGAATGATATTACTAAACAGAAAACACCCAGGGTACCATGTTATAGAACATCGAAATATAAGATTTCTTCAATATGGAATCGTTCCAGAATATCATCTGAGTACCAAGTTATGACCACCTGAATTGTTATTTTCATTTGATGGGATGAATTATGTGGATCAGATGAAGTTACTATTTAGAAAACATAGAAGGTATCATATTGTAGAGCATGAAAATATAAGAAACTTTTCAAAAAGGAATCGGCCCAAAATATCATCTTAGAACAAAGTTATGACTACCGATATGTTTATTTTCATTTGATGGGATGAATTTCAGGGATCAGATGATGTTACTAATTAGAAAACATGGAAGGTACCGTATTGTAGAGCATGAAAATAAAAGAACTTTTCCTGAAAGAGTCATTCTTAATTATTATCAGAGCACCAATTTATGACCACCTGAATCGTTATTTTTATTTGATGGCTTTTATTTTTGAGATTAGTTGAAGTTACCAATCAACAAACACGAAAGGTACCATGTTGTAGAGCATGTAAATATATGAACTTTTTGAAAAGGAATCAGATCAAAATATTATCTGATCGCCAAGTTATTACTACCTGAATATTTCTTTTTATTTGATGTGGTGAATTTTGTGGATCAGATGAAGTTACTAATTAGAAAATGCGGAAGGTACCATATTGAAGAGCATGAAAATAGAGGAACTTTGCAAAAATGAATCGTTTAAAAATAATATCAGAGCACCAATTTATGACCATCCGAATCGTCATTTTTATTTGATTTGTTGAATTTCAGGGATTGAATGATATTACTAAACAGAAAACACCCAGGGTACCATGTTATAGAACATCGAAATATAAGATTTCTTCAATACGGAATCGTTCCAAAATATCATCTGAGTACCAAGTTAAGACCACCTGAATTGTTATTTTCATTTGATGGGATGAATTATGTGGATCAGATGAAGTTACTATTTAGAAAACATAGAAGGTATCATATTGTAGAGCATGAAAATATAAGAAACTTTTCAAAAAGGAATCGGCCCAAAATATCCTCTTAGAACAAAGTTATGACTACCGATATGTTTAATTTCATTTGATGGGATGAATTTCAGGGATCAGATGAAGTTACTAATTAGAAAACATGGAAGGTACCGTATTGTAGAGCATGAAAATACAAGAACTTTTCCTGAAAGTGTCATTCTTAATTATTATCAGAGCACCAATTTATGGCCACCTGAATCGTTATTTTTATTTGATGGCTTGTATTTTTGAGATTAGTTGAAGTTACCAATCAACAAACACGAAAGGTACCATGTTGTAGAGCATGTAAATATATGAACTTTTTGAAAAGGAATCAGATCAAAATATTATCTGATCGCCAAGATATTACTACCTGAATATTTCTTTTTATTTGATGTGGTGAATTTTGTGGATCAGATGAAGTTACTAATTAGAAAATTCGGAAGGTACCATGTTGAAGAGCATGAAAATAGAGGAACTTTGCAAAAATGAATCGTTTAAAAATAATATCAGAGCACCAATTTATGACCATCCGAATCGTCATTTTTATTTGATTTGTTGAATTTCAGGGATTGAATGATATTACTAAACAGAAAACACCCAGGGTACCATGTTATAGAACATCGAAATATAAGATTTCTTCAATATGGAATCGTTCCAAAATATCATCCGAGTACCAAGTTAAGACCACCTGAATTGTTATTTTCATTTGATGGGATGAATTATGTGGATCAGATGAAGTTACTATTTAGAAAACATAGAAGGTATCATATTGTAGAGCATGAAAATATAAGAAACTTTTCAAAAAGGAATCGGCCCAAAATATCATCTTAGAACAAAGTTATGACTACCGATATGTTTATTTTCATTTCATGGGATGAATTTCAGGGATCAAATGAAGTTACTAATTAGAAAACATGGAAGGTACCGTATTGTAGAGCATGAAAATAAAAGAACTTTTCCTGAAAGAGTCATTCTTAATTATTATCAGAGCACCAATTTATGACCACCTGAATCGTTATTTTTATTTGATGGCTTGTATTTTTGAGATTAGTTGAAGTTACCAATCAACAAACACGAAAGGTACCATGTTGTAGAGCATGTAAATATATGAACTTTTTCAAAAGGAATCGGATCAAAATATTATCTGATCACCAAGTTATTACTACCTGAATATTTCTTTTTATTTGATGTGGTGAATTTTGTGGATCAGATGAAGTTACTAATTAGAAAATGCGGAAGGTACCATATTGAAGAGCATGAAAATAGAGGAACTTTTCAAAAATGAATCGTTTAAAAATAATATCAGAGCACCAATTTATGACCATCCGAATCGTCATTTTTATTTGATTTGTTGAATTTCAGGGATTGAATGATATTACTAAACAGAAAACACCCAGGGTACCATGTTATAGAACATCGAAATATAAGATTTCTTCAATATGGAATCGTTCCAGAATATCATCTGAGTACCAAGTTATGACCACCTGAATTGTTATTTTCATTTGATGGGATGAATTATGTGGATCAGATGAAGTTACTATTTAGAAAACATAGAAGGTATCATATTTTAGAGCATGAAAATATAAGAAACTTTTCAAAAAGGAATCGGCCCAAAATATCATCTTAGAACAAAGTTATGACTACCGATATGTTTATTTTCATTTGATGGGATGAATTTCAGGGATCAGATGAAGTTACTAATTAGAAAACATGGAAGGTACCGTATTGTAGAGCATGAAAATAAAAGAACTTTTCCTGAAAGAGTCATTCTTAATTATTATCAGAGCACCAATTTATGACCACCTGAATCGTTATTTTTATTTGATGGCTTGTATTTTTGAGATTAGTTGAAGTTACCAATCAACAAACACGAAAGGTACCATGTTGTAGAGCATGTAAATATATGAACTTTTTCAAAAGGAATCGGATCAAAATATTATCTGATCACCAAGTTATTACTACCTGAATATTTCTTTTTATTTGATGTGGTGAATTTTGTGGATCAGATGAAGTTACTAATTAGAAAATGCGGAAGGTACCATATTGAAGAGCATGAAAATAGAGGAACTCTTCAAAAATGAATCGTTTAAAAATAATATCAGAGCACCAATTTATGACCATCCGAATCGTCATTTTTATTTGATTTGTTGAATTTCAGGGATTGAATGATATTACTAAACAGAAAACACCCAGGGTACAATGTTATAGAACATCGAAATATAAGATTTCTTCAATATGGAATCGTTCCAAAATATCATCTGAGTACCAAGTTATGACCACCTGAATTGTTATTTTCATTTGATGGGATGAATTATGTGGATCAGATGAAGTTACTATTTAGAAAACATAGAAGGTATCATATTGTAGAGCATGAAAATATAAGAAACTTTTCAAAAAGGAATCGGCCCAAAATATCATCTTAGAACAAAGTTATGACTACCGATATGTTTATTTTCATTTGATGGGATGAATTTCGGGGATCAGATGAAGTTACTAATTAGAAAACATGGAAGGTACCGTATTGTAGAGCATGAAAATAAAAGAACTTTTCCTGAAAGAGTCATTCTTAATTATTATCAGAGCACCAATTTATGACCACCTGAATCGTTATTTTTATTTGATGGCTTGTATTTTTGAGATTAGTTGAAGTTACCAATCAACAAACACGAAAGGTACCATGTTGTAGAGCATGTAAATATATGAACTTTTTCAAAAGGAATCGGATCAAAATATTATCTGATCACCAAGTTATTACTACCTGAATATTTCTTTTTATTTGATGTGGTGAATTTTGTGGATCAGATGAAGTTACTAATTAGAAAATGCGGAAGGTACCATATTGAAGAGCATGAAAATAGAGGAACATTTCAAAAATGAATCGTTTAAAAATAATATCAGAGCACCAATTTATGACCATCCGAATCGTCATTTTTATTTGATTTGTTGAATTTCAGGGATTGAATGATATTACTAAACAGAAAACACCCAGGGTACAATGTCATAGAACATCGAAATATAAGATTTCTTCAATATGGAATCGTTCCAAAATATCATCTGAGTACCAAGTTATGACCACCTGAATTGTTATTTTCATTTGATGGGATGAATTATGTGGATCAGATGAAGTTACTATTTAGAAAACATAGAAGGTATCATATTGTAGAGCATGAAAATATAAGAAACTTTTCAAAAAGGAATCGGCCCAAAATATCATCTTAGAACAAAGTTATGACTACCGATATGTTTATTTTCATTTGATGGGATGAATTTCGGGGATCAGATGAAGTTACTAATTAGAAAACATGGAAGGTACCGTATTGTAGAGCATGAAAATAAAAGAACTTTTCCTGAAAGAGTCATTCTTAATTATTATCAGAGCACCAATTTATGACCACCTGAATCGTTATTTTTATTTGATGGCTTGTATTTTTGAGATTAGTTGAAGTTACCAATCAACAAACACGAAAGGTACCATGTTGTAGAGCATGTAAATATATGAACTTTTTCAAAAGGAATCGGATCAAAATATTATCTGATCACCAAGTTATTACTACCTGAATATTTCTTTTTATTTGATGTGGTGAATTTTGTGGATCAGATGAAGTTACTAATTAGAAAATGCGGAAGGTACCATATTGAAGAGCATGAAAATAGAGGAACATTTCAAAAATGAATCGTTTAAAAATAATATCAGAGCACCAATTTATGACCATCCGAATCGTCATTTTTATTTGATTTGTTGAATTTCAGGGATTGAATGATATTACTAAACAGAAAACACCCAGGGTACCATGTTATAGAACATTGAAATATAAGATTTCTTCAATATGGAATCGTTCCAAAATATCATCTGAGTACCAAGTTATGACCACCTGAATTGTTATTTTCATTTGATGGGATGAATTATGTGGATCAGATGAAGTTACTATTTAGAAAACATAGAAGGTATCATATTGTAGAGCATGAAAATATAAGAAACTTTTCAAAAAGGAATCGGCCCAAAATATCATCTTAGAACAAAGTTATGACTACCGATATGTTTATTTTCATTTGATGGGATGAATTTCAGGTATCAGATGAAGTTACTAATTAGAAAACATGGAAGGTACCGTATTGTAGAGCATGAAAATAAAAGAACTTTTCCTGAAAGAGTCATTCTTAATTATTATCAGAGCACCAATTTATGACCACCTGAATCGTTATTTTTATTTGATGGCTTGTATTTTTGAGATTAGTTGAAGTTACCAATCAACAAACACGAAAGGTACCATGTTGTAGAGCATGTAAATATATGAACTTTTTCAAAAGGAATCGGATCAAAATATTATCTGATCGCCAAGTTATTACTACCTGAATATTTCTTTTTATTTGATGTGGTGAATTTTGTGGATCAGATGAAGTTACTAATTAGAAAATGCGGAAGGTACCATATTGAAGAGCATGAAAATAGAGGAACTTTGCAAAAATGAATCGTTTAAAAATAATATCAGAGCACCAATTTATGACCATCCGAATCGTCATTTTTATTTGATTTGTTGAATTTCAGGGATTGAATGATATTACTAAACAGAAAACACCCAGGGTACCATGTTATAGAACATCGAAATATAAGATTTCTTCAATATGGAATCGTTCCAAAATATCATCTGAGTACCAAGTTAAGACCACCTGAATTGTTATTTTCATTTGATGGGATGAATTATGTGGATCAGATGAAATTACTATTTAGAAAACATAGAAGGTATCATATTGTAGAGCATGAAAATATAAGAAACTTTTCAAAAAGGAATCGGCCCAAAATATCATCTTAGAACAAAGTTATGACTACCGATATGTTTAATTTCATTTGATGGGATGAATTTCAGGGATCAGATGAAGTTACTAATTAGAAAACATGGAAGGTACCGTATTGTAGAGCATTAAAATACAAGAACTTTTCCTGAAAGTGTCATTCTTAATTATTGTCAGAGCACCAATTTATGACCACCTGAATCGTTATTTTTATTTGATGGCTTGTATTTTTGAGATTATTTGAAGTTACCAATCAACAAACACGAAAGGTACCATGTTGTAGAGCATGTAAATATATGAACTTTTTCAAAAGGAATCGGATCAAAATATTATCTGATCACCAAGTTATTACTACCTGAATATTTATTTTTATTTGATGTGGAGAATTTTGTGGATCAGATGAAGTTACTAATTAGAAAATGCGGAAGGTACCATATTGAAGAGCATGAAAATAGAGGAACTTTTCAAAAATGAATCGTTTAAAAATAATATCAGAGGACCAATTTATGACCATCCGAATCGTCATTTTTATTTGATTTGTTGAATTTCAGGGATTGAATGATATTACTAAACACAAAACACCCAGGGTACCATGTTATAGAACATCGAAATATAAGATTTCTTCAATATGGAATCGTTCCAGAATATCATCTGAGTACCAAGTTATGACCACCTGAATTGTTATTTTCATTTGATGGGATGAATTATGTGGATCAGATGAAGTTACTATTTAGAAAACATAGAAGGTATCATATTGTAGAGCATGAAAATATAAGAAACTTTTCAAAAAGGAATCGGCCCAAAATATCATCTTAGAACAAAGTTATGACTACCGATATGTTTATTTTCATTTGATGGGATGAATTTCAGGGATCAGATGAAGTTACTAATTAGAAAACATGGAAGGTACCGTATTGTAGAGCATGAAAATAAAAGAACTTTTCCTGAAAGAGTCATTCTTAATTATTATCAGAGCACCAATTTATGACCACCTGAATCGTTATTTTTATTTGATGGCTTGTATTTTTGAGATTAGTTGAAGTTACCAATCAACAAACACGAAAGGTACCATGTTGTAGAGCATGTAAATATATGAACTTTTTCAAAAGGAATCAGATCAAAATATTATCTGATCACCAAGTTATTACTACCTGAATATTTCTTTTTATTTGATGTGGTGAATTTTGTGGATCAGATGAAGTTACTAATTAGAAAATGCGGAAGGTACCATATTGAAGAGCATGAAAATAGAGGAACTTTTCAAAAATGAATCGTTTAAAAATAATATCGGAGCACCAATTTATGACCATCCGAATCGTCATTTTTATTTGATTTGTTGAATTTCAGGGATTGAATGATATTACTAAACAGAAAACACCCAGGGTACAATGTTATAGAACATCGAAATATAAGATTTCTTCAATATGGAATCGTTCCAAAATATCATCTGAGTACCAAGTTATGACCACCTGAATTGTTATTTTCATTTGATGGGATGAATTATGTGGATCAGATGAAGTTACTATTTAGAAAACATAGAAGGTATCATATTGTAGAGCATGAAAATATAAGAAACTTTTCAAAAAGGAATCGGCCCAAAATATCATCTTAGAACAAAGTTATGACTACCGATATGTTTATTTTCATTTGATGGGATGAATTTCAGGTATCAGATGAAGTTACTAATTAGAAAACATGGAAGGTACCGTATTGTAGAGCATGAAAATAAAAGAACTTTTCCTGAAAGAGTCATTCTTAATTATTATCAGAGCACCAATTTATGACCACCTGAATCGTTATTTTTATTTGATGGCTTGTATTTTTGAGATTAGTTGAAGTTACCAATCAACAAACACGAAAGGTACCATGTTGTAGAGCATGTAAATATATGAACTTTTTGAAAAGGAATCGGATCAAAATATTATCTGATCACCAAGTCATTACTACCTGAATATTTCTTTTCATTGGATGTGGTGAATTTTGTGGATCAGATGAAGCTACTAATTAGAAAATGCGGAAGGTACCATATTGAAGAGCATGAAAATAGAGGAACTTTTCAAAAATGAATCGTTTAAAAATAATATCAGAGCACCAATTTATGACCACCCAAATCGTCATTTTTATTTGATTGGTGGAATTTCAGGGATTGGATGATATTACAAAACAGAAAACACCGAAGGTACCATGTTATAGAACATAAAAATATAAGATTTCGTCAAAATGGAATCGTTCCAAAATACTATCTGATTACTAAGTTATGACCACCTGAATTGTTATTTTCATTTGATGGGATGAATTATGTGGATCAGATGAAGTTACTATTTAGAAAACACAGAAGCTTTCATATTGCAGAGCATGAAAATATAAGAAACTTTTCAAAAAGGAATCGGCCCAAAATATCATCTTAGAACAAAGTTATGACTACCGATATGTTTATTTTCATTTGATGGGATGAATTTCAGGGATCAGATGAAGTTACTAATTAGAAAACATGGAAGGTACCGTATTGTAGAGCATGAAAATACAAGAACTTTTCATGAAAGAGTCATTCTTAAATATTATCAGAGCACCAATTTATGACCACCTGAATCGTTATTTTTATTTGATGGCTTGTATTTTTTAGATTAGTTGAAGTTACCAATCAACAAACACGAAAGGTACCATGTTGTAGAGCATGTAAATATATGAACTTTTTGAAAAGGAATCGGATCAAAATATTATCTGATCACCAAGTCATTACTACCTGAATATTTCTTTTCATTGGATGTGGTGAATTTTGTGGATCAGATGAAGCTACTAATTAGAAAATGCGGAAGGTACCATATTGAAGAGCATGAAAATAGAGGAACTTTTCAAAAATGAATCGTTTAAAAATAATATCAGAGCACCAATTTATGACCACCCAAATCGTCATTTTTATTTGATTGGTGGAATTTCAGGGATTGGATGATATTACAAAACAGAAAACACCGAAGGTACCATGTTATAGAACATAAAAATATAAGATTTCGTCAAAATGGAATCGTTCCAAAATACTATCTGATTACTAAGTTATGACCACCTGAATTGTTATTTTCATTTGATGGGATGAATTATATGGATCAGATGAAGTTACTATTTAGAAAACACAGAAGGTATCATATTGCAGAGCATGAAAATATAAGAAACTTTTCAAAAAGGAATCGGCCCAAAATATCATCTTAGAACAAAGTTATGACTACCGATATGTTTATTTTCATTTGATGGGATGAATTTCAGGGATCAGATAAAGTTACTAATTAGAAAACATGGAAGGTACCGTGTTGTAGAGCATGAAAATACAAGAACTTTTCATGAAAGAGTCATTCTTAAATATTATCAGAGCACCCATTTATGACCATCTGAATCGTTATTTTTATTTGATGGCTTGTATTTTTGAGATTAGTTGAAGTTACCAATCAACAAACACGAAAGGTACCATGTAGTAGAGCATGAAAATATATGAACTTTTTGAAAAGGAATCGGATCAAAATATTATCTGATCACCAAGTTATTACAACCTGAATATTTATGTGGTGAATTTTGTGGATCAGATGAAGTTACTAACTAGAAAATGCAGAAGGTAACATATTGTAGAGCATGAAAATAGAGGAACTTTTCTAAAATGAATCTCTTAAAAATAATATCAGAGCACCAATTTATGACCACCCGAATCGTCATTTTTATTTGATTGGTGGAATTTCAGGGATTGGATGATATTACGAAACAGAAAACACCGAAGGTACCATGTTATAGAACATCAAAATATAAGATTTCGTCAAAATGGAATCGTTCCAAAATATTATCTGATTACTAAGTTATGACCTCCTGAATTGTTATTTTCATTTGATGGGATGAATTATGTGGATCAGATGAAGTTACTATTTAGAAAACACAGAAGCTTTCATATTGCAGAGCATGAAAATATAAGAAACTTTTCAAAAAGGAATCGGCCCAAAATATCATCTTAGAACAAAGTTATGACTACCGATATGTTTATTTTCATTTGATGGGATGAATTTCAGGGATCAGATGAAGTTACTAATTAGAAAACATGGAAGGTACCGTATTGTAGAGCATGAAAATACAAGAACTTTTCATGAAAGAGTCATTCTTAAATATTATCAGAGCACCAATTTATGACCACCTGAATCGTTATTTTTATTTGATGGCTTGTATTTTTGAGATTAGTCGAAGTTACCAATCAACAAACACGAAAGGTACCATGTAGTAGAGCATGAAAATATATGAACTTTTTGAAAAGGAATCGGATCAAAATATTATCTGATCACCAAGTCATTACTACCTGAATATTTCTTTTCATTGGATGTGGTGAATTTTGTGGATCAGATGAAGCTACTAATTAGAAAATGCGGAAGGTACCATATTGAAGAGCATGAAAATAGAGGAACTTTTCAAAAATGAATCGTTTAAAAATAATATCAAAGCACCAATTTATGACCATCCGAATCGTCATTTTTATTTGATTTGTGGAATTTCAGGGATTGGATGATATTCCTAAACAGAAAACACCGAAGGTACCATGTTATAGAACATCGAAATATAAGATTTTGTTAAAATGAAATCGTTCCAAAATATTATCTGATTACCAAGTTATGACAACCGAAATTGTTATTTTCATTTGATGGGATAAATTATGTGGATCAGCTGAAGTTACTATTTAGAAAACATAGAAGGTATCATATTGTAGAGCATGAAAATATAAGAAACTTTTCAAAAAGGAATCGGCCCAAAATATCATCCTAGAACAAAGTTATGACTAACGATATGTTTATTTTCGTTTGATGGGATGAATTTCAAGGATCAGATGAAGTTACTAATTAGAAAACATGGAAGGTACCGTGTTGTAGAGCATGAAAATACAAGAACTTTTCATGAAAGAGTCATTCTTAAATATTATCAGAGCACCAATTTATGACCACCTGAATCGTTCTTTTTATTTGATGGCTTGTATTTTTGAGATTAGTTGAAGTTACCAATCAACAAACACGAAAGGTACCATGTAGTAGAGCATGAAAATATATGAAATTTTTGAAAAGGAATCGGATCAAAATATTATATGAACACCAAGTTATTACAACCTGAATATTTATTTTTATTTGATGTGGTGAATTTTGTGGATCAGATGAAGTTACTAATTAGAAAATGCGGAAGGTACCATATTGAAGAGCATGAAAATAGAGGAACTTTTCAAAAATGAATCGTTTAAAAATAATATCAGAGCACCAATTTATGACCATCCGAATCGTCATTTTTATTTGATTTGTGGAATTTCAGGGATTGGATGATATTACTAAACAGAAAACACCGATGGTACCATGTTATAGAACATCAAAATATAAGATTTTGTCAAAATGGAATCGTTCCAAAATACTATCTGATTACTAAGTTATGACCACCTGAATTGTTATTTTCATTTGATGGGATGAATTATATGGATCAGATGAAGTTACTATTTAGAAAACACAGAAGGTATCATATTGCAGAGCATGAAAATATAAGAAACTTTTCAAAAAGGAATCGGCCCAAAATATCATCTTAGAACTAAGTTATGACTACTGATATGTTTATTTTCATTTGATGGGATGAATTCCAGGGATCAGATGAAGTTACTAATTAGAAAACATGGAAGGTACCGTGTTGTAGAGCATGAAAATACAAGAACTTTTCATGAAAGAGTCATTCTTAAATATTATCAGAGCACCCATTTATGACCATCTGAATCGTTATTTTTATTTGATGGCTTGTATTTTTGAGATTAGTTGAAGTTACCAATCAACAAACACGAAAGGTACCATGTAGTAGAGCATGAAAATATATGAACTTTTTGAAAAGGAATCGGATCAAAATATTATCTGATCACCAAGTTATTACAACCTGAATATTTATGTGGTGAATTTTGTGGATCAGATGAAGTTACTAACTAGAAAATGCAGAAGGTAACATATTGTAGAGCATGAAAATAGAGGAACTTTTCTAAAATGAATCTCTTAAAAATAATATCAGAGCACCAATTTATGACCACCCGAATCGTCATTTTTATTTGATTGGTGGAATTTCAGGGATTGGATGATATTACGAAACAGAAAACACCGAAGGTACCATGTTATAGAACATCAAAATATAAGATTTCGTCAAAATGGAATCGTTCCAAAATATTATCTGATTACTAAGTTATGACCTCCTGAATTGTTATTTTTATTTGATGGGATGAATTATGTGGATCAGATGAAGTTACTATTTAGAAAACACAGAAGCTTTCATATTGCAGAGCATGAAAATATAAGAAACTTTTCAAAAAGGAATCGGCCCAAAATATCATCTTAGAACAAAGTTATGACTACCGATATGTTTATTTTCATTTGATGGGATGAATTTCAGGGATCAGATGAAGTTACTAATTAGAAAACATGGAAGGTACCGTATTGTAGAGCATGAAAATACAAGAACTTTTCATGAAAGAGTCATTCTTAAATATTATCAGAGCACCAATTTATGACCACCTGAATCGTTATTTTTATTTGATGGCTTGTATTTTTGAGATTAGTTGAAGTTACCAATCAACAAACACGAAAGCTACCATGTAGTAGAGCATGAAAATATATGAAATTTTTGAAAAGGAATCGGATCAAAATATTATATGAACACCAAGTTATTACAACCTGAATATTTATTTTTATTTGATGTGGTGAATTTTGTGGATCAGATGAAGTTACTAATTAGAAAATGCGGAAGGTACCATATTGAAGAGCATGAAAATAGAGGAACTTTTCAAAAATGAATCGTTTAAAAATAATATCAAAGCACCAATTTATGACCATCCGAATCGTCATTTTTATTTGATTTGTGGAATTTCAGGGATTGGATGATATTCCTAAACAGAAAACACCGAAGGTACCATGTTATAGAACATCGAAATATAAGATTTTGTTAAAATGAAATCGTTCCAAAATATTATCTGATTACCAAGTTATGACAACCGAAATTGTTATTTTCATTTGATGGGATAAATTATGTGGATCAGCTGAAGTTACTATTTAGAAAACATAGAAGGCATCATATTGTAGAGCATGAAAATATAAGAAACTTTTCAAAAAGGAATCGGCCCAAAATATCATCCTAGAACAAAGTTATGACTACCGATATGTTTATTTTCGTTTGATGGGATGAATTTCAAGGATCAGATGAAGTTACTAATTAGAAAACATGGAAGGTACCGTGTTGTAGAGCATGAAAATACAAGAACTTTTCGTGAAAGAGTCATTCTTAAATATTATCAGAGCACCAATTTATGACCACCTGAATCGTTATTTTTATTTGATGGCTTGTATTTTTGAGATTAGTTGAAGTTACCAATCAACAAACACGAAAGGTACCATGTAGTAGAGCATGAAAATATATGAAATTTTTGAAAAGGAATCGGATCAAAATATTATATGAACACCAAGTTATTACAACCTGAATATTTATTTTTATTTGATGTGGTGAATTTTGTGGATCAGATGAAGTTACTAATTAGAAAATGCGGAAGGTACCATATTGAAGAGCATGAAAATAGAGGAACTTTTCAAAAATGAATCGTTTAAAAATAATATCAGAGCACCAATTTATGACCATCTGAATCGTCATTTTTATTTGATTTGTGGAATTTCAGGGATTGGACGATATTACTAAACAGAAAACACCGAAGGTACCATGTTATAGAACATCAAAATATAAGATTTTGTCAAAATGGAATCGTTCCAAAATACTATCTGATTACTAAGTTATGACCACCTGAATTGTTATTTTCATTTGATGGGATGAATTATATGGATCAGATGAAGTTACTATTTAGAAAACACAGAAGGTATCATATTGCAGAGCATGAAAATATAAGAAACTTTTCAAAAAGGAATCGGCCCAAAATATCATCTTAGAACTAAGTTATGACTACTGATATGTTTATTTTCATTTGATGGGATGAATTCCAGGGATCAGATGAAGTTACTAATTAGAAAACATGGAAGGTACCGTGTTGTAGAGCATGAAAATACAAGAACTTTTCATGAAAGAGTCATTCTTAAATATTATCAGAGCACCCATTTATGACCATCTGAATCGTTATTTTTATTTGATGGCTTGTATTTTTGAGATTAGTTGAAGTTACCAATCAACAAACACGAAAGGTACCATGTAGTAGAGCATAAAAATATATGAACTTTTTGAAAAGGAATCGGATCAAAATATTATCTGATCACCAAGTTATTACAACCTGAATATTTATGTGGTGAATTTTGTGGATCAGATGAAGTTACTAACTAGAAAATGCAGAAGGTAACATATTGTAGAGCATGAAAATAGAGGAACTTTTCTAAAATGAATCTCTTAAAAATATTATCAGAGCACCAATTTATGACCACCCGAATCGTCATTTTTATTTGATTGGTGGAATTTCAGGGATTGGATGATATTACTAAACAGAAAACACCGAAGGTACCATGTTATAGAACATCAAAATATAAGATTTCGTCAAAATGGAATCGTTCCAAAATATTATCTGATTACTAAGTTATGACCTCCTGAATTGTTATTTTCATTTGATGGGATGAATTATGTGGATCAGATGAAGTTACTATTTAGAAAACACAGAAGCTTTCATATTGCAGAGCATGAAAATATAAGAAACTTTTCAAAAAGGAATCGGCCCAAAATATCATCTTAGAACAAAGTTATGACTACCGATATGTTTATTTTCATTTGATGGGATGAATTTCAGGGATCAGATGAAGTTACTAATTAGAAAACATGGAAGGTACCGTATTGTAGAGCATGAAAATACAAGAACTTTTCATGAAAGAGTCATTCTTAAATATTATCAGAGCACCAATTTATGACCACCTGAATCGTTATTTTTATTTGATGGCTTGTATTTTTGAGATTAGTTGAAGTTACCAATCAACAAACACGAAAGGTACCATGTAGTAGAGCATGAAAATATATGAAATTTTTGAAAAGGAATCGGATCAAAATATTATATGAACACCAAGTTATTACAACCTGAATATTTATTTTTATTTGATGTGGTGAATTTTGTGGATCAGATGAAGTTACTAATTAGAAAATGCGGAAGGTACCATATTGAAGAGCATGAAAATAGAGGAACTTTTCAAAAATGAATCGTTTAAAAATAATATCAGGGCACCAATTTATGACCATCCGAATCGTCATTTTTATTTGATTTGTGGAATTTCAGGGATTGGATGATATTCCTAAACAGAAAACACCGAAGGTACCATGTTATAGAACATCGAAATATAAGATTTTGTTAAAATGGAATCGTTCCAAAATATTATCTGATTACCAAGTTATGACAACCGAAATTGTTATTTTCATTTGATGGGATAAATTATGTGGATCAGCTGAAGTTACTATTTAGAAAACATAGAAGGTATCATATTGTAGAGCATGAAAATATAAGAAACTTTTCAAAAAGGAATCGGCCCAAAATATCATCCTAGAACAAAGTTATGACTACCGATATGTTTATTTTCGTTTGATGGGATGAATTTCAAGGATCAGATGAAGTTACTAATTAGAAAGCATGGAAGGTACCGTGTTGTAGAGCATGAAAATACAAGAACTTTTCATGAAAGTGTCATTCTTAAATATTATCAGAGCACCAGTTTATGACCACCTGAATCGTTATTTTTATTTGATGGCTTGTATTTTTGAGATTAGTTGAAGTTACCAATCAACAAACACGAAAGGTACCATGTAGTAGAGCATGAAAATATATGAAATTTTTGAAAAGGAATCGGATCAAAATATTATCTGAACACCAAGTTATTATAACCAGAATATTTATTTTTATTAGATGTGGTGAATTTTGTGGGTCAGATGAAGTAACTAATTAGAAAATGCGGAAGGTACCATATTGAAGAGCATGAAAATAGAGGAACTTTGCAAAAATGAATCGTTTAAAAATAATATCAGAGCACCAATTTATGACCATCCGAATCGCCATTTTTATTTGATTTGTGGAATTTCAGGGATTGGATGATATTACTAAACAGAAAACACCGAAGGTACCATGTTATAGAACATCGAAATATAAGATTTTGTTAAAATGGAATCGTTCCAAAATATTATCTGATTACCAAGTTATGACAACCGAAATTGTTATTTTCATTTGATGGGATAAATTATGTGGATCAGCTGAAGTTACTATTTAGAAAACATAGAAGGTATCATATTGTAGAGCATGAAAATATAAGAAACTTTTCAAAAAGGAATCGGCCCAAAATATCATCTTAGAACAAAGTTATGACTACCGATATGTTTATTTTCATTTGATGGGATGAATTTCAGGGATCAGATGAAGTTACTAATTAGAAAACATGGAAGGTACCGTATTGTAGAGCATGAAAATACAAGAACTTTTCATGAAAGAGTCATTCTCAAATATTATCAGAGCACCAATTTATGACCACCTGAATCGTTATTTTTATTTGATGGCTTGTATTTTTGAGATTAGTTGAAGTTACCAATCAACAAACACGAAAGGTACCATGTAGTAGAGCATGAAAATATATGAAATTTTTGAAAAGGAATCGGATCAAAATATTATATGAACACCAAGTTATTACAACCTGAATATTTATTTTTATTTGATGTGGTGAATTTTGTGGATCAGATGAAGTTACTAATTAGAAAATGCGGAAGGTACCATATTGAAGAGCATGAAAATAGAGGAACTTTTCAAAAATGAATCGTTTAAAAATAATATCAGAGCACCAATTTATGACCATCCGAATCGCCATTTTTATTTGATTTGTGGAATTTCAGGGATTGGATGATATTACTAAACAGAAAACACCGAAGGTACCATGTTATAGAACATCGAATTATAAGATTTTGTTAAAATGGAATCGTTCCAAAATATTATCTGATTACCAAGTTATGACAACCGAAATTGTTATTTTCATTTGATGGGATAAATTATGTGGATCAGCTGAAGTTACTATTTAGAAAACATAGAAGGTATCATATTGTAGAGCATGAAAATATAAGAAACTTTTCAAAAAGGAATCGGCCCAAAATATCATCCTAGAAGAAAGTTATGACTACCGATATGTTTATTTTCATTTGATAGGATGAATTTCCAGGATCAGATGAAGTTACTAATTAGAAAACATGGAAGGTACCGTGTTGTAGAGCATGAAAATACAAGAACTTTTCATGAAAGAGTCATTCTTAAATATTATCAGAGCACCGATTTATGACCACCTGAATCGTTATTTTTATTTGATGGCTTGTATTTTTTAGATTAGTTGAAGTTACCAATCAACAAACACGAAAGGTACCATGTAGTAGAGCATGAAAATATATGAAATTTTTGAAAAGGAATCAGATCAAAATATTATCTGATCACCAAGTTATTACTACCTGAATATTTCTTTTCATTGGATGTGGTGAATTTTGTGGATCAGATGAAGTTACTAATTAGAAAATGCGGAAGGTACCATATTGAAGAGCATGAAAATAGAGGAACTTTTCAAAAATGAATCGTTTAAAAATAATATCAGAGCACCAATTTATGACCACCCAAATCGTCATTTTTATTTGATTGGTGGAATTTCAGGGATTGGATGATATTACAAAACAGAAAACACCGAAGGTACCATGTTATAGAATATCAAAATATAAGATTTCTTCAAAATGGAATCGTTCCAAAATACTCTCTGATTACTAAGTTATGACCACCTGAATTGTTATTTTCATTTGATGGGATGAATTATATGGATCAGATGAAGTTACTATTTAGAAAACACAGAAGGTATCATATTGCAGAGCATGAAAATATAAGAAACTTTTCAAAAAGGAATCGGCCCAAAATATCATCTTAGAACTAAGTTATGACTACTGATATGTTTATTTTCATTTGATGGGATGAATTCCAGGGATCAGATGAAGTTACTAATTAGAAAACATGGAAGGTACCGTGTTGTAGAGTATGAAAATACAAGAACTTTTCATGAAAGAGTCATTCTTAAATATTATCAGAGCACCCATTTATGACCATCTGAATCGTTATTTTTATTTGATGGCTTGTATTTTTGAGATTAGTTGAAGTTACCAATCAACAAACACGAAAGGTACCATGTAGTAGAGCATGAAAATATATGAAATTTTTGAAAAGGAATCGGATCAAAATATTATCTGATCACCAAGTTATTACAACCTGAATATTTATGTGGTGAATTTTGTGGATCAGATGAAGTTACTAACTAGAAAATGCAGAAGGTAACATATTGTAGAGCATGAAAATAGAGGAACTTTTCTAAAATGAATCTCTTAAAAATAATATCAGAGCACCAATTTATGACCACCCGAATCGTCATTTTTATTTGATTGGTGGAATTTCAGGGATTGGATGATATTACTAAACAGAAAACACCGAAGGTACCATGTTATAGAACATCAAAATATAAGATTTCGTCAAAATGGAATCGTTCCAAAATATTATCTGATTACTAAGTTATGACCTCCTGAATTGTTATTTTCATTTGATGGGATGAATTATGTGGATCAGATGAAGTTACTATTTAGAAAACACAGAAGCTTTCATATTGCAGAGCATGAAAATATAAGAAACTTTTCAAAAAGGAATCGGCCCAAAATATCATCTTAGAACAAAGTTATGACTACCGATATGTTTATTTTCATTTGATGGGATGAATTTCAGGGATCAGATGAAGTTACTAATTAGAAAACATGGAAGGTACCGTATTGTAGAGCATGAAAATACAAGAACTTTTCATGAAAGAGTCATTCTCAAATATTATCAGAGCACCAATTTATGACCACCTGAATCGTTATTTTTATTTGATGGCTTGTATTTTTGAGATTAGTTGAAGTTACCAATCAACAAACACGAAAGCTACCATGTAGTAGAGCATGAAAATATATGAAATTTTTGAAAAGGAATCGGATCAAAATATTATATGAACACCAAGTTATTACAACCTGAATATTTATTTTTATTTGATGTGGTGAATTTTGTGGATCAGATGAAGTTACTAATTAGAAAATGCGGAAGGTACCATATTGAAGAGCATGAAAATAGAGGAACTTTTCAAAAATGAATCGTTTAAAAATAATATCAGAGCACCAATTTATGACCATCCGAATCGTCATTTTTATTTGATTTGTGGAATTTCAGGGATTGGATGATATTACTAAACAGAAAACACCGAAGGTACCATGTTATAGAACATCGAAATATAAGATTTTTTTAAAATGGAATCGTTCCAAAATATTATCTGATTACCAAGTTATGACAACCGAAATTGTTATTTTCATTTGATGGGATAAATTATGTGGATCAGCTGAAGTTACTATTTAGAAAACATAGAAGGTATCATATTGTAGAGCATGAAAATATAAGAAACTTTTCAAAAAGGAATCGGCCCAAAATATCATCCTAGAACAAAGTTATGACTACCGATATGTTTATTTTCGTTTGATGGGATGAATTTCAAGGATCAGATGAAGTTACTAATTAGAAAACATGGAAGGTACCGTGTTGTAGAGCATGAAAATACAAGAACTTTTCATGAAAGAGTCATTCTTAAATATTATCAGAGCACCAATTTATGACCACCTGAATCGTTATTTTTATTTGATGGCTTGTATTTTTGAGATTAATTGAAGTTACCAATCAACAAACACGAAAGGTACCATGTTGTAGAGCATGAAAATATATGAACTTTTTGAAAAGGAATCGGATCAAAATATTATCTGATCACCAAGTTATTACTACCTGAATATTTATTTTTATTTGATGTGGTGAATTTTGTGGATCAGATGAAGTTACTAATCAGAAAATACAGAAGGTACCATATTGTAGAGCATGAAAATAGAGGAACTTTTCAAAAGTGAATCGTTGTAAAATAATATCAGAGCACCAATTTATGACCACCCGAATCGTCATTTATATTTGATTGGTGGAATTTCAGGGATTGGATGATATTACTAAATAGAAAACACCAAAGGTACCATGTTGTAGAACATCAAAATATAAGATTTCGCCAAAATGGAATCGTTCCAAAATATTATCTGATTACAAGTTGTGACCACCTGAATTGTTATTTTCATTTGATGGGATGAATTATGTTGATCAAATGAAGTTACTATTTAGAAAACACAGAAGGTATCATATTGTAGAGCATGAAAATATAAGAAACTTTTCAAAAAGGAATCGGCCCAAAATATCATCTTAGAACAAAGTTATGACTACCGATATGTTTATTTTCATTTGATGGGATGAATTTCAGGGATCAGTTAAAGTTACTAATTTGAAAACATGGAAGGGACCGTATTGTAGAGCATGAAAATACAAGAACTTTTCATGAAAGAGTCATTCTTAAATATAATCTGAGCACCAATTCATGACCACCTGAATCGTTATTTTTATTTGATGGCTTGTATTTTTGAGATTAATTGAAGTTACCAATCAACAAACACGAAAGGTACCATGTTGTAGAGCATGAAAATATATGAACTTTTTGAAAAGGAATTGGATCAAAATATTATCTGATCACCAAGTTATTACTACCTGAATATTTATTTTTATTTGATGTGGTGAATTTTGTGGATCAGATGAAGTTACTAATCAGAAAATACAGAAGGTACCATATTGTAGAGCATGAAAATAGAGGAACTTTTCAAAAGTGAATCGTTGTAAAATAATATCAGAGCACCAATTTATGACCACCCGAATCGTCATTTTTATTTGATTGGTGGAATTTCAGGGATTGGATGATATTACTAAATAGAAAACACCAAAGGTACCATGTTGTAGAACATCAAAATATAAGATTTCGTCAAAATGGAATCGTTCCAAAATATTATCTGATTACCAAGTTATGACCACCTGAATTGTTATTTTCATTTGATGGGATGAATTATGTGGATCAGATGAAGTTACTATTTAGAAAACACAGAAGGTATCATATTGTAGAGCATGAAAATATAAGAAACTTTTCAAAAAGGAATCGGCCCAAAATATCATCTTAGAACAAAGTTATGACTACCGATATGTTTATTTTCATTTGATGGGATGAATTTCAGGGATCAGTTAAAGTTACTAATTTGAAAACATGGAAGGGACCGTATTGTAGAGCATGAAAATACAAGAACTTTTCATGAAAGAGTCATTCTTAAATATAATCTGAGCACCAATTCATGACCACCTGAATCGTTATTTTTATTTGATGGCTTGTATTTTTGAGATTAATTGAAGTTACCAATCAACAAACACGAAAGGTACCATGTTGTAGAGCATGAAAATATATGAACTTTTTGAAAAGGAATCGGATCAAAATATTATCTGATCACCAAGTTATTACTACCTGAATATTTATTTTTATTTGATGTGGTGAATTTTGTGGATCAGATGAAGTTACTAATCAGAAAATACAGAAGGTACCATATTGTAGAGCATGAAAATAGAGGAACTTTTCAAAAGTGAATCGTTGTAAAATAATATCAGAGCACCAATTTATGACCACCCGAATCGTCATTTTTATTTGATTGGTGGAATTTCAGGGATTGGATGATATTACTAAATAGAAAACACCAAAGGTACCAGGTTGTAGAACATCAAAATATAAGATTTCGTCAAAATGGAATCGTTCCAAAATATTATCTGATTACCAAGTTGTGACCACCTGAATTGTTATTTTCATTTGATGGGATGAATTATGTGGATCAAATGAAGTTACTATTTAGAAAACACAGAAGGTATCATATTGTAGAGCATGAAAATATAAGAAACTTTTCAAAAAGGAATCGGCCCAAAATATCATCTTAGAACAAAGTTATGACTACCGATATGTTTATTTTCATTTGATGGGATGAATTTCAGGGATCAGTTAAAGTTACTAATTTGAAAACATGGAAGGGACCGTATTGTAGAGCATGAAAATACAAGAACTTTTCATGAAAGAGTCATTCTTAAATATAATCTGAGCACCAATTCATGACCACCTGAATCGTTATTTTTATTTGATGGCTTGTATTTTTGAGATTAATTGAAGTTACCAATCAACAAACACGAAAGGTACCATGTTGTAGAGCATGAAAATATATGAACTTTTTGAAAAGGAATCGGATCAAAATATTATCTGATCACCAAGTTATTACTACCTGAATATTTATTTTTATTTGATGTGGTGAATTTTGTGGATCAGATGAAGTTACTAATCAGAAAATACAGAAGGTACCATATTGTAGAGCATGAAAATAGAGGAACTTTTCAAAAGTGAATCGTTGTAAAATAATATCAGAGCACCAATTTATGACCACCCGAATCGTCATTTTTATTTGATTGGTGGAATTTCAGGGATTGGATGATATTACTAAATAGAAAACACCAAAGGTACCAGGTTGTAGAACATCAAAATATAAGATTTCGTCAAAATGGAATCGTTCCAAAATATTATCTGATTACCAAGTTGTGACCACCTGAATTGTTATTTTCATTTGATGGGATGAATTATGTGGATCAAATGAAGTTACTATTTAGAAAACACAGAAGGTATCATATTGTAGAGCATGAAAATATAAGAAACTTTTCAAAAAGGAATCGGCCCAAAATATCATCTTAGAACAAAGTTATGACTACCGATATGTTTATTTTCATTTGATGGGATGAATTTCAGGGATCAGTTAAAGTTACTAATTTGAAAACATGGAAGGGACCGTATTGTAGAGCATGAAAATACAAGAACTTTTCATGAAAGAGTCATTCTTAAATATAATCTGAGCACCAATTCATGACCACCTGAATCGTTATTTTAATTTGATGGCTTGTATTTTTGAGATTAATTGAAGTTACATATCAACAAACACGAAAGGTACCATGTTGTAGAGCATGAAAATATATAAACTTTTTGAAAAGGAATCGGATCAAAATATTATCTGATCACCAAGTTATTACTACCTGAATATTTATTTTTATTTGATGTGGTGAATTTTGTGGATCAGATGAAGTTACTAATTGGAAAATGCAGAAGGTACCATATTGTAGAGCATGAAAATAGAGGAACTTTTCAAAAATGAATCGTTTTAAAATAATATCAGAGCACCAATATATGACCACCCGAATCGTCATTTTTATTTGATTGGTGGAATTTCAGGGATTGGATGATATTACTAAACAGAAAACACCAAAGGTACCATGTTGTAGAACATCAAAATATAATATTTCGTCAAAATGGAATCGTTCCAAAATATTATCTGATTACCAAGTTATGACCACCTGAATTGTTATTTTCATTTGATGGGATGAATTATGTGGATCAGATGAAGTTACTATTTAGAAAACACAGAAGGTATCATATTGTAGAGCATGAAAATATAAGAAACTTTTCAAAAAGGAATCGGCCCAAAATATCATCTTAGAACAAAGTTATGACTACCGATATGTTTATTTTCATTTGATGGGATGAATTTCAGGGATCAGATAAAGTTACTAATTTGAAAACATGGAAGGGACCGTATTGTAGAGCATGAAAAAGAAGAAGTTTTCATGAAAGAGTCATTCTTAAATATAATCTGAGCACCAATTCATGACCACCTGAATCGTTATTTTTATTTGATGGCTTGTATTTTTTAGATTAATTGAAGTTACCAATCTACAAACACGAAAGGTACCATGTTGTTGAGCATGAAAATATATAAACTTTTTGAAAAGGAATCGGATCAAAATATTATCTGATCACCAAGTTATAACTACCTGAATATTTATTTTTATTTGATGTGGTGAATTTTGTGGATCAGATGAAGTTACTAATTAGAAAATGCAGAAGGTACCATATTGTAGAGCATGAAAATAGAGGAACTTTTCAAAAATGAATCGTTTTAAAATAATATCAGAGCACCAATTTATGACCACCCGAATCGTCATTTTTATTTGATTGGTGGAATTTCAGGGATTGGATGATATTACTAAACAGAAAACACCAAAGGTACCATGTTGTAGAACATCAAAATATAAGATTTCATCAAAATGGAATCGTTCCAAAATATTATCTGATTACCAAGTTATGACCACCTGAATTGTTATTTTCATTTGATGGGATGAATTATGTGGATTAGATGAAGTTACTATTTAGAAAACACAGAAGGTATCATATTGTAGAGCATGAAAATATAAGAAATTTTTCAAAAAGGAATCGGCCCAAAATATCATCTTAGAACAAAGTTATGACTTCCGATATGTTTATTTTCATTTGATGGGATGAATTTCAGGGATCAGATAAAGTTACTAATTTGAAAACATGGAAGGGACCGTATTGTAGAGCATGAAAATACAAGAACTTTTCATGAAAGAGTCATTCTTAAATATAATCTGAGCACCAATTCATGACCACCTGAATCGTTATTTTTATTTGATGGCTTGTATTTTTGAGATTAATTGAAGTTACCAATCAACAAACACGAAAGGTACCATGTTGTAGAGCATGAAAATATATAAACTTTTTGAAAAGGAATCGGATCAAAATATTATCTGATCACCAAGTTATTACTACCTGAATATTTATTTTTATTTGATGTGGTGAATTTTGTGGATCAGATGAAGTTACTAATTAGAAAATACAGAAGGTACCATATTGTAGAGCATGAAAATAGAGGAACTTTTCAAAAATGAATCGTTTTAAAATAATATCAGAGCAGCAATTTATAACCACCAGAATCGTCATTTTTATTTGATTGGTGGAATTTCAGGGATTGGATGATATTACTAAATAGAAAACACCAAAGGTACCATGTTGTAGAACATCAAAATATAAGATTTCGTCAAAATGGAATCGTTCCAAAATATTATCTGATTACCAAGTTATGACCACCTGAATTGTTATTTTCATTTGATGGGATGAATTATGTGGATCAGATGAAGTTACTATTTAGAAAACACAGAAGGTATCATATTGTAGAGCATGAAAATATAAGAAACTTTTCAAAAAGGAATCGGCCCAAAATATCATCTTAGAACAAAGTTATGACTACCGATATGTTTATTTTCATTTGATGGGATGAATTTCAGGGATCAGTTAAAGTTACTAATTTGAAAACATGGAAGGGACCGTATTGTAGAGCATGAAAATACAAGAACTTTTCATGAAAGAGTCATTCTTAAATATAATCTGAGCACCAATTCATGACCACCTGAATCGTTATTTTAATTTGATGGATTGTATTTTTGAGATTAATTGAAGTTACATATCAACAAACACGAAAGGTACCATGTTGTAGAGCATGAAAATATATAAACTTTTTGAAAAGGAATCGGATCAAAATATTATCTGATCACCAAGTTATTACTACCTGAATATTTATTTTTATTTGATGTGGTGAATTTTGTGGATCAGATGAAGTTACTAATTGGAAAATGCAGAAGGTACCATATTGTAGAGCATGAAAATAGAGGAACTTTTCAAAAATGAATCGTTTTAAAATAATATCAGAGCACCAATATATGACCACCCGAATCGTCATTTTTATTTGATTGGTGGAATTTCAGGGATTGGATGATATTACTAAACAGAAAACACCAAAGGTACCATGTTGTAGAACATCAAAATATAATATTTCGTCAAAATGGAATCGTTCCAAAATATTATCTGATTACCAAGTTATGACCACCTGAATTGTTATTTTCATTTGATGGGATGAATTATGTGGATCAGATGAAGTTACTATTTAGAAAACACAGAAGGTATCATATTGTAGAGCATGAAAATATAAGAAACTTTTCAAAAAGGAATCGGCCCAAAATATCATCTTAGAACAAAGTTATGACTACCGATATGTTTATTTTCATTTGATGGGATGAATTTCAGGGATCAGATAAAGTTACTAATTTGAAAACATGGAAGGGACCGTATTGTAGAGCATGAAAAAGAAGAAGTTTTCATGAAAGAGTCATTCTTAAATATAATCTGAGCACCAATTCATGACCACCTGAATCGTTATTTTTATTTGATGGCTTGTATTTTTTAGATTAATTGAAGTTACCAATCTACAAACACGAAAGGTACCATGTTGTAGAGCATGAAAATATATAAACTTTTTGAAAAGGAATCGGATCAAAATATTATCTGATCACCAAGTTATAACTACCTGAATATTTATTTTTATTTGATGTGGTGAATTTTGTGGATCAGATGAAGTTACTAATTAGAAAATGCAGAAGGTACCATATTGTAGAGCATGAAAATAGAGGAACTTTTCAAAAATGAATCGTTTTAAAATAATATCAGAGCACCAATTTATGACCACCCGAATCGTCATTTTTATTTGATTGGTGGAATTTCAGGGATTGGATGATATTACTAAATAGAAAACACCAAAGGTACCATGTTGTAGAACATCAAAATATAAGATTTCGTCAAAATGGAATCGTTCCAAAATATTATCTGATTACCAAGTTATGACCACCTGAATTGTTATTTTCATTTGATGGGATGAATTATGTGGATCAGATGAAGTTACTATTTAGAAAACACAGAAGGTATCATATTGTAGAGCATGAAAATATAAGAAATTTTTCAAAAAGGAATCGGCCCAAAATATCATCTTAGAACAAAGTTATGACTACCGATATGTTTATTTTCATTTGATGGGATGAATTTCAGGGATCAGATAAAGTTACTAATTTGAAAACATGGAAGGGACCGTATTGTAGAGCATGAAAAAGAAGAAGTTTTCATGAAAGAGTCATTCTTAAATATAATCTGAGCACCAATTCATGACCACCTGAATCGTTATTTTTATTTGATGGCTTGTATTTTTTAGATTAATTGAAGTTACCAATCTACAAACACGAAAGGTACCATGTTGTAGAGCATGAAAATATATAAACTTTTTGAAAAGGAATCGGATCAAAATATTATCTGATCACCAAGTTATTACTACCTGAATATTTATTTTTATTTGATGTGGTGAATTTTGTGGATCAGATGAAGTTACTAATTAGAAAATGCAGAAGGTACCATATTGTAGTGCATGAAAATAGAGGAACTTTTCAAAAATGAATCGTTTTAAAATAATATCAGAGCACCAATTTATGACCACCCGAATCGTCATTTTTATTTGATTGGTGGAATTTCAGGGATTGGATGATATTACTAAACAGAAAACACCAAAGGTACCATGTTGTAGAACATCAAAATATAAGATTTCATCAAAATGGAATCGTTCCAAAATATTATCTGATTACCAAGTTATGACCACCTGAATTGTTATTTTCATTTGATGGGATGAATTATGTGGATCAGATGAAGTTACTATTTAGAAAACACAGAAGGTATCATATTGTAGAGCATGAAAATATAAGAAATTTTTCAAAAAGGAATCGGCCCAAAATATCATCTTAGAACAAAGTTATGACTTCCGATATGTTTATTTTCATTTGATGGGATTAATTTCAGGGATCAGATAAAGTTACTAATTTGAAAACATGGAAGGGACCGTATTGTAGAGCATGAAAATACAAGAACTTTTCATGAAAGAGTCATTCTTAAATATAATCTGAGCACCAATTCATGACCACCTGAATCGTTATTTTTATTTGATGGCTTGTATTTTTGAGATTAATTGAAGTTACCAATCAACAAACACGAAAGGTACCATGTTGTAGAGCATGAAAATATATAAACTTTTTGAAAAGGAATCGGATCAAAATATTATCTGATCACCAAGTTATTACTACCTGAATATTTATTTTTATTTGATGTGGTGAATTTTGTGGATCAGATGAAGTTACTAATTAGAAAATACAGAAGGTACCATATTGTAGAGCATGAAAATAGTGGAACTTTTCAAAAATGAATCGTTTTAAAATAATATCAGAGCAGCAATTTATAACCACCAGAATCGTCATTTTTATTTGATTGGTGGAATTTCAGGGATTGGATGATATTACTAAATAGAAAACACCAAAGGTACCATGTTGTAGAACATCAAAATATAAGATTTCGTCAAAATGGAATCGTTCCAAAATATTATCTGATTACCAAGTTATGACCACCTGAATTGTTATTTTCATTTGATGGGATGAATTATGTGGATCAGATGAAGTTACTATTTAGAAAACACAGAAGGTATCATATTGTAGAGCATGAAAATATAAGAAACTTTTCAAAAAGGAATCGGCCCAAAATATCATCTTAGAACAAAGTTATGACTACCGATATGTTTATTTTCATTTGATGGGATGAATTTCAGGGATCAGATAAAGTTACTAATTTGAAAACATGGAAGGGACCGTATTGTAGAGCATGAAAAAGAAGAAGTTTTCATGAAAGAGTCATTCTTAAATATAATCTGAGCACCAATTCATGACCACCTGAATCGTTATTTTTATTTGATGGCTTGTATTTTTTAGATTAATTGAAGTTACCAATCTACAAACACGAAAGGTACCATGTTGTAGAGCATGAAAATATATAAACTTTTTGAAAAGGAATCGGATCAAAATATTATCTGATCACCAAGTTATTAATACCCGAATATTTATTTTTATTTGATGTGGTGAATTTTGTGGATCAGATGAAGTTACTAATTAGAAAATGCAGAAGGTACCATATTGTAGAGCATGAAAATAGAGGAACTTTTCAAAAATGAATCGTTTTAAAATAATATCAGAGCACCAATATATGACCATCCGAATCGTCATTTTTATTTGATTGGTGGAATTTCAGGGATTGGATGATATTACTAAACAGAAAACACCAAAGGTACCATGTTGTAGAACATCAAAATATAAGATTTCTTCAAAATGGAATCGTTCCAAAATATTATCTGATTACCAAGTTATGACCACCTGAATTGTTATTTTCATTTGATGGGATGAATTATGTGGATCAGATGAAGTTACTATTTAGAAAACACAGAAGGTATCATATTGTAGAGCATGAAAATATAAGAAGCTTTTCAAAAAGGAATCGGCCCAAAATATCATCTTAGAACAAAGTTATGACTACCGATATGTTTATTTTCATTTGATGGGATGAATTTCAGGGATCAGATAAAGTTACTAATTTGAAAACACGGAAGGGACCGTATTGTAGAGCATGAAAAAGAAGAAGTTTTCATGAAAGAGTCATTCTTAAATATAATCTGAGCACCAATTCATGACCACCTGAATCGTTATTTTTATTTGATGGCTTGTATTTTTTAGATTAATTGAAGTTACCAATCGACAAACACGAAAGGTACCATGTTGTAGAGCATGAAAATATATAAACTTTTTGAAAAGGAATCGGATCAAAATATTATCTGATCACCAAGTTATTACTACCTGAATATTTATTTTTATTTGATGTGGTGAATTTTGTGGATCAGATGAAGTTACTAATTAGAAAATGCAGAAGGTACCATATTGTAGAGCATGAAAATAGAGGAACTTTCCAAAAATGAATCGTTTTAAAATAATATCAGAGCACCAATATATGACCACCCGAATCGTCATTTTTATTTGATTGGTGGAATTTCAGGGATTGGATGATATTACTAAACAGAAAACACCAAAGGTACCATGTTGTAGAACGTCAAAATATAAGATTTCGTCAAAATGGAATCGTTCCAAAATATTATCTGATTACCAAGTTATGACCACCTGAATTGTTATTTTCATTTGATGGGATGAATTATGTGGATCAGATGAAGTTACTATTTAGAAAACACAGAAGGTATCATATTGTAGAGCATGAAAATATAAGAAGCTTTTCAAAAAGGAATCGGCCCAAAATATCATCTTAGAACAAAGTTATGACTACCGATATGTTTATTTTCATTTGATGGGATGAATTTCAGGGATCAGATAAAGTTACTAATTTGAAAACATGGAAGGGACCGTATTGTAGAGCATGAAAAAGAAGAAGTTTTCATGAAAGAGTCATTCTTAAATATAATCTGAGCACCAATTCATGACCACCTGAATCGTTATTTTTATTTGATGGCTTGTATTTTTTAGATTAATTGAAGTTACCAATCGACAAACACGAAAGGTACCATGTTGTAGAGCATGAAAATATATAAAATTTTTGAAAAGGAATCGGATCAAAATATTATCTGATCACCAAGTTATTACTACCTGAATATTTATTTTTATTTGATGTGGTGAATTTTGTGGATCAGATGAAGTTACTAATTAGAAAATGCAGAAGGTACGATATTGTAGAGCATGAAAATAGAGGAACTTTCCAAAAATGAATCGTTTTAAAATAATATCAGAGCACCAATATATGACCACCCGAATCGTCATTTTTATTTGATTGGTGGAATTTCAGGGATTGGATGATATTACTAAACAGAAAACACCAAAGGTACCATGTTGTAGAACGTCAAAATATAAGATCTCGTCAAAATGGAATCGTTCCAAAATATTATCTGATTACCAAGTTATGACCACCTGAATTGTTATTTTCATTTGATGGGATGAATTATGTGGATCATATGAAGTTACTATTTGGAAAACACAGAAGGTATCATATTGTAGAGCATGAAAATATAAGAAACTTTTCAAAAAGGAATCGGCCCAAAATATCATCTTAGAACAAAGTTATGACTACCGATATGTTTATTTTTATTTGATGGGATGAATTTCAGGGATCAGATAAAGTTACTAATTTGAAAACATGGAAGGGACCGTATTGTAGAGCATGAAAAAGAAGAAGTTTTCATGAAAGAGTCATTCTTAAATATAATCTGAGCACCAATTCATGACCACCTGAATCGTTATTTTTATTTGATGGCTTGTATTTTTTAGATTAATTGAAGTTACCAATCTACAAACACGAAAGGTACCATGTTGTAGAGCATGAAAATATATAAAATTTTTGAAAAGGAATCGGATCAAAATATTATTTGATAACCAAGTTATTACGACCTGAATATTTATTTTTATTTGATGTGGTGAATTTTGTGGATCAGATGTAGTTACAAATTAGAAAATGCAGAAGGTACCATATTGTAGAGCATGAAAATAGAGGAACTTTTCAAAAATGAATCGTTTTAAAATAATATCAGAGCACCAATTTATGACCACCCGAATCGTCATTTTTATTTGATTGGTGGAATTTCAGGGATTGGATGATATTACTAAACAGAAAACACCAAAGGTACCATGTTGTAGAACATCAAAATATAAGATTTCATCAAAATGGAATCGTTCCAAAATATTATCTGATTACCAAGTTATGACCACCTGAATTGTTATTTTCATTTGATGGGATGAATTATGTGGATCAGATGAAGTTACTATTTTGAAAACACATAAGGTATCATATTGTAGAGCATGAAAATATAAGCAATTTTTCAAAAAGGAATCGGCCCAAAATATCATCTTAGAACAAAGTTATAACTACCGATATGTTTATTTTCATTTGATGGGATGAATTTCAAGGATCAGATAAAGTTACTAATTTGAAAACATGGAAGGGACCGTATTGTAGAGCATGAAAAAGAAGAATTTTTCGTGAAAGAGTCATTCTTAAATATAATCTGAGCACCAATTCATGACCACCTGAATCGTTATTTTTATTTGATGGTTTTTATTTTTGAGATTAATTGAAGTTACCAATCAACAAACACGAAAGGTACCATGTTGTAGAGCATGAAAATATATAAACTTTTTGAAAAGGAATCGGATCAAAATATTATCTGATCACCAAGTTATTACTACCTGAATATTTATTTTTATTTTATGTGGTGAATTTTGTGGATCAGATGAAGTTACTAATTTGAAAATACAGAAGGTACCATATTGTAGAGCATGAAAATAGAGGAACTTTTCAAAAATGAATCGTTTTAAAATAATATCAGAGCACCAATATATGACCACCCGAATCGTCATTTTTATTTGATTGGTGGAATTTCAGGGATTGGATGATATTACTAAACAGAAAACACCAAAGGTACCATGTTGTAGAACATCAAAATATAAGATTTCTTCAAAATGGAATCGTTCCAAAATATTATCTGATTACCAAGTTATGACCACCTGATTACCAAGTTATTACCAAGTTATGACCACCTGAATTGTTATTTTAATTTGATGGGATGAATTATGTGGATCAGATGAAGTTACTATTTAGAAAACACAGAAGGTATCATATTGTAGAGCATGAAAATATAAGAAACTTTTCAAAAAGGAATCGGCCCAAAATATCATCTTAGAACAAAGTTATGACTACCGATATGTTTATTTTCATTTGATGGGATGAATTTCAGGGATCAGATAAAGTTACTAATTTGAAAACATGGAAGGGACCGTATTGTAGAGCATGAAAAAGAAGAAGTTTTCATGAAAGAGTCATTCTTAAATATAATCTGAGCACCAATTCATGACCACCTGAATCGTTATTTTTATTTGATGGCTTGTATTTTATAGATTAATTGAAGTTACCAATCTACAAACACGAAAGGTACCATGTTGTAGAGCATGAAAATATATAAACTTTTTGAAAAGGAATCGGATCAAAATATTATCTGATCACCAAGTTATTACTACCTGAATATTTATTTTTATTTGATGTGGTGAATTTTGTGGATCAGATGAAGTTACTAATTAGAAAATGCAGAAGGTACCATATTGTAGTGCATGAAAATAGAGGAACTTTTCAAAAATGAATCTTTTTAAAATAATATCAGAGCACCAATTTATGACCACCCGAATCGTCATTTTTATTTGATTGGTGGAATTTCAGGGATTGGATGATATTACTAAACAGAAAACACCAAAGGTACCATGTTGTAGAACATCAAAATATAAGATTTCATCAAAATGGAATCGTTCCAAAATATTATCTGATTACCAAGTTATGACCACCTGAATTGTTATTTTCATTTGATGGGATGAATTATGTGGATTAGATGAAGTTACTATTTAGAAAACACAGAAGGTATCATATTGTAGAACATGAAAATATAAGAAATTTTTCAAAAAGGAATCGGCCCAAAATATCATCTTAGAACAAAGTTATGACTTCCGATATGTTTATTTTCATTTGATGGGATGAATTTCAGGGATCAGATAAAGTTACTAATTTGAAAACATGGAAGGAACCGTATTGTAGAGCATGAAAATACAAGAACTTTTCATGAAAGAGTCATTCTTAAATATAATCTGAGCACCAATTCATGACCACCTGAATCGTTATTTTTATTTGATGGCTTGTATTTTTGAGATTAATTGAAGTTACCAATCAACAAACACGAAAGGTACCATGTTGTAGAGCATGAAAATATATAAACTTTTTGAAAAGGAATCGGATCAAAATATTATCTGATCACCAAGTTATTACTACCTGAATATTTATTTTTATTTGATGTGGTGAATTTTGTGGATCAGATGAAGTTACTAATTAGAAAATACAGAAGGTACCATATTGTAGAGCATGAAAATAGTGGAACTTTTCAAAAATGAATCGTTTTAAAATAATATCAGAGCAGCAATTTATAACCACCAGAATCGTCATTTTTATTTGATTGGTGGAATTTCAGGGATTGGATGATATTACTAAATAGAAAACACCAAAGGTACCATGTTGTAGAACATCAAAATATAAGATTTCGTCAAAATGGAATCGTTCCAAAATATTATCTGATTACCAAGTTATGACCACCTGAATTGTTATTTTCATTTGATGGGATGAATTATGTGGATCAGATGAAGTTACTATTTAGAAAACACAGAAGGTATCATATTGTAGATCATGAAAATATAAGAAACTTTTCAAAAAGGAATCGGCCCAAAATATCATCTTAGAACAAAGTTATGACTACCGATATGTTTATTTTCATTTGATGGGATGAATTTCAGGGATCAGATAAAGTTACTAATTTGAAAACATGGAAGGGACCGTATTGTAGAGCATGAAAAAGAAGAAGTTTTCATGAAAGAGTCATTCTTAAATATAATCTGAGCACCAATTCATGACCACCTGAATCGTTATTTTTATTTGATGGCTTGTATTTTTTAGATTAATTGAAGTTACCAATCTACAAACACGAAAGGTACCATGTTGTAGAGCATGAAAATATATAAACTTTTTGAAAAGGAATCGGATCAAAATATTATCTGATCACCAAGTTATTAATACCCGAAAATTTATTTTTATTTGATGTGGTGAATTTTGTGGATCAGATGAAGTTACTAATTAGAAAATGCAGAAGGTACCATATTGTAGAGCATGAAAATAGAGGAACTTTTCAAAAATGAATCGTTTTAAAATAATATCAGAGCACCAATATATGACCACCCGAATCGTCATTTTTATTTGATTGGTGGAATTTCAGGGATTGGATGATATTACTAAACAGAAAACACCAAAGGTACCATGTTGTAGAACATCAAAATATAAGATTTCTTCAAAATGGAATCGTTCCAAAATATTATCTGATTACCAAGTTATGACCACCTGAATTGTTATTTTCATTTGATGGGATGAATTATGTGGATCAGATGAAGTTACTATTTAGAAAACACAGAAGGTATCATATTGTAGAGCATGAAAATATAAGAAGCTTTTCAAAAAGGAATCGGCCCAAAATATCATCTTAGAACAAAGTTATGACTACCGATATGTTTATTTTCATTTGATGGGATGAATTTCAGGGATCAGATAAAGTTACTAATTTGAAAACATGGAAGGGACCGTATTGTAGAGCATGAAAAAGAAGAAGTTTTCATGAAAGAGTCATTCTTAAATATAATCTGAGCACCAATTCATTACCACCTGAATCGTTATTTTTATTTGATGGCTTGTATTTTTTAGATTAATTGAAGTTACCAATCGACAAACACGAAAGGTACCATGTTGTAGAGCATGAAAATATATAAACTTTTTGAAAAGGAATCGGATCAAAATATTATCTGATCACCAAGTTATTACTACCTGAATATTTATTTTTATTTGATGTGGTGAATTTTGTGGATCAGATGAAGTTACTAATTAGAAAATGCAGAAGGTACGATATTGTAGAGCATGAAAATAGAGGAACTTTCCAAAAATGAATCGTTTTAAAATAATATCAGAGCACCAATATATGACCACCCGAATCGTCATTTTTATTTGATTGGTGGAATTTCAGGGATTGGATGATATTACTAAACAGAAAACACCAAAGGTACCATGTTGTAGAACGTCAAAATATAAGATTTCGTCAAAATGGAATCGTTCCAAAATATTATCTGATTACCAAGTTATGACCACCTGAATTGTTATTTTCATTTGATGGGATGAATTATGTGGATCATATGAAGTTACTATTTGGAAAACACAGAAGGTATCATATTGTAGAGCATGAAAATATAAGAAACTTTTCAAAAAGGAATCGGCCCAAAATATCATCTTAGAACAAAGTTATGACTACCGATATGTTTATTTTTATTTGATGGGATGAATTTCAGGGATCAGATAAAGTTACTAATTTGAAAACATGGAAGGGACCGTATTGTAGAGCATGAAAAAGAAGAAGTTTTCATGAAAGAGTCATTCTTAAATATAATCTGAGCACCAATTCATGACCACCTGAATCGTTATTTTTATTTGATGGCTTGTATTTTTTAGATTAATTGAAGTTACCAATCTACAAACACGAAAGGTACCATGTTGTAGAGCATGAAAATATATAAACTTTTTGAAAAGGAATCGGATCAAAATATTATTTGATAACCAAGTTATTACTACCTGAATATTTATTTTTATTTGATGTGGTGAATTTTGTGGATCAGATGTAGTTACAAATTAGAAAATGCAGAAGGTACCATATTGTAGAGCATGAAAATAGAGGAACTTTTCAAAAATGAATCGTTTTAAAATAATATCAGAGCACCAATTTATGACCACCCGAATCGTCATTTTTATTTGATTGGTGGAATTTCAGGGATTGGATGATATTACTAAACAGAAAACACCAAAGGTACCATGTTGTAGAACATCAAAATATAAGATTTCATCAAAATGGAATCGTTCCAAAATATTATCTGATTACCAAGTTATGACCACCTGAATTGTTATTTTCATTTGATGGGATGAATTATGTGGATCAGATGAAGTTACTATTTTGAAAACACATAAGGTATCATATTGTAGAGCATGAAAATATAAGCAATTTTTCAAAAAGGAATCGGCCCAAAATATCATCTTAGAACAAAGTTATAACTACCGATATGTTTATTTTCATTTGATGGGATGAATTTCAAGGATCAGATAAAGTTACTAATTTGAAAACATGGAAGGGACCGTATTGTAGAGCATGAAAAAGAAGAATTTTTCGTGAAAGAGTCATTCTTAAATATAATCTGAGCACCAATTCATGACCACCTGAATCGTTATTTTTATTTGATGGTTTTTATTTTTGAGATTAATTGAAGTTACCAATCAACAAACACGAAAGGTACCATGTTGTAGAGCATGAAAATATATAAACTTTTTGAAAAGGAATCGGATCAAAATATTATCTGATCACCAAGTTATTACTACCTGAATATTTATTTTTATTTTATGTGGTGAATTTTGTGGATCAGATGAAGTTACTAATTAGAAAATACAGAAGGTACCATATTGTAGAGCATGAAAATAGAGGAACTTTTGAAAAATGAATCATTTTAAAATAATATCAGAGCACCAATTTATGACCACCCGAATCGTCATTTTTATTTGATTGGTGGAATTTCAGGGGTTGGATGATATTACTAAATAGAAAACACCAAAGGTACCATGTTGTAGAACATCAAAATATAAGATTTCGTCAAAATCGAATCGTTCCAAAATATTATCTGATTACCAAGTTATGACCACCTGAATTGTTATTTTCATTTGTTGGGATGAATTATGTGGATCAGATGAAGTTACTATTTAGAAAACACAGAAGGTATCATATTGTAGAGCATGAAAATATAAGAAACTTTTCAAAAAGGAATCGGCCCAAAATATCATCTTAGAACAAAGTTATGACTACCAATATATTTATTTTCATTTGATGGGATGAATTTCAGGGATCAGATAAAGTTACTAATTTGAAAACATGGAAGGGACCGTATTGTAGAGCATGAAAAAGAAGAAGTTTTCATGAAAGAGTCATTCTTCAATATAATCTGAGCACCAATTCATGACCACCTGAATCGTTATTTTTATTTGACGGCTTGTATTTTTGAGATTAATTGAAGTTACCAATCAACAAACACGAAAGGTACCATGTTCTAGAGCATGAAAATATATAAACTTTTTGAAAAGGAATCGGATCAAAACATTATCTGATCACCAAGTTATTACTACCTGAATATTTATTTTTATTTGATGTGGTGAATTTTGTGGATCAGATGAAGTTACTAATTAGAAAATACAGAAGGTACCATATTGTAGAGCATGAAAATAGAGGAACTTTTCAAAAATGAATCGTTTTAAAATGATATCAGAGCACCAATTTATGACCACCAGAATCGTCATTTTTATTGGATTGGTGGAATTTCAGGGATTGGATGATATTACTAAATAGAAAACACCAAAGGTACCATGTTGTAGAACATCAAAATATAAGATTTCGTCAAAATGGAATCGTTCCAAAATATTATCTGATTACCAAGTTATGACCACCTGAATTGTTATTTTCATTTGATGGGATGAATTATGTGGATCAGATGAAGTTACTATTTAGAAAACACAGAAGGTATCATATTGTAGAGCATGAAAATATAAGAAATTTTTCAAAAAGGAATCGGCCCAAAATATCATCTTAGAACAAAGTTATGACTTCCGATATGTTTATTTTCATTTGATGGGATGAATTTCAGGGATCAGATAAAGTTACTAATTTGAAAACATGGAAGGGACCGTATTGTAGAGCATGAAAATACAAGAAATTTTCATGAAAGAGTCATTCTTAAATATAATCTGAGCACCAATTCATGACCACCTGAATCGTTATTTTTATTTGACGGCTTGTATTTTTGAGATTAATTGAAGTTACCAATCAACAAACACGAAAGGTACCATGTTCTAGAGCATGAAAATATATAAACTTTTTGAAAAGGAATCGGATCAAAATATTATCTGATCACCAAGTTATTACTACCTGAATATTTATTTTTATTTGATGTGGTGAATTTTGTGGATCAGATGAAGTTACTAATTAGAAAATACAGAAGGTACCATATTGTAGAGCATGAAAATAGAGGAACTTTTCAAAAATGAATCGTTTTAAAATAATATCAGAGCAGCAATTTATAACCACCAGAATCGTCATTTTTATTTGATTGGTGGAATTTCAGGGATTGGATGATATTACTAAATAGAAAACACCAAAGGTACCATGTTGTAGAACATCAAAATATAAGATTTCGTCAAAATGGAATCGTTCCAAAATATTATCTGATTACCAAGTTATGACCACCTGAATTGTTATTTTCATTTGATGGGATGAATTATGTGGATCAGATGAAGTTACTATTTAGAAAACACAGAAGGTATCATATTGTAGAGCATGAAAATATAAGAAACTTTTCAAAAAGGAATCGGCCCAAAATATCATCTTAGAACAAAGTTATGACTACCGATATGTTTATTTTCATTTGATGGGATGAATTTCAGGGATCAGATAAAGTTACTAATTTGAAAACATGGAAGGGACCGTATTGTAGAGCATGAAAAAGAAGAAGTTTTCATGAAAGAGTCATTCTTAAATATAATCTGAGCACCAATTCATGACCACCTGAATCGTTATTTTTATTTGATGGCTTGTATTTTTTAGATTAATTGAAGTTACCAATCTACAAACACGAAAGGTACCATGTTGTAGAGCATGAAAATATATAAACTTTTTGAAAAGGAATCGGATCAAAATATTATCTGATCACCAAGTTATTACTACCCGAATATTTATTTTTATTTGATGTGGTGAATTTTGTGGATCAGATGAAGTTACTAATTAGAAAATTCAGAAGGTACCATATTGTAGAGCATGAAAATAGAGGAACTTTTCAAAAATGAATCGTTTTAAAATAATATCAGAGCACCAATATATGACCACCCGAATCGTAATTTTTATTTGATTGGTGGAATTTCAGGGATTGGATGATATTACTAAACAGAAAACACCAAAGGTACCATGTTGTAGAACATCAAAATATAAGATTTCTTCAAAATGGAATCGTTCCAAAATATTATCTGATTACCAAGTTATGACCACCTGAATTGTTATTTTCATTTGATGGGATGAATTATGTGGATCAGATGAAGTTACTATTTAGAAAACACAGAAGGTATCATATTGTAGAGCATGAAAATATAAGAAACTTTTCAAAAAGGAATCGGCCCAAAATATCATCTTAGAACAAAGTTATGACTACCGATATGTTTATTTTCATTTGATGGGATGAATTTCAGGGATCAGATAAAGTTACTAATTTGAAAACATGGAAGGGACCGTATTGTAGAGCATGAAAAAGAAGAAGTTTTCATGAAAGAGTCATTCTTAAATATAATCTGAGCACCAATTCATGACCACCTGAATCGTTATTTTTATTTGATGGCTTGTATTTTTTAGATTAATTGAAGTTACCAATCTACAAACACGAAAGGTACCATGTTGTAGAGCATGAAAATATATAAACTTTTTGAAAAGGAATCGGATCAAAATATTATCTGATCACCAAGTTATTACTACCTGAATATTTATTTTTATTTGATGTGGTGAATTTTGTGGATCAGATGAAGTTACTAATTAGAAAATGCAGAAGGTACCACATTGTAGAGCATGAAAATAGAGGAACTTTTCAAAAATGAATCGTTTTAAAATAATATCAGAGCACCAATATATGACCACCCGAATCGTCATTTTTATTTGATTGGTGGAATTTCAGGGATTGGATGATATTACTAAACAGAAAACACCAAAGGTACCATGTTGTAGAACGTCAAAATATAAGATTTCGTCAAAATGGAATCGTTCCAAAATATTATCTGATTACCAAGTTATGACCACCTGAATTGTTATTTTCATTTGATGGGATAAATTATGTGGATCAGATGAAGTTACTATTTAGAAAACACAGAAGGTATCATATTGTAGAGCATGAAAATATAAGAAACTTTTCTAAAAGGAATCGGCCCAAAATATCATCTTAGAACAAAGTTATGACTACCGATATGTTTATTTTCATTTGATGGGATGAATTTCAAGGATCAGATGAAGTTACTAATTAGAAAACATGGAAGGTACCGTATTGTAGAGCATGAAAATAAAAGAAGTTTTCATGAAAGAGTCATTCTTAAATATAATCTGAGCACCAATTCATGACCACCTGAATCGTTATTTTAATTTGATGGCTTGTATTTTTGAGATTAATTGAAGTTACCAATCAACAAACATGAAAGGTACCATGTTATAGAGCATGAAAATATATAAACTTTTTGAAAAGGAACCAGATCAAAATATTATCAGATCACCAAGTTATTACTACCTGAATATTTATTTTTATTTGATGTGGTGAATTTTGTGGATCAGATGAAGTTACTAATTAGAAAATGCAGAAGGTACCATATTGTAGAGCATGAAAATAGAGGAACTTTTCAAAAATGAATCGTTTTAAAATAATATCAGAGCACCAATATATGACCACCCGAATCGTCATTTTTATTTGATTGGTGGAATTTCAGGGATTGGATGATATTACTAAACAGAAAACACCAAAGGTACCATGTTGTAGAACGTCAAAATATAAGATTTTGTCAAAATGGAATCGTTCCAAAATATTATCTGATTACCAAGTTATGACCACCTGAATTGTTATTTTCATTTGATGGGATAAATTATGTGGATCAGATGAAGTTACTATTTAGAAAACACAGAAGGTATCATATTGTAGAGCATGAAACTATAAGAAACTTTTCTAAAAGGAATCGGCCCAAAATATCATCTTAGAACAAAGTTATGACTACCGATATGTTTATTTTCATTTGATGGGATGAATTTCAGGGATCAGATAAAGTTACTAATTTGAAAACATGGAAGGGACCGTATTGTAGAGCATGAAAAAGAAGAAGTTTTCATGAAAGAGTCATTCTTAAATATAATCTGAGCACCAATTCATGACCACCTGAATCATTATTTTTATTTGATGGCTTGTATTTTTTAGATTAATTGAAGTTACCAATCTACAAACACGAAAGGTACCATGTTGTAGAGCATGAAAATATATAAACTTTTTGAAAAGGAATCGGATCAAAATATTATCTGATCACCAAGTTATTACTACCTGAATATTTATTTTTATTTGATGTGGTGAATTTTGTGGATCAGATGAAGTTACTAATTAGAAAATGCAGAAGGTACGATATTGTAGAGCATGAAAATAGAGGAACTTTTCAAAAATGAATCATTTTAAAATAATATCAGAGCACCAATTTATGATCACCCGAATCGTCATTTTTATTTGATTGGTGGAATTTCAGGGGTTGGATGATATTACTAAATAGAAAACACCAAAGGTACCATGTTGTAGAACATCAAAATATAAGATTTCGTCAAAATGGAATCGTTCCAAAATATTATCTGATTACCAAGTTATGACCACCTGAATTGTTATTTTCATTTGATGGGATGAATTATGTGGATCAGATGAAGTTACTATTTAGAAAACACAGAAGGTATCATATTGTAGAGCATGAAAATATAAGAAACTTTTCAAAAAGGAATCGGCCCAAAATATCATCTTAGAACAAAGTTATGACTACCGATATGTTTATTTTCATTTGATGGGATGAATTTCAGGGATCAGATAAAGTTACTAATTTGAAAACATGGAAGGGGACCGTATTGTAGAGCATGAAAAAGAAGAAGTTTTTATGAAAGAGTCATTCTTAAATATAATCTGAGCACCAATTCATGACCACCTGAATCGTTATTTTTATTTGTTGGCTTGTATTTTTGAGATTAATTGAAGTTACCAATCAACAAACACGAAAGGTACCATGTTGTAGAGCATGAAAATATATAAACTTTTTGAAAAGGAATCGGATCAAAATATTATCTGATCACCAAGTTATTACTACCTGAATATTTATTTTTATTTGATGTGGTGAATTTTGTGGATCAGATGAAGTTACTAATTAGAAAATGCAGAAGATACCATATTGTAGAGCATGAAAATAGAGGAACTTTTCAAAAATGAATCGTTTTAAAATAATATCAGAGCACCAATTTATGACCACCCGAATCGTCATTTTTATTTGATTGGTGGAATTTCAGGGGTTGGATGATATTACTAAATAGAAAACACCAAAGGTACCATGTTGTAGAACATCAAAATATAAGATTTCGTCAAAATGGAATCGTTCCAAAATATTATCTGATTACCAAGTTATGACCACCTGAATTGTTATTTTCATTTGATGGGATGAATTATGTGGATCAGATGAAGTTACTATTTAGAAAACACAGAAGGTATCATATTGTAGAGCATGAAAATATAAGAAACTTTTCAAAAAGGAATCGGCCCAAAATATCATCTTAGAACAAAGTTATGACTACCGATATGTTTATTTTCATTTGATGGGATGAATTTCAGGGATCAGATAAAGTTACTAATTTGAAAACATGGAAGGGACCGTATTGTAGAGCATGAAAAAGAAGAAGTTTTCATGAAAGAGTCATTCTTAAATATAATCTGAGCACCAATTCATGACCACCTGAATCGTTATTTTTATTTGATGGCTTGTATTTTTGAGATTAATTGAAGTTACCAATCTACAAACACGAAAGGTACCATGTTGTAGAGCATGAAAATATATAAACTTTTTGAAAAGGAATCGGATCAAAATATTATTTGATCACCAAGTTATTACTACCTGAATATTTATTTTTATTTGATGTGGTGAATTTTGTGGATCAGATGAAGTTACTAATTAGAAAATGCAGAAGGTACGATATTGTTGAGCATGAAAATAGAGGAACTTTTCAAAAATGAATCGTTTTAAAATAATATCAGAGCACCAATTTATGACCACCCGAATCGTCATTTTTATTTGATTGGTGGAATTTCAGGGGTTGGATGATATTACTAAATAGAAAACACCAAAGGTACCATGTTGTAGAACATCAAAATATAAGATTTCGTCAAAATGGAATCGTTCCAAAATATTATCTGATTACCAAGTTATGACCACCTGAATTGTTATTTTCATTTGATGGGATGAATTATGTGGATCAGATGAAGTTACTATTTAGAAAACACAGAAGTTATCATATTGTAGAGCATGAAAATATAAGAAACTTTTCAAAAAGGAATCGGCCCAAAATATCATCTTAGAACAAAGTTATGACTACCGATATGTTTATTTTCATTTGATGGGATGAATTTCAGGGATCAGATAAAGTTACTAATTTGAAAACATGGAAGGGACCGTATTGTAGAGCATGAAAAAGAAGAAGTTTTTATGAAAGAGTCATTCTTAAATATAATCTGAGCACCAATTCATGACCACCTGAATCGTTATTTTTATTTGATGGCTTGTATTTTTGAGATTAATTGAAGTTACCAATCAACAAACACGAAAGGTACCATGTTGTAGAGCATGAAAATATATAAACTTTTTGAAAAGGAATCGGATCAAAATATTATCTGATCACCAAGTTATTACTACCTGAATATTTATTTTTATTTGATGTGGTGAATTTTGTGGATCAGATGAAGTTACTAATTAGAAAATGCAGAAGGTACCATATTGTAGAGCATGAAAATAGAGGAACTTTTCAAAAATGAATCGTTTTAAAATAATATCAGAGCACCAATTTATGACCACCCGAATCGTCATTTTTATTTGATTGGTGGAATTTCAGGGGTTGGATGATATTACTAAATAGAAAACACCAAAGGTACCATGTTGTAGAACATCAAAATATAAGATTTCGTCAAAATGGAATCGTTCCAAAATATTATCTGATTACCAAGTTATGACCACCTGAATTGTTATTTTCATTTGATGGGATGAATTATGTGGATCAGATGAAGTTACTATTTAGAAAACACAGAAGGTATCATATTGTAGAGCATGAAAATATAAGAAACTTTTCAAAAAGGAATCGGCCCAAAATATCATCTTAGAACAAAGTTATGACTACCGATATGTTTATTTTCATTTGATGGGATGAATTTCAGGGATCAGATAAAGTTACTAATTTGAAAACATGGAAGGGACCGTATTGTAGAGCATGAAAAAGAAGAAGTTTTCATGAAAGAGTCATTCTTAAATATAATCTGAGCACCAATTCATGACCACCTGAATCGTTATTTTTATTTGATGGCTTGTATTTTTTAGATTAATTGAAGTTACCAATCTACAAACACGAAAGGTACCATGTTGTAGAGCATGAAAATATATAAACTTTTTGAAAAGGAATCGGATCAAAATATTATCTGATCACCAAGTTATTACTACCTGAATATTTATTTTTATTTGATGTGGTGAATTTTGTGGATCAGATGAAGTTACTAATTAGAAAATGCAGAAGGTACGATATTGTAGAGCATGAAAATAGAGGAACTTTTCAAAAATGAATCGTTTTAAAATAATATCAGAGCACCAATATATGACCACCCGAATCGTCATTTTTATTTTATTGGTGGAATTTCAGGGATTGGATGATATTACTAAACAGAAAACACCAAAGGTACCATGTTGTAGAACGTCAAAATATAAGATTTCGTCAAAATGGAATCGTTCCAAATAATTATCTGATTACCAAGTTATGACCACCTGAATTGTTATTTTCATTTGATGGGATAAATTATGTGGATCAGATGAAGTTACTATTTAGAAAACACAGAAGGTATCATATTGTAGAGCATGAAAATATAAGAAACTTTTCTAAAAGGAATCGGCCCAAAATATCATCTTAGAACAAAGTTATGACTACCGATATGTTTATTTTCATTTGATGGGATGAATTTCAAGGATCAGATGAAGTTACTAATTAGAAAACATGGAAGGTACCGTATTGTAGAGCATGAAAATAAAAGAAGTTTTCATGAAAGAGTCATTCTTAAATATAATCTGAGAACCAATTCATGACCACCTGAATCGTTATTTTAATTTGATGGCTTGTATTTTTGAGATTAATTGAAGTTACCAATCAACAAACACGAAAGGTTCCATGTTGTAGAGCATGAAAATATATAAACTTTTTGAAAAGGAACCGGATCAAAATATTATCAGATCACCAAGTTATTACTACCTGAATATTTATTTTTATTTGATGTGGTGAATTTTGTGGATCAGATGAAGTTACTAATTAGAAAATGCAGAAGGTACCATATTGTAGAGCATGAAAATAGAGGAACTTTTCAAAAATGAATCGTTTTAAAATAATATCAGAGCACCAATATATGACCACCCGAATCGTCATTTTTATTTGATTGGTGGAATTTAAGGATTGGATGATATTACTAAACAGAAAACACCAAAGGTACCATGTTGTAGAACGTCAAAATATAAGATTTCGTCAAAATGGAATCGTTCCAAAATATTATCTGATTACCAAGTTATGACCACCTGAATTGTTATTTTCATTTGATGGGATAAATTATGTGGATCAGATGAAGTTCCTATTTTGAAAACACAGAAGGTATCATATTGTAGAGCATGAAACTATAAGAAACTTTTCTAAAAGGAATCGGCCCAAAATATCATCTTAGAACAAAGTTATGACTACCGATATGTTTATTTTCATTTGATGGGATGAATTTCAAGGATCAGATAAAGTTACTAATTTGAAAACATGGAAGGGACCGTATTGTAGAGCATGAAAAAGAAGAAGTTTTCATGAAAGAGTCATTCTTAAATATAATCTGAGCACCAATTCATGACCACCTGAATCATTATTTTTATTTGATGGCTTGTATTTTTTAGATTAATTGAAGTTACCAATCTACAAACACGAAAGGTACCATGTTGTAGAGCATGAAAATATATAAACTTTTTGAAAAGGAATCGGATCAAAATATTATCTGATCACCAAGTTATTACTACCTGAATATTTATTTTTATTTGATGTGGTGAATTTTGTGGATCAGATGAAGTTACTAATTAGAAAATGCAGAAGGTACGATATTGTTGAGCATGAAAATAGAGGAACTTTTCAAAAATGAATCGTTTTAAAATAATATCGGAGCACCAATTTACGACCACCCGAATCGTCATTTTTATTTGATTGGTGGAATTTCAGGGGTTGGATGATATTACTAAATAGAAAACACCAAAGGTACCATGTTGTAGAACATCAAAATATAAGATTTCGTCAAAATGGAATCGTTCCAAAATATTATCTGATTACCAAGTTATGACCACCTGAATTGTTATTTTCATTTGATGGGATGAATTATGTGGATCAGATGAAGTTACTATTTAGAAAACACAGAAGGTATCATATTGTAGAGCATGAAAATATAAGAAACTTTTCAAAAAGGAATCGGCCCAAAATATCATCTTAGAACAAAGTTATGACTACCGATATGTTTATTTTCATTTGATGGGATGAATTTCAGGGATCAGATAAAGTTACTAATTTGAAAACATGGAAGGGACCGTATTGTAGAGCATGAAAAAGAAGAAGTTTTCATGAAAGAGTCATTCTGAAATATAATCTGAGCACCAATTCATGACCACCTGAATCGTTATTTTTATTTGATGGCTTGTATTTTTTAGATTAATTGAAGTTACCAATCTACAAACACGAAAGGTACCATGTTGTAGAGCATGAAAATATATAAACTTTTTGAAAAGGAATCGGATCAAAATATTATCTGATCACCAAGTTATTACTACCTGAATATTTATTTTTATTTGATGTGGTGAATTTTGTGGATCAGATGAAGTTACTAATTAGAAAATGCAGAAGATACCATATTGTAGAGCATGAAAATAGAGGAACTTTTCAAAAATGAATCGTTTTAAAATAATATCAGAGCACCAATTTATGACCACCCGAATCGTCATTTTTATTTGATTGGTGGAATTTCAGGGGTTGGATGATATTACTAAATAGAAAACACCAAAGGTACCATGTTGTAGAACATCAAAATATAAGATTTCGTCAAAATGGAATCGTTCCAAAATATTATCTGATTACCAAGTTATGACCACCTGAATTGTTATTTTCATTTGATGGGATGAATTATGTGGATCAGATGAAGTTACTATTTAGAAAACACAGAAGGTATCATATTGTAGAGCATGAAAATATAAGAAACTTTTCAAAAAGGAATCGGCCCAAAATATCATCTTAGAACAAAGTTATGACTACCGATATGTTTATTTTCATTTGATGGGATGAATTTCAGGGATCAGATAAAGTTACTAATTTGAAAACATGGAAGGGACCGTATTGTAGAGCATGAAAAAGAAGAAGTTTTCATGAAAGAGTCATTCTTAAATATAATCTGAGCACCAATTCATGACCACCTGAATCGTTATTTTTATTTGATGGCTTGTATTTTTGAGATTAATTGAAGTTACCAATCTACAAACACGAAAGGTACCATGTTGTAGAGCATGAAAATATATAAACTTTTTGAAAAGGAATCGGATCAAAATATTATTTGATCACCAAGTTATTACTACCTGAATATTTATTTTTATTTGATGTGGTGAATTTTGTGGATCAGATGAAGTTACTAATTAGAAAATGCAGAAGGTACGATATTGTTGAGCATGAAAATAGAGGAACTTTTCAAAAATGAATCGTTTTAAAATAATATCAGAGCACCAATTTATGACCACCCGAATCGTCATTTTTATTTGATTGGTGGAATTTCAGGGGTTGGATGATATTACTAAATAGAAAACACCAAAGGTACCATGTTGTAGAACATCAAAATATAAGATTTCGTCAAAATGGAATCGTTCCAAAATATTATCTGATTACCAAGTTATGACCACCTGAATTGTTATTTTCATTTGATGGGATGAATTATGTGGATCAGATGAAGTTACTATTTAGAAAACACAGAAGTTATCATATTGTAGAGCATGAAAATATAAGAAACTTTTCAAAAAGGAATCGGCCCAAAATATCATCTTAGAACAAAGTTATGACTACCGATATGTTTATTTTCATTTGATGGGATGAATTTCAGGGATCAGATAAAGTTACTAATTTGAAAACATGGAAGGGACCGTATTGTAGAGCATGAAAAAGAAGAAGTTTTTATGAAAGAGTCATTCTTAAATATAATCTGAGCACCAATTCATGACCACCTGAATCGTTATTTTTATTTGATGGCTTGTATTTTTGAGATTAATTGAAGTTACCAATCAACAAACACGAAAGGTACCATGTTGTAGAGCATGAAAATATATAAACTTTTTGAAAAGGAATCGGATCAAAATATTATCTGATCACCAAGTTATTACTACCTGAATATTTATTTTTATTTGATGTGGTGAATTTTGTGGATCAGATGAAGTTACTAATTAGAAAATGCAGAAGGTACCATATTGTAGAGCATGAAAATAGAGGAACTTTTCAAAAATGAATCGTTTTAAAATAATATCAGAGCACCAATTTATGACCACCCGAATCGTCATTTTTATTTGATTGGTGGAATTTCAGGGGTTGGATGATATTACTAAATAGAAAACACCAAAGGTACCATGTTGTAGAACATCAAAATATAAGATTTCGTCAAAATGGAATCGTTCCAAAATATTATCTGATTACCAAGTTATGACCACCTGAATTGTTATTTTCATTTGATGGGATGAATTATGTGGATCAGATGAAGTTACTATTTAGAAAACACAGAAGGTATCATATTGTAGAGCATGAAAATATAAGAAACTTTTCAAAAAGGAATCGGCCCAAAATATCATCTTAGAACAAAGTTATGACTACCGATATGTTTATTTTCATTTGATGGGATGAATTTCAGGGATCAGATAAAGTTACTAATTTGAAAACATGGAAGGGACCGTATTGTAGAGCATGAAAAAGAAGAAGTTTTCATGAAAGAGTCATTCTTAAATATAATCTGAGCACCAATTCATGACCACCTGAATCGTTATTTTTATTTGATGGCTTGTATTTTTTAGATTAATTGAAGTTACCAATCTACAAACACGAAAGGTACCATGTTGTAGAGCATGAAAATATATAAACTTTTTGAAAAGGAATCGGATCAAAATATTATCTGATCACCAAGTTATTACTACCTGAATATTTATTTTTATTTGATGTGGTGAATTTTGTGGATCAGATGAAGTTACTAATTAGAAAATGCAGAAGGTACGATATTGTAGAGCATGAAAATAGAGGAACTTTTCAAAAATGAATCGTTTTAAAATAATATCAGAGCACCAATATATGACCACCCGAATCGTCATTTTTATTTGATTGGTGGAATTTCAGGGATTGGATGATATTACTAAACAGAAAACACCAAAGGTACCATGTTGTAGAACGTCAAAATATAAGATTTCGTCAAAATGGAATCGTTCCAAATAATTATCTGATTACCAAGTTATGACCACCTGAATTGTTATTTTCATTTGATGGGATAAATTATGTGGATCAGATGAAGTTACTATTTAGAAAACACAGAAGGTATCATATTGTAGAGCATGAAAATATAAGAAACTTTTCTAAAAGGAATCGGCCCAAAATATCATCTTAGAACAAAGTTATGACTACCGATATGTTTATTTTCATTTGATGGGATGAATTTCAAGGATCAGATGAAGTTACTAATTAGAAAACATGGAAGGTACCGTATTGTAGAGCATGAAAATAAAAGAAGTTTTCATGAAAGAGTCATTCTTAAATATAATCTGAGAACCAATTCATGACCACCTGAATCGTTATTTTAATTTGATGGCTTGTATTTTTGAGATTAATTGAAGTTACCAATCAACAAACACGAAAGGTACCATGTTGTAGAGCATGAAAATATATAAACTTTTTGAAAAGGAACCGGATCAAAATATTATCAGATCACCAAGTTATTACTACCTGAATATTTATTTTTATTTGATGTGGTGAATTTTGTGGATCAGATGAAGTTACTAATTAGAAAATGCAGAAGGTACCATATTGTAGAGCATGAAAATAGAGGAACTTTTCAAAAATGAATCGTTTTAAAATAATATCAGAGCACCAATATATGACCACCCGAATCGTCATTTTTATTTGATTGGTGGAATTTAAGGATTGGATGATATTACTAAACAGAAAACACCAAAGGTACCATGTTGTAGAACGTCAAAATATAAGATTTCGTCAAAATGGAATCGTTCCAAAATATTATCTGATTACCAAGTTATGACCACCTGAATTGTTATTTTCATTTGATGGGATAAATTATGTGGATCAGATGAAGTTCCTATTTTGAAAACACAGAAGGTATCATATTGTAGAGCATGAAACTATAAGAAACTTTTCTAAAAGGAATCGGCCCAAAATATCATCTTAGAACAAAGTTATGACTACCGATATGTTTATTTTCATTTGATGGGATGAATTTCAAGGATCAGATAAAGTTACTAATTTGAAAACATGGAAGGGACCGTATTGTAGAGCATGAAAAAGAAGAAGTTTTCATGAAAGAGTCATTCTTAAATATAATCTGAGCACCAATTCATGACCACCTGAATCATTATTTTTATTTGATGGCTTGTATTTTTTAGATTAATTGAAGTTACCAATCTACAAACACGAAAGGTACCATGTTGTAGAGCATGAAAATATATAAACTTTTTGAAAAGGAATCGGATCAAAATATTATCTGATCACCAAGTTATTACTACCTGAATATTTATTTTTATTTGATGTGGTGAATTTTGTGGATCAGATGAAGTTACTAATTAGAAAATGCAGAAGGTACGATATTGTTGAGCATGAAAATAGAGGAACTTTTAAAAAATGAATCGTTTTAAAATAATATCAGAGCACCAATTTACGACCACCCGAATCGTCATTTTTATTTGATTGGTGGAATTTCAGGGGTTGGATGATATTACTAAATAGAAAACACCAAAGGTACCATGTTGTAGAACATCAAAATATAAGATTTCGTCAAAATGGAATCGTTCCAAAATATTATCTGATTACCAAGTTATGACCACCTGAATTGTTATTTTCATTTGATGGGATGAATTATGTGGATCAGATGAAGTTACTATTTAGAAAACACAGAAGGTATCATATTGTAGAGCATGAAAATATAAGAAACTTTTCAAAAAGGAATCGGCCCAAAATATCATCTTAGAACAAAGTTATGACTACCGATATGTTTATTTTCATTTGATGGGATGAATTTCAGGGATCAGATAAAGTTACTAATTTGAAAACATGGAAGGGACCGTATTGTAGAGCATGAAAAAGAAGAAGTTTTCATGAAAGAGTCATTCTGAAATATAATCTGAGCACCAATTCATGACCACCTGAATCGTTATTTTTATTTGATGGCTTGTATTTTTTAGATTAATTGAAGTTACCAATCTACAAACACGAAAGGTACCATGTTGTAGAGCATGAAAATATATAAACTTTTTGAAAAGGAATCGGATCAAAATATTATCTGATCACCAAGTTATTACTACCTGAATATTTATTTTTATTTGATGTGGTGAATTTTGTGGATCAGATGAAGTTACTAATTAGAAAATGCAGAAGGTACGATATTGTAGAGCATGAAAATAGAGGAACTTTTCAAAAATGAATCGTTTTAAAATAATATCAGAGCACCAATATATGACCACCCGAATCGTCATTTTTATTTGATTGGTGGAATTTCAGGGATTGGATGATATTACTAAACAGAAAACACCAAAGGTACCATGTTGTAGAACGTCAAAATATAAGATTTCGTCAAAATGGAATCGTTCCAAATAATTATCTGATTACCAAGTTATGACCACCTGAATTGTTATTTTCATTTGATGGGATAAATTATGTGGATCAGATGAAGTTTCTATTTAGAAAACACAGAAGGTATCATATTGTAGAGCATGAAAATATAAGAAACTTTTCTAAAAGGAATCGGCCCAAAATATCATCTTAGAACAAAGTTATGACTACCGATATGTTTATTTTCATTTGATGGGATGAATTTCAAGGATCAGATGAAGTTACTAATTAGAAAACATGGAAGGTACCGTATTGTAGAGCATGAAAATAAAAGAAGTTTTCATGAAAGAGTCATTCTTAAATATAATCTGAGCACCAATTCATGACCACCTGAATCGTTATTTTAATTTGATGGCTTGTATTTTTGAGATTAATTGAAGTTACCAATCAACAAACACGAAAGGTACCATGTTGTAGAGCATGAAAATATATAAACTTTTTGAAAAGGAACCGGATCAAAATATTATCAGATCACCAAGTTATTACTACCTGAATATTTATTTTTATTTGATGTGGTGAATTTTGTGGATCAGATGAAGTTACTAATTAGAAAATGCAGAAGGTACCATATTGTAGAGCATGAAAATAGAGGAACTTTTCAAAAATGAATCGTTTTAAAATAATATCAGAGCACCAATATATGACCACCCGAATCGTCATTTTTATTTGATTGGTGGAATTTAAGGATTGGATGATATTACTAAACAGAAAACACCAAAGGTACCATGTTGTAGAACGTCAAAATATAAGATTTCGTCAAAATGGAATCGTTCCAAAATATTATCTGATTACCAAGTTATGACCACCTGAATTGTTATTTTCATTTGATGGGATAAATTATGTGGATCAGATGAAGTTCCTATTTTGAAAACACAGAAGGTATCATATTGTAGAGCATGAAACTATAAGAAACTTTTCTAAAAGGAATCGGCCCAAAATATCATCTTAGAACAAAGTTATGACTACCGATATGTTTATTTTCATTTGATGGGATGAATTTCAAGGATCAGATGAAGTTACTAATTAGAAAACATGGAAGGTACCGTATTGTAGAGCATGAAAATAAAAGAAGTTTTCATGAAAGAGTCATTCTTAAATATAATCTGAGCACCAATTCATGACCACCTGAATCGTTATTTTTATTTGATGGCTTGTATTTTTTAGATTAATTGAAGTTACCAATCAACAAACACGAAAGGTACCATGTTGTAGAGCATGAAAATATATAAACTTTTTGAAAAGGAATCGGATCAAAATATTATCTGATCACCAAGTTATTACTACCTGAATATTTATTTTTATTTGATGTGGTGAATTTTGTGGATCAGATGAAGTTACTAATTAGAAAATGCAGAAGGTACGATATTGTTGAGCATGAAAATAGAGGAACTTTTCAAAAATGAATCGTTTTAAAATAATATCAGAGCACCAATTTACGACCACCCGAATCGTCATTTTTATTTGATTGGTGGAATTTCAGGGGTTGGATGATATTACTAAATAGAAAACACCAAAGGTACCATGTTGTAGAACATCAAAATATAAGATTTCGTCAAAATGGAATCGTTCCAAAATATTATCTGATTACCAAGTTATGACCACCTGAATTGTTATTTTCATTTGATGGGATGAATTATGTGGATCAGATGAAGTTACTATTTAGAAAACACAGAAGTTATCATATTGTAGAGCATTAAAATATAAGAAACTTTTCAAAAAGGAATCGGCCCAAAATATCATCTTAGAACAAAGTTATGACTACCGATATGTTTATTTTCATTTGATGGGATGAATTTCAGGGATCAGATAAAGTTACTAATTTGAAAACATGGAAGGGACCGTATTGTAGAGCATGAAAAAGAAGAAGTTTTTATGAAAGAGTCATTCTTAAATATAATCTGAGCACCAATTCATGACCACCTGAATCGTTATTTTTATTTGATGGCTTGTATTTTTGAGATTAATTGAAGTTACCAATCAACAAACACGAAAGGTACCATGTTGTAGAGCATGAAAATATATAAACTTTTTGAAAAGGAATCGGATCAAAATATTATCTGATCACCAAGTTATTACTACCTGAATATTTATTTTATTTGATGTGGTGAATTTTGTGGATCAGATGAAGTTACTAATTAGAAAATGCAGAAGGTACCATATTGTAGAGCATGAAAATAGAGGAACTTTTCAAAAATGAATCGTTTTAAAATAATATCAGAGCACCAATTTATGACCACCCGAATCGTCATTTTTATTTGATTGGTGGAATTTCAGGGGTTGGATGATATTACTAAATAGAAAACACCAAAGGTACCATGTTGTAGAACATCAAAATATAAGATTTCGTCAAAATGGAATCGTTCCAAAATATTATCTGATTACCAAGTTATGACCACCTGAATTGTTATTTTCATTTGATGGGATGAATTATGTGGATCAGATGAAGTTACTATTTAGAAAACACAGAAGGTATCATATTGTAGAGCATGAAAATATAAGAAACTTTTCAAAAAGGAATCGGCCCAAAATATCATCTTAGAACAAAGTTATGACTACCGATATGTTTATTTTCATTTGATGGGATGAATTTCAGGGATCAGATAAAGTTACTAATTTGAAAACATGGAAGGGACCGTATTGTAGAGCATGAAAAAGAAGAAGTTTTCATGAAAGAGTCATTCTTAAATATAATCTGAGCACCAATTCATGACCACCTGAATCGTTATTTTTATTTGATGGCTTGTATTTTTTAGATTAATTGAAGTTACCAATCTACAAACACGAAAGGTACCATGTTGTAGAGCATGAAAATATATAAACTTTTTGAAAAGGAATCGGATCAAAATATTATCTGATCACCAAGTTATTACTACCTGAATATTTATTTTTATTTGATGTGGTGAATTTTGTGGATCAGATGAAGTTACAAATTAGAAAATGCAGAAGGTACGATATTGTAGAGCATGAAAATAGAGGAACTTTTCAAAAATGAATCGTTTTAAAATAATATCAGAGCACCAATATATGACCACCCGAATCGTCATTTTTATTTGATTGGTGGAATTTCAGGGATTGGATGATATTACTAAACAGAAAACACCAAAGGTACCATGTTGTAGAACGTCAAAATATAAGATTTCGTCAAAATGGAATCGTTCCAAATAATTATCTGATTACCAAGTTATGACCACCTGAATTGTTATTTTCATTTGATGGGATAAATTATGTGGATCAGATGAAGTTTCTATTTAGAAAACACAGAAGGTATCATATTGTAGAGCATGAAAATATAAGAAACTTTTCTAAAAGGAATCGGCCCAAAATATCATCTTAGAACAAAGTTATGACTACCGATATGTTTATTTTCATTTGATGGGATGAATTTCAAGGATCAGATGAAGTTACTAATTAGAAAACATGGAAGGTACCGTATTGTAGAGCATGAAAATAAAAGAAGTTTTCATGAAAGAGTCATTCTTAAATATAATCTGAGCACCAATTCATGACCACCTGAATCGTTATTTTAATTTGATGGCTTGTATTTTTGAGATTAATTGAAGTTACCAATCAACAAACACGAAAGGTACCATGTTGTAGAGCATGAAAATATATAAACTTTTTGAAAAGGAACCGGATCAAAATATTATCAGATCACCAAGTTATTACTACCTGAATATTTATTTTTATTTGATGTGGTGAATTTTGTGGATCAGATGAAGTTACTAATTAGAAAATGCAGAAGGTACCATATTGTAGAGCATGAAAATAGAGGAACTTTTCAAAAATGAATCGTTTTAAAATAATATCAGAGCACCAATATATGACCACCCGAATCGTCATTTTTATTTGATTGGTGGAATTTAAGGATTGGATGATATTACTAAACAGAAAACACCAAAGGTACCATGTTGTAGAACGTCAAAATATAAGATTTCGTCAAAATGGAATCGTTCCAAAATATTATCTGATTACCAAGTTATGACCACCTGAATTGTTATTTTCATTTGATGGGATAAATTATGTGGATCAGATGAAGTTCCTATTTTGAAAACACAGAAGGTATCATATTGTAGAGCATGAAACTATAAGAAACTTTTCTAAAAGGAATCGGCCCAAAATATCATCTTAGAACAAAGTTATGACTACCGATATGTTTATTTTCATTTGATGGGATGAATTTCAAGGATCAGATGAAGTTACTAATTAGAAAACATGGAAGGTACCGTATTGTAGAGCATGAAAATAAAAGAAGTTTTCATGAAAGAGTCATTCTTAAATATAATCTGAGCACCAATTCATGACCACCTGAATCGTTATTTTTATTTGATGGCTTGTATTTTTTAGATTAATTGAAGTTACCAATCAACAAACACGAAAGGTACCATGTTGTAGAGCATGAAAATATATAAACTTTTTGAAAAGGAATCGGATCAAAATATTATCTGATCACCAAGTTATTACTACCTGAATATTTATTTTTATTTGATGTGGTGAATTTTGTGGATCAGATGAAGTTACTAATTAGAAAATGCAGAAGGTACGATATTGTTGAGCATGAAAATAGAGGAACTTTTCAAAAATGAATCGTTTTAAAATAATATCAGAGCACCAATTTATGACCACCCGAATCGTCATTTTTATTTGATTGGTGGATTTCAGGGGTTGGATGATATTACTAAATAGAAAACACCAAAGGTACCATGTTGGTAGAACATCAAAATATAAGATTTCGTCAAAATGGAATCGTTCCAAAATATTATCTGATTACCAAGTTATGACCACCTGAATTGTTATTTTCATTTGATGGGATGAATTATGTGGATCAGATGAAGTTACTATTTAGAAAACACAGAAGTTATCATATTGTAGAGCATGAAATATAAGAAACTTTTCAAAAAGGAATCGGCCCAAAATATCATCTTAGAACAAAGTTATGACTACCGATATGTTTATTTTCATTTGATGGGATGAATTTCAGGGATCAGATAAAGTTACTAATTTGAAAACATGGAAGGGACCGTATTGTAGAGCATGAAAAAGAAGAAGTTTTTTATGAAAGAGTCATTCTTAAATATAATCTGAGCACCAATTCATGACCACCTGAATCGTTATTTTTATTTGATGGCTTGTATTTTTGAGATTAATTGAAGTTACCAATCAACAAACACGAAAGGTACCATGTTGTAGAGCATGAAAATATATAAACTTTTTGAAAAGGAATCGGATCAAAATATTATCTGATCACCAAGTTATTACTACCTGAATATTTATTTTTATTTGATGTGGTGAATTTTGTGGATCAGATGAAGTTACTAATTAGAAAATGCAGAAGGTACCATATTGTAGAGCATGAAAACTAGAGGAACTTTTCAAAAATGAATCGTTTTAAAATAATATCAGAGCACCAATTTATGACCACCCGAATCGTCATTTTTATTTGATTGGTGGAATTTCAGGGGTTGGATGATATTACTAAATAGAAAACACCAAAGGTACCATGTTGGTAGAACATCAAAATATAAGATTTCGTCAAAATGGAATCGTTCCAAAATATTATCTGATTACCAAGTTATGACCACCTGAATTGTTATTTTCATTTGATGGGGATGAATTATGTGGATCAGATGAAGTTACTATTTAGAAAACACAGAAGGTATCATATTGTAGAGCATGAAAATATAAGAAACTTTTCAAAAAGGAATCGGCCCAAAATATCATCTTAGAACAAAGTTATGACTACCGATATGTTTATTTTCATTTGATGGATGAATTTCAGGGATCAGATAAAGTTACTAATTTGAAAACATGGAAGGGACCGTATTGTAGAGCATGAAAAATAAGAAGTTTTCATGAAAGAGTCATTCTTAAATATAATCTGAGCACCAATTCATGACCACCTGAATCGTTTATTTTTATTTGATGGCTTGTATTTTTTAGATTAATTGAAGTTACCAATCAACAAACACGAAAGGTACCATGTTGTAGAGCATGAAAATATATAAACTTTTTGAAAAGGAATCGGATCAAAATATTATCTGATCACCAAGTTATTACTACCTGAATATTTATTTTTATTTGATGTGGTGAATTTTGTGGATCAGATGAAGTTACTAATTAGAAAATGCAGAAGGTACCATATTGTAGAGCCTGAAAATAGAGGAACTTTTCAAAAATGAATCGTTTTAAAATAATATCAGAGCACCAATTTATGACCACCCGAATCGTCATTTTTATTTGATTGGTGGAATTTCAGGGGTTGGATGATATTACTAAATAGAAAACACCAAAGGTACCATGTTGTAGAACATCAAAATATAAGATTTCGTCAAAATGGAATCGTTCCAAAATATTATCTGATTACCAAGTTATGACCACCTGAATTGTTATTTTCATTTGATGGGATGAATTATGTGGATCAGATGAAGTTACTATTTAGAAAACACAGAAGTTATCATATTGTAGAGCATGAAAATATAAGAAACTTTTCAAAAAGGAATCGGCCCAAAATATCATCTTAGAACAAAGTTATGACTACCGATATGTTTATTTTCATTTGATGGGATGAATTTCAGGGATCAGATAAAGTTACTAATTTGAAAACATGGAAGGGACCCGTATTGTAGAGCATGAAAAAGAAGAAGTTTTTATGAAAGAGTCATTCTTAAATATAATCTGAGCACCAATTCATGACCACCTGAATCGTTATTTTTATTTGATGGCTTGTATTTTTGAGATTAATTGAAGTTACCAATCAACAAACACGAAAGGTACCATGTTGTAGAGCATGAAAATATATAAACTTTTTGAAAAGGAATCGGATCAAAATATTATCTGATCACCAAGTTATTACTACCTGAATATTTATTTTTATTTGATGTGGTGAATTTTGTGGATCAGATGAAGTTACTAATTAGAAAATGCAGAAGGTACCATATTGTAGAGCATGAAAATAGAGGAACTTTTCAAAAATGAATCGTTTTAAAATAATATCAGAGCACCAATTTATGACCACCCGAATCGTCATTTTTATTTGATTGGTGGAATTTCAGGGGTTGGATGATATTACTAAATAGAAAACACCAAAGGTACCATGTTGTAGAACATCAAAATATAAGATTTCGTCAAAATGGAATCGTTCCAAAATATTATCTGATTACCAAGTTATGACCACCTGAATTGTTATTTTCATTTGATGGGATGAATTATGTGGATCAGATGAAGTTACTATTTAGAAAACACAGAAGGTATCATATTGTAGAGCATGAAAATATAAGAAACTTTTCAAAAAGGAATCGGCCCAAAATATCATCTTAGAACAAAGTTATGACTACCGATATGTTTATTTTCATTTGATGGGATGAATTTCAGGGATCAGATAAAGTTACTAATTTGAAAACATGGAAGGGACCGTATTGTAGAGCATGAAAAAGAAGAAGTTTTCATGAAAGAGTCATTCTGAAATATAATCTGAGCACCAATTCATGACCACCTGAATCGTTATTTTTATTTGATGGCTTGTATTTTTTAGATTAATTGAAGTTACCAATCTACAAACACGAAAGGTACCATGTTGTAGAGCATGAAAATATATAAACTTTTTGAAAAGGAATCGGATCAAAATATTATCTGATCACCAAGTTATTACTACCTGAATATTTATTTTTATTTGATGTGGTGAATTTTGTGGATCAGATGAAGTTACTAATTAGAAAATGCAGAAGGTACGATATTGTAGAGCATGAAAATAGAGGAACTTTTCAAAAATGAATCGTTTAAAATAATATCAGAGCACCAATATATGACCACCCGAATCGTCATTTTTATTTGATTGGTGAATTTCAGGGATTGGATGATATTACTAAACAGAAAACACCAAAGGTACCATGTTGTAGAACGTCAAAATATAAGATTTC